>CM076576.1:740237800-740971973 GCA_034641835.2 Pinus albicaulis
TGGAAAACTTTGTCACAAGTTAAGCTTTCCTATCCTTCAACAAACAATGAAGTGAAACTCTCTAACAAAATAAGCTCATTTATCGACTTATCAACCTTCGAGCTACTCAATTGTGTGATCACAAATCTCCAAAACCTAATTCCTGAAGTATATTGGGTCTGAGTCCTATGGGATTCCTATGTGGTAGTTTAAAACAAGGGGTCTACAATATTGTTGGATTCGATACATTATCAAATATTTGGGGCTATGACAGGAAGTGCCATATAGTTGACTTATTGGGTCAATTTACACTGGGCCTTCTCCAACGACTGTTATATGATACCAATGTCAAATATGATATTGGGGTCAA
Source organism: Pinus albicaulis (assembly GCA_034641835.2). Taxonomy (NCBI): domain Eukaryota; kingdom Viridiplantae; phylum Streptophyta; class Pinopsida; order Pinales; family Pinaceae; genus Pinus; species Pinus albicaulis. The sequence continues at coordinate 740,238,150 of CM076576.1, forward strand.
GATAAATTTGAGGACTTAAAAGGTAAGCCTTAGACCTTAATTTTGATGTTTCCACTTTATAAAATAGATTTTATCTTTATTTTAAAGAGTCCAACTAGTATTAGATTTGTTTAGGATAGATATTAAGCACAGTTCTGCTCTAATAAGAATACAAAGCAAAGAGTAAAGTAACAAGGAGAACTACGTAGCGGTAGCCCCTGTGGATTTCAATGCAACCTTAATGCTAATGCCACCGATTTCAACGCAAACTCAATTGAAATCTGACCATTGCTACACCATATGACCCTGTTGCTTTTTGACCTTGACCTTTTCAGTGAAGTTTACAGAGAAGATGAGAAGCCCTTTGGGTTTCTTGAGCTGGTAGGTGACAAACGCCGGAGTGGTGATGGGAGATGCTAATGTGGAAAATCTCTTTGTTGCCTAGACTGTGATTGTGGGCGGACATTAGGATAGTTCCATATGTTTCCATCATGACCGAATGAACTCAATACATAATATGAACGCTCTTATCATGTATATAAAATGGCAGTGAATTATAAAAAACTTTGGTTATAATATAGATTGCCCTGTTCTTGCATTGGGATACGAGACGTTTCCAATAAGAGGTCCAAGTTTTTGAGCACAAAAACTTTGGTTAAAATTCAATTGTCAACTTAAAGCTTTTGTAAGTTTGGTTAAATTAGGATAACCACTGAACTTTTTTGGTCAAGAACTTGTTTAATGCTCGGTCAACGACCGAGCGATAGCTATAGTCCTGCAAGGCAGGGACTAATAATGAGGAAGATCGAAGGGATTCAATCTAAGATTTCTTGAATGGAAATCAATTAGGTGAGATCGAGGGCATATTTGGAAAATAACTTTCTTAATATATATTTTCACATATTTTACATTTTTTTGGTAAATTAATAATTTGATGAATGTTAAATTTAATGAAAAATCTAGTGTTTAATTAAATTTATTGTTTTTCACTAAAAATATAATTTAAAATATTTCATAATTCTATAATCAATTGAAAAGTGTTTTTTTTTTTTCACGAATTTATACATATAAAATTTCATAAATGAACACAACATCAAAACTGTGTTACAAAACCTTCAAAAAAAACTTAAAACTCGTAAGAAAACATGCCCATTATGTTCTTCTTTCTTGATATCTTGTTGAAGGTTGAACTCTAAGATTGCATTTTTAAATGTAATATTTATATAAATCTTGAAACAAGAAAGGATATTTTCACATAATTTAGAGGATTTTAATCTTGGTTATCATAATGAATTTTGGTCAAGTCTCAAAAAATTTCGAGAATATATTGAACAAAAATTTGACCACCGATAGGAATGGTTTGTGGATCTCGAACAACTATGGTAGCTAAACCTAATAAGACAAAAATTACAACCGAAGAAGTTATAAGTACCCATCCATGAAGTTGAAACCCCCCTATTTTCGAATAAAAAATCTTGACCCACCTCCAAACCAAATATCTCATAGATATTATTTCGTGTGCTAATAGGATATCATACAATATCCATATCCATATTTCCCCCTTGTAAATATGAGCTTAAAGAAGAAAAGAAATTATTTTTGTCAAATGAGAGATTCCTCCATTATTTCACACTCTTCAGAATCTTTTATTAAAATAATGTATTCATAAAGATCAAGAGACAACCTATGAATAAAATAAAATAAAAAATTGGTGATGCATATCTAGAACATGTTCCTTTGTTTTCATGGCCACATTGTGGAAAATTCAAATTAAACCTAAATGGTCAAATTCAAAATGCAAGTGTATGTATAACAATAGGAACTAAGAAAATATTTACATCTGCATTTCCATACCATAAGTTGTTACTAATATGTAAATAATTGCTCCATCACAAAGTAATAAAGTTTTTGTTTTGAACAAGGTTGAAATCTATTTTTCGATATGGGGAAGTTGCTTTTAATATTATCTTAATAATAGCAAAATTTTAGATACATAACGTTTTTTATATAGTAATGATAATTGAGAAATTTATTATGGATATTTACTTTTATGACATATTGATAATTTAAAGATGATAGTAATATTTTAACATGTGTGTATCTACCATTTATCATATCATATTGATCCAGAAATGTTTGTGAATGATTTCAAACAAAATTCTCCATTATACAAGACCTTTTACTAACACAAATTTGCATGTGAAATCATGAGAATTGTGAATGCTTAAACAACACTTCAACAAACCATCAACATGAAACAAGGAACAAATAAGAAGCAATCATAAATGCTTGATATGATAACAAAGTTCGTCTGATGTGGCTATGTCTCCGAGCCTGGGATCAAGAGTGGGGAGGCAGCTTCATTAGTCTCTGCAAGAAGATGATGAGTACTTCATGCAATCTTTGTCAATGCAAGGATGAAAACCCATTATCTAGTGTGACATGTATATCAAAAACTCTCACTAATAAGAAGCTCTCCTTGAACATGACAAAGTAAAAATCTCTCACATAAAGTGGCATACAATGATCCTCTCACAAAGTGGCATACATGGATCTTAGATTCAAATCATCATCTCAACGAAATCAAATGAACACATGGCAAAAAATACACATTATACCTCCAAGTTTTGGGATGGTCTGAAAATAAACAACTTGGATGAATAAATGTCCTATGTCATCACATTCCTTGTGAAAAACTGTGAAATATGAGTATAAACATGACCCTTTTTTGTTAAATTTAAATCTGGGCTCCCCGAGAATCTTTTAGATTTCTCACAATATTCTCTTCTAGACACGGGAGAAAAATATGCTCAGATGAAGAAATGGACTGCACCATTAGAGTCCTAGTGAAAAATCGACTCAGATGAGTATAAACTCGACATATTTCTGACACCGTCAAAATTCAGCCTCCAAGAGAAAATCCATGATTCCTCACAAGATTTTTCATGGGAATATACTGTGGAATATTCCCCTGGAATATTTTGTCTCAAAAAACACACCCCACTTGGGTTGGGTTTCGCCCTACTCCTGGTTCTGCTCTCCTTCTTAGCATCCATTTTTCACAAATGAAGTTTGGTTTTTATATATGAGTCTCAGCATTGATTTAAAAGCATTTCCCGTTGGTCGTTGGCAACTAGGTCCGACTATTTTGGGGCCTGTCTGGGATCAAACCCCGCAGGCTCCCTAATTTGGAATTTATATTATTTTTTTATTGGTCACCAATGGTTTGTTTTAATTTTTTGGCAATTTATGTTTAAACGTTTGGTGGAGTACTATATTGGGGTCATGCATTGCCTAGGTGGGTTCAATCCTCATCGGCCTCCCACATTGGTATGTCGTTAAACAAGTGGGAAGGGTCTTGGTTCAGGGCCGCAAGCCCCGACCCTTTGAAGATATATATATATATATATATATATATATATATATATATATATATATATTAGGGTGTTGGTGGGTCTTCCAGACCCACCCACCTTTTTAAATTTTTTTATTTAAAAAAAATAAACGAGCCAAAAATAGTTGTTGAATTTTTGGGGATCACTGACAAAATTAAAGAGGCGACAATTTCATAATTTCCAACCGGTGATAGGTGCCAAAATGTCACCATTTAGCTGCCACCAAATTTTGTAGGTACCTCCAAATTCAGTCTATCCACTAGACTTGGTGCACCTCCAATTTTAGTTGGTGCTCTACTAATTTAAAGAGTGGAGCCAAGTTGACCAAAACTTTGGATGTGAATATCTTAAGCATATGATGTCAGAATTGAGTGTCATATGTATTGTTGAAATCATGATGACGAGCTATTCGATTTAGTCCTAGTTTCGACGAAATCTAAAGACTTCAATTTTTTAGCCTTTCCAGAGCCACCTAGATCACATATTGATCTTTATTTTCCTAGTTTATTAGGTCATAATTGCTAGTTATCATAGGAGGGGCCATATGGAATTTCCATTTGTTTATAATGCATTTATGCTAATTAGAAGAGAAAATTTTGCAAGCAACAATGGTTCCTTTATCATGAGTAATATTCATGAGTTTGAACCTAATATCCCTAATATTGAAATATATGAAGTTGAATTTGATGATCTTTATGGGTTATTCTAATTCAGTGATGCATTTTTTTAACTAGAGATGATGACCCTTGGATTTGATACAACCATGAGTGTTATGGCTAGGATTTTACTTAGGCCCATAGCTTGACCAAATGGATTTTTGTTTTGTGGATTCAAATAGTGTTAAGAATGTGTTGCATAATGGTCCTTGGATTTGCAAAAACGCCCTTCTAGTTGTGGAATCTTATAATTTGAACTTCTTAGTTGATAAGGAGGTTGAAATAACTTGTCCTGTCAAAGTTAAAATCCCCAGTCTATACAATTTTGGCCCAAGCTTCAAAATATTACTACCCCTAAGGGAGGTTATCTACATGGAACTAGACAAGTTTCTCAACACTGGGCTACAACCCTCGATTTATGTTAGATTTAACCTACTTGAGGGTGTTAGGGAGTTGTCTTTATTTGATTTGAAGGAAAAAAGTTTTGATGGCTTGTAATTATGTCAACCTACCTAAAACATACTTTTATTATCATATCTATAATTTTCAAGTTCACAATTTTTTACTTATGGTGTCAGCCAACCTCCTACTAATCTTTTTGTCCTCAAGGTTCCTTAGGCTAAGAACTCTATTAAGCAAGGTTTTCCTTTGACCCCATCCCTCTATTTTTTGTTCATTTAGGATATGAGTTATGCATTTAGTTTGATGTTTCATTTTTTAATATTCCTGAAGATCAAATCCCTTGGATCCTCCATAGTGGATTGTCCTCATATTTTTTTTCTCTTCTTCAAGGTCAAATATTCAAGGAGCTAAGAAGTGTTGTTATTAACAAAGCCAAATACTAATGCCTACTTATCTCTCTAACCAAAATTTTACCTAATTCAATAATGGAAAATTTCAATTTCTTAGGTATATTTTTTTTCTTTAGAGCCTCTTCAAGTGACTCTTAGGATTGTAGTTTAATGGACTAAAAAAAGTGAGAATTTTATTACCAAGCCATTGGTGCAGTTGCTAAATTCTAGATATATATAAAAATCCTAATATCCACTCATATATACTAGTTATTTTGTTTCCCTCACTTGCATCATATACTCATTTGGAAAAATTCCTCCACTCCTTTCTCGAGGATAATATATAAGAGAAAGGATTTTATTGAGTTCACTAGGAGATATGTTGTATTCTTGAGAAAATATGCAAGTTTGGGAACTATTAAAACTTGGATCCAAGCCTAGGCCTTATGTTTCAAATGTATAATTAGATTTTTTTTATTGAAAATAGTCCTAGGAGGTCCTTCTTAGGTTTTGGGTTGGTAGGAGGGATTCCTACATTAAATTGTTTTAGATGGGGAATCAAGATTGCCTTAGAATTACTAGGAATTCTTGCTTTAATAAAAATCAAAGGTTCTTTTGGAAGTTAGAGAATCTAGAATACCTAGGAAACCATTCAACTCTTTTTAGATTGAAAGAAACCCATTATTTGAATGAGCCTTTCATTCAATTGCCAATATCATTAGTGGAATCCACTTATATATGAAAATTAAAAATCCCATGTCATAGTCTCCTTGGTTCTTGGCCCATATGCCATATTACAAAGGAATTTAAGTGGTTGATGTGGCTACCCAAACTCAAATTTGGATTCCTAAACCTAATGTGGAGTTCAAGTTTCATTGGATTAACTTATATAATATTGCTAGATTGGAGGTTTCTGTGGTGTAGTTTTTAATATGCAAAACACGGAATATCCACAGTCATCATTTTTAGTCTACGTTTCAAGTCTAAATCAAGACTCATCTTCAGGAAAACCTGCTAAGAAGAGAATATATCAGGGTCAATAAATAGTGGAAATACAGAGATGAAAGGGCCAACCAGTTCTTAAATTTTTTTAATTTAATTAGCTATTTATTTTAGTTTTTTCGAAAAAAAATATTTTATTTCTAGATTAATAATGACACATTAAAAATATATATATTATTATTGTTTATTGAATAATTTATTGGCTATTCTACCCTATTTGTTATTATTATTTTATTAAAATTAATATTATTTAAAATTAATTTTATTAAAACTTTTATTTTATTTGTTAATACTAAATATTAGTGGATAAATGTTTGAAATGTTTAGGTAGTTTTGATAGAAATATTTTAAGATGGTAAACATATATTATAATGGGTAAATATAAAATTTTTATAAATTATTGTAATAATGAGGAGATATTATAAGGGTTTATTTATCATTATTTTATTAAAATTAATTGTATTAAAAAAATTATTCAATTTTATTAATACTAAAGATAAGAGGTATTAATAATTAAAGGTTGGTTGTTACTAAAACTAAGGAACAATATTAGGGTTATTTTAATAAATATATTTAAGATGGTAAGTAAAGTGATGCCCTATATTATAATGGGAAACTATAAAAGATCCTAAATATTTGTGATAATGTGGAGTTTATTATTATTAGTATTAGAAGGGTTATTTATTAGGTAGTGTAGCCTTACTATTATGTTATATTTTATTGAAAGCAAAGAGAAGGGTTTAAGGTAGGATTAGGAGCGTTTTGATATTTAAAAGAGTTTTAAAAAGGTAGTAGGTTAGTGGGAGGAAAGGTGCCATGAAAATATTTAGGAAATAGGAAGAGAGAAGGTAGGGGGATGGTGTGAGGGGAGGAGTATTGTGAATGGGATACATCAGGAAAGTGCAAGGACAATGACGAGTGGGAGGATGGACAAGTTGTCGACAAATAGTATAGGGGGGGAATTTTATTTGTGGGAAAGAATGTGAATCCAATTCCTAATAATTTCTAAGCCTCCATCTCTATTGAGGTTGTGAGGGTGTAAAATGATTTCCAGGGCTTCACGCACTTTACGCTTAAAATTATGCTTCTCATTGGTAATGATCACTGCATCTTCAAGGCATATGTGGTGACATGTCTTATTAGAGTGTTCTGCCAAAGCCGAGGTTTTTATTCTTGATTATTGCACTCTAAAGGTTTCCCTCCTTATGTTAATGTTGATGTTTGTAGTTTCAATTAATAATTTCTACAAAGGTTTAGTGTCAGACATGTGGAAGCCATACAAAAATGTCCTTTCTATTCTATAATTCACTTGAATTAAAGTTAAATATTAAAGTGAAGAGTCTTTTATTAGTGAGTTGATTAATGGATAATAAAATGTAAAATATTTACATGAGTGATTAATGTGTAATCTCCATCATCGATTGGGATTTAATCTCAATCATCAATCTCATTGAGAGATTAAGGTTATGGAGACTTGTTCATCAACTCAATGTTATAAAATAAAAACAAAGTGTAAAGAAATACAATAAACAATGTGATATATAAAGAGTCTTAGAAAAGCACAAGTGAGAGTGATAAAGGATTTTCACTCAGTATGCAAGTTCAATAGATAAAATAGGAAATAATGTGAGTAGTAAAAGGAGATTGACCTAGCTATCAAAAATTGGGATGGATGTACACAATAGGTATAAAGGAAACTTTAGGAGGCCATACATCCTAGCAAAAGACAAGGGAAGTTGAAAAAATTTCTGGGACAAAATTTAGCAGTAGTAGGAACGTTTTTACAACAAGTTTTGATTGGGCCATATAGGTTGTATGTTGCACTAGAACAACCATGTTTTGTTCTAATGTTTTCTCAATTGGATTTTTTCCCACTTTGGGAACCAATGAAAGCTTGGAGTAGTTTTAATGAAAATTTGATATTTGAAGGGAATAAATTATTTTGTGTATTTTGGATATTGGTTTCCTGTAGCTTTTGCTATTTTTTATATCCAATTAAATTTATAGAAATCACATTTTATTATTTGAGATGAAGAATTCAATCTAAATTATTTTTTTCAGTAAGGAAATCATAAGGAATTAATCTACCTAGGTTGTTGCAATAGATATTTTAACATGGTATTAGAGATTCAACTTTGAGATAGGTCGATTTCGAAATAGATACAACATCTGATTTGAAGTTTACAATAATAGATTTGAAGGGTACAAGAATAGATCTAAAGGTTACTACAATAGTTGAAGGTTGTAGCAATAGATTTCAAGGTTACAGTAACATATATAAAGGATACAACTACAAATTTGATGAAAAATAGACCGCTAGTGCATATCTAGGTACACATCCATCATATCTTGTAGATATAAGTTACCAATAGATATATCTCATTTGTATTTGGGTTTATAGCAGGTAGATCTTATATATTGGATTGACCAATGAACAATTCTAGTGTAGATTTGGGTATGCAAAAGGAAAATGTAGTAGATATGGGGATCAACAATTATTTTTTATTGGGTGCTTAAGGGAATAAGAACATTTGCAGGGAACTTTGGTTTAGATTTGGAATATAGTAACATCTAGTCTCAGTTTTGAAGATAGGTTGGATAGAGCTTCAAAATTCCTACCCTAGAAAGTAAGAGCTACTTTTATTTTGAAGGAATATGATATTTGGGTGATTGTTGAAAAATTAGTTCCTTCACTGACATATCCAAAATAATTGGAATCTCTGAGGAGGATATCAGAGCCACTTAGGTAATCTTGCATGCAGTGGAGAATCATATGATTCCTCACTTGTCTCGGAAGAAAAAAAATAAGGTATCGATGCCTTGGTAAGTCTCTACCAGAGTGAGAAAAATAATCAAGAAGATGTTATTAAGGAATATTTTAAGATCTACATATATGTCCATATCGGATTCAGTTATTAGTTAACTCGTGAAGATCACTCAGATGTGTGATCAACTTACAATATCTGGGGAGAGGGTGACTAATGTAGAATTGGTAAATAGGACATTGAATGGATTCTCAAAGCCTTGGAAACCATTATTAAGGGGAGTCTTACAATATCTGGGGACAGGGTAATTGATGCAGAATTGGTAAATTGGACATTGAATGGATTCTCAAAACCTTGGAAACCATTATTAAGGGGATTTTGCATGGAAATGTTGAATTTTTGTAGTTATTTTTGATCTCCATAATTTATATTTTAGCCATTATAATGTATAAATAATTTGTAATACATTTTCTTCATGTCATTTTGATTATTTAGCCCCTAAAATAATTATTATAAGGCATTTTCTTCATGTCGGATTTAAAAGAGAAAATTTTGCAATTTGAAATTTGAATTTTTGGCTTCAAATTGGTCAAGTTGGCCCTCCTTCAAGTCAATTCAACCTAGTGAAGATACACACCCATTTTGGACAAGCATATCACTATATAAAGGCATTCAACCTCCTCCTTGAGGGCACCATTCGACCTCACACAAGAGAGATATTTTTTGGGAATCCATGCAATGGACAAGAAGGAAAAACATCATCTCTCTCTCTCTCTAACTTGTATCTCTCTCTCCTATCTTTCACATGTGTTGGGTGATTTAATTGTGAGTTAAATCATTGTCATAAATTGTCTACCCAAGGTTCATGAACTGATGACGTAGATGTGTACTATATGTACTTGGTGATTATTTTTTAGAATATATTAATCTAATGCAAGAAAATTGAAAAAAATTACAAAGAAAATAATGAAAGAAAATGAAAAGAAATTGCACATTTTCTTTCTCAAGCATGTTCTTTTTCAGTGAATTTCTGTCTCAAGGAATACTACCTTCACAAATGAAATATGTAGTCCTTGAGATTACTAGTTTGAAATTAATAGTGTGATATTACTGATGTGTCAATCCAATCCAAACATATGGAAATTAAATCAATCCGATCCAAAATACATAAATTAAATGAATCAAAACAACATCAATGAAATCAAAATAACATAAAATAAACTACACTAAACTTGCATAAATGAAATAACACTTGCTTGAAATGAAACTACACACTTACTGAATTGAAATCACACTTGCTTAAAATGAAAATAAACGAAATAACATAATATTTACAACAAAATAAAGAGGTGTGCAAGCTACGGTTGATGGGGGACCTCCACTCCTCAGCAAGCACATTGAATGATTATCAAATCTTGGAGATTGAAGCAGAAATATGTATTCCATAAAATGAAGTTGGAGAAAAGCTCCAAATTTATTACAATATATAAACTCTCTTCCTCTTTATCCTCATTTTACAAATTACTTCTTTGATGGGACTCTCAATAGAACTCTTAATGGGGATCCTTATGAAGGATGCACTCATATTTATACAAAAACTTAAGATAACTAATCAATAAATATAGATCCACAAATCTCTCCTAGATCGACATTTATCTCTTTTGGTTACAACCAATCACCTAAAAATATGAGCTACAAATCCTCTCAAAATTCTCTCCTAGTTTTGATAGGAGACACATATCAAAACATCCATGGTTTTTCTCCTTTGAATGTGCTTACTCAATGATCCAAATCTTCTACAAGTATTCCACAAATCTTCATGAGTTGGAATTGAAATTCGAATTTGTGATTGAGTGGCAAATTAAGGCTCTTCTAGAATTTTCAAATAGGCCTACAATATCATAAAACCCATCCCACTTTTAGATATATGTGAAAACATGTTAATTTTCTAATATTTAATCATAATTTTTTTTTAAATACTTAAAATAAATTACTTGGAAAATAATAATGATAAATCCATATGATCATGAAAATTTTTATTAATGTAGGGTTATGGAGCTATAGAATATGGTAAAGAGTTATGGACTATGGTAAAATGATGGAAATCGGGGTAGAAGAGGATGACATTTTGGAGGCCCAACATTTCCCCCCAACTGAAGATGTTGCATGTCCTCATGCAACTTTGTATTGATTCCCTTAATCATAAGTTGATCTTCTTGAAATGTTTTTCTTCTATATGAACTTTGGCTTTGTATTGATTCTCTTTTAACTTTGCATAATCATATCATTTGATAACTTTATTCTCTTTGAAAACTATACTTTGAAAGACATTTGATTGCAACATAATTTTTATGGTTGGTTCTTGTGTGGCAACCAAAAATTTATGAGTATTGGTTCTTGTGTAACAATACTTTTCTTATTTTTTTTGCATCAAAATAATTGAAAACATTGAGAATTCTTTTTTAAGGCCCCATAGTGGTTGTCAGCCATTCTTTTATAATCAAAATGCAATAATAGTTGATTGGGAAAAATATGTTGGTTAGGATGAAATGAAATGTGACATGTGACATGAAATGTGAATATGAATTAAGATCCCTTCCCCCCAACTAAATGTGTTTTCAGTTTTTGACAAATGAGAAGGGGAATATAAATGTGGTGAGGGATTTTCCAAAATCACAATTTCAGCATTTAAGGAATTACATGAATTAAATATTAGAAAACAACAAACCTTCACCTACCTGAAAAGTGGACAAGATATATATAAGAGACAGAGACATACATATACATATATATATATATATATATATATATATATATATATATATATATAAGAGTGTGGTCGCTTCTGCTGGATCATGGAATGTGAAGTGAAAGAAATTAGATCTGCTTCGTCTTTTTGTTGGTTATATAAATAGAGGATGAATCTGATCCGAAATTGGAATCTTTGTTTCTACGGCTGCTAAATTATGGAGTTGAGTCCTGCTACACGCTTAAGAAATCATATAGTCTTCATTCATTCTCACTCAATGGCATAATTATCATCTATGTGAATAGATGTGTCAATGTCGAATATAGAAAAGAAATTGTTGGATTACTGGCCATTAATGAATGTAAGTAACCAACACGAGACTACTCACCATTGATGTCAATGAGATTCAAGATGCCTAAGTACATCTTACTAGGTACGAATAGATGTGTTGTAGTCAAGTCACCTAGAAGATCCGACAAAAAGGGGACATTGGTGTATTCCCATTGTTTATTGGCGAGAGAACTTTCCATTAAGGCATGCAAGCCTCAAGGAACTTCAAAGATCTATAGTCTTGATCTCAGATGATGTTTTGGAGTTGATGGGTCAAGACTTGTTAGAAGGGAGGCCTTAATGAATCCTTCATCATCTAATGTGAGTATAAAATAATAATTTTAAGGACCATAGATGAAAGACTTGCATTATGAAGCAAGTTTTATTCAACAGAAAGGAAGAGGAAAATGGAGTGACTCAGCTTTTTGAGAGAGCTTAATGACTTTATTTTTGGGTTAAGGGTGAGTGAAAATGAAGCAGGAAAGTATGAATATTGAAAAGGGAAAATGAGTTTTGAAATCATGGTTTGGTAGTAGAGAGATGGAAATTTATGGATCGATTGTAGGCTTAAAATGAGTATCAATGGTAAAATTGGTATCTGAGAGGCGTTGTTTAGTAGCAATGGTGTAATGGGTCTTATTTGACATGGAATGAACCTGTTATTCTGAAATAACTTTTGTCTTTAAAAGGCACTTGTGCATATAGTGATCTTTCATCGTCCTTGAACCTGCAAAAACTTAGCACTTTTCTGTAAATCATAAAAAAATCATAAATAGTGCTAATAAAAAAAATTCAAGGAAGAAAAATGAAGTGCAATTTTACCTCTTTGGAAAGCGATACCTTGGACTACCTGTTGGTGTTTTGTTGGTAACTTCTTCATTTTTTATTGTCTTAATTGTTGATGAAAACTCTCTCATCGCGTAGATATCGTTGAGATATTTTCAACAATTTTTTAAGTCATCGAAAACCGATGTCGTACGAAAGAGTTATGACTCTCTGAAGTTTTTATAAAACAGGGAAAAAAATATGCATTGGTGCCACATGGCAACACCAAGGAGTGCCACGTGGATGCTGAAGTGGGTAGATGACATGGCATGTAGACATGACAAGTTGAATGTTCAATGTGACATGTTGGACAACGGGGCAATGATTATATAATGTTGACCAATAATATGTTCCCACGTGGACCTATCCAGTGTCGCCACATGGTAGCAAAATTGTTGTCTCGTTAAGGATTGTCAAAATTGTAGAATAGTTAATAAATTTTGGCTTTTATTGGATTTGAACTCATGATCTCTCTTTTACAAATTCAAAGACTTACCAATAAACCAAAATTCAAATTTTTAAAATAAGAGCCATAAAAACATTAAAGTTAAAAATTATTAATCATTCTACAAATTTCACTAACGAGGCAACAATTTGACAAATGCCTAGCAAAACAAAAATTCAAGATTTTTAGGAGAAATTTAGGTGTCTAAGTGCACTTGTCAATCAATTTCATGCCACCAAAATATTTTATTTTCAATTGAACTCATCTTCTTGTCAAAAATAATGGATCTCACAACCAATTTATTCTATAAAAATTAGGAAAACATTGAACCTACAACTAAATTTTTATTTTTATTTTTATATTTTTTTGTTGCAATTTGCTACAAGGTGTGTTACAGAAAAATCCGTGTACCATTTTCTCACAAACTATCTGTTGGATTTTGCACAAATGTTGTGGACATGTTCCTATTGTTCTAATGTTTATGAACATCAAAAATCAACACCATCCAATGCAGGGATTTCATGATATAATCGAAATTGTTGTAAACTTCATAAATGATTTTATCACAAACTAAAAAATTGGATTAGGCTTAATTTTTTATGAATTTTCCTATGGTATTAATTCTTTTGCACACCGAAAATCAGATTGATCCAATGCACAGATCTCGAGATATAATCGAAATGGTTGTAGGTGATTATCTTAATTTTCTCTAAAATCGTGAAGCGGATTGGATGAAATTTTAAGGGATTGTTCATCAGAATATTATGTACTTACTGTAAAAAAATTACAAGAACCTAGTTCCTAGTTTTTGAAATATCTTCAGTTTAATTTTTGCAAACTTTTTATTTATTTTTTATTTATTTTATTTTTAAGAAAAAGAAATTATTTTAGCAAATTTTAAGAGATCCAATTGAAATTTGGAGATTAAATTTTTTTTATTTGAATAAGGAATTTAGATCTCCTATCCAATTTTTAGATCTATGATTTTTACTGCAAAAATTTAAAGCTAATTTTATTCAATTTTCCTTTTTGATTTTCCAGGTCGCACAAGGCGAAAGAAGAGAGAATACTCGGGAATTTTGTCAACTCTCTATTCTAAAATTTGAAGAACAAAGTAAAAAGATTTAATCTCAAGCCTTAAATTTTATCTCTCAAAACTCTGTTTGTTCTATTCTCTTTCTATATTTTCCTTCAAAATGATTAGTAAGTAGGGTGGCTCTCACTGTACCACCAAAAATAAAATCGCAAATAAAATCTAACTTAAAAACATCATCAAACTTGGTTTTATTTATTGATTTTGTCCTACTCTACTAGAAATATAAGAATTGTTTCAAGTGTATGCATATTTCTAGTGTAACCATTTGTATAACAGGAGTAAAAAGATATTCATGCTTATATTTGAAAATATGCATTAAAGTACATCAAAGCATGAAATACCAGTTGTTTTGATAATGCAATCAAGAAATAAGGAAAAATGAAAGAGTGATGTGATTTGATCCCTGATTGGAACCATCTTTCAATAAAACTATGACATTCTTGATTCCTTTCTTGGTTTAGATCACATTGAATATCCTCCTTTATTATGCACTCCTCAATCTTGGATTCTAGTGGTTGCTCCCCATCAAAAGTGTTGCATGATTATTTAGTATCTTCAACAGATTGACAAGAGGAATCAAAAGAGACTTGAAGATATTATTGTGGAGGTGGAGAGATAAAAAAAAATTGAATGCAGTTAAAATATACTCTTCCTGAGAAACAGATATCCCAGTTGTTGCTAGGATTCGAGAAATTTCTTGGAAGGACATTCCTCAAATTCTTGATTGATTGTCAATTACTCCAACTGGTTGATAATTTCTGTATTGCACACACATTAGTACAAAGTATTGAAAAACTATGGAAATTTATTATGCACCATGAATGAAAGCATGATTGCAAGAACAGAGGAGAAGAAGTCAGATTATAAATCTGAAAGGGTGGAGACAAGTGCAGAAAGAAAAGTCATATTGTAAAATCTGACAAAGAGATGGTTGATTTCTTGTGGAAAATGGAGATCCATTCGAGCGTTGAAGAGTGAAAGAAGACTTCCTTGTGAAATCATACAGGTAAATCTGGTTTGAGTTTTGCAGGTTGCAGACAAAGGAGGAATATCTCAGCAAAGACAGCAAGAGGAGCTATAAAGAAAATAAGAACCAGTTGTGTTCTTGAAGGCAGAGTAAAGTGGATACTCTGACTAAAAGTGACAAAGAACCTAAATCTTCCAGCTGAAGGTTGGACAAAGAGGACAAGTGTGTTCTCAGAAGAAAATAGAATTTCAGAAGCCAGGAGCAAAGCAACTGCTCAATAGAGGTTCCATAGATAGAGAACCAATGTTACCAAAAGACCAAGCTCAAAGGAGAGAAGGCTTGGTGAGGTACTTGCAGCAGGTATGAAGACTTGCTAAGAAGGAGAGGCTTAGTGCAGTTCACAAGAGACAGAATAATGACTATTGATAGTCATAGCAAAGGTTCATAGAGAAGCCACAACAAAAGAAGAGAGGAGAAATATGCCAAGGTAAATAGCATAGAGAAGATAAGCAAGAGGAGATTGACAGAAAAAAAAGATGAGATAAAATTCCATCTTGAATTATTGAAGGATATGTTGCAGAGAAATAAGGTAGACCATAGGTATGGTTGGACTATGAGAAAGAAATTGAAATGGCATAGGCTACAAGAGAAGATAAAGAAACATGTGAATATGCAGTTAATAGAAGAGCTTAGAAATCTTGGGCAGATAATGGATGTTCAATTGAAATTAGAGGAACTCAGAGAAGTTGAGTTGAAAATGGAAGTTTCCATTTGTGAAGTAGAACAGGAGGAAGTTCTAGGTGAAGATGAAGGCTGGAGATCTGTGAAAGATCTTCTAAACTATTGTGATAATTCAAGGCAGCATGAAGAAATGTGGAAAAAGGTAGCAGAAAAGGATATAAAGCCTTGTATTTTTTAATCTAATAATTTTGATGTGATTACAGGTTTTGCAGAGGATGGGCAGTCTTTTGAAGTTTTCATAAAATTTGATGAAAGTATGGAAGAGTACCTTTCAGAAGATAAATACTATGAATTAAATAATGATGGAGAATGCCTCTTGAATGAGGAAAGCATTGACTTATTGCAGCATAAAGAACTTAGTAATGAATTGATATTTGAAATTGTTACAAAACAAGAACAATTTCTTGTCGAATAAGGAGATGAAGTTCAATCTGAAGAGCTGATATGTGAAACAATATTTGAGACTATTGAGCCTTGTCATTTTCAAACTGACAATTTGTATATAAATGCAGGGCTTATAAGTGATGATTAATTACTTATGAAGCGTCAAAGAGAAATTTAATTACTAGAGTATTTTCTAAAAAAAGCAGAGTATGAGGGTGTGATTACAAATGAAGAAGTTCATTACTGTGAACCAGAGCAAGGAGACATCCTTGGAATAGATGATGTGGAGGAGAGACTATCTGACAGTCTCGAGAAGTACTCCTTGAAGAATCAGCATACTAATGTGCTGACAGAGAAGGAAAGCTTAGAGCAGCATGCTGAAATGTTGCCAGAGGAAGAAGAGACATTGAGACCTTATGATTTTAATTTTGATAATTGTTTTATGATTGCAGGTTTTGATGAATGTATTGTTGAAAATATTGAAGAATATTTGGCACAGGAGAATAGCCAAATAAAGAAGAGAGAAGAATATTATGTGGAAGTGCTTAACCCATGTAACAAATATATTAAATTGCTAGAAAGAATGCTAGAGAATCAAGATTCAGTGCAAGAGGAGATAACCATGGAAGAGGAAGAGAAATCTCAATTTCAACATTGGGAAAAAAAAGAGCTTGTGGATAAAGAACAATTGGATATTGTAGAGGGAGATATCTTAAGAGATATTCACAAAGTTTAGGAGGTATAAATGTCCAGAGAAATATCTACAGTAGTATTTAAAGTAATTTAGATCAAGGATCCTGAAGATATGCAGAATGTGGAGATGCAACAGCTAGTAGACAACAAACACAAACTAAAGAAAGGAGGTAGACGTTGTAAAAAATGGTAGAGTATGTACCAGCTGAAGGATATGCTGGACATGGAGATTAAGGAACTATGGGAGTTTATGATAAAACAGTCCAGATGGATAAAATTGACAGCATAAGGGATGATAAATCATAATTTGAAGCTGATTGAAAAGAGGAGAATGAACCAAAATACAGCAGGCATACAGCAGCAGCAAAAGTGTAGAGTATTTGGACAACTACAAACTAAATTTTGGGACCCTTGAGGTTTTCTATCAAGATATGAGAACACATGATCTGGAGATCATGAATGTTTTCTACCTTGGGAGTCTGATGCATGAGCTTCATGGTTCCAAAATTTGTACATTTAGTAGAATTTAGGGGTCTTGTGTTTTCAAGGGAATTGGTTCCCTAAATATTTGTTTAATATAATTTTCAATGTCTTGACTGGATTTTATGTGAAATATTTAGGATAGGATTTAATTAAATATTGTGAGGATATTTGAAAATGTTCTCGAATGTAGGAGAACATGAGTGATTGATGAGTGATTGGTGTGGATTGAGATATTCTGAAATATTGTAAATCTTAGATTAGAAAGTAGTTCATGATTTTGTGGATTTGAGAGGATCCTTAGGATTTAGTTGAATGATGAGATCCTCAAGGGATAAAGAAGAGATTTTAGGGATTAATTGAGGACTTAGAGGATTTTTAGGATTTTGTTGAGTAAAATATGGATCTGAACCAAAATTGGTTACAAAACCTTTTATATATATTTGTAAAGCCTCAAAGGCATAAGGACCATTATTATTTGATAGATAATAGAATAAATCTGATTGTAACCCTCCGGGAAGAGAGAGAGAAAAGTAGTGTTAAGAGGCCACTGATATAGAAAATCAGGCCGAGAAGGAATTCAATTTGTAAATATCTGTTTGTAGATATAAAAACTTGATTCTGAGTGGTGTAGAGTATGGTGTGTTGATGAATTTCTTATTGTGTTTATAAATTATAGATTGTAAGTGTGAATAGCATAATTCTGCATATTATAGGTGTGCAGGTGAGTTCGAGAAGAACTAGATATTGAGCTGAGAAGTGTACAGTGGTCAGATAGTTCTAAATATGAACGAGATCAAAGCTCTGGAGAGACTAGTGCTATAGAATACTGAACAAGATCAGGAGGTTTACGTCGTGGGGAAAACAAATTAGTAATTAAGATCATTTATTTGTTAAAGGAACATATGCGGGCCTGTTGAATGAAACGGTGTTCATTATTGAAGAAATCGTACAGATTTTTGGAAGACGGAGAACTGGCGTATTTTCCTTAAAAACTTAAGAGTTTTGGAGGAATTGTAAAGGGGAAAATAGATGGTCAGGATTAAAGCGCAGAATTGAAGTAGAAAGATAGATGGTGGAGATCGTAGCATAGAAATGCAAGTCATATGGATGGACAAGATTAGATCGTGAGATCTAAGTCAGAGATAAGCGGTCAAGAATAGATATCGCAAATAAAGATGCAAGAGAGTTAATGGATCGGAGATTGTGATGAGGAGCCACGTGCCAAGGCAGATCAGTCATGCGCATATCACATAGCGCTTGCGATATGGCATAATAGTTAACGGTGATGTTAATTTTGTCGAAGTGCGAAATGGTAAGTTTTGCGAATTTCAAAATGATATATTTTCTGATTTATGAAGTGGAAAAATTAGCAAACTTGTGATAAGTTCTTAAAAGTACGATGGAGGTTTGCGATGCGATATTGCGCAGGGAAGAGCCTTGGTAAAAGTGTGGAATATTGGTAAGCGTGCCGAGTCACGTGCAAAAGATGGAAGGTGTTTATAACATAATGGATTTAGAATTAAACCGGGGTACCACAAAGCCTGTGTTAATGATGATGTATTGCGAGTAAGTTAAATACTTCCACTAAATAATTTTAATGATTGTTATAAATCCTGGGACTGGGTAGAAATAGTTTAAGATTTTACGTATGTGTGTATTTGCAGCCTTATGGTTGAATCATTTGGTATCAGAGTGAGTAAATAAAAAAATTGTTATAAATGAAGATTGTAGAGCTAAACTATGCACAATAAATTTGGTATCATAGCAGAATAAGATTATGCATGAAAGGGAAGGAGAATGAAAGCGTGATTGCAAAACAAAGTAGAAGAAGTCAGATTATAAATATGAAAAGGTGGAGAAAAGTGCAGAAATAAAAGTCAGACAGTAAAATATGACAAAGCAATGGTTGATTTCTTGTGGAAAATGGAGATCCATTCAAGTGTTGAAGAGTGGAAACAGACTACCTTGTGAAATCATACAGGTAGTTTTTATGTTAACTCTGGTTTTAGTTTTACAAGTTTCAGACAAAGGAGGAATATCTCAGCAAAGACAACAAGAGGAGTTTTAAAGAAAAGAAGAACCAGTTGTGTTATAGAAGGCAGAGTAAAGTGGGCACTCTGAAGAAAAGTGGAAAAGAACCTAAATTTTCCAGCTGAAGGTTGGACAGAGAGGACAAGAGTGTTCTCAGAAGAAAATAGAATTTCATATGCCAAGGAGCAAAGGAGTTTCTCAATAGAGGTTCCAGAGATAGAGAACCAGTGTTAACAAAAGACCGAGCTCAAAGGAGAGAAGGCTTTATGAGGTACTTGCAGCAGGTATGAAGACTTGTTGAGAAGGAGAGGCTTAGTGCAGTTCACAAGTGAACATATGCAGTTCACAGGAATAGGAGAATGAATATTGATCATAGCATAGGTTCATAGAGAAGCCACAATGAAAGAAGAGTGGAGAAATATGCCAAGGTAAATATCATAGAGAAGATAAGTCAAGAAGAAATTGACAGAAAAAAAGCTGAGATAAATTTCCATCTTGAATTATTGATGGATATGTTGCAGAGAAATAAGGTAGACCAGAGTTATGGTTGGACTATGAGAAAGAAAATGAAATGGAATAGTCTACAAGAGAAGAGAAAGCAGCAGGTGAATATGCAGTTAATAGGAGAGCTTAGAAAGCTTGAGCAGATAATGGATGTTCAATTGAAATTGAAGGAACTCAAAGAAGTTGAGTTGAAAATGGAAGTTTCCATTTGTGAAGTGGAATAGGGGGAATTTCTCGCTGAAGATGAAGGCTGGAGATCTGTGAAAGATCTTATGAACTATTGTGATAATTCAAGGCAGCATGAAGAAATGTCGACAAAGTTAGCAGAAGAGGATATAAAGCCTTGTATTTTTTAATCTACTAATTTTGATGTGATTACAAGTTTTGCATAGGATGGGCAGTCTTTTGAAGCTGTCATAAAATTTGATGAAAGTATGGAAGAGTACGTTTCAGAAGATAAATACTCTAAATTAAATAATGATGGAGAATTCCTCTTGAATGAGGAAAGCATTGACTTGTTGTAGCAGAAAGAACTTAGTAATGAATTTATATTTGAAACTGTTACAAAATAGGAACAATTTCTTGTGGAAGAAGGAGATGAAGTTCAATCTGAAGAGCTGATATGTGAAACCACAGTTGAGGTTGTTGAGCCTTATAATTTTCAAACTAACAATTTGTGTATAAATGCAGGGATTATAAGTGATGATTAATTACTTATGAAGTGTCAAAGAGAAATTGAACTACTAGAGTATTTGCTAAAAAAAACTAGAGTATGAGAGTGTGATTGCAGAGGAAGAAGTTCATTACTATGAACTAGAGCAGGGAGACATCCTTGGAACAGATGATGTGTAGGAGAGAATATCTGAAAGTATCAATAACTCCTTGAAGAATCAGCATACTAATGTGTTGACAGAGGAGGAAATCTCAGAGCAACATGTTGAAATGTTTCCAGAGGAAGAAGAGACACTGAGACCTTATAATTTTAATTCTGATAACTGGTTTATGATTGCAGGTTTTGATGAAGATATTCTTGCAAATACTGAAGAATATTTGGCACAAGAGAAGAGTCAAATAAATAAGAGATAAGAAGTGGTGCAGGGGTAACCACTTTAGTACAAGGGCAACCCCGCTTCACCCACATTCCCAGTAACTTCCAATATTTCACTTAGCTGTGTGCAAATGCATCCCAAAATTTCTTCTCCAACCCGGCAATCTCGCTTATTCCACGCTGGCAATCTCAACAACTAAGTCTGGTTTATTTTAATATCTAAATTCAAAGGATTTAGATATTAATTCCATGCTCCTTTATAATTATCCTGACATTCCATTTCATATACCTATGCGCCAACCTCGCATTCAACCTTCATACGCAACCTTAGTTGAACCATATACATTAACCCTCTGCATATACATATATAAATCCACGTAATATATCGTGGTATCTCCATATATATTCCATTATGCCCTTATAATGCGTCGGCTAACCAACTCTTTACACATAGCTCCGTCAGACCTTATAATACGTTTATAATACGTCGAATAACCTTAATGCAATGACTCTAATACATTCTGGCCCATCTACGTATATTCGAGCATTATCCGCAACATTACACTTTGGTTATTTAACCCATATATTAACTCACGTAATACCGCACTACAACCATTATATATATCCCCGACTTATATATCATGTCCGGACCTTATAAAGTGTTGAATAACATTAATGATCAATTCATATATATATCCATTACTCCGTCGGGCCCCACGATACAACGCGTACACCGTACCTCTCCTAAACCCCGCGCACTTCTGTTAAACTCTACGCACCTATAGCAAACGATCACCCTTTGATCCTGAACCTCCAGATCAACGGTATACATCCATTCCGCTCGGCGTCCACAGTCGATTTATAATGCGTGAAGGCGCACTTTAACGAGCGGTATTTGAACAGTGGCCTAGCCACGTGGCGTATGATCAATGGAATCGCTGCGAAATTATCAATACCACTTTCCGTATAAAAGTGGTGCGGAAATTACCACCCTTCGGTTCTAAACCGCCATTTCTGTTCCTGTGTCGCGGTTCCGCCCCTCCAGGTTCCGGTTCTTCATTGCGTTCAGGTTCTGTCTACTCGTTCTGTCGTGTCCAGGTTCCGTCTATTCAATTTAAAATGGTTCCAATGCATCTTCGCTCCTCACTCTACAGGCTCATCCGATGAATAACCATATCGCTTAGGCATGGATTAAATTCATGCCTCTGCTATGGCATACACTCTCGACTATATCACTCTTGAAATTGGAGTTATGCAATCGCACGGGAACGGACTACATTGATTTTAGAGTCAGAGAACTCTTACGCATGCAGAGCATCGCCAGACTTAATCACACACAGGAATTCACGTTGTCTTCCATGCCGGGATTCATACTATAAATTATGCAGGTTCTATCCCTTCACTCACATCTTTGGCTATGGGATTCGAACTCTAATTACACAGGCTCTGTTACTCTTCACCAGGATGCATACATATATTTCTACACAGAATTTATTCAACAAAGTGGACATACATTCACACATGAATTAACTCTCTGAAGCACAAATATACTGAACATTTCTTACTTGCACAAAGAATTGACGTACAATTACAGACTGGCCGAATCTTCAATCTGATGGCATTCTTCCTTTTTTATGCAGCTCTCTGCAAGTACAGGTGCAGGCCTGTGTAGCCCTTCCTGTGCAGGTCCCCCTTGACTCTATCACAGAGGTTTATATTTATACATATTACAAGGAATCGATTCAGCTCCTGAATGACTCTTGGACTCCTAAATTAGCCTAACTTCTGAGTGCCCCTCAATCATTCGGGCAGTTACAATATTTTTCTTTCTAATCAATTAAAATAACTCAACTATGGATATTTACATGGGGAAAATAAACATAAGACCCCTTTTTACATTTATTTATGTACAAAAGTTGCCTTGGGCCTAATGCTCCTGCATCAGACTCCCCAGGTTCAAATGATTCATGATCTCCTGATCATGTGCTCTATCTTTATCTACCTGGATCCCATACTCTGCTCTGCAACTGGTTATTTGTTGCAGCATTCTTCTTCTGCATTCCTCCTGGCTGCCATACCTTGTGCTGTAGCTTTCCACTTGCTATGCTCTCACAGTTAGTGATTGTCTCTTTCTTGCTGCTGCCAATTCCCTGCTTCCTTGCTGTTGTCCTCCTCTAAGGCATCCTCTACATCAGGTTCCTTATCCATTCAATTTCTTTGTCTAATCTTTCCTCTGACTGCAGGATGCTTGCTTCTGTTTGCTGCATTCTCATCTCTTTAGTTTTTACTGCTGCCCAAGCTCCTATGCTTACTACCACCCAATCATCCATGTCCTCTCTGCAACAGTAAAATTTATGCTCTTCTGCTGGCAACACTTCAGCTTGTTTCTTCAGCACTCTCTCCAGCAACACTCCAAGCTGCTGCTCTGGCATTTCACCTCCTTTTCTGAATACCTTCAGCAAACATTCTTGCCATCTCCTTTGGCCAAACAAATCTTCTCCATGCTGCAACTCAAGTTCAGCATCTTCTTCTTCTGTCTTGGCAATCTTCAGCAATGGCCTTCCTTCTTCTTGATTGGTTCCAACAGTCAAACCAAGTTCTCTAGCCACGGTACCTTCATCTTCTGTCAGAGTGAAACTCTGATTCTCCCTTGCTGTAGCAGCCCCAATAGTCTGCCATACAATCTTCTCTTCAATATTCTCTTGGCTATTAGAAAAATCCAATTCATCTCTGCTATCAGCAACAACAATCTTTTCCTGCATTTGAGACATGGTTGTCTCATCTTCATTCAGCTGCTCATCCTTGTTCTGCAACAGCTCTTCATCTTCTAAGACAACTCCAAGTGATGGATTGTCCTCTGCTTTTCCTGTCAACACAACCACTCTATCAATTCCAAAGCCCCAAGACCCAATGGTCCCTACTGATGATTCAATCAGCAATGCTTTTCTATCTTCATCCCATTGTGTCTTCTCATTCTGCAGCCCCCAATTCTGAAATTGAGGTCTTCTCTCTTGTAAGGAATCCTGCCGATTCAGCATACTCTCCAGCATCTTAATTTCTTCATTCCATGGTTTAATGTCTTCCACAGAATTCTCCTTCTCTTTCAATTCACTGCCCCATGCTGTCAATTCTCCTTCAGCATCAACAGGATCTACACTCCTCAAACATTTGTTAAAACAAAATTCACAAGGCCTCAAAGCCTTTCCTTCTTCTGTCAGCACCTCAATATGTTGTCCCAACTTTCTTTTCTCTTCCATCAGCATATCAGAATGCTGAGCCCAAATCTTCAAACATTTCTTGAGACTATCAGCCAGTCTCTCTTCTACACCATCCTCTTCAAGGATGTATTTCTGCTCTAGTTCACAAGAAGGAACGTTCTCATCTTCAACCATCTCTGTCCTTACCATCTGAACACCTTCTCTTTGTGGTTTTGTCCTCTGCTCATGCCACAATCTTGGCATCTCCTCCAAGAGAACATCCTCAACATCTTCATTATCTTCTGCTATCACTATCTCCTCTGCCTTCATCAGAATGGAATCCTGATTTCCCATCTCTGCACAGACTCTAGCTACCTGTCCATCATTCTCCACATCGCCATTTAACAAAAGCAGCCTGTCATTATCAGCATTGATGACAAAATCATCATCATCATCCCCATTGAAACAATCTCTTCTTCCAAATAAGGAATTAATGAATTCCTTCTGCTGCAGTGGTTCAATATGTTCTTCATCTGAAAGATACTCGTTATACTTTACTTGGAAACAGTCAACTTCATCTGTCACATTTTCATCATGTGAACTACCTTCATTAACACCTGCATTCACACACAACTTGTCAGATGCAAAAACACAAGACCTCATGGTCTCAGTTGGTGATTTGGTCACCAAATCTTTCTGTTGTTCCAAGTCTTCTATATTTTCCAGAGATTCTTCAATGGTCTCTTCTTCAGAGTCCTCAAGCTGTTCAGCCTCCAGCTTTTGGTCAATATCACAAACTAAATCTCTTCTGCTTCCAATATGTTGGAAAGCAGAATCTTTCTCCCACTGTGCATGGACATCCTCAAAACATGTAGCTGCTCCATTTTCTTCCTTAGTGACAACATCAGCAGTTTTCTCTCTCTCACCTGTTGTTCCTAAAAACACACAAAATATGTCAGATGTAAGGCTCTTGGACCCCTTGGTCCCACTTGAAGCTTCAGTCTCCAAGTCCTTTTCCAAATACTCAATTGCTCTGAGTATTTCCTTTTTCATCCGAGCATTCATCATCTGCTCCTTCTTCCTTTGTGGCCTCAGCCACTCTATCTTCTTCTTCATGAGCCACCCAATTCTCTGGATTTCTTCTATCCATATCTTCAATTCATTAAACTCTTTCCTGATCTCAGCTAATTCTCTCTGCAATTCTTCATCTGTGGATTTCTTCTTCTTCATGCCATTTTCTTTGGCATCTTCACACACTCTCCTGCTGTGGTTTCTCTCAGAACCTCTGCAATCACTGCAGTCTCTGTTATGGCTCTCAGTAGCCATTCTCTTCTCTAGGAGTTCTTCACTCACAAGCTGCACTAAGCCTCGGCACAGCAAGCTCTCTTGTTGCAACTCACCTCACCAAGCTTCCCTCCTGAGCTCCGGCTTTTGGCAAGTACTGGTCCCCTTTCTTTGGAACCTCCTGAGCACTCTCTCTGTTCTCTAGGCTTCACTCTGCAACTTTCTCAAGAACAC
This sequence comes from Pinus albicaulis, assembly GCA_034641835.2. Lineage (NCBI taxonomy): Eukaryota > Viridiplantae > Streptophyta > Pinopsida > Pinales > Pinaceae > Pinus > Pinus albicaulis. The sequence continues at coordinate 740,263,749 of CM076576.1, forward strand.
CCCCTTTTTTTTTCTTTCATCCAACTTCAGTTGGGAATAATTTCAGGTTCTGCCACACTCTTTATGCACTCAGAATCCCTTGCTATATTCCTCTATCACTGCTCTCAAAGCTGGTGATCTACTTCTGCTGAGATGTCTTCCTCAATTTCTTGCACTCTGTATTCTGCAAAAAATACCTTCCAACCAGAGTTCAAATAAGGCTCATATTCTCTTGAGAACACTACAAATGTCCTCCTTATCCAGCCTCTAGCTGAATACCAAGCTCACTCTCTTACCTCTCAAGATCCCTGACTGATCTTGCTTCTTTCCTTTTTCTCCTCTTTTCACCTGCACTGCATCTACCTGCTGCAATCTTCTGTCTTCCAATCCAGATTCTGCTCATCTGGAGACCTTCACTGCATGTCAAATCAAATCTGCAATTTCCTCTATTAAACAGATTCTAACATCAACCATTCTTTCCTGTTCAGTACATGTGCATTTCCAAAATAAACATCTCAACGGGCTAATCAAATTATAGCTTTGATCCCACAAATGGTGCACGGGTAACCACTTTAGTACAAGGGCAAACCCGCTTCACCCACATTCCCAGTAACTTCCAATATTTCACTTAGCTGTGTGCAAATGCATCCCAAACTTTCTTCTCCAACCCGGCAATCTCGCTTATTCCACGCTGGCAATCTCAACAACTAAGTCTGGTTTATTTTAATATCTAAATTCAAAGGATTTAGATATTAATTCCATGCTCCTTTATAATTATCCTGACATTCCATTTCATATACCTATGCGCCAACCTCGCATTCAACCTTCATACGCAACCTTAGTTGAACCATATACATTAACCCTCTGCATATACATATATAAATCCACGTAATATATCGTGGTATCTCCATATATATTCCATTATGCCCTTATAATGCGTCGGCTAACCAACTCTTTACACATAGCTCCGTCAGACCTTATAATACGTTTATAATACGTCGAATAACCTTAATGCAATGACTCTAATACATTCTGGCCCATCTACGTATATTCGAGCATTATCCGCAACATTACACTTTGGTTATTTAACCCATATATTAACTCACGTAATACCGCACTACAACCATTATATATATCCCCGACTTATATATCATGTCCGGACCTTATAAAGTGCTGAATAACATTAATGATCAATTCATATATATATCCATTACTCCGTCGAGCCCCACGATACAACGCGTACACCGTACCTCTCCTAAACCCTGCGCACTTCTGTTAAACTCTACGCACCTATAGCAAACGATCACCCTTTGATCCCGAACCTCCAGATCAATGGTATACATCCATTCCACTCGGCGTCCACAGTCGATTTATAACGCGCGAAGGCGCACTTTAACAAGCGGTATTTGAACAGTGGCCTAGCCACGTGGCGTATGATCAATGGAATCGCTGCGAAATTATCAATACCACTTTCTGTATAAAAGTGGTGCGGAAATTACCACCCTTCGGTTCTAAACTGCCATTTCTGTTCCTGTGTCGCGGTTCCGCCCCTCCAGGTTCTGGTTCTTCATTGCGTTCAGGTTCTGTCTACTCGTTTCGTCGTGTCCAGGTTTCGTCTATTCAATTTAAAATGGTTCCAATGTATCTTCGCTCCTCACTCTACAGGCTCATCCGATGAATAACCATATCGCTTAGGCATGGATTAAATTCATGCCCCTGCTATGGTATACACTCTCGACTATATCACTCCAGAAATTGGAGTTATGCAATCGCACGGGAACAAACTACATTGATTTTAGAGTCAGAGAACTCTTACGCATGCAAAGCATCGCCGGACTTAATCACACACAGGAATTCACGCCGTCTTCCATGCCGGGATTCATACTATAAATTATGCAGGTTCTATCCCTTCACTCACATCTTTGGCTATGGGATTCGAACTCTAATTACACAGGCTCTGTTACTCTTCACCAGGATGCATACATATATTTCTACACAGAATTTATTCAACAAAATGGACATACATTCACACATGAATTAACTCTCTGAAGCACAAATATACTGAACATTTCTTACTTGCACAAAGAATTGACGTACAATTACAGACTGGCCGAATATTCAATCTGATGGCCTTCTTCCTTTTTTATGCAGCTCTCTGCAAGTACAGGTGCAGGCCTGTGTAGCCCTTCCTGTGCAGATCCCCCTCGACTCTATCACAGAGGTCTATATTTATACATATTACAAGGAATTGATTCAGCTCCTGAATGACTCTTAGACTCCTAAATTAGCCTAACTTCTGAGTGCCCCTCAATCATTCGGGCAGTTACAATATTTTTCTTTCTAATCAATTAAAATAACTCAACTATGGATATTTACATGGGGAAAATAAGCATAAGACCCCTTTTTACATTTATTTATGTACAAAAGTTTCCTTGGGCCTAATGCTCCTGCATCAAGAAGATTTCGTGGAAGTGCTTAACCCATGTAACAAAGATACTAAATTGTTGGAAAAAATGCTAGAGAATCAAGATTCGGTGCAAGAGGAGATAACCATGGAAGAGGAATAGAAATTTCAATTTCAACATTGGGAAACAAAAGAGCTTGTGGATAAAGAACAATTGGATATTGTAGAGGGAGATATATTAATAGATATTCAGGAAGTTTGGGAGCTGGAAATGTCTAGAGAAATATATACAACAGTATTTAAAGTAATTTATATCAAGGATCCTGAAGATATGCAAAATGTGAAGATGCAACGGCTAGTAGGCAACAAACACAAACTGAAGCAAGGAGGTATAGGTAGTAACAAATGGTAGAGTGTGTACCATCCCAAGGATATGTTGGCCATGGAGATTGAGGAACTATGGGAGTATATGATAAAATACTCCAGATGGAGAAAATTGATAGTAGAAGGGATGATCAATCAGAATTTGAAGCTGATTGAAAAGAGGAGAATGAACCAAAAGACAACAGACATACAGCAGCAGCAAAAGTGCAGAGTATTTGGACAAATACAAACTAAAGTTTGGTACCTTGAAGGTTTTCTATCAACATATGATAACACATTATCTGGATATCATGAATGTTTTCTACCTTGGGAGTCTGATGCAGGAGCATCGTGGCTCCAAAAATTTTACATTTAGTAGAATTTAGGGGTCTTGTCTTTTCAAGGGAATTGGTTCCCTAAATATTTGTTTAATCTAATTATCAATGTTTTGAGTGGATTTTATGTGAAATATTTAGAATAAGATTTAAATAAATATTATGAAGATATTTGTAAATGTTCTCGAATGTTGGAGAACATGAGTGATTGATGAGTGATTGGTGTAGATTGAGATATTATGAAATATTGTAAATCTTAGATTAGAAAGTAGTTCATGATATTCTGGATTTGCGAGGATCCTTAGTATTTAGTTGAATTTTGAGATGCTCAAGGGATAAAGAAAATATTTTAGGGATTAATTGAGGACTTAGAGTATTTTTAGGATTTTGTTGAGTAAACTATGGATTTGAACCAAAATTGGTTACAGAACCTTTTGTATATATTTGTAAAGCCTCAAAGGCATAAGGACCATTATTCTTTGATAGATAATAGAAGAAATATGATTGTAAGCATACGGGTAGAAAGAGAGAAAAGTAGTGTTGAGAGGACAAGGATATAGAAAATCAGGCCGAGAAGGAATTCATTATGTAAATATATGTTTAAATATATAAAAACTCAATTATGAGTTGTGTAGAGTATGGTGTGTTGATGAATTTATTATTGTGTTTATAAATTATAGATTGTAAGTGTGAACAACATAATTTTTCATATTATAGGTGTGCAGGTGAGTTCAAGAAGAACTAGACAGTGAGCTGAGAAGTGTACAGTGGTCGGATAGTTCTAAATATGAACTAGATCCAAGCTCAGGAGAGACTAGCGCTACAGAATACTGAACAAGCTCAGGAGGGTTACGCTGTGGGGAAAAAATTTAGTAATTAATATCATTTATTCGTTAAAGGAATGTATGCGGGCCTGTTGAATGAAACAGTGTTCATTATTGAAGAAATCGTACATATTTCCCGAAGACAGAGAACTGGAGTATTTTCCTTAAAAACTTAAGATTTTTGGAGGAAGTGTAAAGGGGAAAATATATGGTCAGGATTAAAGTGTAGAATTTAAGCAGAGAGATGGATGTCAGAGATCGTAGCACAAAAATTCAAGTCAAATGGATGGACAAGATTAGATCACGAGATCAAAGTCAGATATAAGCGGTCGAGAATGGATATTTCAAATAAATATGCAGGAGAGTTAATGGATCAGAGGTTGTGATGAGGAGACACGTGTTAGGCGGAGAAGCCATGCACATATCACATAGCACTTGCAATATGACATAATAGTTAACGGTGGAGTTAATTTTACCGAAGTGCGAAATGGTAAGTTTTGTGAATTGCGAAATGATATATTTTCTAATTTGTGAAGCGGACAAATCAGCGAACTTGCGATAAGTTCTTAAAAGTACGATGGAGGTTTGAAATGTGAGATTGCGTAGGGAAGAGCCTTAGAAAATGTGTGGAATTTTGGTAAGCGTGCAGAGTCACGTGCAAAAGACAAAAGGCGTTTATAACATAATGGATTTATAATTAAATTGGGGTACCACTGTTTCGGGGAAAATCACCCTAGAGGTTCGTTGGGTTACAACCTCCACAAAGCAGGGGCATGCTACTTAAGAAGGACTCACACAACCATACATTTTCATGAAAAACTAAATAGAGTAGATCGAGGAACTTACCCGTAGGTCCTACGGTTGAAGCAGATCCCGCGAGGTCCAAACCCCCAGCAACCGTCCTTCCTTCTTAACCTGAAAGATAAGAAGAAACAAGCACAAAGAACTGGTTGTACAGCATATATCTACTCTAAATGTTAGTGAAATCCATATGAAACATTAGATAAACCATCATAAATGCTTAAATAACAATATTCTCATATATGCAAGTGGACACTAACACGTATATTTCGGGAACAAGATGGTTCTTCTATATTATAAATAGCATGTACAGAAATAACGAGTGGAGAGATCACCTGAATCCTTCCACGATCTTCGAGCAGACCGTCGTCCGGATCCGTCCCACCCTTGCCTCGCTAATATTCCTTCCGAACTGGTGCATACGAGATGACATATAAAGAGATGAGCATCTCCAAGAAACAAAGGTTTCTTGTAATGAACTGGGAAGTGCAGGAGGCACGGGAATTCAGACTTGGATAGGGAATACCAACATAGTATAATATCAATAATTCTCTCTCTCCCTTAGGCCATACACATGAGGGGTTTTTATACTCCCTCCAAGTAGTTTCAACAGTTGGAAACAGTTGGCCACGTGCTGGGGTGGTTGAACTACCTGAGTAACCATCAACCCAGCCCGAAAATAGGGAATAATTATATATTTTTTAATCATTTTTAATGGCATACGTGGAAAAGTGCAGCTGGACTCGCATATACACGCGGAAAAGTACGGGCATAGTCGCGTATGGGGATTTTTACACTGTTTTTTAGTGAATTTTTCCAAGTCTGTAGGAATGGGTGCCCAAAACCATCAAAGCAATCATGAATCATGTGAAAGTGAGAAATGATGCTATAACAGATGCCCCCTAATATATGAGGTCAGAAGGGGTACATGATGGCCGAAATGTATTATGCACATAGAAAGAACTTCGCAAGGACAAGAGAGGACTTCACCAGATTTCAGCCTGCCAAAAACCAATGAAAGAAAAAAGAGAGTCAACTCATGCTGAGGCAGGCATACCCATGCTCAGTCAAAAATACATCATATAGAAAGTACTGAATAGATCCAACATGTATACAAGTATAGCTGAACTGAAAGTACACAATGAATCATCTGAGCATGGCCCGGAAATGTAAGTCTGAATCAATGTCCAAGTATCACATATAGAAATTTGATCAAGGATGGTGCAACTGGATGTCTGATCATATAAGTAACTGAATCTCCAAGTACCAAATCATAAGAGGTGGAACAAACGGTACAATCACGCAACTTGGGAGCCAACATATAAGATGATGTTGTACTGAACTGCAACATATAAGGGTGGACGGCATCACTGGCAGAAATTGAATGGACTGTCAAAAGTGAACCAAGAAATGCTGATGCAACCCGAGGTCTTCACCGATCACTATGGAAAAATTCTACACAATGGGAATAAATGAGCTGAAGTCGACCATGTGAGAAATCGTTGGATTACCGGTCAATGATGTATACCGTTAACCAACGCGAGACAACCCACCAATAATGAAAATGAGTGTCAAGGTGCCCCAGTACAATCTAACAAGTGTGAATGAATGAGTTGAAGTCGAACACTTGAGAGAATCTACCAATCAGGAGGCAATGATGAATCCCCACTGTCGATAGCGAAGAGTCTTCCACTGATGACTGCAAACCCTAAGGTACTGACAAAAATACTCTAGACCTTATTCCCAGAGCAATGATTCGGAGTCGATGGGAAAAGATCTGCTGGAAGGAAGGCATTAAGGCATCCCACATCAGTCCAGCGCGAGTGTAACCTGCAGGCCAAGATTTGGAAGGAATCGGACGAAGTAAAGTGATGGAACCAAAATCGAAGTACGTTTCCGACATGCACAAGATGAAGCTAGCGCACGGAAGAAACCCTCTGAACCAACAAATAATGAAAGCTAACACAGAGGCGAGAAATCCACCGATAGGGTCAAATGGAAATCAAGGTACTGCACGAATCCCAAGTGTGAAATGTGTGCTGACGTCGAACACAGGGGAAACCACTCAGTCAAAGACCCATAATGATGATCAAATGCTGAGCACAAGGTCACCTATCAATGATGGAAATAGGGCTAGGGTGCAGTTCTAGGCTTGCTCTCAGAGCAATGTGTCGTAGTCGATAAGAGACAAACCCGCCGGCAAGAAGTCAATGGGAACCTTCTCAAACCAGCACGAGCAGAAGACCAAAACATCTGATGTGATAGAACAAGATACTAACAAAACTGCGTAGGCCGACTGAATAATGAGTCAAGAGACACCGCAGAATGGCCGAATCTGGTTAGACTTCCCTTGAACAAAAGCACGACTCGTGATGACCATGGAAGTAAAAAGTGACACTGTATAAGTCTGTTATGCAGGAGGCAGAACAAACTCTCCATATGATTGGAAGAGATAACCAACCGGGGGAGGACTGACAAGTGAAACATGGTAAAGGCTGAACCTAGGTCAAAACTAAAACCATCCCAAATGGAGGAAATATATATAAGTATATGTGCTTTGTTCAAGGGCGACAAACTGACTCTGTACTGCCATCAAAACAATGAAGATACATCCCGTTCCCGCTCTTTTTGTTATATTTGATTTTTTTGTCTTTTTCATATAATAAGCCTGAAAAAGAATAAAAGAATGTTATGGTACAATGGATAGAACGAGTATCAAAAATCAGATGCACTAGTTCCTGGGACTGGAACGATCCTATGCTCAATGCAAGGTGGCGGAAACTGGTAAGCGATACTCAGAGGAATGTTCCATCCATGGGTAAAAGGGTGTCAAGTCGCGATAGCTAAGTGCATGCAATGGTTTAACTTGTACAGATAGACAAGGTCAAAAGTTGGCTTAAACATTGAGTCCAAATGAAGCCGGCTAAAGGCCGGGATAAACAAGTAGCCAATATGCAATGCAGTAATACAACTCAACAACACCAGGGAGCCTCTAGGGTAATAGCCAGAAAAATGATAGTGAGGAAGAAGAAGAATGAAGCTTCAACACGTAAGTCATGGCGGGACTAAAGAGGACTCCCGAGCCTACATAAAACGCAGCATGGGCAACAAGTGATAGCGAGGAACTAACTAGGAAGCCCATGTAAAGGAAGGCTTTACCACCAAGTCATGATTAAATAATCGGCGAGTGAAATGGGTGTAATACTCATGACCTGATGGGATCGACCCTATGGCAAGTGATCAGTATGGAGGCTAGTATGCAAGATGCAATGGAAAGTGATTTCCCTAACCTATATGCCAGTGAAGATCATATACCTGCCGTGACGAGTCGGTAATCATGGATCAAAAACCGGAAAAAATCTCAAAATCGTCAAAATGTACCTGAAAACATACCAAACTGGGCACTTCCAAGCATCCGAGTTATGCAGCTTAAGATAGATCGAAAAAATGAGCATAACAAATTTTTGCGAAAATTTTCAACTTTTTAGCCATAAATAGACAAATTACCTCATATTTGGTTCATTATTACATTGCTGATTTGGAAAAAGTGCTCTGGAGAAAAAAACTTCTTTCGTCAAATCAGGAACAACCGACCGTCGAATCGCACCGAAATTGTCAGGTAGGCTCCTCAATCATCCTTACCTCTCATTTGGTTCATTATTGCATAGCTGATTTGGAAAAAGTGCTCTGGAGCTAAAAACTTCTTTCGTCAAATCAGGAACAACCGACCGTCAAAATTCAGCAAAATTTCAGGTAGGCTCCTTAATCATCCTGTTTATTCATTTTGTCCGTTTGGAAATTAAAATTAAGTGATTTTTTTCTTTGAAACCCTTGCTAAAAATTGCGTATCTGCGCATACGCGGGTTTAATGAAGGCAAGCCGCGTATACACGCGACTATGCACAGGACAAGTCGCGTATGTGCAGGTCCGATTGTAAAAAAGCGTGGCTAATGCAAATTTTGATGAAATTTCTCAGGATGACCATCTCATGGAGGGAACGTGAGCATAGCGCAGTAGACCAAGAGGTCATGCAGGACCGTGCATCGCAAAACATCCTCCGAAATTGCGGATTGTTGAAATTCTTTAAAATGCCCAATATGAAAAGTAATGTGCGATTGCTAGAAATGCTCGTAAATTACTGGGAACCAGATCAAGATTGCTTCATAATTGATCAGATGCCACTACGCATTGAAGTGGAGGATATATATTTCATCACTGGACTCTCCAGGAGGGGAGAACCAGTAGACCTGCACGGAAAACTCCTGGGAGGGTTAACCGTGGAAGATTATGTCCACTTATATTGCGTAGATAATTCCAAAAAGGTTGGAACGCAGATTGCAATTATAGATATCAGGGATTTGCACATGAAGATCCTCCTTTTCACCATCGGCAAAGTGGCAGGATCTGCCTCACTACATCAGGCGTCCAGGACGCAAATGAGTATAGCTATAGAGTGTTTGATTCACGTTTGCGATTGGTGCACAACCCTGCTATAGAACATGAAACAACAGCTGACTTCTATTTGCCAGGTAAAAACTAAACACTTTGGCTATGGTACCATTTTGATAACATTCTTCTTTTAGAGGATTCCAGCTTTGAGACCCAGAGTCATCTTGACTATCAGCAGCCCGCGGGACCCAAGAATTGCTCATTGGGCAGACATGATGAAGAGACTGGGGGGCAGCGAAGTACCCCGGACCACATGGGACGATGAGTTCTTCCTGTGGTGGGGAGAACAGATCATCGCAGTGGACGACTATCCCTATGCTGGGATGGACTTCCGAGGAGATCCAGATCTAGTACTTCCACCCGGCGCAGCATGGGGAGCAGTCGGTAAGTTTTTGCAAAAATTTTGACTTATATGATTTTTTTTTGGATTTTTTCAAATACGTATGAAAAAATGAAAACAAACATGTTTTTTGATTGGATTCATAATGACTGACAATTAAAAATGATCATGTTTCAGATGTTGGACCAGTTCGTCCTGAGGGCCTACCGCGCCATAAGCGCCGCAGAGGTGAGGCAGAGACAGTGGATTCCGACAGGACTCTCCAGGCCCTGCAGAGAAACTTGGAGGGACTGACCCGCCAAATCCCTATGGCTGCCGTGGAGGACTTGCCGAAAGCCGTCCAGAGACGGGTTGTAGGAGTACCCCGGGACTGGGTTAGATTATTCCGCCATGTGGCCACTGCAGTTATGTTCTATAGGAACACGACTTCTGGGCAGGGTCCTCAGGAGTAGACAAATTTTATATATTAGATGACTGTATATTATTTTTGAGACTGAACATGATGGGGCATAAGCCCAAGTTTTGTACGGCATTTATGGATCCAAATTTTGTAAAATTTTTTGACACTCCGATGATATATATACAGCGATATTTGATGTGATGTGATAAATGCATCAAATATATGATGTTTATGATGATTAAAAATTTATTTTATTGAATGATTAATATGCCAATCCAATGCTTGATTAGCTAATGAGTCAGCAAACCAATTGTCAGCTCGAGGAATATGAATGAATGTTAAAAATTGAAATGACCTTTGTAACAAACGTACCCTCAAGAACAATCGTAATAAAACAGGATCTCGTACCCGATAAGTGTTGTTCAATTGCGACACCACCAGCTGGGAGTCCAAGAAAACTACCAACGAATCAACACCCAAAGATATTGCCTCCGAGAGTAGATGAATGACTGCAGTGTATTCTTCTACGTTATTGGAAGCAGGACCAATGCAGACCCCTCTTGATACCAACAGCTGACCGGAAGGATAATGAAGCACCCAAGCCGCGGAAGCTAAGTTCCGGGTGTGTCTACTAGCACCATCGGCGAAACCAAAATGACTCATGACATCCAACACAACCTGCCAAAGCAGATCAACAACATCATCACCTCATCAAAAATCGAAAATCAAACAGATATGTACAAAGCAAAAAACTACTATATACAAAGAAAAATGCCAGGCCAAAGCCTAGGCATAATACTTCTTCAAATAGAGCCCATTTCGGGGCTCCGGCAAATCGTTCCCTTTGAAGTCAACCAAGGTATACACTCCTTTCTTGAGGACTTTTTTAACGATATAGGGGCCATACCACATCGATTTAAACTTTCCTGCCCCCAAGGCATCTTTTTGTTGGGCATAGACCAAAACAAGGTCACCTTCGGAAAATACGCTAGGCTTAACCGCCTTATCGTACTGAACTTTGACTCGGTTTTTATGCGCTTCATTCAACGTGGCGGCATCTCGATGCTGCTCATCAAGATGTTCCAGATGAAGAAGCCACTCTGCCAGACTAGAAGTGTCAGGAAGAAGCTCAAAAACTAATTTAAGGGAAGGAATCTCGCATTCAATGGGAAATACGGATTCCACCCCGTGGACTAACTGAAACGGAGTAAAGCCAGTTGCAGTTTTAACTGACGTCCTGTATGCCCAAAGTGCAGGATATAACATAATATGCCAGTTGGATCTATGCTTATCAATTGTCCTTTCAAGAATTGTCTTCAAGGATTTATTCATGGCTTCCACTTGCCCATTGGCCTGAGGATAATAGGGAGATGAATGCTCCTGTTGGAAACCCAATTTGAGAGCCAACTCAGCCATCATACTATTCTGAAAGTGACTGCCATGGTCAGTGACAATCTCCCTAGGTATACCAAAATGAGCGATAACTTGGTTGAAGAAGAAAAGAGCTGCAGTCTCACCATCGTTCCCAATAGTAGGCATAGCCTCGACCCACTTCGTAAAGTAGTCTACTGCTACGATAATGTACTTGTGACCTTTTGCCGAAGGTGGGTTACAAGTAGTATAATCCATACCCCACTTTGTAAAGGGTCCGACAGTAACGACTGGAAAAAGCGGAGCTGGATGAGCGCGCATTTTTCGAGTATATACCTGACACGGATGACACTTCTTGACCGATTCAATACAATCTTTGAAAATCGAGGGCCAGAAGTATCCAGCACGCAAAATCTTTTGGGCTGTAGCAAGCCCAGATAAATGACCCCCACAAGCTCCACTGTGAGAATCATTGAGCACAGCCTCAGCTTCTTTGAAAGTTAAGCAGCGTCTTAGGATTGAATCAACCCCTCGACGGTACAAAGCATCACCAATAATCAGATAATTCTTGGCTAAGTGACGCAGCTTACGACGCTCATCTTTCGAAAAAGAGGAGGGAAACTTCGCAGTCTGGAGATACACAATGATATCCCCATACCAAGGATCTTGTGGAGAGATTAGAAACAAGTGTTCGTCCGGAAAGGACTCATCATAGATCATCTCCTCTCCACAAGGCAACTCAGAGATCAATTCCGAAAAGACTAATGACTTCTTGGATTTGGCAGACATGAACTCGAGATCAAATTCTTGTAAAATCACAATGCATCTATTATATTTGCCCCCAATCACTCGCCTACTGAGGACAAACTGAAATGGATTGGCAGCTGCCAAGACATAAGTTTTGCGAAGAATAATGTAATGTCGGAGTCGCTGCATAGCATGAACTACTGCTAAGGCTAACTTTTCTATCGGAGTGTATCGCAGTTCAGGTCCTACCAGTCCTCGACTAAGGTAGTAAATAACATGCTCAGCAAGAGCATCATCCTCCTGAACCAGAACCATACCAATGGTAGATTCTGCTGTAGCCAGATACAAAAGAAAATCTCTGCTATAATCGGGTGGACTCAGCAAAGGAGCAGAGGTCAATGCCTTTTTCAAGGCATCAAATGAGCGTTGAGCGTAATCGTCCCAAAGAAAAAGAACTCCTTTCTTCAACAGTCTCATATATCCCTTTGTAATCTCAGCATAGTTAATGATAAACCTCCGAAGAAAGTTAGACTTCCCTTGGAGACTTTGAAGCTGACGGATTGAAGACGGGGGAGGCAACCGAAGTATTGCCTCAACCTTGAAGGGATCTACCCTTATCCCTTCCCTAGACATGATAAATCCCAACAGCCGACCGGATGTCACCGCGAAAACGCACTTGTTCGGATTCAAACGAATTTTATAAAAACGACATCTTTCAAATATTTTCCGGAGGTGACCTGGATGATCCATCCTCTTTCGAGAATGAGCAGCTAGATCATCTAAGTATGCCTCGATAATCTTCTTGATGTCGTGGAAGGCGTAAGACATGGCCCGCTGAAAGGTAGCTCTAGCATTTTTAAGACCAAAAGGCATTTTCTTATATGCAAACGTACCCTAGGGACAAATAAATGCGGTCTTATGTTGATCTTCTGGACGGATAGTAATTTGATTATAACCAGAGAAACCGTCCATGAAGGAGAAAATCTCGTTACCGACACACTCGTCAATAATGTGATCGATGAAAGGTGTGGGGTAATTATCTTTAGGACACGCCTTATTCAGGTCTCTGAAATCGATGCACACTCAAATCGTTCCTTGCTTTTTATCTACCAGAACAGGGTTTGAAACCCATTCAGTCAGAGGAACTGGGAAAATGAATCCCACCTTAAGCAGCTTTTCAACTTCAGCTTTGATAGCTGCTGCCTTCCTAGGATTAACCGGACGAAGTTTTTGCCTGACCAGCTTAGCGTTTTCATACGTCTTGATCTCATGCTGGATGATAGATGGGTCTATGCCAGGCATTTCCTCATAAGACCAAGCAAATACATCCCTATACTCTTTGAAGAGCTCGGTATAGATTTGAACCTCTTCATGGGAACATTCAGCTCCAATGAAGACATTCTCGACAATGTTGGGATTCCTGGAGATGTTCACCGGGATAGTAGGAGAGATCACAGCCATGTTCCCTTCAGCATAAACCTATGCTGGTGCTAAAGGGCTCAAGACTGGGTGAACAGGTTCAGGAGACTGAGGACTTGGAAAACTTGTTTCGACTTCGCTCAAGTTAGGTAGGAAGTAAGACTGATGATGCAAATCATCCCACGGTCTATCTATACCTGTCATCGCTTCCAGGATGGCCTCTTCAGATGGAAGAGTTGTATCAAGACAATCCTGGGCAGAAGAAGAAGTAAGCGTCCAAGCCCGAGCCACATCACCATCCAACTCTTACGGTGAAAGAGGAGCTGGATCAGATTCTGCACTGTCAACAATAGACTGATATGCAATCTCAGCTGCAGAAATCGGGAATGCCATTCCACCCACTTGCCCTTCCTCCAATGTGGCTGTTGGGGAAGGTAAGGTCCAAGGGTCCTAAAAATAATGAGTTCGAAAGAACTCTCTTCGAAGGGGAGCCCTGGAGGATGAAATAGCATTAATAGACACATTAGGAGGAGGAAGATCGAAAGAACCCATCAGGGAAGAATACATTCCAACTCCTAGATTCTCAACAGGCGCCTTAGTATTATCCAACTTAGGAATAGATGAGTCAGAAGGCGCATCCAGGTCTACAGGAGGACAGTCCAGTTGATCCACTGTAACGATCCTCCCTTCGTGGGGGAAACATACAATTCGAAATAATGAGGATGCAATAGCATCCATCTCATATATCCAGTTCCTCCCCAACAGAAGGTTGTAGTCCAAGGCTGCATCCACTACCTCAACTTCTATGTTAACGGTTTTTCCCCCAACACAGATGGGCAAAGTCGAGACAATACCATGGGGTCTGTGAGAATGACCATCAAATGCAGTAAGAACAGTGCTAGATGGAATAGCTTTGGGAGATCCAAGTGTCTTCCAGCATGCGAGAGACATCACGCAAGTAGAAGCACCCTCATCAACAACCGTTCGAAAGATATTGCACTTCCGATACGATGATTTAATATGGAAAGCCATGTGATGAGGAAGTCTCTTCTTAAAATTAGTCATATCAAAAGTAATCAGAAGAGAATTTTTCAGATCAACAGCCCCAATGGCAGTGAGAAAAGCACTGCGCTGAGCCGGACAAGACTGGAGTACCTCTAAAGCTGACATCGCACAAGGACTCTGCGCCATATCTTCTACAATCGAGTAGTTCTGGGCAGCCCTCGTGTTCGGATTAATCGTTGACCGCTTAGAAGATGCTTTTGGCATCCGAGGCATAGACTCAACAGTTGGCTTCGTGATGTGAAGCGGCTCAGTAGCATTAGGAACTTCCTTAGCTTTCGAAGATTCCTCTCCGCCATAATCACGGGATCTCGTAGCGACATCCACGTGAGCACTCATCATAAAGATGTTCGATGGAATTTCCCCTTCCTGGGCACCTCCAGAGGAAGCCCTAGGATTTTGGTTCGCGCCAACAACTAATTGCCGCCCTTGGGGAAAAGGGTTTGTTAGCACAGCGTGGGAACTAGAAGAACCCTGCTGGGATAACAGGCACTGAGCATCCTGAATTTTCGGGCAAAGGTGCATGAGATGGTCTCCAGCACAAAGCTTGCATGGAAACTTCACTTTCTTTTTCTCCTTTTGACCCTCACCAACACGCTCGTTGGTTTTATTTGCATTGCCCTTCCCGTTCTTGCCCTTCTTCTTGTTATTTCGTCCCTTCTTCTTTCCATCGGATTGTTGATTTCCTTTGGGATCAGAAGCTTGGACAACATTTATGGACAAAGACTGGGAAGGTGATGAATCAGCAGGCACAGCCTGACCAGAAGGAGCAGATTGTAAAGACAACTGCTGCAGTTGAGAAAGCAGGTTGGCTGCACTACTATTGACCGATCCGACAAGCCCGTCACCATGCGGACCAGGTTTGGGTTTCGATAAATCCAATTTGGAGTGAGGAGCATTGGGAAAATACTTATAAAGCATCCCAGACTGAGAATAGATCAATTCTAACTGCTGGGCCCTAAAAATGGCCTGCTCCTCGGAAAATACCCCAGATAGGGATACATCCTTTGAAATATCTGACTGCAGAGATTTCAAAAACCACTCGAGAAGGAATTCACCTGGAATATGGGCTTTGATAAGCCTCTTCCTTCTCCTCCATTCCTGAATGTGATCAGAAATGTGAGTTGCCTCATCCTACTTAAAATTAGCCAGGAGTTCGGTCCCAGCCTCATATCTGACAGGCAACTGAAAATGGTTAAGAAATGTGACAGCCAGTTCTCCAAATGTGGCAAAACTGCCCCCAGTGAGCTTGATATACCATTTGGCAGCATTCCCAGTTAGGGTGCGTTGAAATAATCTCAACCTAATCGAGTCATCGATCAGGGAGTTCGAAGAGCACCATAAGTGGAAAGTGGTGATGTGGTCTGCCGGATCCTCTCCATTCTTACCTTCAAACTTTGGAATTTCTGAAGGAAGTTTGGTCGGGACCGGAGGCCATCCTGGACTATAATGAATCGGGTCATTAGTCAACTTCGACAAATCTGGCAAGTTTAACGTTGCCAGAAACGGTAAGCGAGGCGGAGCCTGAGAATTCCATCCTTGAGGGGATGGATTCCCAACATTCTGAAAAGAATAGCCTGGATTTGATGAGGCACCAGGCTTCCAGAAAGGACTCGTAGAAAACGGAGAAGAACCTCCTCCCCACGCCGAGTTACCAAAGCCCAGACCAGTTCCCCCCGCTGAAGTATTGATTGAAGAGGAAAGCCCCTGGTAGGGGTTCCAAGCATTAGATAGAGGAGAAAAGGACTGATAAGCACTCGATGAAGGGAAAGAAGCATTCCCTTGATGACCTGCGTAAAACTGATTCCCTGCCCCCGCTGTAGTAAAGACAGGATTCCATCCCGTAAAAGTAGTCGAACTTTGCCCCCCAGACCAAGGGTTGAAACTCTGGGTCTGGGACGTAAATGGAAACGACCCTAAAGAAGGATTGGAACTAGGAATATGTCCAGTCCCAAAGGGGAAACCCTGAAACGAAGCTGATCCACTAGCCATGTTAGACATGGGCGTAGATCCAGCTGCACCGGCGGAAAAGGAAAAGGAGGGATTTCCACTAATGGACATCCCTGAACAGAAGGGACCAGAATGAGAAGCATATGCTTGGGTGAACCCAGAGCCAAACATAGCAGCACTATAAGCAATCGAAGATGAAGCAATAGTGCCCTCTGCCTCGACAGAAGCAGGGGTCTGAATGCCTGCAGCACTCACGGTAGAAGCCGCGTTCCCAGTCGTGGCCATCGAAAGATAAGAATGATACGGAAGATCCGGCGGTCTCTCCGACTCCGGTCCGATGTACTGAACAACAAACGGATAATCAAGAGGAAGAGGAGATGGACCTGTAGCAGGAGGCTCAGGTATGTCCTCAATCTGAAAATCTTCTTCCTGAGGAAATAAAACTCGCGAGGTGAGCGGAACGCTCCTCTCGGGACCGACACCAGAATCAGCTACGAAACCTTCAGACCTTGGTGGAGGATCTCTCTCCACAGCGTCAGATGCCACAGGGTGGTAACCACCTGCTAAATCGCTCCTACGCCTTCTTGAAGAAGGCTCTGGACTCTCGAGAGATAACCCCCGGATTCTCCTCGAACGTCGAGGCGCTTGATCAGCCACTTTTATAGATTTATTAAATTAGACTCAAAAAAGTGAAAAGCTAGGCAAGCTAGGAGAAAAGAGCACTCTCTAAAATAAAAATCCCTGAGAAACAGCAAGCAAACAACCTCCAAGTATTTCCGCTCCGGGTGATGAGGACCGGACACCAAAATATGGGAAAGCGAAGTATAGGGCCTTCCGAAAGCAGTCTGGGATGATTAGGGCCCAGAACAACTAGCGAAGGTATCAGAAATAGTTACGCCGACCTCCTAACGACAGCCTTTGCCGGCTCAAGCACCCAAGCTTCGCAAGGGCACCCCCTAGAAGTACTGCTGAAAGTGATGCGACCTCTGCCTCAGGTACCACGGGTATTCCCCCCCGCAGTCACCTGTGTGGAACCTAGGAGTGGCAACTATGGACACCAATCCGTATCAGAAGCTGGGCGAAACGGTATTGAGGTCAGATTCAGCTAATCGGAGGGGGGGTATCCCTCTTCTCAACCTTCACTTCCCCTCGCGCTTGACTCTCGGATGAGAGCTTTCCCAGTCCACCTCACGGAGTTGGATTTCGCTCAATTAATCAACTTCTATGTTTGTTTGAGCGGCCTTTGAGAGTTAACTCTCCACTCACCTATTCCAAGGCCCTACAACCTAGCTAGTTGGTGATTGACACTTAGAAAAACTTGCTAGTTGATTTTAGATTAAATCGCTTATTTTAAGGGTTGTTATATTAAGTCACAAGGATATGGAGATGAAACCAATGGTGTTTTTGACGCAAAAGAAATTAATAAAAACTTAACTACATGCAAATGCAGTTCTTTGTCTTTCGATGAAGAGCAATCTCTATACAGGTTCTACGAGACTAAAATTTGTATTTTTCTTTTCAAAAAGCAAACTCACACTCACAAAAACTAAGAAGCTAACTAAATGCTGAAATGCACCTAATGCAAATCACTACAAGCATGCAAATCCTAAGATGCAAAAATCTCTTAAAACAGAGTGAAATTTCCCAAAAAGCTCCTTCAGTTTTAACTCCCTTTTGATGGCCCAAAAAGCTAGTTCTCGGAAACAAGAACTCTTAATATAAGACACCAAAAATACTTAAAAACAAGAAGAAGAAATCAAATGACAACTCCTCCTCAAAATCAAGCCGAAAACTAGAAGCAAGAAACTTCACAAAAGCTCCAAAAGATATGGCAAAACGAAAATGAAAATGCAACAACAAAAACAAAAACAAGACAAAATGTTTTTTGAGTTTTTGAAATGCAAAAAGAAAAAGCAAAACAAATGTTTTTTGGGCTTTTTAGTTTTATAAAGCAAGAGCTCGAAAAGACCAAGCACAAACTATCAAAATCCAAACCAAATAAGACCAAATTCCAAGCACAAACTTCAATAATGCTCCCAAACCTTATAAGGCTAACTCGTAGCAAGATCAATAAGAGAAAGAGAAGACCAAAAACTCAGCCAATCAACCTAGACAAATAGTTCAAACTTGTTGCAACAAAAACTCCAAAGAAACAAGAAAAGTTCTTCAAAAGTTGCAACAAAACCCTAGCGTATGGAACTCAAGAAAACCAATCAAAAACGACGAAAAAATCACAATGCGAAGCACAACACAAAGATAGGAGCGAGTCAGTGAGCAGAAGCTCTCTGTTTAGATAAAGCAGAACAGCCAAGAATGCTTAGAAAGCGATCTTGGAACTCAATCCAGAAGTGCCAGCACCAGAAACAACACTTTTTGCCAAAAGACTAGTTTCCACTCAAACGAAAGAGAGAAAAGACATGAAACCACTTCCTTCACACTCCAGTAAGTACAGAGACACTATAGACATAGGCCTCCACAGCCAGAAAGGACCAAAAAGTCAATAATCTCAAAAATTCAAAATCTGCCTAGGTATACGTGGCTTCACAGCTGTGCAACCAGCGTGCATACGCGTCTGTTCTAAGGGAAACTCGCGTATCCGTGGGTTCCTTCAGAAAAAATCGCGTGTATACGCGACTGTGTGCAAAAGAAGGTGCGTATGCAAAGGTAAATAATGAAAAAAACAAAAAGAACAAGCCTGGAAAAGACACCAAGACTTCAGACTGACTGCAAGAAAATAAACTGGACTGCAAATGAAAGATAAAACTGTTGGCAACCTACCAAACAGCGAAAACAACCCAATAGGAGAATCACAAGAATGCGATCCCCAGCGGAGTTGCCAGTTCTATTTCGTGGAAATAACACCCTAGAGGTTGGTTGGGATACAACCTCCACAGAGCAGGGGCATGCTACTTAATAGAGACTCACACAACCATGCACGTTCAAAAAAACTAAATAGAGCATAATGAGAGAGTTAGCCGTAGGTCCTACGGTTGAAGTAGATCCACTTGGGGTCCAAACCCCCAGCAACCGTCCTTCCTTCTTAACCTGAAATACAAGAAGAAACCAGCACAAAGGACAGGTTGTACAGCATATATCTACTCTAAATGTCAGTGAGATTCATATAAAACATTAAATAAATCATAATGAATTCTTGTATAACAAATATTCTCATACATAAAAGCATACACTAACACGTTTATTTCGGGAACAACATGGTACTTCTGTATTATAAATAGCATGTACAAAAGTAACGAGTGGAGAGATCACCTGATCCTTCCAAGGCCTTCGCAGATCGTCGTCCGGATCCGTCCAGCCCTTGCCTCGCTAAGACTCCTTCCAAACTGGTGCATACGAGATAACATATAGAGGGATGTGTATCTCAAGGAAACAAGGGTTTCCTACAATGAACTGGGAAAGTGCAGGAGGCACGGGGAATCAGACTTGGATAGGGAATACCAACAGAGTATAATATCAATAATTCTCTCTCTCCTTTAGGCCATACACATGAGGGCTTTTTATAGTCCCTCCAAGTAGTTTCAGCAGTTGGAAACAGTTGGCCACGGGCTGGGGTGGTTGAACTACCTGAGTAACCATCGACCCAGCGCGAAATTAGGGATTTTTTTATATATTTTTTAATCATTTTAATGGCATACGCGGAAAAGTCTAGCTGGACTCGCGTATACACGCGGAAAAGTACGGGCATAGTCGCGTATGGGGGATTTTACACTGTTTTTAAGTGAATTTGTCCAAGTCTGTAGGAATGGGTGCCCAAAAGCCATGAAGCAATCATGAATCATGTGAAGGTGAGAAATGATGCTATAACACTCATTCACCTTGAGAATTTTTCCAAAAGGGACTGGGATCTTGATTTTGGAGATCTCATTCTCCAAACTGAAAAAATAAGTAATATTTTCAATCTCTTTGGATGTGGGAGGATGTGGTGGGTCCTTTTTAGACTCAGCTTCTTTAGGAGCATCCTTCTTTTGTTGTGATTTATTTGCAGTGATGGGAACATTTTTGTTTCTAAGATTGTATTGCTTCTACATCTCAAAGTTTGCATGTTGATAACCCTTAATATAGTCAGATTGTCCCTCACCTTTATTTACATCATGATCAGACTCATCATGCTCTTATTTGGTAAAAAACATTCCAGACATGTTTTCATCTAAGCAATGAATAGAGTCTTCTTGAATCTCAGTCTAAGTTTCTTCTTCATCAATCAAATTCTGCTGAAAAGGAGGGCTCACTTGAGGGTTAGGTTGATTTCTGTTTTCTCTTTGTCTTTGCTGATTTTGAGGCCTTCTAAATTGTGGATTTCTAAATTGTGGCTCATATTGTGCAGCAGGTGTAGAAGCATTTCCAAGGACAAGCCTATCCATGAGTTTTTCCATTGTCTTCATCATAGAATAAAACTTTTCATCTGAGGTGGAAGGCTTTTCTTCTTATTTTAGTTTTGTTTTACCCATCTTAGACTTCTTTAGTTTTACAAAACAACAGACTAGGTGTATAAAGGAAGTTGGAGCAAGTAATCATGAATTCCAAGTGATTATACAACTAGAAAACTAGAGATAAAGTAAAATACTGATATAAGAAACATACATAAGAACACATAGAAGAATCTCAGGTCTGAAATAGGTTGCTGCAACTGTATATTACTGATAGACAAATATTACAAGATTAGTGCCTTCATAACATCTCCCAACTACACAAAAACACATTCAGTCTAATTCAAAGTTAGCCATCTGCTTTCAAGTTGTTCATTGAATATCCTTTATCCTTTCGAGAGAGCCCTCTCAGACTGGAAAGGCTAATTTCCAGTTACAAGTGGTTTGAAATAGTTACTCCAAGTTTACCATTGAAGCAACCCAATAGGACACAATTTGGTGATATCAATTTTTATGCATTTCGTACCCCCCTTAGCCTTTGAACTTTAACCATGAAGGGGGGTCCAAAATAGGCAGTTTCAAGTCTGACCCTACTCCCACGCATCAATTCACAGTTATTTCATAGCTCCCTTTCACAATACCACCTACCATCTTAGGACCCCTCCAAAAACCAACCTTGGGCTTTAAGTTTATGATATAACCTTCCAAAGGTGATATGCGATGAAGTGGGACCCATTCACCCGTGGTGCGTAAATAAGCCTTACCTGTTGCCCGCACTTCACAGCCCACATGTTTTTAACCTTACCTCTTAAGACTTATGTCACATCTTTTTTTTCCACTGACGCGATGAAGTGGGGTCCATCATACCTTACCACATTATTGAAACCGCATGCAAAACTTGTTTCCACCTTATTCATTACCTTTCACCTTGTCACACTCCTTGACGTTTAAGTGCCCGCAGATTGCACTTCGCACATTTTTCCACTTAACGTTTAAGTCCTGATTGTGATTTGTGTTGCAGTTGGCCCCACCATAGTAGCTCCTCCCCCCACTTCATGTCGTTTGAAATACATTAAAATACATTGATATATCATGAAACCTCATAAAATTTTCCTTACCGCATAAAATTTTTGCCACTTTATAGATTTGTTGATGTAGTGGACTCCATATTGCCACATCTTACTCCAATCAGCGCAAATCACACTTCACATGTTTTAGCATTTAACCCCATGCTCATAAAAAAACTTTAAGTTTTCGATTTGCGATGCTGTCATTCCCAGCTTACCTGCCACGTCACTCTGCCCTTCCTGCGCTTCGCACTTCGCATATTTTAGAGTTTACCTCCACGCTTATAACTAAACCTTAAGAGTTTTTATCTACGGGCTACGGTCTGGCCCCACCTTCCCTCCACGTCACCTTCCAGTTCACATCGCATCGCTGATTACATGCTTCATAACTTAAACTGTAAATATTGCAAAGTGCGCGGATGCGATGTGGCTTTAGAACTAAAATCTAAACATTTTTCAGGTCTAGGTATATGAGTTTGTACGTTGTTTTGTTTGAAAAAGGGTTGAAACACGACAAGAAGGATTCGGGTAGCAAATAAACACCACAGGTCAAGTTAGGCAGCAAAGGGTGTTCATACAGAACTGTCACGGTATACCAGCAGAAGTGAAAAAGGAAGTAGAACACACTAGCACCGTCATCAATCAATGAAAAGTGGCCATCACTACACTAGATCTGATTACCTAATGTCAGTTTTCTATAAAACAGAGCTAGATGTTAGAGCCACCATTGGTTGCCTCTTTGTAACCATCACAACCACCTCCAAGCTTACTGTTTGATCTTACGAAGAGCCATCACAGTTTTTGGATCCACGAAGAGCTACCCAAAATTAATTCTACAGGCGATGTTGATGTCAGATATTTCTGATCAGGCCTTTCCTGGCCACACTTGCCCATTTTCTACTATTGCATGGCCACACTTGTCCACTTTCTGCTAAATTGTAATCAATGAAAGGATTGCCTAGTAAGGTAGGGCAACCGACTTAGTTTTTAGATAAATACTGCATGCCTTAGTAGTATCAAGGGTTGGATATTGTTAGCCTCTGCATTTTAAGAACTACTATATTGGAGCACTGTAATTTTGGAGATGGACATCAATAATCAAATACCATTTACAGGATTCTTGAGCCGTGTCAAAATTGTGATGTGCTACTTCTCTGTTTAAATATTTCCGTTGTTTTCTTTGTTGTGCATCTGTTCATCTAATTGTAAATCAGAAATTTTAGATTAAGATTTTCTGTCGGAGCACCTTAATTTTGTCTGCATTTACAGTATGAATGTTTTCTACTGAAGTCTGATTAAAGAATTATTAACTACTCTTTAGTCACTACTGAAACTCACTCTTTCTTTCACCTCATAATTCATACAACTCTTTTAAAGATACATTTAGCACAGTTAGCTTGCCCTATGATGCTCTTAAATGTTGATGTGCCATTCCAACCTTCTGACTCCATAGCCCAATGGATTAGCTTCTGCAGCTCTATCTGTCCAACCACACCATCAATAAAAAAAATCAACCCCCATCAATGTAAATAGCCTAATATCAACACATATAATCATCAAGTTAAATCATAAAAATAGAGAGAGCCCTCTTTGAGTCTAGGAAGGCTAGGTCGTGGACCCCAAAGTGGTTTTATGCTATCCTTTGTCATTTGTTCTTGCCAATATTAAAATACAGAGTGACAACATGGTGTATATGGAGTAGTATCTTGCTATTATATACCACAATTCTTTCATATCTCTTCAAATTCATTCTTGCATAAATCTCCACCATTCTTTTTCTCTGTCTGGTTTTCGACCAGAGCCTTAAATTTTCTAAACTTGCCAAAGACTTCAGATTTCTTCCTGAGGAAATATATCCATGTATTCCTTGAGAAGTCATCTATAAATGATACATAGTACACATACTTATCCAATGATGGAATAGACACAAGTCCAAAAAAATCACTGTACACAAGCTCTAATATCACATTCACCCCCTTAGCTCCAGAGGGGAAACTCACCTGATTCTGCTTCCCATATACAAAATTTCACAAAAGTCGAAATCTAGAGAGAAATTAGACATAGCTTCTACCATACCATTACCATGCAGTATTTGAAGGCCCTTCTCTCCGATATGTCCAAGCCTTTGATGCCATATCATGGTCTTTTCTCCAAAGACCACAAGGTTTTCAGCTCCACTTTCAGTAATATAATATTCCCATTTAGCTTCAAGATAATTGGAATATTAAATTTTGCTTTAATTTTCTGTTTATGAATAAGTGTAAAAGGGAGGAACATAAAACTCCTAAAAACAGTGAATAAATCAATGCCCCATGTGAACAAGGCTAAATCTCGGCTACTTGAATAAAACACCCTTATGTGTGAAAGGGGTTGAGACTTTTGACTGGGTCAATAGGACCAAATCAACAACGCTGTCCAGATTCAATGAATCTCCTAGATGCACAGTGCAGTTTTAGATGGAGGCCACACATGTGAAAGGAGCTAAATCATTGAGATGGTTTAGGGTTTTGAAAGATCTTGCTATAGGGTAAACTGCTTGGGTTGTTGGTTTTCGAATATCCCTCTCAGGGCTTTCCGGCGCCCGAGGCAGACAGTAAGATTAGTTGTGCTGTTCACAAAGATGGCATGAGCATGTTTATATTAACTTAAAATAACTTGATAGAATGCGATGAAGAATTACCTCTTTGACAATCTTGGAGTCCCTTGGAGAGCGCTAGGCAACGAAGCAAGAGTCCTTCTTCACCGGCTCCAAATCTTAGTCCTGCAATCAGTCAAAGCACCCGCATAATTTCTAACACAACATATATCCTATCAATCAAGTCAATATATAATGAACTTCTAAATTATACACATCTGAGCCATTCATATCATACTATGTAAATGTTCAAACAATAATGACAATATTAAGCATTGAATGGACAAAACAAACAAGATGCTTTATCAAGATGCTTTATTGATTTGAAAGAATTGAGGAGAATATAAACTGTCAGATGCCAAGCCTCCTCAGCCCCCCATCCTTTTGTCTTCAAGTAGCAGGCCTGGCCAGCCTCTAGAAACTCCCTCTTATCCTTAAGCCTCACACATAATACTTATTCTCATTCACAAGGTGTTTTTAGTAATCCTTTCGACTTCAACAGAGCTATGTCCTTTATAGTGAGGAAGAGAGCCATTACTTCTTCCACTATTTTGGAATGAAAAAACGAGATGTTTTACCTCATAGCTACTTTCAGTTCTAAAGATTATTATGAAAATGGACCATTAATGAATTAGTGCTCAGCTTTAGGAACCACTTCGAGGGAAAGTCGGAGATTCAAATCATTCTCCGCGGGCTTTTCCCGATTCAAAATTAAAACACGGGTAACGCTTCCCTCTAGTGTAAACAGAGCATTTCCCTAGCCACTAACGCAGCCCATTCACTGATTAGCTGCGTTATAACACTCTTGTGTTGTTATAGATAGGTGTTACCCTGGCAGAAATAGGTTTAATTTAGGTCTTTGTACTCCTTCCATATTTGTCTTCTCCTCTGAGCTGATGAGGAGGTATTTTGACCAGTAACAGATGCCCCCCTAAAGTGTGAGGTTAGAGACGAAGAAGATGGCTGAAATAATTTATAATTTGTGTAGAGATAAAGAGATTGAAAGACTGAGGAAAACCTAAAACAACAACATATGTCAAAAAATATAGTATCTTCCTTGAGTTGGGCATTTCCCATGCTCAGTATCTTAAACAACATGATTTCTCTAGAATAGAGATATGAAGAATCTGTCCACCGACAGGCACAATGTGGAAGTGTCTGTCATAACATGATCAGGCTAAAGAAGCTGTTTCCATAAACAATATCGCAACTTGGGGAAGGAAACACAACTTTAATGATGTAGCCTTTGCCCCAAGGTCTTGACCACCGATTCAATTAAACTGCATATTCATCAACATGTGAATGAATGAGTTGTCGTCGAACATGTGAGAAATATTCTGATTACCAATCGATAATGAAAATTGTTAACAGACACGAAGGTGGCCACTGATAATGATGATGGTCCCTAAGATGAACAGTACAATCCAGCGAATGTGAATAAAATGAGTTGAAGTTGAACACTCGTAGAATCATTTGACCAGGAGCCAGTGATGAAGACCCCTGATCAAACACAAGACTACCTGCCACTGATGTCTGCAAGTATCCGGGTACTGATAGGTTTCTAGATCAACTTCCTAGATAAGATGTTGAAGTCTATAGGAAGAGATCTGTCGAAAGGTAGGCACTGAGGCATCCTACATCAGTCAACACGAAACAGAAACCAACTAATTTTGTTTATGATTGAGATAATGAAGAGTAAATGGGAACGTCGGACGATAAATAATTTCTGGTATAATGAGCAGTTTGGTTGATAATAGGAGCAGTAGATAGCGATATCTGCTTGAAAAATAGAAGGCACTCTATCAGGGTACTAGGCAGTTGAAGCGTGATGAACACCAAAGAGTGTGTTAGGATTTTACCAGTGCTGGGACACTCGGAAATGAAGGCTAATACTCATAGATGGTAGGGTTCGGCTAACTGCAAAAGAGTTTTCTGGGAGGTGCCATGTTCAAGAATTTTGCTGCCAAATCGACCTTTTTTAAAATGTAACAGAGGTAGTATCCATTTTGTCCAAATTTTTCCCCATCTGATTAAGTTTAGCGAGTCCAGACGAGTAAACTCGGTGAATTTTTCATGTTTAGAGAGTCTGAAAAATGTTAGGAAAGACAACTCTATGCCCCATCTAATTAAGTTTAACGAGTCCAGATGAGTAAACTCGGTGAATTTTTCATGTTTAGAGAGTCTAAAAAATGTCAGAAAAGTCAACTCCACGTCCTGTCTGATTAGGTTTAATGAGTCCAGATGAGTAAACTCGATGAATTTTTCATGTTTAGAGAGTCTGAAAAATATCATAAAAGACAACTCCATTGGGGTACCTTTGTCATGTCTTGATAACCGGGCACGGCAAAGGGATAATAGTAAGCTCGAAACAATTCATTTTCCGTAAGTTAGTGCATCGAAACCGGAAAAGTGAGAAATCTATGTTCGATAGACGTCTACCTCATTTTGTTATGAGTAAGAGGAGACGGAGTGAACTCAGTATTCTTTGTGAAATTTTAACTAGTCCAACAAAGAAAAACTCGGTGCCCTCCGTGAAATTTTAACGAGTCGCGCGAAGAAAACTCGATTACCTCCGTGAAATTTTAACGAGTCACGTGGAGAAAAATCAGTTACTTTTTCAGTTTAAAGAGCTTTGAAAAAGAGAAAAGAATGGCTCCATCCTTTCTGTCGTGGTAGTTTAACGAGCCCGAAAAAGGCAACTCGGGGTTTTTTCAGTTTTATGAGCGAGAAAAAGATTCCTAAAAAGAAAGCTCAGTGCTTCTTCATAGTTTTAACGAGTCTGAAGAAGAAAACTATAGGTTTTTCGGATTAACGAGCAAGAAAAAGACCATAAAAAAAGAACGCTTGATGTCAACTTCGTATAAGTTTAATGAGTCCGAAGAAGGGAACTCGAGGTTTTTCGGATTAATGAGCAAGAAAAATACCGTAAAAAGAATGCTCGACACAGAAGGGCTATGTCGGGAATTTTATTATGAGACCAAGCAAACACATCGCGGAATTCTTTGAAAATGGATGTGAAACGCGCAATTTCCTCAGGATTGCAAGCTTCTCCAATCTGAACATTTTCCACGATACACGTTTTGACCGAGATATCAATGAGAATTGTCTTAGAAAGATTACCCATGTTCCCTTCTGACTCGATAGTTTGGACAATCGTGTAAGCGGAGGGAACCATCTCAGGTGGGTCAAAAGATGTGATTTCAGTTTTTATCGCCTTCGAGTCAATCATCGAAGTGCGATGGTGAAACTCTCCCCAAGGTCGTTCTTCTAGAGACATGATCTCTCGAATAGCTTCGTCTGTGGGCAAGACTTCATTGAGGAGATCCTTAGAGAGAACAGTGATGGGAGGGAGGTTTGTAACTTCGGTCGAAACCATAGCGGTGGAGGGTTCAGATGCGGTTTGGATGGCTTGGTAAGCCAACTCGGCCGGCGAAAGCGGCATCTGATCTCCATAGGAATCAATGTCTAAAGGTGCCGGGATGATCCATGGGTCGATAGAGCCATCCAAAGTGGTGGATATCATTGCAATCGTGTTTGGGATCTGCGGCGGCGGGAGAGGAAAACAACCCAGTAGGGAAGATGCCTTCAGAAGACCGGTATCGACACTGACGTAAGAGTCAGGAAAGCCTCCTATTAGGGGTACAGTGCTACTTGGTAACGTGGCATAATCAGGGGTGCAGAAGGATAGCTGGTCCACTGTGACTATTTTCCCATCCAATGGAAATAGGATGAGTCGGAAGACCGAAAACACAATGGCAGTCATGGCATAAGACCAACTGTGACCAAGCAATAGATTATAGTCTAGATGACGCTCTACGACTTCTACGTCCACGTTTACCGTTTTCCCACTCAGAGTGATGGGAAAGCTAGAAAGGTAACCTTTTGGGAGGAATGTGTGGCCATCGAAAGGTTTGAGGGAATTCGATGGCGGGTTGAGGGTAGGAGAACCTAAATTGAGCTAGCAAGCTTGTGACATAACGCTGGTCGAAGCACCTTCGTCTATGACCGTGCGATGGATTGGTCTCCCTTTCGACACAACCTGCACCTGGAATGCGAGTTGGTGTGAGAGACGAGGTTTAGGCTTTTCCATATCAAAGATAGCTAGCATGGAATCCTGAGTGTCTATTCCACCAATGGCCGAAAGCAAGGCTTTCCTTTGTGCTAGACAGGTTTGTAATACTTCGAGAGCAGACATAGCTGACAATGCCTGCGCCAAATCTTCTACAATGTTGTAGTTTTGGGCTGCACGTGCAGAGGTGTTATGAGTCGTGCGTCGAAGTGTCTCTTTGGGGGGACGAATCACGGGGTCAGCAGTAGGCCATTCGATATGCAAATCGTTTGGCAGCAGTGGGTTCGAACTAGTACCAGGTTCTTGAGCATCTATGGTAGAATTTCCATAAAGCTTAGCTTGAGTTTGAAGTTCAATACTCTCAATGCCATAAATGGCAGATGGTCCTTCGCTGGAAGGATATGAACCACCGTTGCCTCGTTGATGGGGTTGTGGTGGATTTTCAACCATGTGTTGATGTTGCTGCTGTTTATTAGGGAAAGGATTATGAAGAACGACAGGTGTTCGCCCAGAATCCTTGTTAGCAATAAAATCGGTGCATTCCTGCAGCCGAGGACATTTGTATGTCAAGTGGTCCTCCGCATAGATTTTGCAAGGAAATTTCATGGGTTTGTCCTTCCCTTTTTCATTTTTGGCAGCATTTTTCTAATTAGGGTTATTCTGATTATCCGACTGCTCTTCCGAAGAAGATGAATTTTTCTTGTTCTTCTTATTTTTCCCGCTAGGTTTTTGTGAGGTTTGCACCGTATTTACCTTAGCGGTGGGAAGAGTAGTCGTTTGGTGAGGGGCGGTGGTAGTCGAAGATGGCTAGGAGGGTTGCCCCCGAGACTGTTTTGTGGCTACGCCAGAGATCGTGCCAACGAGACCGTCGGCATGAGCTCTGGTTTTCTAAGTAGCCAGAGGATTTGGGTTACTAGGGGCATAGGGGAGTAGATCGTACAGCGTGCCGGATTGTGAATAGATTAAATCCAAATGCTGGGCACGGCCGATGCATTGATCTTCTGTAACCACGCCATAAAGGCCAATGTCTTTAGCTATGTGGGGTAAGAGAGACTTGCAGAACCAATTGGCTAAGAGATGATCCGGAATTGGCACTTTGACTAGCCTCCTCCTACGTCTCAATTTATGGATGTGATCGGAGATGTGGGTGGCGGTGTCTTGGCGTAGCGAGGTTAAGAGTTCCGTTCCAGTTTCAAATCTAATTGGTAGTTGGAAGTTCTTGAAAAACTCTATCGCTAAAGCACCAAACGTATTGATGGTGGCGCGTGGTAATTCAATGTACCACTTGGCAGCATTGCCTATAAGCGTGTAGGGAAACAGTCGAAGCCGGATACTATCATCTACCATGGAATTGGATATAGACCATAGGTGAAAGGTAGTGATGTGTGCGGCTGGGTCGTCCCCTTGTTTCCCGTCGAACTTCGGGATATCAGAAAGAATCTAATGCGGTACTGGAGGCCAAAGCGGGTTATGATTGATGGGATCATTAGTCAGTTTATGGATATCAGGAATGTCCAAAGCTGCCAAGAATGGAAATTGTGGATTTGCCCCCGAATCTAACCAAGGCAGTATGGGCTGACTACTTAGACCATAGGGTCCACCCATCAATGTGTTACCAGGAGGATAAGTAGGACTTTGGTAAAAACTTCCTATAGGCAAAGGAGTAGGGACATATGGTTGCTGTCCATAGGGCATGTTGTATTGCGGGGCGAACTGTTGGTTGCCCCCAGTATAAAAGTGCCCTCCCATTCCAGATGGAGGTTAGGGTTGGTTAGTCCAAATGGATGCAATAGAGTTTCCTGGAGGCATGCTACTACTTGCATAGGTTGGAAATGGCATAGAACCTAAACCTATATTTGAACCACTTATGGGGAGAGTATTAACAATAGGTTGTCCTATTTTCCTAAGGATTGCAGAGGAAGTGAAATGTTCCCTGCTACCTGCATGCTGGTGACACTACCCCCTGGCATAGAGGCCAAGGGGTTTGAACTCAGCAGAGGGTTCCAACCGAAAGGGTTGTTAAAAGGTACCGAAGTAGTCATACTCATGGGAGGAGCTACCGTGGGTCCCAACGTGGTCACGGTAGGAGCAGATGCCAAAGGGTTCGGTAGGCTACTAACAGTTGTGATGACCGTAGGGTTGGGAGTAGGTATATGTTGACTACTCGGGTTACCCAGTGATGGCATAGAACTAACCACCAGCGGGGAGGATGGTAGCGAACCTGGGATGGTTGCCATTGGCATCGAACTTGTGGATGCCGTTGGTGAAATGGATGTTTGTGCGGCCAAAGACATGTCTTGGCGTGGTGGAATCTGAAATATCATAGGCCCTAACGGATCAGTGAGTGGAGGATTGTAATTAGGTACAACCCCTTCAGTGAAAGGGTCCTCCTGAAATTCCGGCTGATATGGGGCTATGTGAAAGTCAAGATTAGTCAGTGGAGACTGCTCTTCCGTAGAAGGCACAGGTTCACCAAGGTTCAGTTCTTCCTCAATAGTTAGAGGAGGTAGACCTTGCTGTCGTCTAGACAGACGGTGTGGGTCGGGGGGCGCCACAACGACTTGCTTAATTTTAACAAATTTTAATAAATCGTGATGTATTATAAAGTCTCAGTGACAGTAACCACACACCTAAAAAAAGAAAAAAGGACTCTCTAAAATCAATCAGCAAGCAGCTAGAATAGGGTGCCCTGTCTAAGTACTACCATTTGCTGGTGATGAAATCCAGTATCACAATATTATACAGAGAGGGTTGGTTGAAAGTACAGTTACGGTCACTCTAGATCTTCGCCCAAACCTCAGACGATAGGTGTAAGCACTCTCGTGAAGATGAGTACCCTCCTAAAGACCAAAGACAGAGTGGGTATGCCTGTTTCAGGTACCAGCACAGCCCGTCCCAGTCAACTTGTGTAAGTCCCTAAAAATTATGGCCACTAAAGATACCTCAAATCACAGACATCATCAGGGGGGTCCACGGTCAAGGACAATGTGCTATATGGGCAGAATACCTAGATCCCTGATCTAGTTTCGACGTCCCCGAAGGGAACCCCAATATATAACACACCCACCGAATGCAGTCGAAGGCGGGCTACCTTCTTGTGCACCCAAGTGTTGTCTCGCGCTGAGCTCCGGTAAAGGAACGGTCCCGATAATATGAGTGCAGTAGGATTTCACTCGTTAATGACTCTAGTTTCAAGTTTTGATATCTTAGGTAGTTTTCTCACTGCTCCTAACCCAAGATCCTAGCCTGGACTACTGTTTGTGTGAGTTAAAAAAAAAAAAGAGTTGATTGATTTTATTATCGCTTTATTCTTAGTGTACTTGATTATTAGTCTTGCGGAGGGGGAGTGGACGTATGAAATGTGATGAGACTCTGACTCAAGAAACCATGCAAAACATGCTCTAGATATTAACTTCCATGAAGAGTGTTTCTACAGGGAGAGGTTTCTTTTCAACATCCATGCACTAACATTAAAATAGCTCAGTTAAACTTTTAAAGATTCAGACTTCTATCTACCTCTTTTAAACAGTATATGAACTGAAAATTTCAGAATGAACTCAGCTAGATGCAGAAAAATAATAATAATAAAAATTTCTCTTAAAAAGTAAATGCTTTGGACACTGACTTTTCAAACAAGAGAAACAAATAGAAATTCCAGCTTAGCAGACAAGCACAGGGATTCAGTCAGCAAAAGGTACTGATGGCCAAAAAACTCTGCAACTAAAACACCATCACAATAGTGAACAACAAGGTTTTGGTTGAGTAACGCTCTGTCTGTGAGTAAAGACAACGACTAACACACTGTATTTAGTCAGAGACAACGTTATAACGCACTAGAAAACCTACAGAGGTAGCGTTAGCCAGGGAAAAGTTCTTCATTTGGTCTAACAGAAACAGGATTGAACTCTGCGAGCGTTTGATATGTCTACTAGGCATCAAAAATGGTTGGAAGGGTCTGTGAACAGAGGAAAGAAGAGAGGAGGGAAGAAATAGTCCGAAAACTATGGGGAAACTCCCCAGCGGAGTCGCCAATTTTGCTATAGGGTAAACTACTTGGGTTGTTGGTTTTCGAATATCCCTCTCAGGGCTTTTTGGTGCCCGAGGCAGACAGTAAGATTAGCTGTGCTGTTCACAAAGATGGCATGATCATATTCATATTAACTTAAAATAACTTGATAGAATGCGATGAAGAAATACCTCTTTGACAATCTTGGAGTCCCTTGGAGAGCGCTAGTCAGCGAAGCAAGAGTCCTTCTTCACCGGCTCCAAATATTAGTCCTGCAATCAGTCAAAGCACCCGCGTAATTTCTAACACAACATATATCCTATCAATCAAGTCAATATATAATGAACTTCTAAATTATACACATCTGAGCCATTCATATCATACTATGTAAATGTTCAAACAATAATGAAAATATTAAGCATTGAATGGACAAAACGAACACAATTCTATTGATTTTGAAAGAAGGAGGATTACAATCGTCGGTTGTACCAAGCCCTCCTCAATCTCCCAATCTCTTTTATCTCTCAAGTGAAGAAGTCCAAGTCAACAAGCTCTCTAGGAACCTCTTTGACTCTTGGCCTTCACAATATAACACTATTCTCTATTCCACAAGTATGCAAAAACCTTTAGCAATCCTTCGACCTTCAATTAAGAGCCTTCAGCTCCTTCTTATAGGAGAGGGAGAAAGCCATTGTTTCCCTTCTCTTTCCACTAGTTTGGAATGGAAAAAACTTAGATGTTTCTTTAATCTCTATGCTTTTGCCTCCTTTGTAGTTCAGTCTTGTTATAGCAATGACCAATAATGAACTGGTGCTCTGCAGTTTCTTTTGTGAACTGACTCTCTTGTGAGGGAAAGTCAGAGATTCAAATCATTCTCCGCGGGCTTTTCCCGATTCAAACTTAAAACACGAGTAACACTTCCCTCAGTGTAAACAAAGCATTTCCCTAGTCACTAACGTGGCCCATTCACTGATTATCTGCGTTATAACGCTCTTGTGTTGTTATAGATAGGCGTTACCCTGGCAGAAATAGGTTTAATTTAGGTCTTTGTACTCCTTCCATATTTGTCTTCCCCTCTGAGCTGATGAGGAGGTATTTTGACCTGTAACAGATCTCAATCTTATAAAAGGAAGGGGAGGAAAACAAGAGAGGGGTTGTTGATGACCATTATTTATGAAGAATATGTCTGTTTAGACATTTCTCATTCTCTTGGTTGTTTAGCAGAGAATAGTGCTGTTTAGCACAAGGATCTCTTGTTTAGGAATCCTTCTCTTTCCTTGAGTAGCTCCTGGGAGAGACTTGTATTACTTGTCCACTATCAGGCTTAAGGCCAAGCTTCTCCTTTCAATTACAACTCAGATCCTGTTGAGGGTTTGGTTGTCTTTGCAAGCTACAGTAAGTGGAGGCTAGATCTATTCAAATCTTGGCCAATCTAGTGCCCATTTTCAGTGGGAGAGGCTTCAATCCCATTGGAAAGAGTGTTCTGGATCATTTGAACTTTAAATCTACATCTTGGCATCAGGCCAAATAGTTCTTCAAGCCTACAGTGTAGTCCCTCTTCCAGTATTGCGTTCTCTGCAAAGAGGAAAGTTGCAGGGTGATTTGGCAAAGTTTGAGGAGTGATCTCTGGTTTTGGGGATCTACCCTTCACTATGGTGATCCATGGATTTCTGTTCTTATCCATGTCATATTTAGATCTGATCTGAATACTCTTGTATATGCTTCAGAAATTCTGAATAGATTTGCAAATCTGCTGCATAGAATCTTAGATCTACTCCATGTGCTTCATGATTTGCTGAAATCCCCAAGGGGAATGTAAAGTAGAGACATTATAGTGTATGGATCTATCATAGATCTGACTGTTCATGCATTAGTTTTCCGTAGATCTAAGTTGTAATCTACTGCTGTAGTACACTTAATAAAATAACGCTGTCAAGCCTTTGCAGTCAATTCTATGTGTTGCAGCACCTCTTTTTGAGGGTTTCTTTCTATATAAGTCTTCTATTTTCTGTTCTAAGACTCATGGTCTTCAATATATTTCTGATTTTATGATCTATATGACATTATTGAGCCTCAATATTAGCCTATTGCTGTTACCTTTCTAAACTGCATTTCTGATTTTATGATCTATATGACATTATTGAGCCTCCATATTAGCCTATTGCTGTTACCTTTCTAAACTGCGTTATTTCTGAAGCACTGTTGTTTGATCTTGTTGCAGTCCCTTTTTGGGGCATTTTCCAAGCTGTACTAGGTGTGGGAGACTTGTTTAACCCACTTTTGATGGGAAAATATGTCCGGCCGATAGCAGGGGACCTCTCCAGTAAAAATTCCCAACTAGACTCTAAATCGTTTGGAATAGGGATCCCGTCCGGGGTGTGGGTCCGGCTACCGCTTAATTCTCTTTTGCTTGGGTCTCGATAGGACTTCAATGAACCCGTGGACACATGCTTATTCAGATGATACAAGACACATGATTGATGAGTTAAATTAACATATAACACTATGCATAACAAGTTGAATAATAAAGCATGGGGCCAAAGGAAATGCTGTCAACAACATATTATTAGGGCCATGCTTGTACGCTATTCTAACCACAAAAGAAACAATTCTTTATGGCAGAACGCCCTTCACTTCCTTAAATGGTTTTGGTGATAATGTAAATGTCAATAAACAAAGTTATTAACATTCATTGAGAAAGAGAAATAAACTTAGCACCATTAACACATGTTTAGCAAACTATAATGCATAAATGATGTCATTGGAAAACATAGTTTCATTAATCAAAAGATGTTAGGAACTAAAAACAGAATACTCATAGTGTTCACACATTTAGCAACATCAGATCCAAAAATGGAATTAACAAATGCTTGTATTCATACTAAAAAATGTGTAGTCCTTCTATACAATGCTCTATATCTCTTTGAGTCCCAAACCAAAGATCCTTACAATCTTCCCAAAGGAAGTTTTTATAGGCCAAAACTTTCCCTTTGGGCTTCCCGACTTTTCGCCTTCCTAACCGTTGGGCTGCCTTGCAACCTAAATGGCGGATGCGACCTGTGACCAGTCGAAAAGTGCAACTTGTGACCCAGTTGAATAGTGCGACCTGCGAGCCAGTTGAACAGTGCGACCTGTGACCTGATCATGGGAGTGTGTGCGTGATTGCGAGGTCAGGGGCATCAACTTGTTGCTCCTTCATAAAATTATGCCAAGCGCGATAATCTGCAGTGACTAGGGAGATTAGGGGAACTTCTTCCCTTAACCGGTGTAGGCACTCTAAGGAATTTGGAATCAGAGTCTCTCTTTTGAGTGTGACCTAGTTGGCTAAAGAGGCCAGTTTAGTGTAGATCCAAACTAGTGTAATGATGAATTTAACCAAGTTCTCTTGCAATGCGGAAAGATCATGAGTAGTAGCGGCTTGCCTGATAGGTTGTAGAAATGTTTGAATCTCCTGATCTACCTGTCCCCACGTCTTTTCTTCACTCAGTGCACCTAGAGATGGAATGTGGTGTAGTTCATGCATTGAGTTGATGCCACTGATCAAATTCTCGTATGCGGTCATTACCTTTTCTAGGTCTTTGGATAAATTTTCCTTGGATTGCATCTTGATATGGATTTGGACCTTGGCATCCTGGGTGTGAATCTAGTCTTTCTTGGGCAAGTTTACTAGAGCCTGTGGGTACCGGCTTGTCCGTTCTATCATTCTATCCAAAGCGGCAGAGGCCTCTTTCAGTTTCTCACTCTATTTTGTCTCTACTTGGGCTCTTAGTAGGGGGGTGACTGTTTGTTTTATGGTGAACATCTCCCCATAAAACTACCTCATGGTGACCTCCAGTGTTGCCAACTCTCTTTGGAAGGTGAGCGGTACTTCGTTAATTGGAGTATTTTTGTTTTGAAGCTATTGGATCTACTCCCTTAATGCTCTCTTTTATTGCTTAGCCCTTGCTTCCCTTTGTTCAGAGTCCTGTAACCTATTTTTTAGGGAAAGGATCTCTCTACTCATTCAGCTCAAATTTTCTTCTGTGGCTACGGCAAAGCAGTGCCGACCGATGCTATCATCACTGGGTTGGTCCTAGTGTCTAGGACTATATATTTCTCCGCCATGGTTGTGAGTGGGGCGGAAGGGTTCTGTGCTAGACATCTCCTTTTTTACTATCAGATTTTGAAAGTGAACTGATCATAAGTGAGCCTTGTAAGGTTAAACACTTCCTCTTCCTTTCCTTCAGAGGAGCCCGACTCAGAGAGTGCAAAACACGTATTAATTACAGGTACTTCAATGGGCTGTAGCTCAGTTTGTAATTCTGTGACTGGAGGATATATCTCGATGTCCTTTGATCTTTGATCCTCCTCTTCTTTTCTTTTCCATTCTTCCTCCTCTTTCTGAAGCCGCTCTGCCTCTGCCTTGTCCTATTCTACTTTCTGCCTATGCTCTACTTCTGTATCCTGTTCTTCCTTTCTCTTACGTTCAGCCTCCACCTGATGTAATTCCCTTTTGAGCTGCCGTTCTTCCTCCACCTTTGCTTCCTGTTCTTCCTTTATTTTCCAGGCATCCTCTGCCTATTTCTTTCTTTCTTCTTCTTTCAGTTTCTTTCTATGCTTATCTTCATCTTCTTTTTCCTTCTTTAAATTGGCTTCCAACTGAGCTTTTGCTTCTTGTTCTTTTTTTTGGGTGGTAGTGTTGTGACCCATGCTGGTTCAAGGCTTCTTGGCCTGGGAAGAAGAGGTGCCTCCCAACTCGCGGATTATTTCCTCCAACGTATGATCATCTGGATCTTTCTGATCGGAGCATGCCCCCGGGGCAAGTTCCATATCTGCATTATACCAGTTTCTTTTCTCATCCTCATATGGGTGTTCAGTATGTTGGTAGCTCCATTTGAACTTGGCCCATTTACAGTGATCAGGGACTATCCTCCCAGGGTCATATGTCCGGTAATCCAAAAGCCCCAGGTGGAAACCTCTCATTTGTTCCGCTTCTGCCTCTACCTCTCTGAAATATTTTACCGTGTAGGCACCAATGGTGAGTGGCAGTGTAGGCCACAACTTTTTCTTACCTTTGGTCAGGACCTTAGAGAATTTGGACGGCATCTGATAACAAAATTCTTGAAGAATCATCTTATCCGTAACAAATCAGGGCAGGGCATGAGGAGTCTTGAATGAACCAAAGACTCAAATAAAGGTATATTCTGCGAGTGGGAACCAATGTGCCACCTTGACTAACGTCTCCATGGCTCGCCAGGACATGCATGGGGTATCTTGATTGAACAATTTCCTGTAGAGCGCCGGGATGATGAGTTGTGAGATTGAATCTATATCTTGCTTATACTTAGAGTCCCAGAATACCTGCATTTCTATGTGAATTGGGCGCGCCTGCTCCGGGTCCCAGTTGTGCGCCCATCCCTCAAATGGGCACCGGGAACAAACAACATCCAATAGGTAGGAAGCCATGTAAAAATCAGACAAATATCCCTCATCTGGTGCTAGTGCTGTGGATATGTTTGTCGTGAGAGACGCCATTAGCATGATGGCCCAATTGAAACGAGTTCCATACACAGTGACATAGTTCATCAGGGATACCCAAGTGCCACTGAAAGTGGTGGCATTGGGACGACATTTCTGAGGCCCGCCACTGGATACTCCTGATCTTTCTTGACCTTGAACTTTTTTGGTTCCTCCCACCATCCTCTCAGGGTGTTTTCTATGGAGACCGCATGGGTGGTGGCCCATTCTTCGTTGAAATTTTGTTCCCGATCCGGAAGCACGTAATAAAAATTAGCATCCGAGCCCTTTAGAGTTACAAAAGCTCTTCCCTCATGGTCTCGAATTACCCATTTCTTGGCGTCGGTATTCTATATGATCCATTCGATGAATTTTTCACATGGGAATATAGCAGGGTGGGCACCTGCATAGTGAAGCTTTAACCTTTTAACTTGTACATTATTTTCTGGTCGGGGAGGTACTCTGGAAATTCTGATCATGCAAACTCTTGGT
Organism: Pinus albicaulis; assembly: GCA_034641835.2. Taxonomy (NCBI): domain Eukaryota; kingdom Viridiplantae; phylum Streptophyta; class Pinopsida; order Pinales; family Pinaceae; genus Pinus; species Pinus albicaulis. Next base: position 740,302,343 of record CM076576.1, read on the forward strand.
ACATCTGATACCAATTCATGCTGTCTCCTTTGGAAAATGTGCATGCAGTGTCCCCATAGATTGGGGGCGGAGACATTGATATTTCCATTTCTATGTCTTCCATCTCTGGGATCTTGTTTTTCTTGCGAACTGCTAGGGGTCCCATGTTGCTTGAGGCTGAAGAAATAGAGATGCACTCTAACTCTACTTCGAGATCACCTGGAATGTTCATAAAATAGTCCCAGGATAAGATAGATGCCATGATAATAAATACCTAGTTAATGCCCTCTAACTCTGCCCAGCTAAGACAAAGAAAGGGCGAATTAGCGACTTGCAACTGGGTCACTGGGTCGCGAGGTTTAAACTTTCAGTGGGTGGCAACCCTGCAACTTGGCGACCCTGCGACTAGGTCGTGAGGTCGTTGGGTCGCAAAGGCTAAACAGGTCATAAGAGTGCGACTCTGTGACTTGGCGACTGGGTCGTTGGGTCACAAGGGTCGCAAACATCAATTTTGAGTGCAACTATGACCTGGCGACTCAGTGACCGAGGTCACTGGGTTGCAAGGGTCGAAGGTCGCATTAGGGTTGGTCGGGGGTTTTAGAAGGCGATGTAGTCCTTTGCCATAGATATAATAAATTTCCTTTTAATTTGAAACATTTCAAGGATTGAGTGAGCAACCCAAAACATGGGGGTGAAGGGGGAAAAGGAGAAAAACAAACATAGGGGAGGCTGGGTGACTTCTGATTACAAAACTGTGCAAGAAGGAGCAGTTTTTGGGTAATTTGGGCGTCTCAGGCTCTAGAGGATCATAAAAGAGGAATGGTGGGTGGATTAAAAAGGGCTAAGGTGAAGGGAACAGAGCAAAAAAAGGAAAAAACGGAAACAACAACTTACCCGAGAAAATCGCGCTCTAGTTGGCCTATCAGAAGTGTTTTTTTGCTCTCCGTCGCGTGAAAAAAATGCGACCTAACGACCCTCCTATTTATAAATGGGTCACGTGTGTGAGAAATTAATGAGGTCGCTAGGTCGCAAATGTCCCGTGTTTAAGAGAGGTGCGACCTCACAATCTGGAAGGTCGCGGGGTCGCGACTTTGAAAATTGAAAGAGATCTGTGACTTAGTGACCTAGCGACCTGAGAGGTCATGGGGTCATTAGGTCACAGATTTGGGAAAAACCTATTTTGCGACTCATCGACTCTTAAATTTTCCTGAAAAAGAATTAAACTACAGATTTTGAATTAGCCTTTTTGATGCTCAGTGGCTCCAAAAAATTTTAGAGGGTGAATTTTTTGGAGGGTGTTGTAGAGGCTACAACACCCACCTAGAAGGATTTTTTTCTGATCTCCTGTTGGATTCAGGTCTTAGATTTTCATATCTAAGGGATATAAGGGTTGGTTTCCAAATTCCGAGCCTTTTCCACCACTCCTTGATCAAAATGATTGCCTTACATCAGCTGCAGCAGCAAGGAATCCCTTGGGAAGTCTTCATCTCACATGATGTGTTTACAAACCCCCAAGCCTTCATTCAACATAATTTACCCTCCACTTCACAACCACCTACCTCCACTCCTCCATAATCTCTCCACGTGCCTTCCCCAAAAATAAATTCACCCCCTATCCCTTATCCTAATGTGCCAAGTGAAGAAGCTAGAAGTGGCTCTAATGATGAGCAAATAGATGAAGAAAATGAAGAAGAGGATAGTGAGGTAGAAGCTGAGGAAAATGAAGAAAATGAAGAAGAGGACAGTGAGGTAGAAGCTGAGGAAGATGAAGAAAATGAAGAAGAAAGTAGTGAGTTAGAAGCTAAGGAAGATGAAGAAGACAAGGAAGAGGACAGTAATGAGCAGGAAAGTAATAGTAGCCACAACAAACAAGAAATTGATGACAACAAAAATCAAGAGACAGATGCATGTAAGACAAAGGTTGAAAACATCGAGGCAAATGCAGAACTTGATAAAGATGATGAAAGTTGTGAAAATAACGAATATTATGGGACAGAAACAGAGTATGAAGGGGAGGAACAACAGAGTGATGAAGACCAAGAAGAGATCAGCCAAAATAACTCACCTAATGAAGGACACGACCCTCACAGTGATGGGAAAACTAATGAAGGTACCCAAGGCAGTGACCCTACAAAGAATGTAAATAGTGATACAAAGGATCAATTTGACAATGAATACAGTGGGTCAAAATATGATGAAAAAGACAGTCATGAAAATGAAGATGTGCCCCATAGATATCAAAGCTCCTCTAACAGTGCAAAAACAGAGGAAGACAGTCCTTAGGATCTTGACAGGGGTAGTGTCATAAAAAATAGTAAGGATGCTGATCAAAAGGGCAGCCAAGAACAAGATAGAAATCATCTATGAGGAGGGAAATAGCTCAAAGGTAACTAATGATCATAGTTTGCAAATAAGACTTGTTGCACCTTTCACCATTACCTATCAAAGAGGAGAGAGGTAGCTGTTTGCTACCTCCAAAGGGCAAGGGGCCATGCACTCCTCCTCAAATCCAATGAAAGACAAAGGTAAACAACAAGTGAAAGAAGAAAAGGAAAATCATGAGGAAGAGAGAGAATTTGAGCTCATTCACATAGACAGTGATGAGGAAAATGAGACAAAAATAGTAAACTCTCTTCTATAGGACCAGAATGCACAGATCAAAGACTTGGAATTTGAGTTAGAAAGATCAAATGATCTCATTCACTTTTTGTAGATGCAAAACAAACAAATGAGTGGCTAGCTGGCCATCTATGAAGCAAGGGCACTAAAATATCGGAGAGAGGCTCAAACGTCACAAGTGAAGTTGGAGGAATACATGGGTGCTTATGAGGAGGATAGTGGTGAAAAAGGAAAAACTAGAAAGAGACCTAGGACTATGGGTCTTAGGAAAGCATTGGAATGACAAAGGGAGGAAGAATCAACCCAAGCTCATAAATTTCCTCTCACCAAACTCATTGCCATGGAAATTGAGCATGATAGGGAATCATGGCTTGAAATGGCTAACATACATCTAGAGGCCAAACTAGAGAAGGCCAACAAAAACTTGAGCTTGGAAAGGAGAATGAATGAGCACTACAAACAAAGAAATCATTTTGCAAGGAAGAAGCTCAAAACTTTCAAAAATGAAGGCCCGCCACCAAATGATGAAAAATACCAAGCTAGGCTTGTAATTTTGGCCCAAGTTTCTCTACAGGTCTCCAAGGACCCTTGAGGGGTCTACCCACCAATTTTGAGGCAAATTGGACAAATTTTTGTTTTTTTTCCAAATTTTAAACCCTAGGAGCGTAACACCCCAGGTGTTATGCAAAAACCTGGTGCATCCTAAGCTCTCAAAGTTTAATTTTTTGGATTTTTCACATCACCAATAGTCTACTCACCAATTTTCAGATCATTTGGAGCAATTTTACCCCCTAAAAAGGTAAAAAAACATAAAAAATTTGACCTTTCTGCCTCCTTTTCAGACTAGGTGTTACACACATATCAGTGTTGGGAGATTTAATTTTTTAGAAGGTAAATGGCATATATTCAGCACAAATTAAACATTTTTGGAAAGTAGACTCATTAGGCTTTCCAATGAACCATCACGGAGCCAAATTTGGTTTCGGGAAGACCTCCAAAAGATTGCTGCAACACGACCTATTTCTGTGTTATGCACCTGGAAAATTTTCACTGTTTGACACATGTGTTACGCTCCTATGGCTGAGTGGAAAAAATGTGCGTTTGGAAAGTTTTCTTAGGCATGTCAGGCCTACAAGTCATCCTCTTATAGTTGGAAAAGATATTTTATTTAGATATTTTTGTGCCTTGGGCTTTGCAAAGCCTCAAGGACAAGTTAGGATATTTCTCTTTGGTCAATAGGATTCTAGATGCTTTAGTAGGCTCTCTTCTCCTAATTTGTTATATAATACATGAGGATTCATTGTAAATAGTTGGGACTTGATGTGTTTAATAGAAATACATGGTTTTATGAGCTTGGACAAGATATTGGTTTTATGAAGTGAATGAATGGCTTGTGTGGCTTGATGTTGGAGAAGCTTGCTTGCAGGATTCCATAGCTTGGTGAATGGTGATGTTTTCCTAACTTGTCAATGTTTTCTTGTCCTCATTTTGTTTCAGTCTGCTTGGTTGCTACAGATCAAAAAAGTAAAAATTCAGATATGCTCATGGAAGCACCTCAAACCTCCTGTTTGCTATAGTCTTGATGTTTTCTTCTTTTAGTCATCTTAAGGAATTCTTGATTTCTCCTTAGGCCCACTAAAACTTGTTTTTGTTTCATGAATGGTTAGTATGTTAGCTTATAAATATGATTCATGTTATGCCCCGCTTATGTAAAGTTTTCAAAACCCTATTATGAAGCTTTTCTATGGAATACTGATTGATTAGGTTAAGACAAAGAGACGTTGTTTCGATCTTGCCCTTTTCCCATGCTTACCAACTTGTTTCAGAGTTCCCGATAGTTTGATATATGTTGTTTAGGAGTTCCCTCTCCATATATTGATTTGTTTGTTTATATTATGTGTTTTCCCAAAAAGATGAAGGTGAATTTCTAAAGTTAGGAGTTCTAATGCTTCTATGTATCACTGGAATGTTCATCTTACATGTTTATCAGTTTGAGTATTGTTCATAGAGATTAATGATTTTCCCTACCTCATGAGTTATTGCTTCCAGACTATATATGTTTAAGACCTCTTAGTTTCTTCCCAAACTTAATGTTCATTACACCTCATAGATCACCTAAGGATCCAATAACCTTGCTAAATCAGCCCTGCAATACACTCTGCTTCATCATTTAGACACCCTCAACTTCATCTAACCCCATAGCCCTATTGATTTGATAATCTCTCATTCCACCTATCCTACTTAGTTATCTTACCCCAACCCAAAACAAACAAACAAATTACACTTAACAACTAGCCTAAAATCAATCATCTGAAGCAAACAAGTTCACATCCTTCGCACAATAGAGAGAGCCCTCTTTGAGTCCAGGAAGGCTAGGTCCTAGGGCTCCAAAGATTTGTCTGATGTTACCCTGTCATTTGGTTTAGCCGATCTGCCAAATCACGAGACCCTAACACATTGCATGAAGAGATTTCTTATCAAAAAGAAATCATGGAGATTCCTCTTTCAAAGGAATACCAAGATCCAAGGTCTCTCATTGATAATGAGGCTTTCTCAAATATTGATGAGAAGGAAGATCAAGAGGGCAGTAACAATGCTGTCACTTCAGAAGAAGACCCATCACCCCATGGGGATGGACATGAAGTTGTTGTTTCAAGGGAAAGATCTTTTACATCTTTGCAAATGATTCCTAAGGAGCATTTTGTGACAACATTATTGGCAGTGATACCTTGCTTCAAGCAAGAGGAGGAAGGATGGATCAACATCCAATGATGAGGAGCATGCACCCTTTTTTATTTCAAGGGGTTTATATTCATAAGAAGGAGACTAAACTACGCAGCAAGGAAAGGGACACATCAGTCCAACCATTCATACAGTCTACTTTAGATCTTGATGTCTCTTTGCATGGAGGCATTACACCAGGGTGACCCCTTGATGGGAATAAGAATAAAGTGTTCTCTCAACCTTGTGCAATAGTGACATATTTGGCTACCACAGCGCTGATATCAATCGATGGATTCTAAGGAGGGCTAAACAATTTTCTGAAATTGATTTTTCTATTTCTCACTCATCTGTTTGCATTGAGAAAGAAGAACTTAGAGATATATGATGACACTAGCATGATGTCAAATGGCCACTCCATAGATTTGGGGTAGAAAATGATATATCTACATACAAAGAATATTTCTGAAGAAGACAAGAGGGGGCCAACACTCTTGTATTCATGGGCCAAATTGTGGAGGTTTTGGAAGAGAGAAACCTTTCAAAAGAAGGTTGATCTTCCTAATCTTCAATCTTGTCCTGCACAAGATCAACTACAAGAGAGGCAGCAAAGATGGAGCTACACAACTCCCACATGTGAATTTTGCATTCAACATGTCAAGGAGGGGAGCCATGATGTGACAGTTACTTCATTTCATAATTCTACAGCGCTGTCATTATTGAAGAGATTGGATCCATATTGGAAATCACAACTGTTGGTGGAATATTCCAAGGATCTTCACGCATGCATGATTCTTGATGACCAGCTACAAGATGAGGGCTATTTAGTCCTATATGGAGTCATCTATGATCATGGTAGGATCTTCTTATCTAGAGCTTCCAAGCTCAAGGAGAAGTTACTACAAGGAGCTTATGAAGCGTTCTATTTCAGCCACACATATTCTATGAAGCTCAACAACATCATCTTGAGGAGATATTATTGGGAGGGATTTGAAAAAGAACTATATCAGCATTGTCAAAGATGAATGAAAATTGTGGAGTTGGAGCAGCAACAAGACTATAAGATAGAGTTATTTCAGCCAACTCTTCCTGCCTTGGAAGGAGGAGAAAGAACCATACACCACTCAGACTTATATAAGGAGAACTGTTGGTGAAGAGCATACTTATGTAAATAATGTTTTATTTTCTTGTTGTATGTATTATTTTACTATGTATATGTAGGACATGACTCGTAAGAGGAGTGTTATACCATATAAACTTCATGGCCAACTTTGGGCCAAAACTATTTCTGAATATGGCCACTCCCTTGGTGAACAAAGGGCGATTTTGTAGCATGATGGGTGCTTTCCTAAGGCACCAAATATATCTTCCACTTTTAGCCATGGAGATATGTTATGGGTAGCAAGTAAGTGGTGGGAAAACCACTTACCACATCTAGATCTGAGGCAGGTAGGAGATGCACTGCGTTGGTTACTCTTGGGTGAGTGTGGGTACTACCCAAGAATTCATATTTTCTTGTCTCATGCCTTATGTTTCAATGAGAGGATGCATAAGAAGAAGGCATGGTTGCTTTGGTTGACAAGAAGAGAGTTTGGACATCACATGTTAAATCTCATGTCCATACTTTTGGTTGGGATGTATCTCATGTATTTACATGTATTTCTGTTTGGAATGTGTTATCACAAAATCTGACCTGATAGGCTGCTCATCAAGTGGACTTTGTGTAACTGTTTTAGACCAATCTTATAGTTGAGGCTTAGCCTCCTCAACCTAAGAGGGCTCTCTCAAAGGTTTATGATTTTTGATTAATGGATAGATGGCTAACTCTAAGGTAAAAAGATAAAATGATATAACTGGTTGTATTACAGATTAGCAAACATTCATTGGGCCATGGAGTCAAGATAATCTTCAACAAAACATCACAATCTATTAAGCATGGAAGTCAAGGAATTTGGAGTCTAAGTCAATGAATAAAATAGTAACATAGTGAAACACATAGTCCATTTGCATATGAAGGAAGTTAGAGCATTGTTAAATGAATTCTAAGCATCACATACAAATACCACTGCAAATAGAGATATTGAAGAAAGCCATTAGAACAATGATGAACATAAACTCCTTATGAATCTTGAGTTGTCAAAACAAATCTCTATATTAAGTTAATAAGAAACAGTGACATACAATAACACACAGTCTTTGCTAATAAAAATGCCCAACCCATTGGATTTCGACCTTATGCTCTTTATAGAACATTTAAAAGATAGGATTCCCTTATCCTTCACTAGAGACATCGAATTCATAGTGTTTGACACCTTTCCTAATCTGAAACATGCTGTTAATTACAAAATGACAGCTATACTGCTTTTGAAAAGTCCTAATTCTAATAGGACTGAAACTCCTAAATATCCTTCTAACAACCTTATCTAGTCTTTAATTCATGATTTTACACCTGAAATCCCATGAATTTGAATTTAGATGCTGACCACTCACTTGAAGTAACCCTGTTGTGAGTAGTAATGTTTTCCTATAAATTAGGAAACATGTCTCCTGCTTTTCAACCCTTTAATTTCATTATCAGTTTCGAGCACTTTGATCATTGATGGATCAGGTTTACATATGTCATGTTTGCCAAATATTCCCATAATTATTTAGTCTTCCAGCTGTGCATAAAACCAAATCCGAAATGATGCAAAAAGGTAAAGGATAAGCCTGCGCTACGAAAGTAGCTTGTTTTCGTAGCACTTTTTGTAGCTCGGTGTTAAACTTCCTTTTTCAGTCATTTTTTACCTGCTATCTTCAAAGGATCCTTCTCATGCTATATCCACACTTCCACCAGAAATTTCAAAGCCAAATTCATCAGAGTTATCCCAAATTTTTTATGAAATTTGTGCAAAAAGACTGCTTCAGCAGTTTCGTAGCGCATTTTAGCAGATTTGCACTATCTGCGCTACGAAACTGCTGTGCAAGCAGTTTTCTCAAAAAAATCTTAAAATTTATAACTTGGAGATGTTTAAACCTTATGAGGGTTGTTAATATCTCAAAAACATAGTAACCTAACCTCAAAAACATGATCTTCATCAAAATTTGTCTTCACCTTAATGAGAAACTGACTTATAAATTTATTTCTTTATTGCACTATTCAATTACTCTGTTTCACTGTTCCTTTAGCTTTTCTTGAGATTTTGTTAGCTGAATATCCAAATATTCAACTTGTCTTCTTAACTTCCTATTGCTAGCTCTCAAATGAGTATTCATAACTCTCACAAACTTTTCTTCTTTTATGGCTGGGACTGTCCAGGTGAAGAACTGTTCCTCCCTGCTAGGTATTTCTGGTTTAGAAACCTTTTCACCTTCCCAAAAAAATTTCATCTTCTTGAACCTTGTTTTATCGATGAAATGTTTTCTAGATCTTTTCTTCAACCTAGTAATTTCATGGTTTGCTGATTTTAATTTCTCCTCCATTCTTTCATAACTGATTTTTTCTGTTTGTGTTGAAGATACTGTTTTGGTATGTTTTGATATAGGTGAAGAAAGGTATATTATCTCTTCATAAACAATAGGTGTTTCATTTGTTTTCTTAACCTATGCATTAAGCTCTTGTATCCTCTTTGAATGTCTAGTTGCAAGCTTCCTAGCCTTGAAAATAAATGCTACATCTTTATATTTAAACTCTAGCTTCTTCGATGATTTCACCCTTTTCTGTTTGCCTTCATCAACTCCTATGAAGTCAGCTTGAACTGAAAGAGACTCTTCTATGTCTATTTCATGCAAAATATCATCCAAGTTCCCTTTCAAACCTAGGCTATCACCTATTTCTGAAAGTATTGTTTTCCATTTTGACTTTGCAGCTTGACTTCTAGTAATTCTCTATGGAATTTTCTTACCAGCTCTCTGTTTGTGTGTAGCTTCTTTAATTTCTTGTAACCCTTGTTTTACAGGTGAAGGGGTTTCTGCAATGACCACTAGTATCCTTTCTATTTTTTCCTTTACTTGTTTCCTAGGCTTCAATTTCACAAACTTTTTTGTCCTTGTAAATACATGTTTGATGGATTCTGCTAGTAGAGATTCTTTTGCCTTAGGGTTATTGACTGGAGTTTGAGCTTCTATTCTAAATCCACATTTAAATAGAAAATATGACCAATATCTATTAATATTTTGGAGCTCATTCAAGACCAACACTTTGATTAAATCATGGTGAAATAGAGATGTTTCAGACTCTTCAGATTTCACTTGAACCTTATCAGCCATTTTAGTAATGCTTGTATACAGGAAAAATGGTAAGTATAGAGATATCATACCTGTGAAGTGTAATAGAAGTTTGAAATGGTAGGAGTAAAATTTGTGGTACCTGCCCTCGTATGTGAAATATCTTTGGATATTGAAGAGTAGTTTAGCATAGCTATCTTTAATGCAGTTTCTGGGAATTTCATTATTTAAATCCATCTCTGTATATTCTAGCTTTAAAAACACCTTACATGCCTCCATATCAAATCCGAAACCCTTAAACCATGTTTCCTGTCCTCTAGGTATCTCAGTCACTAGAGCTATAGTTTCAGGAGTTACTGACATGTTCAACATTCCCACCTTTGTATTTGTACCATTGAAATACAAAGCAAATTCTTTTGATACCTGACTGTGTCCACCTTGCAGCTTTTCACAGAACTTTAAACATCCTGCCTTTCTGAAAGCATCTAACACTATTTTGTCTTCAGCTAGAAATCTTGTGATTTTAGGTTCAGACCTTAAACAATGTCCCGACCTATGATTCTTTTTCTTCTCTGTCATTATTTCCTTCAGAAATTTTTGTTTTCTTCCTTCAGAATTTAATGATCAACCTCACTTGATAGTAGATGAGAATAGCTTTGGTGTAAGAAGACCATAAGCTTAAACTCGAAACATATATGTTTCACTGCTTGTTATGAAAACTGGAACGAGTAACACATATCAGTGTTTTCAAACTTGAAACTTCTTTTCACAAATGACACCTGTACGGTAGTAATGATGGGTATGAATGGTTAAACATTTTGGAAATGACCCCTAACTAACTCAGTATGATGTCATTGTATGATAACCTAATGGATTCTGACAGTTTTTATGTTTTGACATGACATTTCTAAGAATTTTCACTTTTGTAGTGCACCTAGTGCAATTTTGGTGAAATGCGCTACGAAAGTAGCAGCACTTTCGTAGCGCACAACTGGTTTTTTGAACTGACCGCACTACGAAACTGCGGTTTTGTGGCTAATTGCAAAGGATTTTTCCAAAATTTTAAAACATGATTTCTAGATGAATGATGAGACTTTTCAACCATGGGATGAGACTTAAAGACCTTATCTGGAAATGAAAAATAACTTTTTAAAGGCTTCTAAACCTATCACCTACCGTTATCAAGAATGAAATGACTCAAGACCTATTTGAAATTATGACTAAAACAAGGTAAACTTTCAAAGTTTAGAAAAAAAAATTTAGGGTGATAACAAAATGTATCTCATGATCATGTATGTACTTGGGTTTGGGGGAAAATGTAACTCTTACATGAGGAGGCATAAGAGAGCTTGTTTGTATCTTGATGATAATGATGCTCTTATATTTTTTGGGAACATGATGGGAGGGATGACACATTGGTTGGATGTGTCCATTGGGAATGAAACTTCCAATACTTATGCATACTTCAATAAGAGGATGGAACATTATATGGTTGCTACACGATGTCTTTTGTTTCCTTATGTAAGAAGCCATATGATTGACTTATGTCTTTGGGAAAAGTATCTCACATGGGAAGATTTTTGGCAAGATATGTGTTATTTGAGTCATATTCAGCTAACACCTCTCATCTTATACTATTTTCAAGCTTTGAAGAAGCTTATGGCATCAAGAAGGTGGTTGGGTGGCCACTTATTGTACTATGTTTTGAGGCAACAAGAAGAAGAACAAAACTGGTCTCAATGGAGGGATTATTGTCACCATCCAATACATCATATGACACTTAGTCCATGTTTCTTTTGGAGCACATATGGTGATGGCACTTTATTCACTATATGCATGGAAGATTGGGCAAGAAGGGTCCCTAGAATCAATGAAGGGAATCATGAGGTTCCAAGTGTCTTTTGGCTTCATGAGGACTATATTATTGCAACCCAGGATCAACAGCTCCACATTTATCATAAATGGAGGGAGAGATAGCGTAATTTGAACATTATTACCTCTCATTTCTAGCCATGGAACCCCTATACATTGCATATGGAGGGGATTGGTGATTGTTTCCATGAGCTACCTAGGATGGCTCACTTTGTTTGGAAGATAGCATGGAGATTGGAGTGTCTCATGGGGGTCAAATCAACCATCATTTATCATCTCTCATGCCTTGAGAAGACCAATGGAAAAAATATGTTTCTTTCTCTGTATCTCCCACTTCTTCATGATGACAGCTATTTGGATTATCCGCCAAAGGCAAGATTGTATTCTTGGGAGGAGAAAAATCCATTGGAGATTTTCCAAAGTCCTTGTGACTTGCTTGAGGACAAGCAAAATTTTGGAGGGAAGGACTATAATATTCCCATTTAGCCTCAAGCTAATTGGAATATTAAATTTTTCTTTACTTTTCTGTTTATGAATAAGTGCAAAAGGGAGGAACATAAAACTCCTAAAAACAATGAATAAATCAATGCCCCATGTGAACAAGGCTAAATCTGAGCTACTTTAATAACACATCCCTATGTGTAAAAGGGGTTGAGACTTTTGACTGGGTCAACAGGACCAAATCAACAACGCTGTCCAGATTCAATGAACCTCCTAGATGCACAACACAGTTTTAGATGGAGGCCACACATGTGAAAGGAGCTAAATCATTGATATGGTTTAGGGTTTTGAAAGATATCAATCTTATAAAAGGAAGGGGAGGAAAACAAGAGAGGGGTTTTTGATGACCATTATTTCTGAAGAATATGTCTGTTTAGAAATTTCTCATTCTCTTGGTTGTTTAGCAGAGAATAGTGCTGTTTAGCACAAGTATCTATTGTTTAGGAATCCTTCTCTTTCCTTGAGTAGCTCCTGGGAGAGACTTGTATTACTTGTCCACTATCAGGCTTAAGGCCAAGCTTCTCCTTTCAATTAAAACTCAGATCCTGTTGAAGGTTTGATTGTCTTTGCAAGCTGCAACAAGTGGAGGCTAGATCTATTCATATCTAGGCCAATCTAGTGCCCCTTTTCAGTGGGAGAGGCTTCAATCCCATTGGAAAGAGTGTTTTGGATCATTTGAACTCCATAACTACATCTTGGCATTAGGCCAAATAGTTCTTCAGGCCTACAACGTAGTCCCTCTTCCAGTACTATGTTATCTGCAAAGAGGAAATTTGTAGGGTGATTTGGCAAAGTTTGAGGAGTGATCTCTGGTGTTGGGGATCTGCCCTTCACTATGGTGATCCATGGATTTCTGTTCTTATCCATGTAATATTCAGATCTAATCTGAATACTCCTGTATATGCTTCAGAAATTCTGAATAGATCTACGGATCTGCTGCATAGAATCTCATATCTACTCCATGTGCTTCATGATTTGCTGAAGTAAAGACATTATAGTGTATGGATATGTCATAGATATAACTGTTCATGCATTATTTTTCTCTAGATCTAAGCTTTAATCTATTGCTGTAGTACACTCAATAAAATAACGCTGTCAAGCCTTTGCAGTCAACTCTATGTGTTGCAACACCTCTTTTTGAGGGTTTCTTTCTGTATAAGTCTTCTATTTTCTATGCTAAGACACATGGGCTTCAATATAATTATGATTTGTTGATCTATATGACATTATTGAGCCTCCATATTGGCCTACTACTACTACCTTGTTGAACTACATTATTTCTGAAGCAGTGTTGTTTGATCTTGTTGCAGTCCCTTTCTGGGGCATTTTCCAAGCTGTACTAGGTGTGGGAGACCTGTTTAACCCACCTAGAAGGATTTGTTTCTGATATCCTCTTGGATTCAGGTCTTATATTGTTAGATGTAAGGGATCCAAGGGTTGGTTTCCAATCTTGTAGCATACGTTCCTGAAAAATTCATTTTTTCAGGCATGCCTTGCTAAGCAGTCCTATTTTGGGATATTACAAGTAACCACAAAACTGTTGCACCCATCGATAAAAGTGCTACCCAAAAGCTTGTACAATGTTGCAATCCAAACTACCCACATCAATACAAGTGCTCACTAAGCCATCATGCATGTATCTTTCTCAATCATTGTTTTTACACCTGCATCATCCATCTTGATTACATAAATTAGATTTCCGACCAATGCAAGTATATGCAGAACAACAGGAAGTGTTTTAATGATTCCACCTTGCATTTTCAACTTGAATTTTATGTGTCCGATGATTCTAGCCTTCCTGTCATCTGCTAAGAAGAAATTACCTCCATCATATTTCTCATACTCATAGAACCACTCTCTATGGGGAGTGAAGTGAAAGGATGCACCCGAGTCAATCAATCGTGCCTCATGACTACATGTGTACTTGAAGAAGAAACCAAGTACACATCCCCACCTTCATCTGAGGTGGTTTTCACCTCTGCATAAGGAGCATCATTAGATCCATTTCCTTTCTCAAGAGATTTATATCTATAGTCCTTTTTGTAGTGTACTTAATTTCTACATTTCCAGCACACCTTTCCAGGTTTTCCTGGAGATTTAGATCTCCCTCTAGATTTAGATATCCCACTTGAGGACTTATTTTTGTTTTTGTTTTTGGACCGTCCTTGTAAATACAAGGAATCTCCATTATGGATTTCCATATTTTTCTGTTTCATATCCTCCAACAATAAGGATGAGACTATTTCATAAAAATTCAAAGTAGCCATATTGCTACCTATTGCAATAACCAAACTATCCCACAAATCTGGTAGAGAACAAAAAAAACTGATGCACTTATCTTCGTCTAAAATTTTAATATCAACATATAACAACTGGCTCACCATAATATTAAAGGCGTTCATATGCTCTATCACCAAGTCTCCATCCTTCATCCTCAGGTTATACAAATTTTTCCATAGGAACAATTTATTCACCAGAGACTTATATTGGTACAAAGTCCCTAACTTTTCCACAAAGTCTTCATTGTAGCTTCCCCCAATACATTCAATAATACTAAATCTGAGATACACAACCATATTGTACTCTTTTCTTCTGATCCAACTTCGCCTAGTCTTCTGCTTACATTGTCGTAGGTTTAGTACCCAGATCTACTGTGATCCACTGATATTTATCCACTAGAATATTCTCCATCTTGAGCTTCCACAACTCAAAAATCCATCCATTAAATTTCTCGATCTCCATCTTTCAACTGCTCTCCATCTTCTTTCACTGCAAGAATTGATCCTGTAGATCTCCCACTGAATAGGGTCTACCATAGGCCTGAGCAAAACCCCTCTGTAGGAAAGGCGTCCTCTTGAAGAAAAACCAACTTTGATATCAAATGTATGTTTTAACTTTGTACATAAATTACCTAAAAAAAATTTTGAAAACAAAAAAATAAATAATGGCGAGAACATAAACTTAAATATACACAGAGATTTTCCCATGGATCCAAAAACCGGGACTACCAACTTGACTTTTCATTATATTCCTTTCAATATTAGAATTTATATATATATATGCCGAAGGATTCATAAACCCAAATCCATTAACCCTAGATTAGAACATAATTTTAGTTCCCTTGACCCGATCTACAAAATACCATGGAAAGAAAACCATCATTCCAAAAATCATGTGCAAAATCCATGCAAAAAACCATAGGTAGGTCTTCCCACCTATTATAGGGTCCAAAAAAAATGTCATGGGGCGCTGCTCCAGATCCTGTGTAGGGGGGATACCGCCCCCCTACAAAACCCCCAATATTTCCTCCCCCCTTATGACTTCCCTGATGCGCCCAATGCAACGAACAAAAGGAAATGTCATGGAAATAATATAACACACATCGAACACTTTAGGCCACAAAACATGGTTCCAATATGCTCTCTAGTCGATTGTTAGTCCATCAACGCATCAATACATCGAGACTCCCATTCAGTTGTTCACAACTCTGTTTGTGAACAACTTACAAATACCCACTATTACTCCTAAAATCCTTTGGGACTTCTTCCCTCTAATGCCTTCTTGTGTTTCTCTGATGAAGACAAACTTGAGGCCAGAGGGTTTCCACCTATCACTACAAGATTTCCTTCTCCAACAATGAACGTGTGCTGATGTAATCTACTCCCTTGAACTCCTTCCTTTATCCTTTAAGAATCAGTCCTCAGCTTACCCAATGTTCACTCTTTCTTCCAACTATCATTTTCCTTCTTGGAAACTAATCTAGGGCTAATTTGTGCACCTCCTTTCTTCCGTCCAAAAATTTGAGACACCCAACATAAATATGTCCAATATGGACAACCATCCACTAGAATAAAATCAACTTCAGTACAACAAATACATACCTATGGTTTTGTTTATAATTTTTTTATCTTCACCCACTAGCTAAGGCACCCAATAAACTTGTTTAACCCTCCAATTCTGGTTCAACAGTCCACTAGAAATATGTGTCCTTCCTTCATTAATCTATTGCTCTCATCCATTGACACCTGGGCTAGTTTCCAACCTTAAAATAGGCCATATGTCACCCTCATTTTCGCTAAACATGTCTCAACTCTTCTATCATTATCCTATAGACTTCAACCTATAAAAATATAGAGGCAGACCCTCCAAAAACCACACACAAGCACCCATATTTTTCCTTAACCCAAGCGAATAACTTCTGATCCTAATTAACCATGTGAAAGACAAAAAAAACCTTCTTTCACCCTCGAACTAGTCTCCTTGAGCTACGAATGCCTCACATTGATATATTACTATGAAAATATGCACTTAGGATGTGATAACTAGCCTCCACGTCTACTCTTATTTATATGCATCTCCTTGGGGCTACATGAATTGGCACGAGGGCACACTTTTACCCTAGAAATCCTATATTTCTTTCTGCAAACCAACCGAAATCAAAATAAATTTATTTCTCACAAAATACATGACATATCTTGGTGTTTAAGTTGTCCCATTGCTCATATAAGGGTCCCTTACATCCTCCATGTGTCAAACCAATGAAACTCCTTGTGGTTTCACACCCACGACCTTGGGTTCAAAGCCCACACCTTGGGTTCTAAGCCAAAAAATATAGATATGGTGCTCCTTACTCCAAAACCCTGAACCCTAGGGCTTGGAGTACTCCCAACGTACCAATCTCAACAGTCTCTCTTAGCGAGCGAGGTACTTCCAAGACTAGGAAGTAACTTGTCATCATCACTATCACTGTTGGAGACACTAGCACAACTCTTGGCACCCATAACTGCATCAAAACTTGTGCATGGAATATGCCTCTCTCATAAGTGTCACTGTCACTGGAAGCCTCCTACTTATTATTCTTCTTCTAAAATGATTTTAGGTCTTTCCATGATTCCTTCTTGCTAGTTGTAGAAGCACCTTACTCCCCACTGACCATGTGATCTTCTTGGGTTGCACATTCTCCCTCTGAACCTGAAAAATCCCTCTAGAACTTGGCTCCTTCTGAGCTTATGGAGCCTATACCTTCTTCTATAGAACTTGTATCTTCTCCTATAAAACCTACACCTGCTTCTATAAAGCTTGTACCTAATTCTACTTCTTTTTCTCATGATCTATAGGCTTTCCCATCAACCTATATAAACAATGATCTCTAACTCTAATCACGACACCTGTTAGACATTGGGTTCAATGCTCCCCATGTGTTTCGCAACATGTAATAACCACCTCTCGTGGTTCCTAACTCTAGCGATTATAGTGGAGACTAATGCCTACGAGTTTTGGTCTAACGACAATCGTGATTCCAACAAGTGGTATCAGAGCAACAGGTCTTGAGTTCGAAACTTACCTGACTCGCGTTAGGGGGGAGATTGTTGGACGTTGGGTTCAATGCTCCCCGTGTGTTTTGTGACATGGACTAACCACCTCTCATGGATCCTAACTCTAGTGATTGTAGTGGAGACTAATGCCTGCAGGTTTTGGTCTAACGATAATCGTGATTTCAACAACACCTCTGTAGCTAGATTCTCTCGGCTTGAGTCTTGCATTTAAAATCTTTAAAAACACCTCAAAACCCTTCTTCTCAGTCGCTGACATACACATCATGTTATATCTAAGTCCTCGTACAAGAAATACATCCTGAGCTTGCATCATGTGACATGACTCCATCCTAAATGGCATGACACCTGATCCTTTGATATATTTCTGACTATTGTCACCCAACACAATGTGTAACTTCAAGTACCACTTAGCTAGAGTCTCAAATACATCTTTCGAACCTGTCATGTGCTTCAATGCACCATTTTCCACATACCATGAAACCTTGTCGATGGTACCCTGTGAGAAATGAGAGATCAATGAAAATTCATCACTCTGCAATATCCTATAGAGGTAATCAGTCTAAGTAGAAGAGGTGACACTTGTGAACTTGTTCCCCTTCTTATTCTCATAATCTCCCCGCTTCTTCCTCAGACACTTCGTCGAAAAATGACCAAAATCACCACAATTGAAACACTTGATCTTACGCCAGTCCTTATTTTTATTTCCCTTCATTCTTACTGCAAGTGCCACATCATCCTCTGAATCCTTCTTGTTTGGATGAAGATCCTTGTCTCAACTCTTCTGGAATAAATTCATCCCACAACCTATTCTAGTCTGGTAGCTTGTACCTGGCAATTATCCCCTTGATGAACAACTTCCACTCTGGAGTAAACCCCTTCAAGGAAATCCTCACCCTCTTCGAATTTGAAACAATCTCACCAATGGTGGCAAGCTCATCTTGAACTTGAGACAAGCTCACAAGATACAAAGTAACCCCTTCACCATGTAACATCTTGGTGGCCTTCAACTTATCCTGTAGCACCAATACCCAATTCTCGTTCTTATTCTGGAATAAATTATGAAGACCCTCCCACATCTCATGGGAAGTGTTCTTATCAGATAAATGAGACATTAAAGAATACTTGATCCAGTCTAGGATGACCAAATTCACCTTCGTATCCAAATCTTAATATACTTCCAGTTCATTAGGCTCAGTCAACTTCTTGATTTATTTCTCGAAAAATTCCAAGATCCTGTTCACCATGATAACCAACTTGACCCGTTCCTTCCATGGACTATAGCTGGAAAAGCCTTCCAACCTATCCTCATACCGGAGACCAACCAACAAATTCAACATTGTTGCGAGCCCTTCAACAACAATGTCACAGATTCGCTCTTAAGATGTACTTCATTGTGCATACTTTGATTCATTGGCCCTTCAAAGTATCTCTAATACCATGCTTTTTTCCATGATACCAGAGTCTAGGTTAGAATCTTACAATCACTGACACTACTAATCCAATTATCACAAAAAAATACTTTGCACAATGGAAAAATATACAACAATCAAATCCTTCAAAGTACATTCAGTTTTATGCAAAGTACATTCAACCTTCTACAAAGTACATTAAGCTTTATGCAAATTACATCCAATTCCATTCATTTTTCTGCAAAGTACATTCAATTTTCTCTAAGTACATTCAATTTTATGCATAGAACTTTCAAGTTTTTGTAAATAATTTTTAAATTTATTTATAGAAATTTCATATTTTAACATGGTATCAGAGCCTTAGTCAAGACAATTCCAAGGAGATCAGAGATCACCTGAAGAGACCCCACTTGCTCCCAAAGTTTTTTTTGATTAATATGACTTCATCTTACTTCAAGATAGAGGAGAAGATGAATGATTCTTAAAAATTTGGTCCATGGAAAGGAAGGGTAGATATCACTCTTGAAGAACATGAAGTTCTAGAGTATATTGAAGAAACAATAGCTGATCCAGAAGAGAATGCAAGTGCTGTTGTCAAATCCAAATATAAAAAGGGTGAAATCAAAGCTAGAAAAATTATCCTTGATTCTCTTAGTGATCATCTCATTACTTGTGTTTCTGGTTTGAAGAAAGCTAAATAAATGTATAACAATTTATTTGGAATGTTTGCAATTAGTAACTTGAACCAAATTATTTCTTTGAAGAATCAGTTGAAGCCCACATCAAGATGAATAGAGAGAGATGGTTCAAGCATAATTCCTGAGAATGACTAAAATCAGGAATCAAATGTCAACAATTGGTGAATTTTTACGCGACAAATAAATGGTGCTTGGAGGCCTTTCTCCTATTTGGGAGACTTTTATCACCACCATCAGCAACATCAACACTATTCCCACATTTGATGAGCTCATGGGAAAGTGTATCCAAGAGGAGGCTAGAATTATCTCCATAGGTAGAATTTCACATCATGAAGAAGGATAACCTACTGCATTTTCAGCCTATGACAAGAGAAATAAAGGTAATAAAATAAATATTCTTTCAAATCAAATAAAGGGAATCTATACATGTCAAAATTTAAATGCTTTAACTTTCAAAAACATTGTTATTTTGCTCGTGACTGTAAGAAAGAAGAAGAGCTCCTAGATTCAAAGACAAATCTGATTATAGAAAAGACCCTTCTGAAAATAAAAGAAAAGGGAATCCTAAGAAAACAAGAAATCCAAGATATAAAAATAATGCAGTGGAAACTCAATCGGAATATTTTATCATTTCTTCTCTTTCTAGTTCTTCTTCTTCAGATTCATTTGATAGCTGGTTGGTTAATAGTGGTGCTTCCAAAAATTTTACTGGTTTTAAAGAGACACTCTCTAATATAGTTGAGAGGGAGACTAATTTAAATTTTATCATTGTATATAATTCTACTCACCAAGATAAAGGTTATGGTTCAATTTCATTTCAGTTAGATGATATCAAATCTATTTTTTTGCAAGAAGTTTTGCATGTACCTAGTTTGAAAAACAATCTTGTATCCATATCTGCTCTAGAAGATAAATGAATGAAATTTTATTTTATTAATGGAAAATTTCTAAATTTTTCTTTCAACTCAAGTATGATATAT
This sequence comes from Pinus albicaulis, assembly GCA_034641835.2. Taxonomy (NCBI): domain Eukaryota; kingdom Viridiplantae; phylum Streptophyta; class Pinopsida; order Pinales; family Pinaceae; genus Pinus; species Pinus albicaulis. The sequence goes on from CM076576.1 coordinate 740,322,664, forward strand.
GGATCAATATGTGAAGGGATTTACAAAGTCAATGGTAAACCCTTTCATGCATTGGTCCATGATACCGATATTCAATGTGAGCTATGTCACAAAATATTTGCTCACCTACACTAGAAAGCCTTACCTCATGTAAGGAAGATGGTTTCTAGAATTCCTTAGATCAAAGTGGATTGTGAAGGAGTTTTCACAGGATGTGCAAGTGGAAAGCATATAAAGGGGTCATTCCCTTCAAGTAGAACAAAAACTAGTCAAGTACTTCATCTCATACATTCTAATTTATGTGGACTTATGCTTATTACTTCTCTTGGTGGCTACTTGTATTTCATGATTTTTGTTGATGATTTTTCTTGCAAGACATGGATATTCTTTTTGAAAAATAAAGGTGTTGGTTCGAGGGGTCCTGACCTAGGTTCATAGGATAAGGTTTGCCAACAAACCCCTATACTATTGGCCCTTTTAGCAGTGACTTGCTTGCACAGGCCAAAGTCTCACCCAAAGCAGTATGGGAGGGTGCTGGAACCAGGTTTCCACACCTTGAGAGAGAGTAGGTAATTCACACAGATCTGCATTCATAGCCTATCGATTTCACACCAAAAATATCTATTCGCAGGGATGTTAACAGTATAATCGTAATATACATATCTAATATCATGCACCAATCTAGTTAATAATTTCGCATCCACATGCGTATCAACAGTGACCAGCATACATTACCATAACACATCATCAATAGATTAAAGTTATACCATAACATAGACAGATTCACAACATAAACATAAAACACAACAGTATCTGAAAGAGATCCCAACAGTCCGCATCAACAGTAATATATCAGATCAGATAACACATAAATACCTTAACCATATCTGCATATATTAGTATCCAAAACCCAATACAATCCGACACAGCCTACGCACATAGCCAGCAGGGTCCGCACACAACAGGACTAAGGATCTCTGTGCACACAGACAACATCAGTCCTTACCCAAATGACCTAACAACAGATCTAACAATTCACACTTAGCATTGGAACTTAATATTTCCTCTACCTTAAGACTAAAAAATGTTCATCTATTTATATCGACTTAGCCTATGCTTCCAATGTTAGATGATTCAAAAATAAAATATTATCATAGATTATAAAGTTGGAATAAAATAATTATTAATTTAAGATATTAAATTAATAATTATTATTCTAGAATATTTAATTATTTAATGGAGACATTTAGAATTAGCATATTGTTGTAACAAGATATGACTCTCCAAATGTGTCGTATCTTAGTCTTTTTGTTAGCTAGTTATTTTGAATAGTATTTAATGTAAGTGGACACTTGTTATTTAATAAGTGATCCATCATTAGAGGTAGTTAGGACATTGAGCTTATAAATAGCTCATTGTAAGAGTGCTTTGTTGTTTGGGTGTAAACTCTTGCATAATTCCAAATGTAATTTTTTTTCTAATTAATAAGATTATGTGTCTGAGGACACTTCGGCCATTATTGTGGTATCGGAGCTACGGTAATGCTATAGTGGATGTGAGGAGGAGATTCCATCTCTGCAAGTTATTGGAAAACTCCATTGAATTGATCGGCAAATGATTGGTATGGATTTGTCAAGTTTTTTTGTTTAAAAGGAACAAAACTTTTATTATTGATTTTAGATTTGTAAATTCTAAAATCATTTTTATTATCAAGAACAAATGCAAAATCTGTATGAATTTTCTGCAAAATATGTGTGGCTATTTTAATGCACCGGATGAGGATTTCGCTACAGCAACCAAGCAGATTAAGCTAGCCTTCTGGCCACAAATGATTCACTGGAACATTTGTAATCGATACTAAAACTTCGTATCTTCAACGCGGCCGCTCCCGCCTCTTTGCCTGAGAAACAAAGGTGCGGTAAATAGAACCATCGTTATTTAATCCCAATAATCCTAAGTGCCCTCCTTCGATTCTATGGAACAAAGGCGCAGTAAATAAAATCGTTGTTATTTAATCCTTCTTTTGGTTACTGTGTTGAATTTTGAAAAGATGTATGGAGCACGTTGCTTTTACTCCTTGGTAGTTGAAAGTCCACTGGTCTAGTTTACTGAAGTTCAAGATTTTTCTTGGACATGCAACCTAACTACCAGTATTTTGTGAAGCGATCTTCCTCGCAAATCAAATCCAAAACACAGGGTGGGCTCTATCTACGTACATCTCAGTGCCCCAACATGTTGACAAAATGGTTTTAAGTCCCATTACGTGTCCGTTGAAATGTGGAGTCCAATTGAAAATCCTTTCAGCAAGATCTTCCCAAATTGATTCATCATTATGTTTGAAAGGGAGCACCGTTACAATTGCACAGAGTGGAACAAAGTAGAGTAGAATAGCAATGACAAAACAAGAAGCACAAAATTTCAAAATTTGGAATGGAAATGGGCGATAACGGGGTAGATTTGGGAGAAAAAGAGAGCCAGCTAGCCAGTACAAGCATCTAGCGTAAGAGCCAGCCAGTGTCAGCCAGTCACGAACTAGCCTGAAGGTGAATTTGAAAAGTCTTTGCTGGAGAGATAAGGAATAATTTTTTAATTTTGTAAATTTTTAGAGAGATAAGGCATATTTTATTTTGAAGAGATAAAGTATATATTTTTTTATGTAATGTTTTATTGGAGTAATAAGGATTTTTTAATATTTGTGGAGTAATAAGGTTATTTGTAATTTTTTTGGGAGTAATAAGGAGATTTTTCTTTGTAATTTGCTTCTAGAGAGATAAGTGTGACTCAAAGTAATTTTACTTTGATGGGGGGGTAACATTTTTTTTTACCAGATTTTGCAAGAGCATCATTGTAAAAGTCAAATTTTGAAAGTTACCTTGTAAATATTTGAGAAATTGACTAGAGCCAAGTGCAAATATTAGTCATTTTTCTCCTTTTTCAACGACTATACGAGGGTCAAGGCCAAGCCCTGATAGATCGTTTTTTGCGTGGCATGTTTCATGTGATTTTTAGTGCTTGATTCTTTTGGTGCACTACTTCAACACTGCAATGTCGAAGTTAATTAATCTGTTCTCTGAATCTCATAAGCTAGAAGGAGTGAAATCTTACAAGACATGGCAACGTCTAATTGAAAGCACTCTTATTTTTAATGAATTGTGGCATGACATTTGTGATGGCAACATTAAGTCAAATAAACCAACAGATCCAGCTTCACTTGAAAAATGGGAAATAAAAAATGCCAAGGCATTATCTCTTACAAAAGCTTCAATTAGTAATGAAATGTACATACACATTGAGAATTCTTCATATGCATGGGCTGCTTTACATACATTCAAAGATCTCTTTGATACAAAACCTGAATCAAAGAAAGTTGATCTTGAATTAAAATTGCTTCAACAAAAATTAACTGAAGGTGGAGACGTCCTTGAGTAAAAACATCAATAAAGAAATCATAAATGCTGGTTTTCAAGCTGTTAATGAAAGTTTTTTAACTACGATTTTAATTGCTGGATTGCCATCATCATATACTCATTTTTTGGAAACTTTGCAAGTCACTGGCAAGTTAGAGAAGATCAAATTTGATGAAATGAGTGACATGTTAGCTCAACATGATAAAAATTTTGGGAAGAAGAAGAAAATTGGGGAAGATGTCTTCTTCACCAAAGCTAGTTTCAGTAACTCCTCAACTGACAGTTCCATAAATAGAGGAAGAGGTAATTTCAATCCAAATAAAGCAGCCCAAGGTTGTGGTCGCAGTCAACACAGAGGAAAAAATTCTGACAAAGGCTCCAATTTAGGCAGAAACAATTTTCTAGGCAGAGGTAACAATCAAAACAGAGGATATCATCAAGGCATAGGACAGAGTCCAGGGAGAGGACAAACTCAAAATAGAGGCCAAAGCAGAGGCCGAGGATAGTCTCAAGGTAGAGGACAATCTCAGGGAAGAGGCACCGATTTGAGTCAAATTGTTTATAGGCGATGTAACAGAGTTGGTCATTATGCAGCAGATTGTAGAACTTCTATTGAGAAAATTTCTAAGTTTCATCCAAACTCAACACAGTTTGCAAATGATGAAGATGATCCTGATAGTTCTGAATATGTCTTCACCGACACAGAAGCAACAACTTTACAGGTTTCAAGCTTTCTTCGAAGTGATTAGGAAGATCCATGGATTCTTGATACATGAGCAACTCAACACATGAAATTTTGACGTGACTTCTTCTGGAGTTTCAAAGAATGTCATCTAAATTCAATCTATCTTGTTGACAAAACCAAGCACAATCCTTCAGGCAAAGGTGTAGTTAAATTTTTTTTACCAGGCATCGAAGAAAGAATGATTTCAAATGTCTGCTATGTCCCAACATTCAAAAAAAATTTGTTATCTCTAGTCACGATTCGAAAATTAGGACATATAGTGATTATGGAAGATGGCTTAGTTAAAATCAATTCAGTCAAACAAAACATGCAAATAGTAATGACAAGTTATGAAGATGGAAAACTGTTAAGGATGAAGGGGACAGTTATTCCAAGACATTCTGACTTTGCAGGCGCAACAAGTACATATATTTCACCAATCCGATTATGGCATGTCAGATATGGCCATCTCAACTTTGACAATCTCTCTCAGTTACAAAAACAGGGCATGGTTAAAGGACTTCCAACCTTCAAAAAGGAAAATGCAAAGTGTAAATCTTGCATTTTTGGAAAACAACATCGAGAGACTTTTCCTACAAGTTCATGGCATGCAAACAGGAATTTGCAGTTGGTTCACAGTGATATTTGTGGACCCTTCCCAACTTCACTTGGAAGTTGTAGATATTTCTTACTCTTTATTGATGATTTTAGTAGGATGACTTGGGTATATTTCTTGAAGAAAAATTCAGAAGCATTTGAAAAGTTCAAAAATTTTTGTCAGCTTATTGAAAATGAAGTAAAGTAGAAGATTGGCACTCTTAGAACTGACAATGGCGAAGAATTCACTTCAAATGAATTCAAAAAGTATTGCATGGATAATGGCATAAAACGACATCTTACCAATGTCTACACTCTGCAGCAAAATGGAGTAGTAGAAAGAATGAATCATACCTTGTTAGGAATGGCGCGTTCTATGTTAACTTTCAAAAAGTTAAGTCCTTCATATTGGGCTGAAGCAATTCATACCACTGTCTACTTGAGAAACAGATCTCCCACAACTTATTTAGAAGGAATCACACCTTATGAAGCTTGGTTTGGCTTCAAACCACGGGTTAATCATCTCAGAGTTTTCAGATCTATCTGTTATGCCTTAGTTCCAAAGGAAAAACGAACTAAGCTTGATGCACGAAGCTTAAAGTGCACAATGATCGGGTATTTTGATGAGAAGAAAGGGTACTGACTTTTGTCGAATGGAAATTTTTTTGTAAGCAGAGATGTGATTTTTGATGAAAATGAGAGTGAGAGTGCTGAAGAAGTTGACAGTCTTCTTCAAAAGTTAGAAACAAAAAATGATAAAAGAAATGGAAATTTACAAAGTGAACCGAATTCACCAAATTGGTATGAACTTGAGTTTTCTTCATCTAAGGATGAATCGTTCAGTCCGTCTTCTTCATCAGCAACATCCGGGTCTTCTAGCAGGTCATCCAACTCTCCTAGCAGTAGTAGTTCTTCTGACAATGACTCTCCACCCTCGGAACCTGTGGTTGATCAACAAACATTAGTTTACATCAACCCTATTTTTAATGATGGTGATTTTTCACAAGCTCAAACCACTGAACATCAGTTGCCGAAATGGGAAGTTCAACTTTTGAAAGATGTAAGGCCTAATGAACAAAATAAAATAGGAACAAGGGGATCAAAACAAAATGAAGGCAATTTTGCTTTGATAGGAAATGATTTTACTGAAACTTCTTCTTATCAAGAGGCAGTAAAACATAAAGCATGGCAACAGGCTATGGTTGATGAATATCAGGCAGTTCAAGAAAACAACACTTGGAAACTTGTTGATTGTCCTCAACATGTTAAACCTATTGGATGCAAATGGGTTTATCGAATTAAGTACAAGAAAAATGGTGATATTGACAAGTATAAAGCAAGACTTGTTGCTAAAGTTTATACGCAGCAGGAAGAGATAGATTATGAGGAAGCGTTTGCTCCTATAGCTAAATGGAACACCATCCGCCTCACACTTGCCTTAACAACTCAAAAATAATGGAAAGTTCATCAAATGGATGTAAAAAGTGCTTTTCTCAACAGATATTTATAGGAAGAAGTGTACATGACACAACCACCAGGTTTTGAAATTGAGGGACAAGAACATAAAGTCTACAAACTGATAAAGGCTTTATATGGGTTAAAACAAGCTCCCTGAGCTTGGTATTCCAAAATGGACTTATACCTTCGAAAAGTTGGTTTTCATCGCAGTGAATCTGATGATACCTTGTATGTACGCCAAATAGGTAAAAATCTGGTGATTTTGGTTATGTATGTCGATGATTTGATCATCACAGGCAACAATGATGATCACATTGAACAGGTGAAAAAGGAGTTACATGTAGGTTTTAAGATGACAGATTTGGGACTACTTCACTACTATATTGGAGTTGAAGTATTCCAACATCCACATCAGATCTTCATTTCTTAGAGTAAGTATGAAGAAGAAATTCTTCAACGATTTGGAATGCAGGATTGCAAGCCTGTCCTTACCCCTATGGGACAAAACTTGAAACTTTCAAAATTTGAAGGGGGGGCGGGGGAGGTGGACAGCACTACTTATAGACAGTTGATTGGCAGCTTGATTTATTTAACAACCACTCATCCTAATTTATCTTATGCAGTCAATATTATTTCACGTTTTATGCAGGAACCACTAGACAGCCACTGGAATGCAGCCAAAAGAGTTCTTTGATATATCCAAGGAACAAAAGATTTTGGTCTTCTTTACAAAAAGACTAAAAATTTTGTACTTGGTGGATTTTCAGATGCCGACTTTACTGGCAGTATTGATGACAGGGCATCAACCTCAGGTTACTTAATGAACATGGGGTCAGCTACAGTTTCCTGGAGTTGCAAGAAGCAAACTACAGTGGCCACTTCTTCAGCAGAAGCAGAGTACATTTCAGCATGGGAAGCAGCGTGTGAGATTGTTTGGTTACGTCGAGTTTTACAGGACTTGGGAATTCCTCCAGCAGAAGCTACTTCATTATTCATCGACAATCAATCAGCAATAAAGCTTGCCAAGAATCCAGTTTTTCATTCAAAGACAAAGCATGTGGACACCAAGTATCATCATATCAGATCTCTCATTGCAAAGGATGTCATCAAGCCAGTGTTTTGCCCTTCAGAAGATCAGACCTCCGACATTTTCACAAAACCTCTTGGTAGAATAAAATTTACTAAGTTCAGGGATGAACTTGGTATCTGTTGTAATGTATCTTTGGATCATAGGGGGGAATGTTAGATGATCCAAAAATAAAATATTATCATAGGTTATAAATTTGGAATAAAATAATTATTAATTTAAGATATTAAATTAATAATTATTATTCTAGAATATTTAATTATTTAATGGAGACATTTAGAATTAGCATATTGTTGTAACAAGATATGACTCTCCAAATGTGTCGTATCTTAGGCTTTTTGTTAGCTAGTTATTTTGAATAGGATTTAATGTAAGTGGACACTTTTTATTTAATAAGTGATCCATAATTAGAGGTAGTTAGGGCATTGAGCTTATAAATAGCTCATTGCAAGAGTGTTTTGTTGTTCGGGTGTAAAATCTTTCATAATTCCAAATGTAATTGTTTTTTCTGATTAATAAGATTGTGTGTTTGAGGACACTTCGGCCATTATCCAATGGTCTGAAAACCATGGTTTGTGGACTCTTGGTCTACCCTTGACCCATTACAATGAATTCGGGGCTTTGACCCACCCCAAAACCGCTATGTTAGACTAAATAATACCAAATATATACAAAATTATACAAAATTCGTAGCTTTTAAGGGACCCTTTTACGACATTCCCCCAACACAATCTTGTGACTCGTCCCGAGTCACTGTGATGGTGGGGTCTCCACCTGTGCCTGTAGCAGCCTGATCACCTCAACCAGTGGGGGTAGCACACCTTCACTCTGAGCAGCAACATTTTGTGCAATATCCATCAACTTTTGTGAAGTCAGGCCTTCTTTGTAGCGGTGACACTCTCTAGAGTTTGGTTTAGTTGTTTGACAACGACATCGATGTCTTGGAGAGCTTGAGGGCTTCATCAGCCCATGGCTTAAGATGGTCACTGAGAGTCTTCTTCTTCTAGCGGATTTCATCGATATCATCCCGAAGGGCATGGCTAGTTCGCAGTCGTGCCAAGCGTTGAGTAGGAATAAGAGTAGGCATTGTGGCTTCTAGCTGCTCAAATGCTTCTTCCTTTTGTCGCAGGTCCTGGTTGATTTCACGCAGGATCAGGTCACGCTGTACCTTGGTCCATAACTGAATGGCTATATTTAGCAATTGGGCACCCTGAGAAATCTGTTATGTAATCACATTCATAGTTGTGGTGTCTAGCGCAGCTCGCTAGGCCCGCACCTCCGGTGGTGTCTCTGGCTGTAACGTGGCCTGCAAGTCTGCGATTTTCTATTCCATCTGTGTTTTGACTAACTAGATCTCCATCCTCGAGGCTTTTAATGCTGCGACCAGCCCCTCAATCTTGGCCTGGGGGGTAGCCATGGCTAGTATTTCATTTGTAACATCTGCACAGAGTTTACTAATTAAATGTTATAGCTCCGTCTGCTGCGCGGTGGCAAGGGTGCAGGCAACCTAGGCCTGAGATACTTCAACAACTTTTTCTTCAATCGTTTTCTCGGTTGCTCTGAGATGATGGTGCACTTGGCGATCCTGATGCTGGATTTCTTCAAACAATGCAGTGTGGAGAGCTGCAATGACTCATGAGGTAGCCGGGCTAGATTCAACTACACTCTTGCACAATCATGGACTTGCACACCTAAGTCAGGGGGACTCATTATGAGGGTTGCATCGAGTAGTAAACAGGGATGGCTTTCGGCTATGACCATGACTGCGCTACTGTGTTGGGAAAAATACTGAGAGGGGGGGGGGGTGAATCAGTATTTACTGCATATTCAAAACTTTCACTTTTTCCTGCTTCTAAAATGCATACGCTACTTTCCTGAACCAGACTTGCGTATATACGCGGATACCCTTTACGAAACTCGCGTATACACAGATATCTATTTATGTCATTAATTCTTCACTTAAATCATTCTTTCATTCATTCATCAGATATTCAATAAGCAGTAAACATGTGCAGTAAGAACATAATAAATCATCACACAAAGCATCACACATGAACACCAGGATTTTTAGGTGGAAACCCAAGTCGGGAGAAAACCACCGCTGCAGTTGCTCAGCCTTCAATATTTTATTATAGAGAAAACATCTTACAACATATGTTCTGGCGCAGACTTGACCAGCACGCAGGCACCCACCTGCGCTCGTTTACCAGCCTCTCCTGGAAGGGAGCTCCAACCCCCTGACTCGTTTACCAGCCTCTCCTGGAAGGGAGCTACGACCCCCCGTTCTCATTTACCAGCCTCACCTGGAAGGGAGCTACGACCCCCTGACTGAAGGCTACAACCCTCAGCACCACCTTGAACCACGTTTCATCAATTTTCACACTGGATCCAACCACTTCAATAGAACACAACTTGCAGGCCACAATTCATCATATTTCCAGACCGAACCCTTTCCATACTTTTAAGCACAAACATACATCATCAACAGATACATATCAACACAGATCAGATAGCAGAACAGATCAGATATTTCATACCCCTTGCTTCAGCAAACCCTAGTTTGTATACGCGCTTTTACTTCACTGATGTCGCGTATATACGCGCTTCCGTCCACACAAACCAGCGTATACCTCAGTGTATATTTTATTGCGCATACGCGCTTTTACTTCAGAGAAGCCGCGTGTGTACGCGCTTCCTTCGCGGCAAAGTAGCGTATAGATCTTTAATGATTACAGAGCAACATACTTCATCAGATCAGATATTCAGTTCATGTCTACCCTTTTGCTTCAGACAGATGTTCGCCTAGATGCTCGCCTCATCACAGATCTAAGCCTTCCATAATCATATCTAGCAAATACAAGAGAAATTCAGATCTAGATCCCCTTCTTCATCATTGGTGCATCATACATTCAGATTTATCATTCAAGTGTAACCCTTTCCATTCAGATATACTTCAGAGAGAAGTATTCATTCAAGCTCAGACATCTTGCACCACACTCATGATTTGCACAATGAATTTCTTCTCCTTATATAGGTTTACCCTTTTCAATACCATGAGCTCCTTTTTCAATACCATGGGCCAAAGCAATACCATGAGCCCAAAACTACCTAGACGGGGTCAATTAGGCGGATCATTACCCAATACAATGGGTCAATACCATGGTGGTTACCCTTGGTTTTGCACCTTTTGAGCACTTTTGCCCATACGCGACTTGGCACGTTATTTTCCGCGTGCATACGCGACTTCCCCTAGGCCAATCCGTGTATACAAAGAGACATACTCTTTTCATCATATTTTGAGCACATTCTAAATTCCTTTCTTCATTGCCTTCTGTACACACTGTAGAAACATCACAATTTCTTCATTAAGCACAACTTTATCGAGTAAGTTGTCATCATCTTCATCAAGTGGGTTTCTTGTCAAGGACAACACTCAGCATCATATTGTCAATAAACATCAGATTACCAAGTCCATCAAGTCAAGAATAGCTTCATCAGGTGGATTGCCATCAAGGACAACACATGTCAACAGTCGCATGTCTTCATCTCCATTCAGTGGGTTGCCATCAAGGACAACATCCTGCATCATATTTCCAACAATCTCCCCCTTTGGACTTGATGGCAACCACGATGGTGTTTGGTTACCATAGCAGATAGATACCATGTCACTCTCCCCCTTTGACATCAAGGGCAAAGGGCGGATCAAAAACCAACACTCTCCCCCTTTTCTCCTCACGTGGAAGAAACATTCTGCAGATCTGATATGTGCTGAAGTGGCCAAGCTCCTCCTGAGTTCATGCTGAATCTTCAAACATATTTGTCAATGAAGTACATGACTCTATGAACTTCCTATCACCAAGGACTCATACTTACATCAAATATCCATCCAAGTGAATTTACGTATGAGACTCAACTACCCAACCAAGTGGGTTTACATATTTCAATTCAGCTACCCAACCAAGTGGGTTTACAAAATTTGACTCAGCTACCCATTAGTTTGTGCATCTTGAATATTTTCACCAACAAATCATCAAGGCATCTTCATGAAAACATTAGAAACAGATATATGAGAACTGGAACACCACCAGAGATACCAAACAGCACTGTAGCTGTGCTGAAGAGAGCTGAACCAATCAAAAATTGTCAGCAACCAACCATACGCGGTTTTCTGTGCAGAAACTCGTGTATATACGCGACTGTGTTTCAGGAAACCCGCGTATCCCAAGCCATCTTCTAAAATTATGCAGATTTGTTCTTTTGACTGGCAGATAACACTCCCAGCTTTTGTCTTAGATACTCGAACGCTTCCCTAGGCAGAGGTTTGGTAAAGATATCAGCAACTTGTTCTTTGGAGGGAACATACTCCAACTTCACCGTTTGCTCAAGCACGTGTTCACGTAAGAAATGATACTTGATGGGAATGTGCTTGGTCTTCGAATGCATAACAGGATTCTTTGAGATACTGATGGCACTTGTATTATCACACATAATGGAGATAGGAGTTGCACATTTGATTTGAAAATCTTGCAAGGTTTTCATCATCCATAGGAGTTGAGTGCAACAAGATGCGGCAGCTACATACTCTGCTTCAGTTGTTGATAAGGCAATAGAATTTTGCTTCTTGCTGAACCAAGATACTAACCGGGGTCCCATATAGAATGCACCACCACTAGTGCTTTTCCGATCATCAACACTTCCAGCCCAATCTGCATCAGTGTAAGCATGAAGAGTAAGATTAGCATTCTTCGGATACCATAGACCAAAATCTTGAGTTCCTTGTAGATATTTGAAAATTCTTTTGACAGCCTAAAGATGAGACTCTTTTGGATTAGCTTGGAATCTTCCTACAATCCCAACTGCATGCATAATGTCTGGTCTAGTCCCAGTGAGATAAAGCAGACTTCCTATCATCGATCTGTATTCTGGTTGATTCACTGTGGGAGAATCATCATTAGAGCTGAGACTGCATCCGGTTATCATTGGTGTACTTACAGGTTTGCATTCTTCCATGCCATACTTCTTCAGAATTTGCTTAAGATATTTTGTTTGTGATAGGAATATACCATCTGCAGTTTGATGCACTTGCAAGCCAAGAAAGAATGTTAGTTCCCCAAGTAAAGACATTTCAAATTCTTGCTGCATGACAGAGGCAAATTTTTGACTCATAGATTCTTCGTTACTCCCAAAAATGATATCATCAACATATACAACTACAATCAATAGTTTATCATTTTCAACTTTTGTGTATAAGTTGCTATCAGCAGACCCCTTTGAAAATCCTTGTTGATGAAGGTATTTGTCAAGACGATAATACCAAGCCCTTGGAGCTTGTTTGAGACCATATAGAGCCTTTTTAAGTCTACAAACAAGATTTGCATCATTTCCCAAAATGAATCCTTCCAGTTGTTCTATATATACTTCTTCTTCTAGATCACCGTTAAGAAAAGCAGATTTAACATCCATTTGATAAACTTTGATTTGTTGGAAGCTTGAAAAAGCAAGAAACATTCTTATGGCTTCAAGTCTAGCTACGGGAGCAAAAGTTTCTTCAAAGTCAATACCTTCTTATTGAGCATACCCCTTGCAAACAAGTCTAGATTTATTTCTTATAACATCCCCATTCTCATTTAACTTGTTTTTGAATATCCATTTAGTTCCAATGAAATTTTTGTCATGGGGTCTTGGTACTAATTCCCAAGTGTGATTCTTTTCAATTTGATCAAGTTCTTCATTCATGGCTTGAATCCAACATTCATCTTTGCTAGCTTGATTGACATTGTATGGTTCAGTTCATAAATCTCGGTGCCAAATGATTAGAAGATCTACAAGAAGTTTCTACTTGGAAACTATGTTGTTTACGATTCCTTGTCACCCAAAATTTGGGATTCAGGATGATTCTTTTGAACATATCTGGATGGAGCTTTTTCAGATAGATCATCTTCAGGTTCTTCATTGGATCCACTGTCTATATCATTGCTATCTGATGTAGAAGGCCATATGTCGCTATCATCTTCTTTTTTTGTTTGTTTTTCTTCTTTAGGAGCTGCAGGAGACTCATCAATAACAACATCAATACATTCAACAACTTTTCGAAGCCTTTTATTGTAACATGTGAAAGCTTTGCTTGACGATGAGTAACCAAGAAATATCCCTTCATCTGATCTAGGTTCATATTTGCCAAGATTTTCATCATTATTTTTGATAAAGCATTTACTTCCAAAAACCTTAAAATGCCTCACAGTGGGAGAATTGCCATACCAGAGTTCATATGGAGTTTTTTCACTATTTACCCGAACATGAGCCTTATTGAGAATTTTAACTGCTGTATGTGCTGCTTCACTCTAGAACATGTCAGGAACATCAGAATCAGCAAGCATAGATCTAGCCATTTGAACAATTGTTCTATTCATTCTTTCTGCTACACCATTTTGTTGTGGAGTGCCTGCTACAGAGAACTGTCTTTTAATGCCATGCTGTTCACAAAAATCAAAGAATTCATTTGATGAATATTCTCCTCCTCGATCAGATCTAAGACACTTGATTTTTAGATCTAATTCATTTTTTGCCAATGCTTTGAAGCTCTGAAATTTTTCAAGTGCTTGATCTTTGTGTTTAATGAACCCTATCCAACACATTCTAGAGTAGTCATCAATAAATAAGATATAGTATTCTTCCCCACGTAATGACTTTTTCCTCATAGGTCCACAGATATCAGTATGAATGAGTTCAAGAGGCTTACTTGATGATCCTTCTTTGGCATTAAATCGTACTTTGGTCTGCTTACCAAATTGACAAGATTTGCATATGGTACTTTCTGGAAGATTGACCTTGGGAAGATCACGAACAGCTTGAAGTCTGCTTGCTTTGTTGATTTGAGAGAAACTGAGATGCCCCAGCCTTCTATGCCATAGCCAATTTTCTGAAGACTTGCTTAAGTAGCATTGATCTATGCCGTTCAGTACATACAGGTTGCTTGGATTTCTTTTTCCTTTTATAATGATTTTACCTGTATCAAGATCACAAACCACACATTCTTTGGAACTGAAGACCACTTCTGCTCCTTGATCACACATTTGACTAACACTTAACAGGTTATGCCTTAATCCATCCACATACATGACATCTTTAGCCTTCACCTTTTCTTTTAGAAAAATTGACCCTTTTCCTTTAATTACAGCAGGAGTATCATTTCCAAATGTAACTTTCTTTTCTTTTTCTAGAGCATTATAAGTATGAAGTTTTCTTTTGTCACCTGTCATGTGTCTTGAGCACCCACTATCGATGTACCATTGATTTTCTTCACCTTCTGAAAATAATGCTATCCCACAATTTTCAACTGGTGGTTCTTTCTTTTTCCATATTTTAGAGCTTGAGGGAACATGTTCTTTTGGCTGGATCTTGTTCCTACATTCAGATTCTTCATGGCCAAAGTTATTACAATAAGTGCATTCAACTTCACTTTGAAGAGGAGAAATTTTTTTATAGGTATTCTTCTTTGGTTCAATATCCAACCTTTTTTTTCTTGCTTCTCTTGTCATGATGGTTTTGTATGCAACACATTGGATAGCTTTATGACCAAATTTGTGACAAGTGAAACATTGCCCATTGAAGTAGAAATTTCTGCGATCATGGAATCTTCTATTTGAATTTACCTGTTGGTTGTAGTGTCTTTGAAAGCTATCCCTGTTAGTGTTCCTTGAATTGAGATGGTCCTGCTTTCCCTGTAGAGATCCTTTATTCCCTTGCTGAGTGGCTGAATGATGTAAACCACTTGTAACTGCTTTTAGATAGTTTGGTGCTGAAGTTTGAGAAGATTCTCCGGTATATCCAAGACCTGTCTTTATAAGAGGAGAACGTTGTACCTTGATGATCTCATCTAAGGTTTCAGATCCTTTAGCAAATCTAAGATTCAAGGTTTTTGCTTTCTCAGCTTCTTTTCTTTGACTTACCACTTCACATTCTAGTTTTTCAATATGTTTCTTTGCTTCTTCAAGCTGTTTTTCAATGGTCTCTTTGATTATCTTTTGTTCTTCTAAGAGAATTTTGTAATATTCTAAGCGAAGTTTGAGTTGATTATTTTCTTCAAGAAAATCGTTTTCCTCTAGAGCATCCATAAAAGTATCCTTTTCTTCTTTTTGTTCAAATGCCATGAGAAGTCTAAGATCTTCTTCACATTCTTCCTCACTATTAGATGACTCATCACTATCTTCATTAGCATAGTAAATTTTCTTAGAGCTAGATCGGTTCTTATTCCTTCTTACTACTTCTTTTCTTTTATAAGGACATTTTGCAGCATAATGACCAACTTTACCACACTCAAAACATTTGAAAGGAAGCTTACCTTTGAATCTTCCAGTACCTAGTTGGAGCTTTCTCACGAAATTTGCTTCTTCTTCATCGGATACATAGCTGGATTCTTTGACAACCTCTTTTTCCTTTCCTTTTGTAGATGCCTTAAATGCAGCTTCTCTTATTTGAGAAGGACCTCCTTGTCTCATTTCAAAAGCAGTCAGAGTATCATGTAATTGAACAATAGTAAGCGATTGCAGATCTTGCCTTTCTTCAATAGCTGAAACTTTAGAGTCAAATTTTGAAGTCAAGGATCTTAAGACCTTTTCCACCAGAGTAGTATCAGTTATGGTTTCAGCCAAATTTCTCATTCGATTTACAATATCATCCAGACGAAGAAAGAAACTGGCAACACTCTCATCACTATGCATTTTCAAATTTTCATATTCAATTCTAAGAGTTTGGAGTTTTGCACTTTTTACCTTTGTGTCTCCTTCATAGCTTAGAATGATTTTGTCCCATATTTCTTTTGCTGAATGTAGCTGCATCACTTTAGCAAATTCTGATTCGGACATGCTTCCTAGCAAGACATTTACTGCTTTGGCATTGGTTTCATACTTCTTCCTTTCTGCTGCATCAGTAGGAATACTTGCCGGGTATTGATAACCTTCTTCCACGATTGCCCATACATATGCACCAAGACTTTGCAGATATGATTTTGTACGTACCTTCCAGAATATCAGATTGCTTCCATTGAATAGAGGTGGCTTTATAGACATTACTCCTTCTTGACTTCCCATTGCGACGGATCTCCTTTAAGCGGTCAAGCTTCTGCTGGGGACACAGCACGTGCACGATTGTTGGGAAAAATGTGCGAGGAAATTGGACGAGTATTTTGGTATAATCAAATATTTTCACCTTTTCATTCCTTAAAACCCATACGCTACTTTCCTTCGGTAAACTAGCGTATATACGTGAATCCCTTTATGGAAACTAGCGTATACCACGAGAGATTTCGTCTGTCATTAGTTCTTCACTTATATCATTCCATCATTCATTCATGTTCTATAAACAGTAAACATGTGCAGTAAGAACAGAATAAACCATCACATAAAGCATCACACATGAACACCAGGATTTTTAGGTGGAAACCCAAGTCGGGAGAAAACCCAGGATTTTTAGGTGGAAACCCAAATCGGGAGAAAACCACCGCTGCAGTTGCTCAGCCTTCAATATTTTATTATAGAGAAGACATCTTACAACATATGTCTTCCGTATGGACTGACAAACCTCTGAGGCACCCTGGCGCTCGTTTGCGACCTCTCACGGAGGGCTCCAGGCTGGACACCGGCCTGCGGAAGGGAGCTCGGCTGATCTCGTTTACCGGCCTCACACCGGAAGGGAGCTACAACCCCCGGCGGAAGGCTACAGCCGCACAGCTGACCGACCCTAGTTTATACGCGATTTCCCCTTCCGCGATGTCGGCTATATACGCGCCCATCCACAAACCGAGCGTATACCTCGGTATATATTTATTGCGCATACGCGCTTTCTCTTCATCGAAGCCGCGTATGTGTGCTCCTCCACGAGCGAAGTAGCGTATAGATCTTGATCATTACAAAGCGACATGCTAAACTCGGATCGGATATTCGGTTAGATCTACTGCACACTTAGACACGGATGTTGCAGCCTGATGCTGCTCATCACAAATCTAAGCCTTCCATGAACAGATCTAGCAGATACAAGTACAATACAGATCTAGATCCCCTTCTTCCTCATTGGTGCATCATACATTTAGGTTATCATTCAAGTGTAACCTTTCCATTGAGATATACTTGAGAGAAATATTCATTCAAACTGAACATCTTGCCCAAGCTCATGTTACTGATGTATTTGTTCTCCTTATATAGGTTTATCCTTTTTCAATACCATAATTTTTTCAATACCATGGGCCAAAACAATACCATGAGCCCAAAACTACCTGGACGGGGTTAATTAGGCGGATCATTACCCAATACAATGGGTCAATACCATGGTGGTTACCCTTGGTTTTGTACTTTTTGAGCGCTTTTGCCCATATGCGACTTGGCACGTTATTTTCCACGTGCATACGCGACTTCCCCTAGGCCAATCCGCGTATACAAAGAGACATACTCTTTTCATCATATTTTGAGCACATTCTGAATTCCTTTCTTCATTGCCTTCTGTACACACTGTAGAAACATCATATTTTCTTCATCGGGAACATATTCTCTCAAGCACAACTTCATCAAGTAAGTTGTCATCATCTTCATTAAGTGGGTTGCCTTTCAAGGACAACACTCAGCATCATATTGTCAACAAACATTACAGTTACATCATTTACCAAGTCCATCAAGTCGATACCTTCATCGGGTGGATTGCCATCAAGGACAACACATGTCAACGGTCGCATGTCTTCATCTCCATTAGGTGGGTTGCCATTCAAGGACAACACTACGCATCATATTTTCAACACTATCTCATCAAAATTAATCCTCATGTATGAAATGTGATTCATCAATGAATCACTTTGTTCATACAATTCAAGAATATTTGATAATTTTTAACAAAAAATGAATTGCAGTTGTGCTAATAAAGTATTTGGTTCTAAGGCCTCTTTTTTGAATTCATAAATCTTAGGATTATCCTTCAATTTCTCTCTTGGAGCTGTGTGACCTGCATATGTAGCTGTTGATTGATATTTTTTTTTCTCTGCATGTAGTTCAAGTTCTAATTGGATGATTTTCTCATCCTTTTCCTTCATCAACTATTGGAATTCAGGAGCTTTTTCAATAGTTGTAGAGGCATAAGCTCCTACAAACTGAGTTAGGCATGTTAGATCCTATGAAGGATCTTCTTGTGAGTCTTGCCAAACAACATCCATTGAGATATATCCTTGGACAAGGGGTTGAGATTGCTCTGATCTCCTTCTTTCCTTCTGTCTACTCATGATAACTGCTTTGTGTTTTAGACAGTTGAAAATGTTTAAAGGATGGATTTCCTCAATGTTAAGTACAATTTCAGTAGTGGTAAAGGCCGGGATGAATTCCACTCTATCAGTGCTTACTAATTTTTCAGATGGCTCAACAGTGAACGAGTCCTGACTTTTCGTTTGAGGTGTATGAAAAATTTGTTGCTGATCAGTAACTATGGCTCCTTAGTATTGCTAGAGTTTAAAGTTCAACTCCTTCCAAACTTCACTCATATAGATTCATAGTTTGAACCTCGACATATTTTTCTTTGTCATTTTTGCTAAGAACGCCAATATCCTTAGTTGCCAGTTCATTCTCCTTTTCTTTCTGAGCTAGGGGTTGGGATACTTCTAGAATTTTTCATGGAATTGCTTCCAATATCTTGTTTCAGTATTGTTTGAATTTTGTTAATTGCTGTGGGTGGAGACGTAGGGCTGGCAACTTCTGAACTAAGGAATAATTATCAACTGACTAAAAAATGTCATCAAACTCATCTTCTTCATGAAAATAATTCCTAATTTTAACTTGGGTAGTAAAATTATTTGCAACTTTAATTGGGTCATATTGTTAACATTCAGTTTGGCTAATCTCTAGAACTTCATGCTTGCAATTATCCAGACCATAAACACCACAATTAATGAGAAAGGAAGGCCATGATTCTTTCTTTCCCTTCTTTAAAAACCCGACAAGTCCATTGCCAACAGTTTGATATGCAACTTATCTTGCGAGATGCTAGTCAGGAACATAAAGGGGTAAAACGTGTGACCGAGCTAAGCTCCTGAATACTCTGAGATAGGTGAAAAACTCTTCTCCAAACGATTTTCCTATGGAGGAAAAATCATCTTGGGCCTCTTTTGACAGTATGGGGGCTTTCTCATTAAAAATAACTTGAAATAGAGGTATAATGACTCCATGGAAAATTTTATAAAAATAATTCTCAAATTTCGATTCCCATAACATGCTATGAAATATATGAATGGGTATAGAGTCCTGGGTAGTCCATTTCCACCCCATGGTTGGAAAATATGAAGTAAAACACGTAGCATCCATGATATATGCACTCATATAAAACGGGGGAGAAATTTTGGAGGAAATAAGGCGATTTTTCCTATATTCCAAAATTTGGGTAGAAATATCATTAGACAAAATATTTCCCCAATCAATAACATAAGAGTCTGCAACCGCTTCCAAGAGAGGATCCCACTCTACTAAAAAAAGGTATTGTTAGGCTGACCAAAAAGGCTGGACATCATGGCAGCTACATAACAGTAGGGACTTGTGAGGGAGTCAGTGGAATACATACCCTTGTCATTGTTCTTGTGCTTATTGGTGTTGCTTCACCATTTCTTGATTGGATTTTATTTGTGCTTATTCTCGCTGGTGAACTGCGCCAGAAACTCCTTTTCATAGACCTTTTTAGGGTCTGGGATGTGGTACATCAGCTTCAAGTCTTCAACTTTGAAGGAAACAATCATCGTTCCTCTGCTATTAAGAAAAATCCTATCTTCAATATTGAGGTTATCAATGATCCATCTTACCATATCACTGTATGGCAAGATTTTAGGTCGTGTAGCAATTCGATGTAGGAAATAATTAGCCACCTCTTCCTTAGTAGCTTCTGAGGAATAAGAGGAATAAAAAATAGCTTTCCTTTGAGCTTTTTGAGGTTTCTCATCCTCGAACAACTTGTACATGGATTCCCATGAGGAATATCCGCTTTTCAGTCCACATGTAGTATCTATGAACAAAGGAAGCATCTCTATTCTTTCGGTTGCAATAGGTGTAGGGTTTACAGGGGCCATCTGTTTCTTGGATTTCTTAAGAGATTTAGACATCTCCAAATAATTCTTCTTATTTGGGCTCACCTGCGAATAAATGAGAAATGATAATCTGAAAGAGAGAACTTTGATTTTACAAATGCACAAGTACAATAGTAATGGAAACAATTAAACGAATGAAACTTGGTACACTGCTAAGATATGAATTCAATGCTTCTTACAGTCAAATCATTATGGAGGTATGGGCAACAAAACTGTTAAATTATGGCATTAATGGTTGATATGGGTTGATGTGCCCATATAATCATTTACGCATTAAAAACCAGATTTATCGCATCGCAACATTGTTTGTGTGTAAATATTCATTAAACAACGACCGACTTAGTTTTTCTGATTGCGATATCTCAGTCGCAATATTGGTGAAAATAGATGGAGTGAAAAGTGTTTGAGTTGTGAAAGTGCGATGTGTGATGTTCGATATGCAATAGATTATATCGCATCGGTGAATATGGCGGAGGGGAGAATAATGATTATGTTTGCCAAAATGCGATGAGATGTGGTATATCACATCGGGAAAACATGGAGGATGAAAATTAGGTAATTGAGGTAGAATTGCTAAATGAAAAATGCAATTTTGCGATGACATATGTGGCGGAAGTGAGTCTCATAGGCTTTCCCTTTATAGAATTCGCTTAAAGTTGCATTTTCCCTATATAAAAGCGCTTCATAGGCTTTCCCTTTATAGAATTCGCTTAAAGTTGCATTTTCCCTTTATAAAAGCGCTTTTTCTTATATCACATCGCAATATGTTTAAGTGACTTTTTAGGAGTCATATGTGCTTTATTACGGTATTGTGATTGTGATAATGCGATCTTTCTCCGCTTAAGTGCTTCTAAGGCCAAAATTAAATATTTTATCCCTTTTGATTCCTATTTCTGTCTAATGAATCACTCTAAGGGCTTTATTTGTTTAACTCTAAAAAATTTAAAAACGGTCCCCATTATTTTCTAAGGTAACTAATGCTAAAATAATGGGGGTTGTTGAATAGCACAACACTTGGAAACATCATGCCCCAAGTAATGAACTTATGTTTGAAAGAAAATGCACTTACTAAACTTATCATACAACCAATGCTCTCTCAACAATCTTAATACTTATGCTAGGTGTTCTACATGCTCTTCCTCATTCTTAGAGTATATCAATATGTCATCAATGATTAATATCACATATTTTTCTAGATAAGGATGTAACATGCTATTCATCAAACACATGAAATAAGATGGAGAATTAGCAAGACTAAAAGGAACTACTACAAACTCATAATTTACATAACTGGTACGAAATGCGGTTTTGCATATGTCCTCTTCTTTGATGCGTACTCGATGATATCCTGGTCTCAAGTCAATCTTCGATAACAATGTTTCTTCCTTCAATTGATCAAACAAATCGTCAATCCACAACAAAGGATACTTGTTCTTGATAGTCCCCTTGTTCAATTACCTGTAATTAATCCATTTCCTGAGAGTACCATCCTTCTTCGTTACAAACAACACTGGTGCACCACAAGGGGACACTCTTGGCCTAATGTGTTAACTAGAATCTAGATTGGGGGAATTTTTTTTTTAAAATTCAAAGTGCTTAGAATTAATCCAAACTAGAATGACCAGATAGGTCTCGATGCTAGGAATCCGACACACTTTGTTTCTCTCAAAACAAGGCCCGTATGAGGAAGATAGAGCCTAATGTTCGTTTTCCTAAAAATCTAAAAAAATTGCAGAAAAGGACAGAAAGGTGACATGGCAGCCTAGTCAACAAAAAGGAATATTATAGGAATATTCATTCATTTCGCCCAATGACACTATGCCAAGTGTTGAATTGTGGCTGGTTATGATTTGTCATGTTTTTATTTGGTTTGTGGAGGACCAATTGGGAGCTGACATGTGCATAGCCTAGAGGCCGCCACATGCACCCGAAAGGCCGAAATATTACAACGTTCAATTGTCAAATTTTGTTAAATTTCATATGGAAATTTTTTTGGGCGGAGGTCGGGCTCAAACCCACGACCTCCCCCACACAATGCGCATACCATACCATTTGACCACACATTATACCTTGTTATATAAGGGCCGCAAATTTTATTTATGTTTTATCAATGGTTTGGGAGGAGGAAAGAAGGGCCACCCCTTACCACAAAACCGTGGCCCCAGAACGAGGCAAATTTCCCAATTTAATGTTTTAGGTCCCTATATTACTAGTGTAGCCCCTTATTGTTGTTAGTGTAGTGCCCTTATTGTTAATGTTGTACCCATGTAACCCCAATATTGTTATTATTGTGCCTTTACATTATTATTGTTAGGTCGGCTAGGATTATATTGTGACCCCATGGACTCCTATATATAGAAGGAGATTTTTTCATTTGTATCATCCAAGAATTGTTCATTTATGTAATGTAAAGGAGGTTTCCCCCTCGAAGTGGATGAATTCTAAGGCGTTGATCTCTCTTTTCTTCTATTTTTGGAGCTAGTTTCATAACATAATGATGCAGATTAACATTAAATGGGATTAATTATCCCATAACCCTGGCATTACTATGTGCTAATCCTAAGTTAATCTGGGATTTGTTTAAACGTGCATAGTGCGCTAACCACCTGCTTAAAATCCACTTAATGTTAATTAATATTGAGATTAATTAGGCAGCCAATTTGGCGGGTCTGCTAATTTTGGTGCCACTTCGACATTTGGCGGTGCTAACTGAAGCTTTTCTAGATTTGGAGGAGTTTTCCTATGGAAAACATAAGAAGCCATAACTTTGGCATATTTCGACCAATTTTGGAAAAAGAAGAGTCATTCCTAGATGATTTGGATGCTCTAAGCATGATCGTGCAGGTTGAAGAGGCGTTGGAGCACTTATGTAAGTGATTTTTCCACTTTGAATATTAAAGAAGCCGAGGGCTACCAGGAGAGGAGGTCATGCCTAGTCCACTTGAAGACCATTTTCAGAGCTTGAAGAGTCTATTTTGAAATTTTTGGGTCTTCTGAATCCAATGGAGCAGGTTGCAAATCCATTGGAGCAATGTAGTTGCATGTAATCTCAGAATTGACCATTAATCCAAAGAGGGCCTAGCCAGTTGAAGCAGGTCCATGGAGATGTAGCTCAGGAGGGGTGAACTCGGTTATCAACTATTGTGTAATGTGTTTTATATGTGTTATTTGTATGTAATTTACTTGTTGTACACGTGTTTTTAAAAACTAATTTACTTAATGAATTGCTCATAAAAGACAATTAAACTTGACACATAAACCCTCACATAACTGACTAACTTGAGACGATCCTACACACATTTAATATTGATGAGGGAGCTAGCATAGAAAAATTAGTTTTCCCATATTCAGATCATGTATCTCTTATCGTGCATTTCCTTAATCTGCTACTTCATTTCTACCGACTCTAGAGTGCTCATCCTGTAAGGTTCCTTTGATGCTAGTTCCACTCCCAACATCAACTCAATAGAAAATTCCACTTCCCTATGAGGTGGTATCTCTGAAATATATGCTAGAAATACATCCTTAAACTGCTGAAAAACCAAATACCTTTTAAAGAATTCAACACCCTCAACATCCTTCCCTTTGTCACAATAAATATGAACTACAAACAAGACGCATCCTTTCCTACTACTGCGCTTTGCCTGCATAGATGTAACCATTCTCACTGACGTAGGGTTCTTCTTACCCTCCAACATTCTCCTTTCTCCATCATCATCCAAAAAATCAATAGCCTTATCATAACAATCAACCTTAGTCCTGTGAATGTACAACCAATCCGTACCCAAAATCATGTTGTATAATCCCAACGGAATCACATTTATATGTGCTGGTGTAGAGGTATCGTTAAGCTCAAATGTACAAGGTCTCAGCCAATGATGAACTCTTTTCTTGGTACCTATAGCAAGCTACACCAACCGAGATTTTTCATGCACTTATTTATTCAAGTAACACTTATCCACGAAGTTAGGACTGATATAACTATAGTTAGATCCAGGATTGATCAAAATAGAAACAACCTGATCACAAAGCTTTCCTTCCATCTTGATAATATATTATTGATGATCATCGTTCCTATTATCCAATGCTACATTAATATAAGGAATACTTTGTCCAATATCCTTGACTGTCTGTGCCTCCTGAGAACTGTAAATTTGAGGTCTACCACCCTAATTTTGTGGAAAATATCTCTTGCGATGATCCTTTCCAAAAGTCCAACATTGCAAATGTTTCCTGCCATTACCCTTTTTCTTCTCCTTAGACTAGAATCCCTGTCATCTATAAACTGCATTGAATTTCTTATATGGTGATACATTCTCCTTTTTACCTACATCCTAAGGTGTTCCTTTCTTCTTATCCAAATTTTCCTTAGTATTGTCATTACCTTTCCAACCCTGCTTAGGCTTCGACTTACGCTTAAATTGCTCATAGCATTGCTTCAAATTCCAAATTAGTTCCTCCAATGTCTGGGTTCATCATACTCAATCTGATCCTTAAATGCTAATGGGAATCCACTAACGAATATTTGAATCTCTGTCTTCTCATCCTTAAGATATGGTACATACCTTAATAACTCTAGTGTGTTAGTCATATACTCTTCGTCTGTTATATATCTCATATTCAACTCGTAGAAATCCTTAGCCTTATCATCATAATATCTCTCTGATAAATACTTCTTTCTGAAAAGTCTCTTAAACTCATGGAAACTCAACTCCTCTGCCTTGATGCCTCTGACACACTTTACACGTCTTCCCACCAGATATCCACTTTTCCCTTGAGACTGAAGATAACTATCCAGACTTTCATATTCTCTCTATAATCATGCAACTCAAAAAACTTCTTCATCCAAGTATCCATGCTTATGCATCTCCCAGTTTCTTCAAATATCCATCAAAGGTAGGAGGTTTGGCTTTCTTAAACTTATCCAACATGAACTGCTTCTCACTCTTTCTGCAAAGATGATAATGATGATGAGCATGTTTTCTCTCTGATCTAGAACTAGAATAGAACCCATAACCACTACCTCTCATTTTAGGTGTATCCATCTATCTACCACCTTTGACCGTGTCATCTATGTCTGACTTGTGCCCTCCATGATACCTGCTACCATATGCCCTGTCAGTCCTTGCTTCCTTTCAATAACTGATCTATGGTTGTCCCTGTCTCTGCAAATCTGATAAGCTATAAAGAATCACTGCATTGACCTCTTCTTGCTTTTCCTATTCTTTGGAAAGTATTTTCTATGAGTGAATGATCCTATCATTATCCACCTTACAACTTCTGATCTCTTCCTTTAAACTTCTCAAGGTATTTGCAATGTTAGGAGAGTACTCATATATTTGTTTCTCCTTTGATCTATAAAGAGAGTCACGTGAACTATAATCCACCATTTTTTTTGTCATCTTTGAATTTCTACTTCCTACAAACATACCATGTCAGATAATCAAATATAAAAAAATCAAACATACCTCAGTGAAGTTCAGGGAAGGCTATCTCATTTGCATCGTCAATCCATATTAGCATAACATATGTATATATGATTAAATGAACATATCTATCATCCTAACATCAACATCATCAACCTCAACATGACGACACACCTACAACAATTACCATCATGAGAAACAACCAATATGCATGCATGACAAACACATCGACAACTAACATGCATGCATAACAATCACATATACCTTGAGGTCCAGTGCTACAACATCGCTCTAATACCAGCCTATGGTATTAGATATTACCCAAATATAACATAATCCACTCTTATACCACCCTATAACCACAGCCTATCGCATTTACCAAATTTCACCGCCCTGTCAGGATAAACATGAGACAAAGAGTTACTATGCCATGACCTGACCTCCCAGCTCTAGTTAAGGAGGTGGGGCCTACAAATTACCAAAAACTAACTACTCAAAATATCCCTCTGGGCTACAAGACACTCAGGGGCCAAAGAAAAACCCCAAGTGACCAAACCCTGAGTTGGGGTACCTTTTCGCTGAACTAGGCTCCCAAACGTATGCATGAAAAGGCCTAGGTGTGGTTGAATGTTTCTAATTGCATGCACAATAGTGGTTCCATGCAGTTGTGACATAACTTGCCACAATTCCAGGTCATCCTCTAAACCACTTCCCAAAACTGCCCAAGACTTTCCAGAATCATTATTGACATGAGGATAAAGCCAAACATTCAAACTCCAATTAAGAACTTGACCTAGAATTCCTAGAACACACTAGAAATTTCATCAAACACATGGAAAACATGTAAGATATAGGTCATGAATGCATATTTGATCATAATAGTATGAGATTCATCTGAGAATCACCAAGAAGGCTCTATGCCCTCTCAACATAACTGCAACAACACTGATTAGTCCATACATTCATCAACCAATCAATATCTAAATGATTCATGACAAGAGGCACAAATAATACACATAATACAACCAACATATAACCAGAAAATAACCAACATAGAAACCATGACAACTTAGCTATAATATCACCAACATGATCAGTACAAATGCTCATAGATCACAATAGGAAATGTTTCATATTAACATATGAAAATACCAACCAAGTTAGGGAGTTCCACGTACCACCCGACCATATACTGGGCTGAACCAAATCTCTCTTTCAGTCAATCACCCCCACCCCATATTCCAAGCATGAATGTGGGATCTTGTTGAATAAACCAAGACAATACAAAATCATGGCTTCCAAAGGGAAAACCACCTCAACCCTCAACCACAATGATTCCACCTCCACGATTGGACATCACTAAAACAAACCAGAAAAACCAGATCAGTATCTACCCAAGTTTTCCAGGACTCCGGGAACTAGTAACTCAACCCACAACCTTCCAGGTCTCTACAACATTTATCCATCTTGGCTGCAGGGACTAGTAACTCAACCCACCAAGGACTCCAAAGAATTTGTTCCAACCTAAACCCCAGGGTTAATAACTCAATCCAAGTTTTTCCAGGGCTTCCAGAGCATTTTTTTCCAACCCACATCCATAAGGAACTTGAGCACCAATCAGAAAAATTAGTGGAATAATCCCACAACAACATGGCTATCCAGGAAATTTCAAGACAAGACTAAAACCACTGTCAATCTAGTAGTCCTCCGTGCTAGTGACAACACATAACCAGATAATCATAGGTATATTCCATGCATCCAGAAACAAACAAGGAGATCATACATGCAACTCGTTACATGCAAAGAAATCCAGTGGTAGTTGCTGATCCATTTGTTCCCTTGTGATTTCCTACTTTCCTTTGGCTTCTTTCTCCAAATCCAAATGAATAATAAAATGCTCCAAGCATACTCTAATAATTCTCTAAGTGTGCAAGAGTATGAGCGAAAGATAGAATAGAAGAGAGCTCCACCCAAAACTGTCAAAAGGCTAGCAACTGATCCTCAGAAACCTTTTTTACATTGAGGCCTCTATTTTCTTTATTGTCGTTCATTTTTCCTTTAATTTCCCTCTCATGCAAATATGTGTCTCTTCAACTTCCATTATGGTTTAATTAAATCAATTTACATTTAACTATACAATTGAGTCTTAAATCAAACTTTAATTCATTTCTTAATCCATTATGACTCCAAAACATTTGGGATCTGAGCATTAATGGCATAGGTAGTGGGTCCAAATCAAGGAAGATAAGTTCGATGGTATATATAGACCATTGGGGTAAGAAGGGACATAAATAACTTACAACCCTAGTTTTAATTTTCCAAGGTTGTCAACAGGTTTGGAGTATCCTTAACCTTATGGAGCATGATTTCGGTAATTCTGAGGAAGAGTATGCCATTTTTGTGCAAAAAAATCCCTGTGCAAAAAAATCCAACCTTCTGGCCACATACGAACCAACAAGGGTGTAGCAACTAGCTCCATTCTTTGGCCTGATAAACAACCCTTTTATGTAAGGATTTATATGTGTACATATTTTGATATATCTAATGCATAAAATATTTCTCTCTTTTAGATGTGAATTATTACAAAAATTTCCTATATTTTGGTGAGTGAATAAAATTATTACTAATCATTACTAGAACCTTAAAAACTATGTATACTTTTTGTATAAGTGTTCGTTAAATTATATAATTAATCTCTTATTTATGGAGAATAAGACAATTCAAAATTCCTTACATTCAAGTAAATGAACATTTTCATACCAAAAATTATTGACCAATATTTGTGCAAATATTTATATAGAAATAGATATGAGTCATATGTAAATAATTTCTTATCTTTGAATAATAAATTACTCCAAGAAACTCTATTAAATACACATTATCATTCTTATCGAGAATTAATAAACTCAAATATAAAAAAATTTCATATATATATATAATCAAGCACTAAAAAATTCACACATTCTTAGTAGTACTTAAATTTCTACCAAGAGTTATTACACCTCCAATAACTATGGAAATATTTTTCATATAAGATTATATTTAGATAATATAAGGATACATACACACCTGAAGTGACTTTCTTTCCTCACATAATCAATAGTTCAAGTGACACTAGACCAAGGACTTACCCATATAAGTGAGGAAACAAATGGAAACATAAAATGTTAGCTTTGTATATCTTAATGTCATAATAAATAGGATTTAACAATTGGATTTGGTTGAGGGAATAAAATATTATTTTGGTTCCTAGTTAACAAATTTTAAGTGAGAATTGTCACTCTACCTCAAACTAAATAATTAAGGCTTCCAAAAGCGCATTACAAAGTTGATGTCAAGACTCAAGTTGTGGCTTAAATTCTTTTGGGGAGGTAATACTGCAAGGCTTTAAAGCTACAATTGTGTTTTAATACTATTGACTTCGATTTGTAAGTATGTAACAACTTTAGGTCTCAACTCTTGTGTACCATTTAGAATAATTGATAACTCAATATTGAATTATACTTCTTAATTTTCAAGGAGTCACCATTCGTTAGTGGAAATTATATTTTCTTGTCTTTAGATTTTCTTTGAAGATTTTCATGCCTTAGTCTCCATCATAAATAAAATATATTTTCTTCTTGTGGTTGGGTTCATAATGCTAATTAAGATAGTATATCCATGATCAATATTGGCTAAAATTCACTTTCTTGACTACATTATTTCATTGAGGAACCCATTATTGACATCTTCCCATTAAATTGGCATTCATAATTGCTCAAGGAAATTGAGGTGATACCTACAATAGTCATATCCCAAGAAAGTAAAAAGTGTATATACCAACAAGGAATTCTCTATTGATATTTTTCATCAAAGTTCAACATACCATTGTGTACATGTACAACCAATCTCATAATTCAATAGGTGACAATATATCTACACAACCATGAGCATATTTTTCATAGCATAAACTAAACATCACACAATATATTTAAAACACCAAGTAATTATATGAAATTACTTTTTTTTAGCAACCAATCTGGGAGGGAGCCTTTGCCACCCAACCATAGGCTCAATTGCACTAGTGCACTCTACAAAAGGCCACTACCTAGCTACGCCATGATACCAAAAAGGGAAAATTGTCCACACTCAATTAAATGCATTAGGGGAAGGAAACTATCCTTTATTATCATGTAAACATTAGAGATTTAATTTTCATGCTAAGCTAGGGGTCTCCACAAATTCTAGATGTCTCCCATCTAGATATCATAAAAATATGGAAATCCCTATGCTACTCTATATTCTCTCAACAATTTCCTTTCCCATTACTTATCATGCTCACCCAACACACTTCATTTTGTGAGCCCTATTATTTTTTATCCAAGTTTCGTATATATCCTACAAATATTTGGCATGCAAAATTCATTTTTAGAGGACCAAAAACAAACTAGTATTGTTTCAATCCATGATTAAAACTTTTCTGGGTGTGTTTGATCACCCAAAACTCAACAGAACCACCCACAACACCCCCACAAATTAATCAGTCGGGAATGGTAGCATTATACTCATGCATTTTCTGCTCTAGGCACCTGTGTACCTCTAGTTTCTTTGTGTGTATGGTATCTCTCCTATGTGAATGATTGTTTCACACACTTTTCCATTCGTGAGTCTTTTTCCCCTTCAAGAAGTTTCCATAATTAATATAGTTTGTTCTTGTACATCCCACATCTCTTGCTCAATGTTTTAGGAATATATGTTGTTTAATTTCTAATTCCAAGGAATGGACTCAACCCATTGCTTTCATTAAATTTTCAAGCACCATTTTAGTTGTCATCCTAGCTTCTACATTTATGAGGGTTACTCTTCCAACAACTTAATCATTCATTGTTAATGGGTTCTTGGCTAAGTGGGAGAAAGTTCAAATTTGAATTTTAATTTCATGGCAAGCATTTTCTTAGAAAAAATTCTCATGAACCCCTCGTATTTCACCCACTCATGGTATCATAGTTCGTATTGGTGCTCACAATTCCTAGTTAGGCGTTCAACATATTTAATTAAAAATATATATATATTGTTCCTAGATTTACTGTTAGGTAAATTGACTCGTGATTAGAGTCAAGTTTGATTGAGTTAAACAATGATGGTTTTGGGGCACATGGTATTGTGCACCCATGGTTTTTATCTCATGGTATTGCATGTAATGGAGCCTATAAAAGGCTCGGAGGACTTCATTGTAATGTAAGGCTTGGATGTGAGCGGTGAAGGCTCACTTGGCTGGATTTGCCAGGGTTTTGGCCAAGGCTAATGAAATTTCATTAGGATGGGTTTTCCCGGAGTTTGGGGTTTTTACCGGTTAAACATCTGTGTTTATGTTTATGATTTGTTGTTGGTTATGTTTAATTATTCCTCTCAGTAATTAGTTAATATTCTCCAGTAAATGTTTCTTCATTTGGTATCAGAGCCATATTTGGCTTTAGAGGGAAGCTTTTGTAGCCAAGGGTTTTATTGGCCCGTGAATGGAGAAATCAATGCAGCCTTTTTCAGATCTGGCCATATGGAGCATGGTGTTGCTAGGAAATAGGAAATATCTGATTGATTGATTCCATGGGGAATTCCATGGAGAGTTTCTCAATGGAGAAAGAGGACAATGGTGCTGCCACAACCTAGATCTATTGACTAGCAGTAATAAGAAGTTGGTCCGAGAAATTCAGAGATGAGAGGATGGTTATATTAAGAGAGAAACAAGGGTAAAATAAAAATAAAAAAATAATTATTATAATGGAGTTAATTTTTGCATGTAAATGGGCATACTGCTATAAGACCTGGTATGGCATGCGTACCCCTGGGTAATCACTGGTAAAGTCTGGGTTAGACCTAGGTGATAGGGGGGATGTCAAGTTAACAATTACCTTGGGTAAAAATTTGAGGGGGAAAGGGCTACAATGAGCGGGGTTGTCTCACTTAACAGTTTTGGCTGGATTTAGTCAATAATCCCCAATTCAAGTTTAAGGGGAGAATGTTAGGTAAATTGACTCGTGATTAGAGTCAAGTTTGACTAAGTTAAACAATGATGGTTTTGGGGCACATGGTATTGTGCACCCATGGTTTCAAGCTCATGGTATTTCATGTAATGGAGCCTATAAAAGGCTTGGAGGACTTCATTGTAATGTAAGGCCTGGATGTGAGCGGTGAAGGCTCACTTGGCTGGATTGTCCAGGGTTTTGGCCAAGGCTAATGAAATTTCATTAGGCTGGGTTTTCCCGAAGTTTGGGGTTTTTCCCGGTTAAACATCTGTGTTTATGTTTATGATTTGTTGTTGGTTTTGTTTAATTATTCCTCTCAGTAATTAGTTAATATTCTCCGGTAAATGTTTCTTCATTTATCCAATTAGTATTTGTTAGAATAGTGACACATCCGTTTTCATACATACAAAGCAATACCATTAATATAAATAATTACAATTAATTACAAATTAACTTGGGTGTAAAGGTAGGTTGTTACAATCCCCTCCCCCTTAAAGGAATTTTTTCACTTGGTGCTCACACCAATTGTCGCCTTTCCTTTTATTGTAGCAACACCCTCCTAGGTTTTCTCCTTTATTGCAACAACATTCCTAAATGTTTCTTAGGTTATGCCAACAAAATGGTCCTTTTGATCTATCCTTCCCTTGCCATTTTCCTTCGTTGTTTGGTCACCCCAAGACTTTCCCCATATCAATATATGCCTACAACATTTATTAGTAAACATACACATTTAAACCTTTTTCCATACATAAGAATTACAATGAATTTTCCAAATTAGGATAAGGTATCTAAATTCAATCATAATACTCATCTATATCATTTTGTATTCACATCCACGTGGCTCCCATGGATAGACTCAACTCATTATTTTTCCCAGACATACCCTATTTGTTCATGATCATATCTAGATTATTATTAACTCAAGTCTCTTTTTCCTTGCATTCACTTGCCTTTGAGGCTCAAGCATTCCCTTCTCTGCTAAATGGTGCCTCAAGAAATCCATCATTTTCCAAGGTTTTTTTTTTTTTTCAACTTAGCAACCATTACATGTCCTACTAAGGTAGCTTCATCATCTCATATATATAATAGAGATAAATTAATTGTGATATGTCATCATAATAAATCCAATCAAGAATATTTTGTCTCAAACCCAATTCATATAGAAACAAGATTTCATAAACATGGTTATTCTCATGATGTTTGTCTCCTATATGTGATATGTGACAACCATTTTTGGTTTCCCCCTCATGTAAATATTTTCATACGTAATTGTGATAATATGAAAATGACTAGATTGAGAGATAGGATATGGATTATGATCTTGGGAGGAGAAGTTGCTTGGGAATGGCTTGGGGAAATAGAAAAAATTTGAATGCTACAATTAATCTCCACGTATATCCCTGTTACATTAAACAAAAGTTGTACATGCATTAAAATTGGCTTATGGGTGCATGAGACAAGGATGGGTTAGTCTTGTGGGACATGGCATTGGTAAACAAACAAGAGAAAATGAGGGAAGATATTCAATGGGAGGAGACACTCTTGCAACGTATATTGCAACATGGATGGGAATACAAGCACTATAGAGTGGAGGAGAAAAAAAAGCACATGCATGTGGAGGAGTGCATGAGAAGCTCAAGCATGGTGGTTGAATTGTAGCAAGGAATACTACAGATTAGAAGTGCATGAGAAGTTTTGGGATCGAGAAGGAGGAGTGACAGGGCACTTTGAAATTTTACTTAGCAAGTGGAAACTCTAGGTACTCTGAGACTTCTATTGGTGTTTTCATAGGTGAAAACCTTGAAGGTGGACTTTGGATTCTCATGAAATCTATCATGTGGAGGCATGGTATGCTATGGATTCTTGTAGTGTGAATCGGGTGGAGATGTTATGGGCTATGGATTCATGTAAGTGATTTTTGGGTGGAACATTGAGTTCTCTTGATTCCATGAAGTGATTATTTGGTTGGAGACACTATTCTCTTTGGATTCCTAATTACTTTGAGACTTATCTTAGTGTTTTCACAAGTGGATACCTTCAAGGTGGAATATGGATTCATGTGAAAGCTATAAGGTGGAGGCATGGTGTTCTTTGGATTCCTATTGGATTATAGGTGGAAACATCGTGGGCTCACTGTGGGCTCCGGATTCTTGTAAATTATTGTTGGGTGGAGACATTGTGCTCTTTAGATTCCTATTTTTCAGGTGGAGGCACTAAGTGTCTTGGATTCCCATATGTTTTGATATGAATGGTGTAAAATTCCCTTAAGCACTTCACTCGACAAGTTTGAATATGGATTGAAGGTTTTTAACTGCAAGAAAATATAGCAGTGTAGTTGGCCCATGATTGGGAGGAGATTTGAAGTCCCTCTCTTAGTTTCCAATCATCCAAGTACTAAGATAATTTCCTTACTCATTTCTTGCACATGTTGGTGAAATATGAATGATGAATGATGTTATTGCATGATAATGGGTGTATCATCACTATCAATTAGGTTATGTACTCTTGTGTGTTGCAATGTAATGGTTTGTGAATGATTTCCATGATTGTAAGGGACTTGTAGATCCCTGTGATCTTGATATACTCCTAAATAGTATAATTAATTGTAAGGATAGGTTGATTGTCTGATATGAAAAAATGACTATGGTTGTGTGTGTGATTTTCTATTATATGACATGTCTAAATATCTTGAATAGTTGTTGTGTGAAGGTTGTTGAAGTCTTGTGGTAAATGTTGTGTATAAATGTTCAATAATAATTAATAATTTGTTGTGGCATGTCTAGAACCATGGGTTGCATGCTATAGTGGAGAAGAAGTATCCATGTCTTATATTTAATGGAATTTGTTGTTAAATCACTATTTATGGTGTATTAAGAGTTTGTATGAGCTTCTGTTACTTATGATGGGTCATTTTTTTATTTCTAGTCATGATCCAATATCAAGATCTTGCATCAAAGCTGTCAGGAATGGCTATGCATGGCCGATGAAGTCCTTAATACTTCGGGTCTAGGTTCATAGAGAACGATCTTGTAATTGTTCCCAATGAGCTATGTTGATTGTTTATAGAGGAAAGATGAAGCTATGAAGGCACTAAGTTATCAGAGCTATTATCACACAAAAATTTCAATTTTTGATTGATAGGGTTATTAGCCTAGCTCTCATTTTGTCTCATAAAATTTGGTTCATGAAATTGATGAAAACTCATGAAATAGTCATTATCCTAAGTCTAAAATAGCCCATGGCTAATGTCATTAGAGTTACATCCATCAAAATCAACCTTAGGTTCACATGCATTGGTTTAAAGTTTGATAGTGGTCACCTATCTGTTTTTTCTCGATTCTGCAGCGAATATAACTGAAAACAGGCAGATTTCACTACGGAATCACATGACCATTTCATAGCGAATCTGCCAGGTTTATAACTGAAAATGCTACGAAATCATGTTTTTTTTGCACCAATAAAAGGATGATGATCTGTCAATGTTTTTAGAGGTTTTGGGTGAATGTGAAGTCATGTGATCAGTTAATACAGTCATCCAAGCATGGATAATCATAAGTGTCATTCATCATTATCTTTCACTCCTCCCATTTGTCATTATTCCTCATATATTTGAATTTCAATTTTTAAACTCAACTCCAAAGCTCCTCTGTGTCATCCTCCTTTCGATCGTTGCATGTAGCATTTTATTATTATCATTGAAGAGTCTATCTCCATCACAAGCAACTTGCTGTTCAAATTGGTTTCTTTGCAGGTGTCACTTTTTTAAGAAAGGCAACATAGTATAAAGGAAGATGGCCATGAAAAAGAAAACAAAAAAAGGATGCTCCTATATAGGATATGAACTTATGGACCTAAATTTGGTCATGGAAGACCCTAGTGGTGCATAGGACTTCATCAAAGTTTGCTACGTGAGTTTTTACAAGAAGATACAAAGGGATTTCTCTGTTTTTTGACTGTTTGAGCAGTCAACTTCAAGAGCCATTTATGGGAAAAAGAGGAGAATTATAAAAACATGAGAGAGGCTATTGTCAAACACAGATCAAATAAAATTAACCTCTTTCACTTTTTTCACAGGTGCTACAAATTTGGATATTCGAAGATGTCTTTAGGCTCTATTTTCAGAATGCGTTTTTCCTGTTTTAGACATGTTTTTAAAACGCAGATTCCGAACACCTGGAAATGTTTTTCAAAAAACAAACAGATTTTTTTCTTTAGAATGAACTTATTTACAAAAATATCCTCCCATTTTGCAACAACTATCAAGGATTCAGATATAGTAGCTCATTTATGAGCCCTAATTTTCAGAAAAACAACTCCATTTTTATTAATAGATGAACTTGCTGAAGGTGAAAATGCTGCTTCTTGAGGAGGGTAAGAGGTATTTTGAACCAAGTTTGCCTTATCATGCTTAATAATATCATATTTCAGAGCCATAGGAAATTTTTTGAAGAAAGAAGCATATTTTTTGAGTTTTCTGCCAATTAGACAATTTCGTAGCGAATCCGAGGCTTGAAGCCCAAATTTCACTACTAAATCATTGTAGTTGTCTTTTTGCTTAAAATCACAGCTATGGTAAAAATCAAGGTGGGAAAAAATTTGTATTTAGCTCATTTGATTCAAAAATCATCTCCAAATAATCAAAGAGGGCTAAAATGTGACATATATGGGTGAAGTCAATTTGCTACTAAAATTTGCTACGGAATTGCCTTATTTCCCTTGTTTTCCAGTGATCAAATTTTTGTAGCAATTTTGTGTTTTAATGGTTCATTAGAGGTTAGATAGCCACGTGGAGAGTTTAAAGAGTATCTGAGGAATATTCTAGCAGAGGTTTGGTCTTCGACAAGGTTGTCTAGTTCACCAGCTCAACATACAGACAATCAACAATTATCATTACACCACTTCCTTAAAAATAGGATGACTGTTTTCCTAATCTAGTGGGGGAATTAATGTCTTGATCATGGTTAGTTCCACTTAAGAACATAACCATATTAGATGTAAACATGCAGTCTCTTCAATTAATAGATGTAATAAATAAGTGGAAGAGTCCTAATAGGTCTCTAAGTCATAAATTCAGTAGGTGTCATTTTTATTCCCATGTATTTTGGTTCTTTTTAAGATAGGTGTCATGCAAAGTAGTTCGATGATCTAGCCATCTAGGAAAATCCAATGTAAAGGACTAAGGCATATTAATAGGCAGGTTTTCAATGAATATAGGGTTGGAGGATGTTATTCTACACTATTACTATTGTAAATTTTTTTCTGATCAGTAATATATAGTGACTGTGTATTTCTTCTTCACCTGAGATTCATTTGATGTTTTCATGAGCATTTATCCTATGTATCTTAATATTTTGCTTTCATTATTTTGATGTTTAATTACTCAAAATTCATGTACATCATGCTCTGACTCCTTTAAACATTAAGCTATTGTATATCTGTGTGTGTTGTTCTTTCATTGAAACATCTACATGCCTCAGCTTCCACAAGGAGAATCATGTCATTGAATTTCCTAACACTGACTCCATAAGCCCAATGGTAGTAAAACCTATACATTTTTCACCTGCATAGAAACACATTCAAGACACTATTACAGAGTTAGGCATCTGATTGAATCATATTTTAACAAATCATAGTTACCTTTTTTGAGAGAGCCCTCTCAGGCTGAAAAGGCTATTTTTTAGTCAGAAGTTGGTTTGAAAGAGTTACTCTAGGTTGTTTGGTGGAGCAACCCATCTGTACCAAATTAGTGATAATAAGAGCTTTATACGAGAAATTTTTGTTATTTGTCACAAAATATTCATGTTGCACTTGCTGGGAATTCCAGGTGGTGACTTGTGAATAATGCACAGTTGAAAAAGGGCGTGGGATGGGAAATTTCCCATCACCTTCCACCACAATTGTTATTTTGTTGTGAAGGTGTGATAGTGGGCACTTCCTAGTCCAGCGTGTTGGCATTCTATATGGAGGGTGTGCCAAGAAACCCTCTCCATCTCTAAATAGAAAAAAATGCTCAGTGTGGAGGTCCAGGGCCGATGGACCCTTGACAAAAGATGAGGTGACATATGCCATGTGAAACACATGTGACATTTACTTGTGAGGTGGAAAATATCCTTATGTGGCACACTGATAGTGTGACATGTGGCATGAAAATTTGGTCCTTTGAAGGGTCATATGGATGATTTTTGGATGACATATGGCACCCTCGAGGAATGCCACGTGGTGGGATGATGTCACCTTGATGTTATCATGATGTCATCAAGATGCAGTATGAACAAGTGACATGGAGGTTCAGTTGATGTGGCACTTAGGTGACACATGCTAGTGGTTCTCAGTGCCACCTGGCATGGGGATTTCCATGTGGTATTGATGTCGTGTCCCACATGGTTGGAGCCATGTCACCATGGAGCTCAGACCCATGGAGGAAATTTATAGTTCCAGTTCATAATAGGTCATGGAGTTAACGAAACTCGTAGAAATAGTTATAACACATTGTAGAGGTCGATATGGAGCACGCCGAGATTTAGGGGGTGTGGTTTAACAAGCATGCTAGATGGGAAATATTTCCTTCAGTTGACGAGAATAATTCTGTCACAATGTGGTGATTAGAGTATAGTGCTATTAGAGGTTAGTGTGATGGCACGGTAGTGATGTGGCATGATGTTTTCATGGCTGCCATGTGGGAATGAACATGGAGTGGTTGAATGACATAGGAACTCAAGCTACCACATAGTTGATCCTTGCTAATGTCGCAAGGTTAAGGAGTCCAAACTTCAAATGGACATAAATTTTGATCTAGGAATCATTTTAACGCAAAATTTATACTGTAGAAAAGCCCTCGAAGAGCCAAACATGATGGTATAGTCCAATGTTACTTTTTCTACATTTAGGGAAAGGATAAATTTTGTAACCCCATATCTTGATGAGACAGTGAAGGTTGGGTTAATTAAAGGTAACACCTCCCATTTAGTTAGGATTAGTCCAAGGGGGTGGGAAGGAGCATTACAAAGTGGTATCAGAGTGCCCAAGTTCAACACTCAGAATGAATAGGCCTAGGAGGATAAAATATAGACTTTGTTATAGAATGTAGTAATTTCTAGTGATTGTTTGTTATGTGCAATGTATGTTGCTTGTATCATTTTTCTTATGAATTTCATTTTAAATTTAAATCTAGTATTCCAGATAGCCTCATTTCCGTATGATTATGGAATATTCCCAAGGTGATAATGAACATGTTCTATTTGTATTGTGGATTGGCTAACTATTAGATGTATATGAAAAAAAAAAAGACATTAGGGATGAGTAGGAATATGGAGCAACACAATTCTGATAAATTCTATCATTGTCAATAAGAAGAGTCAATTGGAAGAGGATAGAGGAAGAATCCCCTGAACATTGGATGAACACTCTCAAAATCATAAGAGTTGAGCCAAGAAGTTCTAACGCTGATAATGAAAGGATTTTTCGAGGATCAATAGTAATAAGTATAATTAAACAAAAATTATATTGGGGAGCATTTTGTTATGAAACCAACAATGTAATCCTAGCCGACCTAACAATAATAATGTAAGGGCACAATAATAACAAGATGGGGGTTATTGGGGTACAACAATAACAATAAGGGGGTTACACTAACAAAAATAAGGGACTATATTAGTAATATAGGGACCTAAAACATTTCAAATTTTCAAATACAAAGGTATCATGATCTAGGTGCCAACCATATAGGAAGGGATAAAATCAAGCAAAGTCCATTAGGACCTGGAAATCACGAATTGAATACTGATGATGCATAGTGTAGTATATCAAAGGAAAGACATAGATAGATAAGTAAGGACATAATTAGAGATTGAACTCCACTAAGTACTCCATAAAGGAGGTCAGGTAGACATGATAAAATATTTAGTGTTGCAACTAAAAGATATTACTAAAAAATAAGTAAAGGAAAGGACTTCGTGTCAAAAGAATTTAAGAAGGAAAAACCTCCTACATTTAATGGAGAGGTGAAGAAGGCTAAGGAAGTAAGGGAATAGTTTCTATGGATGAAGAAGTATTTTAGGGTACATGACTACTTTGATAACATGAAGGTAAGAGTAGCCATCTTCAACGTGAAGGGTGAGGTTGATATCTAATGGGAAGATTTGAGGAATGTAAAAGATATCTGAGAGAAGGAGCTATCCTAGAGGATATTTGTGAGGTATTTCAAGGAAAAGTACCTATCTAATAGATACTATGATATTAAGGCCAAGAAATTCTTTGAGCATAAACTCAAGAGATGTCAGCTAATGAATACACAACCAGATTTTTGGAGCTATTGAGATATTTACCTTACATTAAGGATGAGAAGAGAAAGATTCAAAGACATCTTAGTGGACTCCTTAGACATTCAGGGACATAATAAAATTTGATGAGCCTAAAAAATTGGACGCTTCCATCTGGAAAATCAAGAACTTCTATGAGCAATCCAAGCATAAGCCTGAGTTCAAGATTGATTGGAAAATGAAGGGAAAACCTAGTTTTAAAGGGAAAGGACCGAAGTATGCAAAAGGAAATGTATTTTTTTCCACTTTCGTTAAGGATAGGTATCAACAAAAAAATACTATTCATTATAAGGGTCAATTCGCCAATCCTGCTGGAGTTGAATCTAAGAGGTTCAAAGGACCTATGTAATGTTGGATGTGTGGAGAGAACTACAGGAAGAGAGATTTTCCATAGTGATAGCAGAATGGTCCAAGGAAGTACAATGTGCAAGAAGTGGAGACTGTCAAGTACATGGCTCAAAGAGTGCCATGGATCTATGTGGTGTTGGAAAACATGTAGACCAATCACCAAGCATTCGTGATTGAGATGAAAGGTATGATTCATAAGAAATGATTTTCAATTCTGATAGACCTAGGTTATAATTTTAGTTATGTTATCCCCAAATTTTCAGATAGGTGTACTAAATTGTAGAGTACAACCCATGAAAAGTATAGGTTAGTCTAGCTAGCCACTGGGATTAAGAAATGTGTTGATCATGTGGTGAAATCATGCGTAGTCATAATGGAAAACATGCTCATGACTGCACATTTTAGCCTATTACTGTTGGGCTCATATGATGTGCTGGTCAAGATGGACTGGCTAGTGGCCCATAGAAATAAGGTCGACTAATACAAAGTGTTGATAGAGTGTCTAAGTGAGGAAGGAGAAAAGATAACGTTATAGGGAAATAGAAACCATGTGACAGTTCAGAAAATTGCAACACTACAATTGAAGAAATCTTGAGGAAGGGGTGTGAATTGTTTGTTGTTCAAGTGACTACTGAATCTGAGGCTGATAAGGACAGAATCGAAGATCACCCAATAATAAAACAATTCAGTGATGTGTTCCTTGAAGAGATCCTAAAACTATCATCAAGGAGGGAAAATTATTTTTCAATTGAATTACTATTGGGATCAACAACAATATCCAAAGCTCCATACAGAATGAGTACATTGGAACTGGCATAGTTGAAGCTATAATTGAAAGAGATGTTGGAAAAAGGATATATTAGACCCACTGTGTCATCCCGAGGAGCACCTGTGTTATTTGTAAATAATAAGGACAACACATTGAGGCTCTGTATTTATTACAGCCAATTAAATAAGGCCAAAATCAAGAATAAATATCCTTTGTTGAGGATTGATGATATGTTTGACCAGCTGAGAGGAGTTTCAGTCTCCTCGAAAATCAATTTGAGCTCTGGGTACCAACAGGTACACATAAAATATGAAATTACTCATTAAAAAACATTTAGAACAAGTTATCGAACTATAAATTTGTGGTTTTTCCATTTGGGTTCAAAAATTCCCCAACAACATTATGTGTTTAATGAGTAATTTCCTTAGTCCATATTTGGACAAGTTTGTACTAATTTTTGTCAATGACATCTTGGTTTAATTAAGGACCAAGGAGGACCATAAAAAAAAATAGCAACAATGTTGTAATTGCTAAGGGAGCACAAGGTCTATGCCAAAATCAACAAGTGTGAATTCTTCTAGTCCCAGGTTTAGTATTTAGGAAACATTGTCTCAAAAGAAGCATTAGCAATGGATCCAAAAAAGATTAAAACCATCATGGAGTAGCCCACTCCTTATTCATGGGTTTGTCTAGGTATTACCTAAGATTCATTCACAACTTCTCAAAGATTTGGAATCCAATCATTATGCTCTAAATAAAGGGAATTAAATTTCAATGGACACTAGAATGTGAAGACATCTTTGAGCAATAGAAACATTTTCTCACACATGCACCAATATTGAGGATAGTATACCCAGAGAAATATTATATGGTGTGCACGAATGCTTGTAAGGAACATCCCGGTGGAGTCCTAATGAAAGAAGGAAATGTTGTATATTGTGAATCCAGGAAGATGAATGAGCACAATAAAAATTATGTCACCCGTGATTTGGAACTAGAAGAAATAGTGCATGCGATGAAAATGTGGAGGCACCGCCTCCTTGGAAGAAAGTTCAGCTTGATGTCAAATCATTAAGGGCCGAGGTATCTATTCAAAAAATCCAAGTTGAATGCGAGACATGAAAGATGTCTAGTCTTGATTACGGGATTTGATTTTGAAATCAAGTACATTTGACAAAAGGAAAACAAGGTGGATATTGAACTAAGAAGAAAGATACATGTAGCTCACATAGAAGATATAATTTTTTGCAAATTTAACATCCAAGAGAAGATTAAGGAGGTAGTACAACAAGATTAACCCTACATACAAGTCAAAGAACACATGTAGTAGGATCCAGAAGGAATATTGAGCAAGAATGACTCACTTACAAGTGATGGTTT
This sequence comes from Pinus albicaulis, assembly GCA_034641835.2. Lineage (NCBI taxonomy): Eukaryota > Viridiplantae > Streptophyta > Pinopsida > Pinales > Pinaceae > Pinus > Pinus albicaulis. Next base: position 740,365,261 of record CM076576.1, read on the forward strand.
GCTGAAATTTAAAGGCAAGTGGTATAAACCTTACGTGGGTGAATTGAGGAAGCTCATATTGGATGAATTTCATAGAATACCATGTTTTCATAATCTAGGTTATAAAAAGATGATAATAACCATGAAAAGACATGTTATTTTCCAGGCATGAAAAAGGATGTGGCTGAATATGTTACTATGTGTTTGGAATGCCAACAAGTAAAAGTGGAGTGTAGGCTCACACATGGATTTAATTACTAAAATTCCAAGGAAATATAATAAACATGATGTATAAAAACTAACACCGATATTCACTCTGATCTTATAATTTACTAAAACAATATACTGAATCCTTCTATAATTTTCGGAAACAAAACATGATAGGAAAATCACACAAAAAGGTAAGAGAAAGAGACAATAAATTGCAGAAAAAAGATGTATCTGGGGAAAGAAAGCTTCCTAAAACCACACTATATTTATATTGTATAAAGTCAAGGATAATGATACAATATAATGCTTTCTCTCTCAACAGAAACTCTTTCACTCTGCCAACTGTCTCACTTTGATCTAGGAAAAATCAGACAAATAATTAGCCATTTCTATGCCTCTGCTCAGCCTACCTTTCTCATGCATTCCTTGAGGAATTAAATCCATATTAAATAGGAAAATCCCTTGCCTTGATTGCGCAATCCTTCCTAGGTCTCCAAATGACTCTATAACTGACCTGTACAATTTTCTAATTATACAACTAATAGTTATCATCCCTTTAACCTCAGTCTCAACCAGGCCTTCCTTAGAACTGACATGCAAAAAACTATTTATAATGAATTGTCAGTTAACTGATTGATCAATACTTGTGAATTAAATGATATTTAATTCACAAGACCTCTCACTAGCTCTAGGAAAAATTTTAGGGGCTAATATTCGCAGGTGGGCTATTTTTCCATGCTTTTTCCAGAAATCAAATTCACCAATTTCCATTTTTTCTAAAAATTCTTAGCCCAAATTTTATAGTACACAATTATTTTACCCTAAAAATCACAAATATTTTATATATACTAATATAAAATCATTATAATTATAAATATTTCTACAAAAATATCACCAAATATTTTACAATCTGCATATTAGGGACTAGTAAGATTCGCCAACATTTCTAAAATTTAAGATGAACTTCCATCCTTAAAATTTTCCCTAACTAGCTCATCACTTAGTTAGAAATAGTTAAACTGATTTTAACTCAATTTATTGAGTTAACTAATTGCAACTCACAAATAACTGTAGTTGGACCCCCATAAGTCATGGGAGAACTCTACATGTATCCTCTTAGACCTTAAACTTGAATTTCCTATGCTAATTGAGTCATTTTGACTTCGTTAACTAATATAAGTTTTCATGAGAAGAAATTACAATTTATCTTCCAATTTAATTAAGGGAAAATTAAATCAGAAGCCCTGCTTTGGGGTGACATTTCAACACCCCCTGTCAACAAGAAAGGGATTATCTGCTACCCTGATCCTGCCTATATGGAGTTCAAATTTGATTCTTGCCAACGCCTTCGTCAAGATGTCTGCATCCTACTCCTCCATGGGAATGTAATCTAATGACATAATCCTCCTCTAAACACATTCTCTAAAATGGTGATACCAGATATCAATATGCTTGGACATGTCATGGAATACTGGATTAACCGAGAGTTTGATGCAAATCTGGTTATCAAAATGTATTATCGTCAGATCCATCTGTTGACCAAAAAAACCAACAAATATCTTCCTCATCTAGATGGCCTCGCATGATGCCTGACTGTCTACCATGTAATCTACCTATGTTGAACTGAGTGCAACTCATCTCTATTTCATACTGTACTAAGCTGTTTATCCTATGATGAAGATGCCTCCTGATGTGCTCTTCCAGTCGGATGGACTCCCTGCTGAATCTACTTCGGTGAAGCCTTTAAGCTTCACTCCCTCTGGTCGTCTGTACCATAATCCATAATCTGTAGTGCCTCTGATGTATCTCAAGAAATTATTCCCTGCCTTCAAAAATATCTTGGTTGGTTTAACCATAGCTTGGCTTAGCTGGTTAACTGTGTAGGATATGCCAGGTCATGTTTTCACCAAATAAATGAGTGAACCCACAAGCTTCCTATAAAAAGTAGCATCCACTACTTTACCCGAAGTAGCATCCTCCTTCCTCCAGTTTCCTGTAAGAGGAGTCTCAATGGGTTTGCTACCCTCCATGTGGAATTTCCTCAGAATCTTCTTGGAACACTTTCCTTGAGATACAAATAGCTCCCCATCTCTTTTCCATATTTCCAATCCAAGGAAATAGTTCAAGAGCCCCATGTCCTTCATTTAAAATTCTCTTGTAAGATCATCTTTGCAATAATTTATGAGCCACGCATCACCTGTCAATATAAGATCATCAACATAAAGTACAATAATCAAAAGCTTACCATCAACCACAATATGATATAGGTTCACATCGTCTTCAATCTTGGTGAAGCCCAACTCGATGAAATAGTTGTCAATCATGGTGTACCAAGCACGAGGTGCTTGCTTCAACCCATACAGTTCTCTCTTGAGTCTGCACACATGCAACTCCCTATCTAAGGTCTTAAAATATTTTGGCTTCTCAATGTACACTTCTTCCTCAATAAATCCATTGAGAAAGGTTGTATTTACATCCACCTGATGTATTTTCCATCCCACTTGTGCTGAGAGTGCAAGGATGGATCTAATAGATGAGTACCTAGCAACTGGTGCAAAATTATCATCATAGTCAATCCCCTCCATCTGAAAGAACTCTCTATCAACAAATCTAGTCTTGTGTTTCTCCACACTCCCATTTGCTACCTGCTTCACCTTGTAAACCCATCTGGATCCTACAACTGACTTCCCCATTGGTCTTGGGAAAAATTCCCATGCACTGTTTCTGATAATGGAGTCATACTCCTCAACCATGGCATCAAGCCACATTGGTTGCTACACTTCTTCCTTAAAATAGGATGGATCTATCTCAACCTCTGCTCATAAGAGCCATGTATCCAGTGTACCTCTTTGGGGACCTTATCTACCTGTGATGTGATGTGGTTGCTCCCACATTATCTCTCGCATCCAACAATAATCTGTTAACCTCTCTGGTGCACTTCCTTCCATCTCTGAAGGATGGCTTTGCATGAGTGGTTTCTACCCACTCTCTATTCCTCTTCTTATGGTTTCTCCACATCTTGAGGTTTATCCTTTGGACCAAGGAGCTCTTCAACTACATGCAACTCGAGCTTCCTCCCAAGAGAAAACCACATGGCTTTGTCTTCATCAAAATTCGCATATCTTCTGACCACTGTCATCCTGTGTGCTGGAAAGTACACCCGATATTTGTGAGGTGTATCAGTGTACCCCACAAATATCCCCAACTCCGCTTTTGGATCTAACTTATTCTTGGAATATTTGGTTACATGGAAAGAAATAGATGAACCATAAATTTTAAAATATGACACATCTGGTCACTTACCTGAAAAATCCTCCTATGGTGTAATCATCCCAATTATTCGATGAGGACTTATGTTCTACAAAAATACTGTTGTATTGCATGCTTCTACCAACAAATGCAATGATAGGCCTTGATCATGCAACATAGCTCATAACACTTTCTTGAAAAATCATCAACAAAAATCACATAATACCTGTGCTTTGTTGTGGAAGATGTCGAGAATGGTCCACACACATCTGAGTGAATTCTCAAGGAATGTCATTGCTCAACTTTCGTTATCGTTAAATGTGGCTTTAGTATACTGTCCGAATGTCCACCCTTTGCATGTGTCTCTCTGTGCAAGTGCACCCTTTGGAAGTCCTATAGAAATATACTGCATGATCCTCAAAGCATTATGGTATAGATGTCCCAAACTCCTATGCCATAACTCATCGATGTCTAGGCTCTCCACCTTCTCTACTTTATTTCTCAATGTTGGTAGTCATTTACATCAAGTTTGTAGAGGTTCTTCACTTAGAACCCAATATTTTTCACCTGTCCCATGGCTTTGTGATGAAGGAACACATTTCCTTCACTGAAAATCAAATCATATCCACGATATTCCAACATAGCAACAAAAACCAAATTATTCTTTAAAACAGGTACATGCATGCCATATTTTATTATGAGGGGTTTACCTGACTCTCTTTGAAATTTAACTGTACCAATACCAGTAGCGTTATACCTCCCATCATCACCCATCTCGATGTTCATATGGATATACTTATCCTCCAAGATGTTGAAGAATTCTTTGTTGTCGGTCATGTGGAATGAGGTTCCATTATCCAAGCACCACACAGATCTCATCATCGAGGAAACCATGCATGCGATGAGGGTGAAGTCCAACTCAAACTATGAAGCAAATGATTCACCTTATTCTCCTCTTTAGGCCTTCTTGTTGTTCTTCGTTTGTGGAAAATTTGTGGCATAGTGTCTATGCTCATGACAATTGAAGCATTTTACCTTTGACAAGTCTCGCTTCTTGCCTTCCTTTCCGGTCTTGTATTTAGAATGGGATGCCTTCCATTTTCCTTTATTTTCCTTGCTAGCCAAGGCACAGTTCTACTCATCATCAGTATTTGATGAGGATCCATCTATATTGGTTCTCCTCTGAATCTCTTCTTGTCCTATATCAGATCATAGTCGCTCCCAATCCGACAACTTCTCCCTCCCATTAATAGAGTGTTGGTAACTATTCCAACTCTTGGAAAGGCCTATAAGAGCTAGGCTCACCAAATCATCCGAGGCAATAATGATCCCAATGATTTCAAGATCATCTTGACACTGAGTGAACTTTGTCAAGTATTTTGGGATCGTGTCTCCCTTATCCATTTTGATCTTCCTAAGCTTGTCATTCAGTGCGAGCTTCCTGTGGTCACTGTTATTGTGATACAAACTTGTCAAGGCTTTCCACATCACATATGGAGTCACCTTCCCATGGAGGGTTGAGACAATATGGCCTCGAACTCCCTCTATAAAGATCATCCTCGCCTTTGCTACATTCTTCTTCCATGCATCAAGAAGTTGAGCATCTGTTGTTGTGGGCTGTGGGACATCAATATCTATGAAAGCTTTTAGTCCATTTTCCTCAAGCATTACCTCCATCTTGTCCTTCCATGAAATATAATTAAAATTTCCTTCCAGTGCATATTTGAGTTTCAAACCATTGAAATATATCTTGATCTGTTGCCATATACCGAAGAATAAATCTGGAAATTCGAACCTGATCAAAACAAGATTTGTTCTTCTCTTCTTATTGTGATTCCTGGCACTCTGATACCATGTAGAAAAACTAACAATGAGATTCAATCCGATCTTATAATGTACTAAAACAAGATACTGGATCCTTCTACAATTTACAGAAACAAAACACGATCACAAAATCATATAACAAGTAAGAGAAATAGAAAATCAATCGCACAACACAAGATATATCTAGGGAAAGAACATTGCCTACAACCTACTATCTATATATTGTATAAAGTCAAGGATCATGAAATAATATAATTATTTCTCTCTCAAGAGAAACTCTTGCACTCTACCAACTGTCTCACTCCGATCTAGGAAAAATCGGACAAATACTTAGCCAATTATCTGCCTCTGCTCAGCGTGCCTTGCTCACACATTCCTTGAGGAATTAAATCCCTATTAAATAGGAAAATACCTTGCCTTGATTATGCAATCCTTCCTAGGCCTCCAACTGTCTCTATATCTGACCTGTACAATTTTCTAATTATACAAGTGATAGTTGTCATCCCTTTAACCTTAGTCTCAACTGGGCCTTCCTTAGAACTGACATGCAACAACCATTTATAGAAAATGATCAGTTAACTATTTAATCACTGCTTGTGAATTAAATCATATTTAATTCACTTGACCTCTCACTAGCTCATCACTCAGTTAGAACAAGTTAAACTGATTTTAACTCAATTTCTTGAGTTAACTAATTACAACTCACAAATAATTGTTATTGGACCCCCTTAAATCATGGGAAAACTCTACATGAATCCTCTTATACCATCAACTCGAATTTCCTAAGTTAACTCAATCATTCTAACTTAGTTAACTAATACAAGTTTTCATGAGATGAAATTACAATTTCTCTTCCAATTTAATTATGGAAAAATTAAATCAGAAGCCTCGCTTGGGGTGCCATTTCTTGACGCCATTTCAAGACACGATGCCATAAATGTGGTGTTTGATAAATTGAGAAAGGTCTCTCATTTTTTATTTATTAAATCCACCGATAAGGCAAGTGATATTGATAATATTTTCATAAAATAAATAGTGAGATTACATGGTACACCCAAGAAAATAATTTCATATAGGGGAACTAAGTTCACCTCCAAGTTTTGGAAGGCATTTCTTGTTGGTTTTGGGATAGAGTTAGCCTTCAACATAGTGTACCATCATTAGACACATGAGTAGATTAAAAAATTTAGCAGGGTACTCGAAGACATGTAGTGAAGGCACTTTGGACCAGATGAGGCCACTTGGGAGATGGTTGAGAAAATGAGGGTATCATACCTGTTATACGAGATCTACGATTGCAGACAAAAGTATCTCCCCTAGGTTTGATGACCAACCTAGAAAAACATAGAAACAAGGAACCCAATTCTTTCCTTATAGTAAATATATGACGAAATGAAGCCTACTTGGAATCTATCCCATGCTTCGTTCATTCTTTAGCTTGAATTATCCAATTCCAACATTGATTGCCAAAATTACAACCTACACAGTCGGATAACACAAGCCAATAAAATATGAGATCTATGTAGTATCATATAAGTACTTAATTCAAAAGATCAACATGGTATCGAAATACATGAAATAACAACATCACATATAGGAAAACAAAGAAATATTTGCATTAATATAAATGGAAGGAGATTACAACCATAAATAGGTGTTCATCTTGTAGAAGAGATCCTCCAATATGTCTTGCCCTTTCCTTGTCACAATATGCACCTCCAATCACCCTAAATGCATGAATGTTGACCTCTTACATCAACAACATAAGGGTAGAGTCACTCTTCAAAATCCAATCCTTTGCATATGCAAGGAAGTAAATATATAGAGGAGTGGGGTAAGTTGGGAGTTCTTTTCCAATTATCAATCTAAGGTTTTATATCCACCTTTGATGGGAGGATGGGATCAAAGGATAAGGGATGGAAACTCCAAATAAGGATGAGATAGGATTCAAAAGTTTAATCCAAGGTAAATGGTTGTAAAAAATTCTACAATCTTTTGGAAGAGGAATATTATGAAAATTCTCTCTTTTTTTTCTAGAACCAATGTAGTTGCAAAGGGGAGAAACCTGTAGGTGATCAACGCTGGCCATAGTGGAGCAAATTGTAGGTGAAATCTGTCTAGAAGAAGGTTAAGGAGCATTGGTACTAAAACTGGCTCAGATGAGGTGGTTTCAGGAAAAAAATTTGGGAAATGAAGGAGGTTCACTTAAGGCTTTGTGCAATGATGTTGAAAAGGGGGAATAAGATGTTGATTGATCCAATTAGGAGGCCTAATGATAGGATGTGACAAAATTTCCTATAACAAATTCCCCCCTAAAGCACAAAGTCAGAAATGATGACTGATGACTGAAATGATTTACTTTGTGACAAGTCGGGATCGAGAACAACCAACGAGCTTCATATGTTACAATATAGTTATATATTGTGACATATTTTTTACTAATGGAGGCATATCCATGCTCACACATAAGCTAACATAACATGTATAATGATAAAAAATACACGTCCATAGATGCAACTGGTGGACCCATGACTAGATTACTATCTATATGATCTTGCCATTATACATTGTGATCTCTATATAACTCTTGAAATCATAGCCTAGATGGATTAAACTAGATTTGGGGTCTTATATATCATTCACACAACCAACCAATGTATGACTCTAAACATGTGAATCAGTGAGTTGAAGTCAAACATGGTAGACATCATCTGATTATTAGTCGATGATGTAAGCCGTTAACAAAGGCGAGAGAAACCATCGATGATGTTAATGGCTCTCAAGGCACTACAATACAATCTATATGGTGTGAGTAAATTAGTTGAGGTCAAACACCACACAGAGTCTTTCCATCGAAGGCTGATGATGTAAAAATATCGCTAAGAGCGAGGAAACTTTCCATTGATGTATGCAAGCACCAGGGTACCAAAGGGGTGTTTTAAGTCAAATTCTTGGATGATGTGTTGACGTCGACAGGAAGCGACCTATCGTAGGATGGTCATGATGTATCCCCCATCAATGACATGAAACATGTATCATGATTGAGATAGGATGATGATGATACATAACTGGATGTGGAAAAGGAAAACATGGAATGAAGGCTTAAGAGTATTGCAATAGATATCAATTGGAATGACTTCCCTTGAACACATAAATACATTGAATGGAGTTGGAAGCATTGACCCAAAAATTAAATGGAGGCTCTGAAGAGGTATGTTGAACCGAATGACAAGCATATTACCCAACCCAACATCCACGGAGATGAAGTGGAAGAGTGTCATGTTCAAGAGAGACTCACTACCATTAGCAAAATGAAGTACCCCACTTTCCCAATTTCCCCAACCATACTGGTTAGTACCTATTTAATTTTGAACAAGCTTGAGGAGGATAACATATGCTTGATTTGTAAGTTCATCCTTTAGATGAACCCCTCCGAATATTTTTAACGAACCCTGAGAAGGAGTGGTTCGGCCTTGTGAGGTTCAACAAGTCCATCACTATTTGATGTTTTAACGAGTCCAATGAAGGTAAAACTCGACATCTTTTTCATGTTTAGAGAGTTTGAAAAAAATTTGAAAAAGAAAACTCTAGATGTCCCTTTTCTTAAACAGTATCTCGAGTCTGAAAAGGTAGAAAAAAATACTCAAGAGAACCTCTTATCCATGTTTGACTAAGGTATTCCTTTTTCCTAAATAGTTCATCTCAGTTCAGAAAAGGGTTAAACTTATACTGAGTGGATTTCTTTTAATTTATTTTAACGAGTTCGAAACGACAAGTGCTCGAAAATATTTTCATGTTTTGGGAGTCTGAAAAGAGCTGAAAGAGGACTCCAAGGGGTTCCTTTTTCGTAGGTTTATAGAGCCTGAAAAAGAGATAAAAGTATACTCCTTGGTAAAAAAAACCATGTTTAAAGCATGATAAAACACCATTAATAGTTGTCAACTTTCTTAAAACACTACAAAAAGGATCAAACATACCTATTTTGTAGTAAAAATGAAGCATATCTAGGTCAAAAAATTAAATATGAATAAAATAATGCAAGAAATGACCATAAATACTCAAAATGACTATTCAGTTTTACCATTTCACATTTACCTTCAACAGTGAGAGTTTTGGAGCACTTTTTCCCTTGATATTCTGTAGCTAATTGCGGCCAATTGAGTGGATCATTTAGAGTATTGTCGCTTCCAAGTAGGAGATAAAACCCTTCTCTTTCTTTTCATGGTCCATTTTTCTAATTTCATTGAATTTTTTTGAGGTTTTTAGGGCCTCGAGGTTATAAAAAATGCCCTAGGACCAACACGCCCCCCTAATGTTGAAATATTAGCTAGGAATATTATCACTGTTGGGAGAGGTGCAACGCTCTGGTATGCGCTACAGGGGTGCGTTGAGCACAAAATTCTCAATGGTTGATCAATTTTCCCTCAAATTTTGTTATATTTTTTTCATGAAAATGAGCCTAATGAATCCTTTTCATTTGGTGACAAAAAAACATGAAGAAAAATATTTAACTGTAGCAAATGATCTTGCTACCATCCAGGCCCTAAAAAACCATGGATTTTTGAATTTTTTTTGGCTACTTGGCATGAGGCAACAAATGGAATGTTTGAAATATCTCGTTCACTCATGGGATGTTCAAGTACAAGCGTTCAGGTCTTGGGAACACCTACTCGAGATAAAGGCAGAAAATATCTACTTTCTGACATGTTTATCCAAGAGGGGTGCCCCCATCTCTCTCCTAGGTAGGAGGAGTGGTGTGGGGACAAAGAAAGAATATATCAATACCTATTGTAGACCTCTATCCCGACCTACTAGGGATGGAAAGATAAATATCAAAGATGTGACCCAATTATATTTTAGAACGATCATGTTCATCATTGCGAGATTGGTAAGTAGCTCGACACTCCATGTAGCGAGTCAATCGTACATGCAGTATGGGATAGAATGTCTAGAGCCAACAATGTTCAACTGGAGTGAGGATGTCTTGGTCAATATAAAGGAACAAATTACTTAAGAGAAAGAGGGTAAGTTAAAGAACTTCGATTATGGTTCGATTTTAGTCTCTTTTTCTCTAGAGTAGGTGTCAATACTTCAGGCTCAACTAGTTATACTCCAGCCTATCGATCCAAGGGTCCCGCAGATCAGGAGGTGGATAGATCATATGGCTTGACTTACAGGTCCGCCGATGATCAATTTATCACCAACATTCTTTGGATGGAAGCACAGACAATTCATCCTGATCGATGATTATCCTTACGTAAGGATGGATTTCTGTGGTGATCCTAAGCTTGTGCTTCCTCAGGGTGAACAATGGGATGCTTCAGGTAAAAATATTTCGACCATTAAGTTTTTAAAAAGTTTTACAATTTTTTTTGTGTTTTTGATGTTTATGAGACTAAACTATTTGATGTTTCATGCAGATATTGCACCATTTCGACCACTGGGTGATTCATATCTCATCGTGCAGGAGGACAACCACATGAGGAGGTAGTGGTACTAGTACATGCCACTGCATTAGGACAGGATGCACTATGAGATCTTGAGGTAGCCGAGATCCTATCAGAGGTGGAGCCCCACATGGAGGTATTGACACATGGGGTTGATGAGACCATAGTTGATCATATTCCCATGTGACTTCAACGACACACTATTAGAGTGCCTAGCCATATTGGTTGATTAATAAGCGATATGGCTTGAGTAGTGTCTTTTTGTCATGAGAACCATTGATTAGTCTACTTAAATATTTGCGTGTAGTTTTTTGTATGGAAGATGAAACCATATGTGTCTTGGGGCACAATTTTTGTAAAACCAAACTCTATATATATACATGTTTTTAGTGTTTCCTGGTTCCTATTACGCTTTCAATATGATGTGATGTGAATTTAAACATATTTACATTTGTTGCAAATGTCTATCTAAAACGAGATTAGCTAGGGAATCTGCTAATGTGTTTAAGTTTCTAGAAATATGTTCATCTTGTATGAAATTGAAATGTCATTCTAGAAGACGCACTCTCAAAACCATGCAAAGGATGGCGAGATTTATAACTAAATAGACATTCACAAGTTGTAGCACTATGATTTGTGAGTCAAGTTTGATAACTAAACAAAGGATACCATGTGAAATAACATCAGATAGTAGCTCAACCACTACACTATACTCAAGGATGTTGTTAGTCGAGCGACCAATGCAAATCCATTGCATAATTACTAGCTTGCCATTTGGAGAAAAGATAGCCCATGCTGTGGAATATAACTTCCGAGTACTATGAATAGCACCATCAACGTATGGTTCGAGAGATGTCGACATCTAAAAACCAAATGTAAACATGATCAATAGAAATCGTGGAAAACTCTGAAACGACACACTGCAAACAAAATCAAACACACCTATATATAGTATGTACACAATGTACTATGCATGAGATCAAGCATAGTATTTTTTGAGGAACAAACCATTTCTAGTTTGTGCCAGTGGAACTCCATCGAAAACTACTAACTTGTAGGCCCCTTTTGCAAGGACTCGCTTGAAAATGTACAGATCCAACCACATAGGTTGGAAATTTCCTGGACCTAACTTATCAACCTCTTGGTCATATAAGAGAACCAGGTATCCTTCCGAGAAGACTTGAGGCTTGAAAATTTTGTCATATTACGCCTTGACATGTCTTTTATGAGCTTCATTGGCTAAAGAAGCATCATGTCGGGTTTCATCCAAACGAGTCAAATGTAAAAGATGCTCCTCCTCTACGGAAGTGGCAAGAAGAAGTTCAAAAACTAGTTTCAATGATGGAATTTCAAATTCGATGGGGAGGATCGATTCCATACCATAGACCAATTGAAAGGGTGTGAATATGGTAATAGTCCTAATTGAGGTTCGGTATGCCCACAAGGTTGGATAAAGAAACAAGTGCTAGTCCAACTTAAGGACCCTTACAATAGGTTGAGGCATAGTTTTAAGAACTTTGTTGACAACCTCAACTTGTCCATTATCCCATGGAAAGTAGGGAGTGGATTTTTCATGCGAAAGTACCAGCTTACTAAGCTATTTCGGTCATCATATGGTTCCAGAAATTCTTTCCGTGATTCGTAAATATTTCTTGTGGTACACCAAACCTAGCAATAATGTGATTGAAGAAAAATTATGCAACCATTTCGCCAGTGTTGTTAAATTTAGACATCAACTCGACCCACTTAGTAAAGTAGTCAACAACGACAATAATATAACCATGCCCCCTGCCCGAGTGAGGATTACATGTCATAAAATCAATGCCCGATTTTGCAAAAGGACCAACAACGACAACATGATGCAAAGGAGAAGGAGGAGCACAAATATTATGATCGTAGATTTGGCACGCGTGACAGTTCTGTACAATGACGACGTAGTCGCGAAATATAGTGGGCCAAAAGTAACCATCATGTAAGATCTTTTGCGTGGTAGTATAACTAGATAGATGTCTGCCACATGCTCCTGAGTGACATTCATTAAGGAATTTCTTGGCTTTGACAAGGGTGAGGCACCTCCATAAGATCATATCAATACCACGACGATAAAAGGTGTTGCCGATAATGATGTAATTTTGAGATTGGTATCGAATTGTCACTTCTTGGAGTGAGATGTATTAGGAAAGAAAGTGTGGGTCTAGTTATAAATAAGAAAATATCCATACCACGGGTCATATGATAAAAACATAAACAATGACTTGTCAAGGATAGAATCTTTAGATGTAGATTCAGAATCAAGGGAAGGAAGTTCACACATAAGCTCGACGAGAATTAGGTATTTCTTCAACTTAGATTTGATGAACTCTAGGCCGAAATCTTGGACAATAAAAATCCATTTAGAGTACTTTCCCCCCCAAAATTGACATGACATTATATATGTTATAGGGTTGCAATTAGAAACGACCTCAATTTTCCTAAGAAAGATGTAATGGCGAAACCTTTGGACAATTTGAACGACCGCCAAAGACAACTTTTCTACATGAATATATCTGATTTCGGTGTCATTGAGGTTCCCAATTAGATAATAAATGGGATGTTCAGCCTTGATATCATCTTCTTGGACCAATACCATTACTATAGTAGAAATGACAGTAGTTAGGTACAAGAATTAATCGCGTTGGTAATCAGGGGGGTATAGAAGAAATGCCTAATCAAGTACATCTTTGAGGGCATCAAACTCTTTTTGAGCAACATCATCCCAATAGAAGGGTACCCATTTCTTCAGTAAGTGAGTGAATCCTTTGGTCAACTCGATGTAATTGGGGATGAGCCTCCATAGGAAGTTAGCTTTCCCTTGGAGTCTTTGTAACTGAACGAGAGAAGAAGGTGCAGGAAAGTCAACGATTGCTTTCACTTTCAAAGGATCAATACAAATTCCTTGTTTTGAAATGAAAAAACCCAGGAGATGACCAAAACCAACCCATAACACACATTTGTTCGGGTTGAGTAGACTGTTATAATGTCTGCAATGAAGAAAAATAGCCTGAAGATGCATCAGGTGATCAACCCGATGTTTAGAATGAGCAGGGAGGTCGTCCAAATAAGGTTATAAGATGTGTTTAATATCATGAAAAGCGTAATCCACCGTATGTTGAAATGTGGAACCCACGTTCTTGAGGCCAAATGGGAGATTTCGATAAGAAAAAGTACCCTAAGGAAAAATAAATGCAGCCTTAGGTTGGTATGTCGGGAGAATGTTGATTTGATTATAGCCCGAGAATCTGTCCATGAATGAATAGATCTCGTATCCACCGCAGTAATAAAAAATATGGTCAATGAACGAGTCAGATAGTTGTCCTTGGGGAAAAAACGATTCACGTCCCATTAATCAACACATACTTGGATCGTGCCCTATTTCTTCATGATAGGGACGACGTTATATACCCAATCATTTAAAGGAACAAGGTATATGAAACCAATTAGAATAATATTTTCAAATTCAACCTTAATCCCGACAGCCTTCTGGGGATGGACTGGACAAAGGCACTTCCAAACGGGTTTGGCATCATGACACATCTTAATCTCATGCACAACTATGTTTGGGTCGATGTATGGCATTTCCTCATAGCTCCAGGCAAAGACATCTCGAAACTCATGAAAAAGGGCTCTATAAATCTTGGTCTTAGATGGAGAACAAGATGCTCCATTGTACAAATTTTTGACAACACCTGGTTTGACAGAAATATATAGAGGTATCATCTCCTCGATATTTGAAAGTTTCTTTTTGGAGTTGATCTCATGAATAGAGACAAAATTCCAAAAAGGTTTGACAAAATTGGGCAAATATACATCAATGATATTATCCTCAATGAAATCTGGTAAGGAGGAACAATGGTGATGTTCGTCCCATGACCCATCATCAAGCATCATAATCTCCATGATTCTTTCATCGATAGAGAATACATGAGAAAAAGGATTAGAAGGTGTGCCATAATTCAGTGATCAGTCTATGCAATTGATCGAAGAGAAGGTATAAGAAGCACAAGCCAAATAAATGGCTTCATAATCTAGCTCAACGGGGCTAAGCGATATTCAGTCACAAAAACCTTGGATGTTGGTTTCATTAGGTACAATCCATGGATCATCCAGGATAGTAGATTATGATATCATGTTGATATAAGAAATGGAAACAAAGTTGTCGGGAAGGGTAGGAGCAGGGAGTGAAAATGTTTCCATAAGTGATATATCCTTCAATAATTCAACCCCAACATGCTCATAGGATTGAAGGGATTCCCCTATAAGAGGGGCACTTCCAGTAACATGAGAATCAAAGGCGAAAAAGGTGAGTTGATTTATGACTAAAATCTTGCCTTTATGAGGGAAGACGATCATACGGAAATAGGTTGAAATGACAGCAGCCATAGCATAAACCCACGTATGTCCTAGTAGAATATTGTAATCGAGAGGTACACTAATAAATTCTACTTCTATAGAGACAATTCCCCCCCCTAATTCTACTTGAAGGGAATTCAAAATACCATAAGGTTTATATGTTATTCCATTGAAATTTTCAATGTGGTGGTCGGTTGAATTAGTTGAGGTGAACCAATCGCCTTACATCAATACATGGACATAATGCAGGTTGAAGCTCCCTCATCCATGATATAACAATGAATGTTCTTACCACGAACGATGACCTGGATTATAAAAGATAGTTGATTTGGAAGCCGAGGGGTATAATTTTCATGAGAGAAAACCACTAGGTTGGAATCCGACGGATCCACACATCCGATAGCTGAAAACAAGGCCTTATTTTGGGCGAGAAAATTTTGAAACAACTCAAGAGTTGACATAGATGATGGAGACTGAGCCAAGTATTCAACTATGTTATAATTTTGGGCAGCTCTTGAATGAGGGTTGAAAGTAGATTTATGAATAATGCCCTTTAGAGGTTTGATAGTAAATTCTGCAGGACTTAGATGTGGAGTAGAATAAGATGAAGGTGATGTTGAACTGGCAGGTTGATCATTAGCATGGTAGTTCAGTGGATTCACATTACCATAATCCTTATTTCGAATGGCCACCATGACATTGGATTTCATATTTGAGGATGATAGCATCAAAACTGTGTTAGAGGAAGAAGGGTCACGGGATACCATATGGGACTCTTGATTGGGAAACAGATCGGTCAAAACAACAGGAGAAGTAGAAGATTTAAGGAATTGATTCACTTCAACGCGGTGTGGAAAATCACGTGTAAAGTGATCCTCGATGAAAATTAAGAATGGGTAACGAGGATTTCACTTCTCATCTGAATACTGATTTGTTTGTTTATCCTATGGTGAAGGATCTTTCTTTTTATTACCTTTCCATTTCTTCTTTCTTCCATGTTGTTGTGGAGACTTTCCTTTATAATATGAGACAACATTTATCTTGGAAGAAAAATCCATAGGAGGATGGGACTAAGGGTTTTGAGCAGATGCGATAATAGCCACACCGGATGGTTTACTCATCGACTGTGAATTGGAAGAAAAAATCACGCCATCAGAAACATGATTTTCTTTACTAAGCGGAGGGGGAACAATATTTGAAGGTATCGGAGAGTTCAATATTCTATCATAGAGCGTGACCGATTAGGTATAAATGAGATCCAAATATTTTGCACGAGCGATAAATTACTCTTCGGTCACGAATCCAACTTTAGCCACATCTTCTGTTATGGGTGACAATAGAGATTTGGTGAACTATTTCGCTAACAATTGATCAGGAGCATAAGTCTTAACCAATCGGTGGCAATGCCTCCACTTATGAATGTGATCTAAGATGTGAGTGGAATCTGATTGGTTAAAATTGGTTAATAGTTCCATTCTAGTTTCATATCTGATGGGTAATAGGAAGTGTGTGAGGAAGGTGGTTGCTAAAGTGCTGAAATCATGGAGCGAAGCTCTAGGTAACTCAATATACCATTTAGTTGTGGTACCTGTAAGCATTTATTGGAAAATATGAAGTTGAATGGAATCATCATTAAGGGAGTTTGAAGAACACCAAGATGATGAGTCATAATGTGCGTTGACAGGTCTTCTCCTAGATTCCCATTGAATTTTGGAAAATCGGAAGGAAATTTAGTGGGAATAATAGGCCACCATGGCGAATGAGATATGGGGTCATTAGTGAGTTGAGTTAAGTCTAGAAATTTGAGAGTAGCCACAAAAGTCAACTTCTAGTTAAATTCCAGAGGAGGATGGTCTGGATATGAAGGAATAGCTTGAGCACTAGGCAATTGCATTCCCGGATAAGGGGAGTTATTATAATAAGGAACTTGGGTACTAGGATAAGGAGGACTTTGATAACCAATATACAAGTGACCTTGTTGCCCAACATTATGATGATGATAAATCTGTTGGAATGGTTGGGTTTGGATTTGTTGGCCTTGAAAAGGTGCTTGATATGGACCATACTGCTACCCAATGGGAATTTGTATTGTCCCATGATAAGGTGGGTTTGATTGGAATTGTGCCATACTTTGAATAATTTTTCCTAAAGAAACTTGAGGAGTACCTTGTCCAAGCGGTTGAGAATGTGAGGTACCTTGTACTAGTTGGATAAGTGAGAATTGGGAAGTACCAGATACCGTTGGAAAAGGTTGTGATACAATGACATCCTGTAAAAGTAGGCTCACATGTATTTGATCTTGTTGGGGTGTTGAAGGATGGATAGGAATTTGAGAAGATGGTGCATGTTGAGGATTCAACAATTAGTCCCAATGAACCAGATTGAATGGGAAAAGTAGGTTTCCAAATACTAGAAACCATTTCAAGATAAAGGGGGACTATAATGAGGTTGATTTCCAATTTGAGGTATACCAACAACAAGTTTCCTCCCTGCCAAAGGAGGAGGGGTTGATGGAGGCAACTGTGATCCAGATAGAGGATACCAAACATGGAGAGTTAGATTGTTGAAGGTGACCTTTCCCATTAACATAAGGAAATACCTACTACTCAACCATAGGTGTAAGTGGAGGAGGAGGAGGAGGAGTAGATTGTGTGGCACTCATAAGAGAAGTACCAGATGATATTCCTATATTGGATGGCATAGGAGAGGTCCAAGGAATGGAAGCTGCACCAGAAAAGGTACGAGATAAAGAATGATATCTTGGTGGGACAGATAGACCAACATATATATATATGTGTGTGTGTGTGTGTGTGCGTGTGTTTATGGTGATGTTGAAAAAATAGATCTGGAGGCAACATTTTATGTATCGACAACAGTGGTGGACACATGTTGAGAGGTTGGATCAATTCCAGTCATGGTTAACAACTTCGATGAATATTGCCACGAGAAATCCATGGGTGAGTCCAAAGAATGAGGAAAATGAGTTTGTGTTTGAGTTTGAAGAGGAAGAGGGTTGGTTTGATAAAAATGATGTCCTTCCCAGTGAACATGAGTAGAAGGAAGAGGCTCTTCTTGCGATATCTCTTCAATACTCACAAGTTCGGGTGGAAGAGGTTCACCGCCGGGTCCAAGGTATATAGGTTCTGTTTGAGACAAATGAAGAGAAGAGGAAGGTCCTGAAGTAACAGGTAAAGATGGATGAGGCTCCTAAGACTCAACAACCTTGGGAATCAAAGTGTTTGACTTGGGAAATTCAGGTTCAAAAACCTCAGGAAACAATTTTTCATGGAATTCTTTCAATTGCGCCAGTGTCACCATTAAGAGTAGATGTAATCTCGGGCTCAGAACTTAAAGTGACAGATGATTCTGGTGGATCGATATGAAGAGGAGGGCTAGAAGTGGTTCCTGATGTTCTCGATTCAGTAGTTTTTGTCTTTGTGTGCTTCTTACGATGGCCAAGAGTAGCTTCTGGTGGAACAGGGTAGGGGATTTTGTTCTTCCAAGTTGGACAACAAATTTTATTAACACAAAAAGAAATAAATAAAAAAGAGGGTAAGATAGGCATAAAGGATTACCAAGCAACCGTGAACTGCAATATACACCTTAGTGAACCAAGGACTTAACGTACGACAACCAATCTCCTCGAATGTTATGTTTGGTGTATCACCGTATAAAAGGAAGCATACTATGTTACCTATGGATGGATAGCAACATATAGGGGAATCCCAAAATATGCTCGATGGTACGTGGGAGTGTAGTTCGTAGTAGTGTTGTCTAATGCGTAAGCGTTCGATGAGAGCATTCCCATATACTTTACGTGTGTGGAGAGTCATCCAATATACCCAAAGGTACGTGGAGAATGGTCCTATACACTCACATACGTGGAACGAAATATCACCCCCAGGATGCAACGCTAGCAATCAATGACAACTCCTATGTTTAACGATGGTGGAACACGTCTCTAGCCTAGACCTATATGTGTTTGTGTTAATGTTACAAATTCTCCTTAGGTTGATTAAATAAATTTTATTGTTAATATTTGATTAATTTTTAGTTTTAGGCTCATCACAGATGTCACTTGAATATCCTAAAATGAAAATCTAGCATGAGAAAATGGAAATATTTATCTTTCAATGAAAATGTAGCTAAGGAAGGGAAGAAAAAATATTATGCAACATACAACATGTAGAAAACAAGATGCAAGATGCGATTTCCCTTTCAATGTAACTGTTCCTGTATCAATGCACATACAAAACCCTACTTGCCAAATGCAAAATTTTTTCTTTTCAAAACACTTGATTTCAAAATGAAGAAAACTAAGATGCAAATGTTTTATCATCGATTCAAATTCAATTTTCAAAATAAGGACTAGAACAACAATTCATCCAAGTGATCAATGACTAAATGAAATCATTTTGCAAGCGACCAAATGATAAGAACAAAGAAAAATAAAAACCAATTCTTACCAAAGGGAATCAAACACAAATGAAAACCAAATGCAGGCTTAAGGAAGAACACAAGATGCTCAAGACTTAGGGAAATTCAACTAGACGTAGGCCTGCCAAAAAGACACTCAGAAATAGAGGAAAATGTTATACAAAATTAGGGGTCAACGCTAGTGCAAAAGAGGCACCAGTGCTCTGCAACGTTGGTATAGAGTGGGCCTGAGTGAGGTGCAACACTTTTTTAGAGGCACTGGGGGAGCGTTGGTCCTGGGATGGAGGATTTCGACACAAAAATTGACAAAAAGGCTAAATGAAATCTCTTCCTAGGTATGTTATTGACTGATCAAAGCAATAAAGGTCTATAAAAGAGGTAATAAAACATAATGGACAAGGAAAACCACCGAGTGAATACACTGTTCCCTAGTGGAGTCACCAATTTTTTATACGTGATTTACAATTGCAGACAAAATTATTTCCCCTATGTTCGATGCCCAACCTAGAACAACAGAGAAATAAGGAACCCAATGCTTTCCTTAAAGTGAATATATGAGGAAATGAAGCCTCCTATAATCCTTCACACACTTCATTCTTTCCTAAACTTGAATGCTCCAATTCCATATCTGATTGCCAAAATTAGAACCTGCACAATCAAATAACACAAACCACAAAATTACGAGATCTATGCAGTATAAACTAAGTACTCTATTCAATAGATCAACATGGTATCAAAATATATGAAATAATGACATCACATATAGGAAAACATAGAACTCTTTGCATTAATATAAATGGAAGGATATTACAACCACAAATAGGTGTTTATCTTGTATAAGAGCTCCTCCAAGTTGTCTTGTCCTTTCCTTGTCACAAGATGCACCTCCAATCACCCTAAATGCATGAATGTTAACCTCTCACCTTAGCAGCATAAGGGTATAATCACTCTCCAAAAGCCAACCCCTTGCATATGCAAGGCAATAAATATATAGAGGAGTGGGGTAAGTTGGGAGTTCTTATCGAATTACCATTATAAGGTTTTAGATCCACCTTTGATGGGAGGATGGGATCAAAGGATAAGGGATGGAAACTCCAAAGAAGAATGAGATAGGATCCGAAAGTTTAATCCAAGGTAAATGGTTGTAAAAAATTATGGAAGCTTCTGGAAGAAGAAGCTTCCGGGAATTATCTATTTTTCCATAATTTCTAAGACCAACATAGGTGCAAAGGGGAGAAACCTGTAGGTGATCAACGTAAGCCACAATGGAGAAACTTGTAGGTGAACGTTGTCCAGAGGAAGACCATGGAGCGTTGGTACTAAACCTGGCTCATATGAGGTGGTTTCAGGTAGAAATTCTGGGAAATGAAGGAGGTTCACCCAGGGATTTTTTCAATGATGTTTACAAGGGGGAATAGGATGTTGATTGATCCCATTAGCAGGCCTAATGTTAGGATGTGACAAAATGACCTATAACAACACCCATTTTTTTATTATTGTGTAAGTAAATGTAAAGAGATTTGTTTGTATATAAATCTTGACGTGAATTGTGTTAGGGTACAAAACACTGAGGACAATGTTATATAAGGGGGTGGGATCTATGAAAACCTTTTTTAGTTGCCCCCTCATGTAAATATTTTCATGTGTACTTGTAAATAATTATGATAATATGAAAATCACTGAACTGAGATAGAGGACACATATTTAGGCATTGGGAGGAGAAGATGCTTGGGAATGGCTTGGGGAAATAGCCAAAATTTAAATGTTGCAATTTATATCCACCTATATTCATGTTGCATTGAACAAAAGTTGCACAAGCATTAAAATAAATGTATGGGAGGCTAATACATGGACAAGTAATAACTATGGGACGAGGAACTAGTCAACACATAAGAGGAAATTAGGGAATGAATTCAAGGGGAGGAGACACTCTCATGATGGGTAATGCAACATAGACGAGATGATAAGTGCAATGGATTGTAGGCTAAAAAAAGGCACATGCATGTGAATAAGCACATGAGAAACTTAATCATGGTGGTTGTGATGAAACAAGGAACACTGCACATTACTAATGCATGAGTTGTGGTGATCGAGAAGGTCGAGTGATAGTGGAATCTAGACTCCTACTTAGCAGGTGGAGACACTGGGTACTCGAGGAATTCTCCTGTTTTTTTTTCACAAGCTAAGACCCTAAATGTGGACTCTAGATTCTAGTGAAAGCTATTAGGTGGGAGCATGGTGTGCTATGGATTCCGATCATATTGCAGGTGGAGACACTAGGGGGTTTGGATTCATGTGGTGTGAACTGGGTGGAGACATTATGGGCTCTAGACTCCTATAAGTGATTGTTGGGTGGAGCATTGCGTGTTATGGATTCGCTGAATTGATTATTTGGGTGGAGACATTGTGCTCTCCATATTCTTGGTTGTTTGTTGGAGGCACTAAGTGATATGGATTCCCATGTGTTGTGATATGAATGCTGTGAAATTACATTGAGAAATTCACTCCACAGGCTCTGAATTTGGCTCAAGGGTGGTTAAATACAAGAAAGGACAACAATATAGTTGGCCTACATTTGGGAGGAGAGTTCAAATCTCTCTCTTAGTTTCTAGTCATCCAACTACTAAGATAAGTTTCTTACTTATATCTTGTACATGTTGTTCCAATATGAATGATGTTATTGCATGATAATGGGTGTATCGACACTATCAATGAGGATATGTACTCATGTGTGTTGCAATGTAATGGTTTGTGAATGATTCCCATGATTATAAGGGACTTGAAAATCCCTGTGATGTTGATATACTCATAAATAGTAGGATTACATACAAGCATGTGTTGTTTGTTTGATATGACAAACTAGTTGCGGTCGTGTGTGTGATTTTCCATTATATGATATGTGTGAATATCTTGAACAATTATTGTGTGAAGTCTATTGAAGCTTTGTGGTCGGTGTTGTGTTTAATTTTTCAATAACACTCACTATGTTGTGGCATGTGTAAAACCATGGGTTGTATGATATAGTGGAGAAGAAGTCTCAATGTCTTAGAGTTAATAGGCTATGTAGATAAAGCACAACTTATGGCATATTAAGAGACTGTATGAGTTTCTATTAATTATGAGAGGTCATTGTTTTATTTCTCGTCACAGTCTAATACTGAGATCTTGCATCATAACTTCTAGGAATGGCTACGCAAGGCCGATGAAGTCCTTAAGAATTCAGGTCTACGTTCACAAAAAGCTGGCCTATAATTGGGCCAAACGAGCCTTGCTAATTATTTATGGAGGGACCATGACGCTATGAAGGTGTTAAGTTATTGAAGCATTGGATGCCAATTTTCCCATCATTTACCATATAATATTCATGTGTCACACTGTGTCGATAATTCTAGGTGGTGACTTGTGAATTTCGTGTGGTTGACAGAGGATGCAGGACGAAAAATTTCACATCACCTACTGCCAAAATTTCCTTCACGCTGTAGAGGTGTGATGGTGGGTAGTTCCCAATCAAGCACGTTGGTGATGTTAATTGAGGGTGTGCCAAGAAACCATCTCTGTTTCTAAATGAGAAAGAATTTCTTTGCATGGAGATTCAAGGACAGTGGGACCCTTGACTCAAGATGAGGTGGCATAAGCCGTGTGGGACATAGGTGACATGTATTTGTGAGGTGGAAAAGGTGTTGATATGGTACAATGATAACATGACACGTGGCATGTTGATGTGGTCCTTTGAAGAGCCATATAACTAATTTTTTGATGACATGTAGTACCGTTAGGGAATTCCATGTGGTGAGATGATGCCACCCTAACATAAAAAAGATGCAGTATGAATGGGTGACATGGAGGCTAAGTTGATGTGGCACCTAGGTGACACATGGAAATAGATGGCGGTGCCACCTGGCCTGGGGATTTCCATGTGGTATTGAGATCATGTCCCATATGTTTGGGGCCTTGTCACCGCAAAGGAAATTTATGGTGCCATTTCATAGTGGGTTGCGGAGTAATGAAACTTGTAGGATAGAATGAATGAATGAAATTTTAACATCCAAGAGACTAAAAATAGTCTATGGGACCACCAGCTTCCTTGTTTTTTTTCCTTCTGTAATTCAATAATTTTCTTACTCAAATTTATGATGAGCTGACCCAACCTTCTAACAGTTCCATCACTGAAAAGACAATGCCACAGAATTGATGCTAACATACTGCGGTAACCGTCCCTGATGTCTCTGAAAGCATCACATTCCAAAATGAAATGTTTTTTTGATTCCACTGCCCTAGAGGTGCAAAAAGTACATACCCTTTATTCCCAAGCTTCTTTAGGTCTCTTCCACCACCTTGTTTCACATCGAAGTTGATGTGAGTTAGTTCTTAATTAAGAAATAAGAACCTTTGCTCTCCACGAAATTCTAGCGCAAATGTATTCTTTTCGTTGGAGATCACAAGTGGGGTTGAATTCTTGAACATAATACTTCTTCTTTCTACCCAACTCTTTTCCCCATATACCCTTACGAAACTTCTCCAACATAAAATTCTTTAACTCCTTTCTATTTGTGGGACATGCATTTAGCTAAATATTTCGTTTTTGCATCCATTTGTTGTTTTGTCTCATCCATGATTTCTTTCTTTCACTCATACCTTCATTGAAGATAAATTTCGGCCATCTACCTCCTCCCATTTTTTGAATTCTTTTTAGATACCTTATAAGACGCACCATGGAAATTGCTTCGATGGAGCTGCCCCTGTTTCACTCAGCATTATTTCATAGGGAACTAAACTTTTTATTTTGAACTTGCTCATGATCAAGCGTTTTTGAATTTTTTCAATTTGTTTCCATTTTGAAACAGGGATGCTGCTAGCCCACAATTCACACCCATATAATATCACTGGACAAACTAGGATTCCAAAAAGTACTTTGATCGTGTTCTAATCCCATAACTCTGCCTCTCTACATCTATTTTGAAGTGCATATAATGCTTTCCACCCTCCTATTTTTTTTTTCTTTTTGCAATCCTCCCAATTAAGCTTGCTATTGAAATCGATCCCAAGGTACTTGCATTCATTTACTTCTTCAAGGATGTTGCCTTGAAAGAAGAACATATGCTGGCTTTGCTTCCTTTTATTAGAGAAAATCATTATTTTTGGCTTACTGGTATTGACTTGCATCCCAACCGCTTTACAAAAATGCTCAAGGGCATATAGGTGCATCTACAATCCATGGGCCGATTTAGCAACCAACACAAGATCATCGGCATATAGAAGAAGCTTTATCACAAACTCCCCCAGTCGAACACCATCCCCACCTTGGAAATTTAGCCACTCTTCCAGTTTGTCAATATATAAACCAAAAAGGGTAGGGGATAAAGGGAAACCTTGCTTGACTCCGATGTCACTTCTAAAACTTTCTGAAATGCATGTTGAAGTTCTAATTTTGACTTTCACGTCTTCATAAAGCCTATGGACGACAACTCTATATTGTAAAGAAATTTCAAGTTCTTCCATTCTACGCCACAACTTATCTCTAGGGACCATGTTAAATGCCCTTTTGAATTCAAAAAAGCAGAAAAAATACTTCTTCTTTGCTCCCCCAAACCTTTTCAACAAAGTGTCTCAGTGTGATCCCATGATCTACTGTAGAATGCTTCGGCTTAAAACCTGCTTGCCCTTTTTCCCTCTTTTATTTTACTTCTACCCACTTACTAATTCTATTTTCTACCATGCCATCGAAAAGTTTTGTAAAAAAAGGATTGATCATAATGGTTCTATAGTTGGAAGGATTATTGATGTCTCCTCTTTTAAAAAGGGGGATTTCTAGACTAGTTGTCCAATCCCTTGGGAATCCTTGTTGAATGACGTTGTTCAATATTTCCATGATGTGGGGTGCCAAAATGTTCATTCCCCACTTTAGATATTCTGATTGAAGTTCAACCAAGTCCTTTGCCTTCCCTGCTTTCAAATTTTTAATTCCCGCCTCCACCTCTCGTACTCTGAAAAGCTTTGTAGATGTGTTGATCCTGGGAGGAGGCTCAATCTCTAATTCTTTTTCATAGAGTTGCCTTGCATAGTCAAATCACTGATTGGCTGTAATATTATTTTCAAATTGCTTCTTCCATGGTTGAAGTGCCTTCCAGAAACGTTTTGGGTTATTCTTTCTGTTAGTTTCAGTCTTTGCAGCCTTCCTCCAGTGATCAAACATGCTCTTACAAAATGATTTTAAGGTTTCAAGGTCAAATTTTGTCATTTCAATGAGTCTTCAAGCAAAATTTTGTTCACTAGGTATTAGGTCTAGGGTTTGCTTTTAATCCTGTCAAAGTTGTCCAAATATCGGTCCATGTCACCATTCAGCTGAGTGTACCATCATTCAGAGGGTTTTCATCATCATTTCAAGTTCCACTGGGTCATTTTACACCTTGTTCATGCTTCAGTTGTGCCTAGGTAAGGTTCATTTCCCTCTCCTAGGGTTTTGGAGGTAATTTCTCTTGGATGGTCAAATCATGTTAAAACTTGTATCACGATGTTCATACACCTTCCCCTATCCTTAATGTACCTTATTAAACACTTCCCATCACTGAGATCCCCCAAATTCCTCATTTTCGCACAAACCCTAGTTTCTTGCTACAATTTGGCAATTTTCTAGGCTAGGCCTGTGTTTTTCCCTTTTGGACCCCTTCCCCTCACTCAATCTATAAAATTCCACTTTCCCCTACTTCCTAACATCACTCCCTACTTCCCAAAATTTTCTCAAGAATTATAATCCCTTTATCCCCTTTGTTTCGCTTCATTTCGACAAATCCCTTGTTCCACACATCGGGATAGGTTTTACTCCAACGATGTTTCTGAGCAATAAAAGATTAATTTTGGAAAAATGAGAGAGGTTTTTGTCCAAAATAGCCAAAGGAAGAAAAAAATCCTTCACTTTTTACACATGTGTTATGGTTTTATAGAAATGTCAAAAATACAGTTGTCTCAGGATACTAGAAATAGACCAGGGTTTCTGCAATTTTGGCAAAGGAATAGACCAGGGTTTGCAACACTTTTTGGGATCCATGTGGCTCTATGTTTTGATGGTGTGTTTCTCTCTATGATTTTAATTTTACTGATGTTTCATGTGTACCATTTTCCTACTCATTTCTTCTTAAATTAAACAAACAAGTTATAAAGGTGGAATTCATTAGATTGTTGTGCTCTACCTTGAGTTTTGTTTAATCTTCCATGTTTTTATCTGTTTGAAGAGGATTCTTGAAAGCCTCTTTCCCTCTTCAGCTCCTCACTGGTCTAAGCTATCAATTCATTCAATTCAAAGCATCAAAACAATTTCCTTCCTTGCCCCATTCAGAACTCTGCAAAAACTAGGCCTCATTCCCCAGACCCAAAATTTGCCTTTCCCTTTGATCCAACAAAAACCTTCAAAATCAAATCCAACCTCTTTA
This sequence comes from Pinus albicaulis, assembly GCA_034641835.2. Classification (NCBI taxonomy): domain Eukaryota; kingdom Viridiplantae; phylum Streptophyta; class Pinopsida; order Pinales; family Pinaceae; genus Pinus; species Pinus albicaulis. Next base: position 740,392,223 of record CM076576.1, read on the forward strand.
CCTATATACCTAGCCTAAAATCAGCCTTTATTCAGTCATCTCAAGCCTCATTGATCATTTTTCGTTGAAATTGACAAGGAGAGAGCCCTCTCCCGATCTGGTAGGGCTAGCTACCAGATTAAGCGTGGTTTGATGTTACCCTGAATTCTACCTTCTTCAGCCTGAGGTAGATTTAGGCCATAACATAGTGGCGAACATACTGGGGAATAAATTGGTTTTCTTGTTAGTGTTATTTGTTTTATAGACTACAGACGGAGCCTGAATTTATGCCAGGTAGCCTTCGAAACGCTCTTGCTTTGCATTAGCGAAAGTAGATAAACACTGCTTCAGTCAATCTCCGGTCTAGTTTTGAAAACATAACATCTAACTTGTGAATTTCCCTAGTAAATGTATCAAGTTAGATCTGATGGTTGATGGTGGAAAACGATCAGACATAGGAAGGCTAAAATCATTCACCTGGCAACTCCAGTGTCGAAGAATCCCAAGTTTCAGAATTTTTGTGGCGACTCAACTGCTCAAGAATCAGTAGCCTGAGGAATTTCTTGGTGAATTCATTGTTATCAAAATGGTTTCGCGGGATCGAAGGTATGCTCCCATGAGCCGAGATCATATTCCAGGTTTTCCAAATAAAATTCCTAAGGTAGATTGGCAAAGGAATTTGCCTATGTTTAAAGATGATGATAGGAAGGATGTTGCTTTACATCTGGTTAGATTTCACATACATATTTGCAAGTTGAAGGTTTATTTTCCTGAAGATTGCTTGATGAAGATATTCATGGCGACTCTGGAAGGTGAAGCCTGATCTTGGTATGAAAGTTTGCCGCCTGCTTGTATTTACTGTTTAAAGGATTTTCATACCATGTTCTTTGAAAGGTATAAAGAATCTTATCCATCCTTAACTTTAGTTCAGAACTGTTGTAGCCATGTTCATAGTTTTATTGAAAATCTTGAAAAAGTTTATGAAGATGATGACTTCATGGATGATGAGATCATGGAGGCTTTGTACGAAAATCCATTTCAGCAGCATAAGGAGAACTTAGAGGCTACTCATCAAGATGCTTAGGAAACTTTGCAGCAGGATCAAGATCTTAGTACAATGGGAAATGATGAAAGAGAAGGTTTTATTTCAGACCTGTCCATAGAAGAAGACAATATGCAGGAAAGTCAAGTTTCGATTTCAGAATGTGATAAAGTCAAGTCAGTTATTTCAGATCTAGATTCAGATCGTGATGATCAAGAATACCTTGTGCTGAATCCCATGAAGGAGAGCTTTGTTGTTGAGATCATCTGGAATGAAGAAGACAGAGTTATTGATCCAAATGTTTTCATTTCATTAGAACAAAGCCTTCACGAGGAGGTAATCCAGTCAGTTCATGAAAAACAAGATGAGATCTTTGTTCAAGTAAGTGAAAAATCATCTTTCAATAACTCAGTGATAAATGATAATTTGATTGCCATGTCATATGAAGATGATCAAAAATGTTTTCAAAATTCAGAAGATCAGGGAATTAAGGACTGTCATTCAGGTTTTTCATGTTTTTCATGTTATTTCATGAAGACAATCACTATCTGAGAAAAAGAAAACAAAAAGCATTATCTCCTTTGTCTGAAGATGAGATAGATCAACTCCTGAAAGGTCATGTTATAGCCCAAGCTAAAGCAGATTTGCAGTGCCCACATGGTCAAGAAAGTGTTGGTGAAACTTCTTCCTCTTTTGAAAATGATGACGGTCTTGTAATTAGCTTTATAGATCAGCAAACAGATAATATTTTCTTTCATGAAGATGATAAGGCTGTCATGTTTGATAATCTTGAAGATTGTTTTTTGTTTAAGAATGACCTAGACCATGAAGTCGAGGAGTATGAGCTTGAGAGAGACAATATGCCAGAATTTCTCATGGTCAAGGAACTTACAACTAACACTCAGATGGCAGAAGCTTATACCTCTCTGTGCCTTCCTATCACTCGGCGATCAATTGTTCTTTCAGATCAGAATGAAGGGAGTACTTGTATTTTTGCTGCTGGATCTCAAGACCAACTACTGCTTCAGGATTTTCAAGATCCCTTCGACATTCTTTTACAAGCATCAGAAAAGATAAATGTTGCCTGGTTCGTTATCATAAGCCTTGGTTTCAATGATTATTGTGAGTTTCCTACATGTACATCATTCTACTTGCTCGAGAAAAGTGAGAGCAGAGTTTTGGTATGTAGCCATCTGCTGGATTGGTTACATTGGAAGGCTCACTACACATGATTGTACATATTTCATCAGTAGGTAGTTGGTTGTCATCATGATTTGAAGCCCTCAAATATCGATGGACTGCTGCCATTAAAAATATTTGTAATTACAAATTCAAGTTAATTAGGTCTTGAGTCATTTTTGTTTTAGTCAGTTTCAACATAGTCTCAGAGCAAGTGTGTACTGTCGTCATTCATTCAGTTTGGGGCCCGAAGTGAAGGCTATAAAACTGAAGGTCTGATTTCAGTTTTGGTGTGTCAGTTTTTTGAGTCATTTTCGAGTCAGTTTTAGTTGAGTGAGAGTCAATTTGTGTCATCAAGTCATCAGTTTTCAGTCATGCATTTCAGCTTGAGTTTTTGACTCCATTGCCCAATGGATAAAGGCACTGTCTGCTTTCCAAAGATCTGTAGTTCTTGGCACCTCCAAGGAGCTACCATCCCCATTGGAGCCAATGTTACTGTCAGTCTTTGCAGCCTTCCTCCAGTGATCAAACATGCTCTTACAAAATGATTTTAAGGTTTCAAGGTCAAATTTTGTCATTTCAATGAGTCTTCAAGAAAAATTTGGTCACTAGGTATTAGGTCTAGGGTTTGCTTTTACTCCTGTCAAAGTTGTCCAAATATCGGTCCATGTCACCATTCAGCTGAGTGTACCATCATTCAGAGGGTTTTCATCATCATGTCAAGTTCCACTGGGTCATTTTACACCTTGTTCATGCTTCAGTTGTGCCTAGGTAAGGTTCATTTCCCTCTCCTAGGGTTTTGGAGGTAATTTCTCTTGGATGGTCAAATAATCAGCAAAACTTGTATCCTGATGTCCATACACCTTCCCCTATCCTTAATGTACCTTATTAAAAACTTCCCATCACTGAGATCCCCCAAATTCCTCATTTTCGCACAAACCCTAGTTTCTTGCTACAACTTGGCAATTTTCTAGGCTAGGAGTGTGTTTTTCCCTTTTGGACCCCTTCCCTTCACTCAATATCTGAAATTACACTTTTCCCTACTTCCTAACACTGCTCCCTACTTCCCAAAATTTTCTCAAGAATTTAGAAGCCCCTTATCCCCTTCATTTCGCTTCATTTCGACAAATCCCTTGTTCCACACACCGGGATAGGTTTTACTCCAACGATGTTTCTGAGCAATAAAAGATGAATTTGGGAAAATTAAGAGAGGTTTTTGTCCAAAATAGGCCAAAGAATAAAAAATTCCTTCACTTTTTACACAGGTGTCATGGTTTTAGAGAAATGTCAAAAATATAGTTTCCTTAGGAGAATTGATGCACCTCTGAAGTGACCTTGGGAAAATCAAGATTTCTCCTAGCTTGTTTGGCAAAATGACTTTCTTGATGAGTCAAATGATAACTAGACACAAATATATTTCCAATGAGCTATCATTAGCTCAATTTTTAGTTGAGGAAGACCTTCAAAAGTTGACTGCAACAACACTCTTCCTTGAGGCAGCCTCATTTTGCACATTTTGACCAGTCTTGGGAGATTTGATTTTTTACAAGGTAAATGAACTCCAAATTGAAAAATTCCAGTTTATTTGGAAATTAGACTCAATAAGATTTCCAACGAGCTATCCCACGCCCAATTTGGACACTAGGACGGCCTCCAAAAGTCTCCTACAAAAGGGCACAACGCGTTGGGTTTGTGGCGCGACGCATTGGGTTGTGGCGCGACGCATTGGGCTGGAAAGCAAATTTCTTGCCATTTCTTCCAAATCCTCAAATTGAATTGGTCTCCCTTTTTCACTTAATTCAAATCCACCTCTTAATTTCCAATAACAATTTTTTGGTGTTAATTATGAGAGTTTAAATACAAAAACTCAAACCCTATTGCTTTGTTTGAGAATTGCCTCCTTTAGGGTTTTGAAAATAGTTTTGTGCCAAATACTTCCATTCCCCACCTTTTTTTCCCCCCTCATCACTGTTCATTTTATCACTATAGCCCATTCCTCATCCCTTTGCATCCCTAAAGTCATTTCATTTCCTATCATTCCCATTTCCTCATCTCACTTGTAAAAATTCCCAAACCCCAAATTTTCTCAAGCAGTCAAGTGGCCGTCCTTACACTTCAAATATCACTTGATTAAAGTCCATTGTCCCCACTGCCCTATTTCTCCATAGTCCCTCCCATACTACCATACATTTGGCACTAAAACAAAAACACCAAAATTCTCATTTTCATCCAAGACAACATAGACTTTGGAAATCATGGAGACCGTTACATCTTATGACCGAGACAGTGACTCTACAACTGAATTGCATGCACCAAGGAGACCAAAGGCTGTTGGAGAAGGAAAATAAGGAAAATAACATGTTGAGGTACATGGCGAATCATTATTGGGTGCAAAATCATGTTTGCAAGGCGCGAATCAAGATTCTGAAGGCAAAGTTAAAGAGGGCACTAAAGCGTCGCAAAAAGCATGATAGACTCCAAATTTTGGCTGAAGCTTCTTTGGCCCAGCATAGTGCTTGATGATGGACATTCAGCCCAAATTTCAAGAAATTTGGGAAATATTTTGTCAATTTTGAAATTTTTGGTCTTAAAACAGATTTTTCCGCCCGACGCGTCGCGCCACTTGGCGCGCGCTTACAATTGGCAGCTCCTTTGGAGGAAAAATTTGTATTTCTAGATTTTTCATCAAAATTTATGCATGCCTATCAATTACCTAAGGATTTGGACAATTTTTGGGTTTCCTGAAGGGTCAAAAACACCTTAAAAATGGCCTTTCTGCCACTTTTTGCACACATAGGAAGCAGTGTTGGGAGATTTGATTTTTGGAGGGGCAAATGGCAACCAAATCTAGAAATTCCACTTGGTTTGGAAATTAGATAGGTAGGGATTTCCAACGAGCTATCCTGCGCTCAATTTGGACTTCGAGAAGGCCCTCAAAATCAGCTTCAAAGTGGCGTGACGTATTGAGTTTTCAGGCGCAGCGCATTGGGAATTTTGGCCTAATTTTCACTCAGCAGCTCAGATTTTCGCCTAGTTTTGGCCAGTTTGACTTTTTCATGTAACTCTTGATGTAACTTGATGTAATTTCATGACTTTGATGTGATTTTGGCACATTTTTACTCATTCAAGTAGATTCATTCACCAAAAAGTGAAAAGTAACTGAATGAATCAGTGTCCTATCATATAGAGGCAAGTTGTCTCATTGCCTATTTTCCAGTTCCTAGTTTAGATATGGTTGAAACAGCTCCTAGAATGGTGAGCTCGACCCCTAGAGGCATGGGGATGAGTTAGGCTTGTCTATATCTTGTAATTCTTCAGTCATTTTCAGGGTTGGACACTTGGGATTGCTTGGGACTTCATTGTACATTTCATCTCTGCAATTTTGGCAAAGGAATGGACCAGGGTTTGAAGCACTTTTTGGGATCCATGTGGCTCTATGTTTTGATGGTGTGTTTCTCTCTATGATTGTAAGTTTACTGATGTTTCATGTGTACCATTTTCCTACTCATTTCTTCTTAAATTAAACAAACAAGTTATAAAGGTGGAATTCATTAGATTGTTGTGCTCTACCTTGAGTTTTGTTTAATCTTCCATATTTTCATCTGTTTGAAGAGGATTCTTGAAAGCCTCTTGCCCTCTTCAGCTCCTCACTAGTCTAAGCTATCCATTCATTCAATTCAAAGCATCAAAACAATTGCCTTCCTTGCCCCATTCAGAACTCTGCAAAAACTAGGCCTCATTCCCCAGACCCATAATTTGCCTTTCCCTTTGATCCAACAAAAACCTTCAAAATCAAATCCAACCTCTTTACCTATATACCTAGCCTAAAATCAACCTTTATTTAGTCATCTCAAGCCTCATTGATCATTTTTCGTTGAGATTGAAACGGAGAGAGCCCTCTCCCGATCTGGTAGGGCTAGCTACCAGATTAAGCGTGGTTTGATGTTACCCTGAATTCTGCCTTCTTCAGCCTGAGGTAGACTTAGGCCATAACACTTTCCTAGACATATCATCTCTTCCCGCCTTGTTAACATGAAATCATATTTTTTCTTTTTCTTTTTTAAATCTGCATATATAATTTTACATTCATCTTCCCCTCTTCCTTTTTCAAGGTTCTCCTTGCCATTCTTCATTCCTCATCAAACCACACATTCACAGGAAAATAATTTGATTTTGATTTCCTATTTTTTGCTCTTTTTCACTTCTCAAGTGCACCTGGATTATATTTGTTAACTCATGGATGTTGAGGCTTTGGGGACCAAATTTCTCCTTCTGAATTGATCTTCTCAATATTGTTTTGAAGATAGTGCAATTTTCTTGTGTTAGAAGAATTTTTCCCCTTGATGCCGATTGATGAGAACTTTGGGTTTTCCTCCTATTCTGTCTTTCTTCTAACCAAGATAACTTTATATAAATTGGGTTATGATCTGATTTTAAGTCCCAAATATGCTCTCCAATATTAACTTCATCTATTCTTTCTACTAGGCTTTGTGAACCAATAACATAGTCAACTACCCTTGCCCCATTGTATGTGTCGCAAGTGAAGTTCCCAGAATTTTTCCATCTATCTAGACCATTGCAGATAATTAAGTTGAAAGCACCACACAACATAAGCAACTCCTCTCCAAAATGATTACTAACTTTGTCATCTACTTAACATCTCACCCATTGAGAATTCTCCTCTTTAATGAGCCAGATAGGATTGTGATCCTCTTTGCAACAAAGAATACTAGCTTGTTGAATTTTTGTTCTAGCATTGAAATCTCCCACTAAAAGAACTTCTCCCTGTTGAGAATATGCAACAATATCTTGCTTTAAATCTGCAAACAAATCTTTGCTATCCAATCCCTTATTTTTGTAATTTTTTGATACTTGAGGTGCAAAATAACATGTTGCAATTATTATGTCATTCTCATTCTCTATTATGTTGAACCATAAATATTACTTATTTGTATCTTATTTCACTAACTGAATGTGGAAACCTTATTTTTCTTTCACTAAAACCAATATTCCTCCAACCCTTTGCCATTTTCTGTTGCCTCGTTCCAAACTGCTAACTTCAAATAACCATCAAACATAGGAGTTTTGCAACCATCATGTTCATGAGTTTCTGTGAGACAAATTATGTCTCTACCTTCTGCAATAGGCACTATCCCAAGTCTCCTCCTCCAAGGGTAACCTCTACAGTTCCAAAAAAATAGACTTAGGTAGACTTGGGTAGGATTTGGTTGCTACACGGTTTGGCACACAAGACTCGAATTTGAGTCTTCACCCCTTTTCATCCATGTTGATCCTGTTTTTTTCCTCCCTATTATAGAATTGCCTATTTTTTCTTCATTGTCAACTTGCTGCCATGTTTTTCTGAGGCCCAAACACTGCAATAAATTCTTTACCATTGTACAACCATGCTCTTTTCCCATCGTTTCTTGCTGCTCAAACTTTCTCCACTTCTTCTCTTCTCTCTTCTAGTTGCTTGCTAGTTGAATCTTCATTTAGGAAGAAGTGTTAACCTTTCAAGAGTTTCTCTTTTCTTAAGAGATGATGTTTCTCTTGCACATAATGAATTTTATAGGTCGAGGTCTTTCCTCACATATCTCTCCCACCCTCCTTGCTTGCCAAATTTTCCCTCTCCATTGTAATTTCTCTCTCAAAAAGTCCCTTGTCAAATTGAAAGTGCTTTCATTCTTTCCATAGTCTCTTATTCCCCTGATAATACAGTTTGTTTCTCTCACTTTTCTTTCTTTATGTTCTCTTTCCTGTGCTCTACGAGAACTTACATATTCTTTTTCCTCGATCCTGTGATCATTAGTGTCCTTAACCCTAGTTTTGATTTCTTTTGGAATGTATGTCTTCTTATTCTCTTTTGCCTTCTTTTTGGAAATGACTGTTTGCTAACCCATTTGTGTATCTACTTGAGTTGTTTTAGAGATTATCACATCTTTGTTTGCTGCCATTACACCATTCCTGATTTTCCATGCCACCTTCATGTTTTCTCATTCTCATTTTCCTGCCTCTACATCATCTTGTAACATTGTTACCTGCTCTTTCAAAATTCTATTACATTCCATTAAACATTGATTTGAAAGTGTGATCTCTGACTCGTTTGCAGTCTCTTTCATGTTCGTTGGCTTCTAAAATTTCCAGCCTTGCCCTAGCTTTCATCAGTTCTTGGACATAGAGATCTGATGATCAAGTAAGAGGTGTAGTTGTGGGACTGTACATCATTGAATCTTCTTTATTTTTGTTTCTCTTCTTTTTTTGGGTTTGTTTTCTTCTTCTTTTTTCTCATTTAAAGCAGGCAAGCCTGCGCTTTAAAATACCTTGATATTGTTTTGCATTTACCCAAATCCATTTTCCTGTTTCGTCAGCGGAAGAAATTTTGACTTGGCCCAAATGATTTGTTTCCACAAAATATGAGATTTCCTTGCCATTTTTAATATTTATTATTGATTGGTTTTCCATTTGTGATTTCATGAAGAATTCAAAATTTTCCTGTGGAAGGGCCTGAGCTCTGGGGCTGTGAAATCTTGGGTTACGCTATTCATGGTGCCTTCAGCCTGCCTGCATGCTTTTGTTCATGGTGTTGTTCACGCTGCCTTCACGCTGTTCACACTAACCTGGATGTATCCATATATTTTCCCTGCAATCTGCTTTTGAGTGGGATCTTTCCGAGTTGACATTCCACGTCAGATACTTCCTTCATAGTCGAGGATGGATTGATATATTGGTTGCCCAAAATCAGTGCATTTCGGCGGTGGTCCTTATCACCCAGTTACGGGGGAATTTAATGGTGCGGTGGGTGGATTATCAGTGCATTTTGATGGCTGCGGGGAATTTGATGCTAAAGTGAGTGGATTATCAGTGCATTTTGACAGCGGTCCTTATCATCCTGCTATGAGAAATGTAAGGAGTGTAACACTGCCGCGGGTGAATTTTGGATGATAGCCATAACCCATTGGCAACTGATTAACAATTCTTATTCTTATTTTTATATATGTAAGGCACAAGATGTAGATTATCTTTGTTACCAGGTAGGAATAGTTACAATGCACTGTGGAGGTTAGGATGGAGCACGACGGGTGTTAGGGGCTTGATTTGACGGGCATGCTAGATGGGGAATATTTCCATAGGTTGACGAGAATAAGTTTGCGAAGCAGTGATTGGAGTAATCATTCTTAGAGGTTAGTGTGATGCCATAGTTCTGTCATGGCTACCACATTGAATTGAGGATGAACTAGTCAAGTCACGTCGGTACTCGATTTGCCATGTGGTTGATCCTTGTTGATGTGGTAAGGTTAAGGGGTCCAAACTTTAATTGGGTATAACTTTTTATATAGTCATTGGATCAAGGCAAAATTTATATCACTGAAAAGTATTCAAAGAGTTGAATGTGACGATATTGTCCAAAGTTAATTTCGCTAACTTTTAGGGAAGGAGATATTTGTAACCCCATTTCCATGATAAGATGATGGAGGTTGGATTAATTAAAGGTAACACCTCTCATTCAATGAATATTAGTACTAGGGGGTGTGAGGGAGAATTACAAGATAATACCCAACTTTATTATGGACCTACATTTATTTCCATATTCAAGGTCATTCCACCCACAATCTGAATTTTAACAATTTTTAGAATATATGAATCAATTCCTTTCATTATAGCATCTAGAATAGTTCTTGAAATGATCTCACAATTTTCACATAATAGCAATTCAATCATTTTCAGTTGTATATTACATGAATTGGAAGGAACTATCATTGCATTATTTATATGTATTTTTATCATTCCATGCATCTCAAAACACAATTCAACAATTATTCTAGCACCCATAGACCCAAAATTAATATTGGCATCATTCTCTTTTACTATTTACATGTTTAGTCGAATTCTATTTTGTCTAGTAGGATGAGGGATTGATGTCATTAATTTCAACACTTAACAATTTATTAAAATTTTGGAATGCAATTGTGCAAATATTTTTTCATGCAAGTATACATCCATTAAGTGCACCAAGTGTATGCATCATCCTAACTCATAATACATGTGTCATGACTTAATAATGCCATAGTGCTCACAAATGCATCACATGGACTATTGCATACCTCATTTGGTATTAATGTCAATACCCAACTATTAATGAAAATTCCTTCATATATTTGTCATACCCAATGGATATTAATCACATTCATGCATCTATGCATCAACTATGCCATTCATCACCCACACCATTTCATCATTTAATTTAATAGAAATTTCACATTTTCTATTATTTCCTTTGTCTCTTATCAACATGTGAGGAAATCATATATCTAAATGTTCCTACCAACACACTCAACAAGTCATAACAAAATTCTTGTTTCAAGCTTATAAATCATTAGGCCAATGCTCATGGCCACATGGACATCCTGCATTGGTTACTAGTGTGGTTTCACAGTTGGCTTAGTTCAACTAGAATTATATTTCCACAATTCTTGAATTACATAATCATGCATTTTCTAAATGCATTCATCATCTTCATATGTACCACATATGATTTCATCTCATGAGTGTAGCACTTATTCCTTTAGTTTTTTTCCATCATGAAAACTCAAAGCATACAAGCATTGCCAAGAATTACTATCTTAGTGTGTCAATAGTTTTATGCCTTAACCATATCTTTTTTGGGTATCAATTTCAACTAGACAATCAATTATAATAAAATCATCAATGATACAGTTGTGCTCGAAAGAATCCTTACCAAATTTAAATTATTTGTTGTTGTTGTTGTTGGGCATATCTAGTTTCATGTGTGTGTAGTTGTCACTATTAGTCTTAATGTTACATAACTGGATGAAAGTGTCATGGGAGTCCACATGAATCCATCCTTAACCTACATGGAAAGCATCCTCTTGTCACTATTATCAATTTTTTTGATATTTTAAGTCACTTCCACTACCTCCAATCCCATTTATAATAGGTGGTCTTAACATTGAAGTTTGGAGAAAAATCTGCATTTTTTCTTATTTACTATCAAGGTCACAATGTCATGTTTTAAACCAATCAAAATTAATGTGTTTTTAAATCAAAAAAATTCATCATATATTTCCCTCGCATATCTGCATCACCATTCCATCACTATTTTCTCATATTTACCAACATTTTCATGCTTAATTTTTTTTATAGGACTCAACTTTACATCCATATTTTGTTGATGCCAAAGGATTCCGAGTGATTCTCATCCTCCCTATTGAATCCTTTACACAATATAGGGTATACAACCCCACCAAGCTAATCCAAGACATTTTTCCTCTTTTCAACAATCCATTCAAGTCCATTTGGACTATCCTTCATCTCAATCTACCTTGCCTAATACAATTTTGCTTTCAATTTATCACATGCAATTTAACAAGTCCATTTGGACCTCCATATCATTAATATATGGAATGATTTTTATCCATTTTTTTTTATGTTGTTATTATTATTGTATAATAGGCTTATGCGTACAAACTATATTTCATAATAATCAAAGGGAACCCTCCACCTTGCATTCCTATGCATACAAGCATTACAACTTGATGTTGCAATAATGCAACAATGTTGCAACAATGTTTAGGTTGATAACTTGGAAGACATGTCTAGCCTCTATTTCATTTCATATTGCATCATTTTACCATTTTCACAACTTTGTTCCCATGACAATTTTTTTTTTAGTCCATCTAGGTGACTACTTTCAATAAGTGGCTTACCTGTTACAATGTGCTTGATCCAATCAATATAATAACACTTAAATTTTCCCTTGGTCAACACTTACTTTGCTAGTTTTTGTAATTATATTTGTACAAAATTTTCATTTCAAGGGAGAATCCAATAAAATATAGTATCTCAAAAGTTCCCTTTTCCTCAAAGGCAACTAATATTAAGGCCAAGCCAAAATTTTAGTAATTGGACATAAATCCTCACAACCTCAACACATGCTTATATAAATCAATTCATTTTGAAAACCATGCCATTATTCTGGCAAAAATTCTTCTAGACACCCTCATTAATAATAATTTTATTTTATGAGAAATCTTATTATATACATAACGTTCACACTCACCTACTAGATGGGTTCTTGTACCATATCTATGGGGAGATAATTATTATCTCAGATATGCATAATACTTGGTTTGTATCCACACACAACATATATGTTTTTTAAATATAGTAGGCTCTACATCTTGCTATGCATTGACACATAAATTCATGCATCACTTTGTGCACTAATTAAGGTATTTATCATTAACTTCAGTCATGTATTGCATCCTTACATATGCATTCACCTATACACACTTATATATAGGCCCATGAGCATCACCCATTCATGAACTTTGTTTAGATGTAAGGTTGATTTGAGTTATGGGACTTTAAATCCCTTTTTATTCATTTGAAATCCTTCAAAAGAATAATTTTCACCCCATGGCTCTCTGTTCCAAGAGAGTCTTCTCCTACATACTTGTTCCTTGAGTACCATGTGCAGTATGGCCTCCCATTGAGGAAAACAAAAAAATGCTAATGTTTCTCAAAGTATACAAACAAGTCTTATACCTTACTTATCACTCCAACTTCTTTATGCATTCATTTTTGGTTATTTTTTATATTCTTTCCACGACTAGCCTCACAAGATGTTATGTTGTGTTGGGCGCAATGGGGGGGGGGGGGGGGGCGCTACCGCCCCCATGCTAGGGGGTTTTTAGGTTATGCATAAACAATAATGGTTGGGCGTACACAAGGATGGTGGGCATACCCACTCATGGTTTTGTGCATAGTTTTTTCGCATGGTTTTTGGCATGATGGTATTTCCCATGGAATTTTCTAATACCGGTCAAGGAAACTACGATTATGTTCTAATACAAGGTTAATGGATTAGGGTTTATGAATTATTTGGAATATATATAATGTATTGTAGCATTTAAATGAATATAATTAAAAATCAATTTGGTTTTCCTGATTTTGTGTTATGGGAGAAAATCTTTGTGTATATTTTTTATGTTCTCACCATTGTACATTTTTTTTGTTTTCAAAAATTTGTTTGCAAATAATTTCTATATAGGGCTAAAACCTAAATTAATATTCATGCAATCAAGCTCTCATATGCAAATTCCCCTCTATGAGTATCAATTCATTCTTTACTTGATGGGTTTCACAGCATAAGAGGCTTCTTCCCCTTACACATATATATAATCCCTCTCTTCTTTTTTTTATAGTTAGCTACCATAACCACATTCTTACATATGATCTACCTAATCTAGATATCTACTTGAATTCATTATAATTCCTTCAAAGGTAATTGATTTCATCCCAAGGAAAATTCTTTGGCCATCTAGGACACTCATCTTGGAATTAGAACCAATATCTTGTGTAACAAGATTAAGACTTGTCTTCTATCAATTTCATCATCACTTCAATGGAAAATATTATCAAAATTCTTATATGTAAATATTTCTTTTATAAAGTAATATTTATCAAGATATGACATGCTTTATACCAGGTTACTTGAACTACCTCTTGCTCACTTTCCATGTGAGCAAATTCATATCAATTCCCTTTGAGAAGTGGCTTCCATCTCTCTTAGATATTATCATAAGATAATCATAATCTTCAAAAGGTAACTTGTAAATATTATCATTATGAAAGGTTTTGATAAGTCATAATTATTTCCCTCTTATTTAAACTTATATGAAACCCTATGGGATCCAACAATTCCTTCTACTGATATTGCTCGCATCCCATATGCTCATATGCAACCATATGCATATACTTGGAAAATATGGTGTGAAAATGATTTTGTGCACACTTTTCTGCCCTTAATATTCCCATATTGATTCAATATGAGAATAAAATACAAAAATTAACTCTCTTTTAGACATGGAAAGGCATATGCTCCATGGTATGACTCATTCTTTAAGAGAGAGAGCACTTTGTTGCATAAACTATTTTACCTTAGGCATCATAGCCTTCTATTGATATTAACCCAAGAAGTTTTGGTGCTACCAGAATTTCCTGAACAAGCATTATGTATTATTGAAGTTCCATCTCACACCTTCATTAACTTTATTTCACAATCCTCTTCTTAATTCCAAGGAATATTTCCTTCTTTCCACATCATCCATCCTCAAATCTAGGGATGATAATTTCTTATCCATGATTTAGAATTTATGAAGATGTAATATCAATGCTCTATCTTGTGACCCATATAGGCCTCATGTTGAACCATAACTTTGATATTACTTTGTAAAATACCCAACCCGCTCTATATATTATTGATATTTTGAGGTACCCATTTTTTCCTTCAGTAATACAATGAACAGCTATAATATCACATTGTAAAAACACAAAACCCCACACTTGGCCTCCTAAGTCACTTTAAGGGGTGGGGTTATAAAATTATCACTTTTCTTACTCATCTCAAACCTATTTTATGAGGCCATCATCACATTCTTCCCATCAAGGGCTTTCCAACGATATACATTTTATAAAAATCCGAGTCCATATCACCAAGTTATTACCCTTTAAATATTTCACACTTGATGTCATTTAAACATTACCATATAGCTAACTTGTGGCAGATGATGTGGCACCCCATTTCCACGTGTTTCCTTAGGGTGGTGACAAGTTAGCACTAAGGCCACCTAGCCTTTCCATGTCATCCCCAATGCTTTAATTAAATCACTTTATGTTAAATTATACAATTGAGTTTTAAATTAAACTTTAATTCATGACTTGTTATATTTATATTATTATTTCAAATAATATAAATACATGTGTGCACCATTATAATATTATATTATAAACCATCCCATGTGCAAACAAAATTCACATGCTAACATAAGCCACATGCTAATTACCAAAGTGTCAATGGATTCATTGGTCATCCATGAAATCCAAAATTTAGCCATGATAAAACCTAAAATATTAACTTTAACCTTTTTTGTTCACAATAAATGTGGTAAAAACTTCAACCTTTTAGTTAGCCAATGATGTGGTTAAAACTATCTGATTTTTGCTGATTGCCAATGTGGTAACTACTCCAACCTTTTTGTTGACTACTAATGAGGTAAAACCTCAAACCTTTGTGTTGATCACTGATGTGGTAAAAAATCCAATATTTTTCTTGATCATTGAGAACTATAAATTGTCCATTGGAAAACTTCATGAATTTACAATTGTTGATGAATTCATTGGTGTCATGCCTTGAAGCTGACTGATAAATGGAGTCCTTCTAGAGTATATGGCAGAGATAATTCGAGTTCAAGGTAAGGGACGGGCTAGATTAATTACTCAAGTTCTTGAAAATTTGAACAATATAGTGATTATCTTGTCAGCCTTGAATATGCTTATGACATATTGTGTCAGTTGGAGGAAAAGGTTGGGAACCTTACTTCAGCGATGGAAGTTTAGTCATATATGATTTCAATTTTAAATAAGGAAGTTAGATAAGGTTCATTCATAAATTCAGTGAAGGTGAAAGTGAAGGAGCTAGAATTACATGATGGTACAAGGAGTACGAAGGTGCTTGGAAAATTTTGTTGGGATGTAGAGAAGTACTTGGATCAAATGGGAGAGTGATCATATGAGGTCAAGGTAAAGGATTATACCTCATTCTTGACAAAAAATGTGAAGTTGTGGTAGAGAAGAAGTGAAGTGTAGGTTGCCATGGGTCAAATGCGGGATGACCTCACCATATGGCCAAAGTTGAAGTAAGCATTGTACACTCAATTTGGATTGCATGATCATACTTAGAGTGCAAGAAGAAAGTTGAAGTTCTTGAGGAAGACATGCAGTATAAATATCCACATTTGAGATATTTGAGCATTATGTTGGAGATTCCAGATATGGCTAAGAAGGACAAGTTTTATTTATTAAAAGGCCTACAAACTTGGGTTCACAAGTAAAGAGGCATAATGCACAAACCTGTGAAGAAGTTATCACTACAACAAAAAAGTTTCTATATCTCTATGCAATAGGATTTAGAATGGAAGGAGCATGGTGGGGAGAAGAAGAAGAATTTAGATAAGGAGAAAGGGAAGTATTCAAAGGAGGATGGACCAAATTAGGGTGGTTTTAAGAAAGATAAGAAGTCTCTTTCATGTTGGTTATGTAGATAGGATCATATGGCGAAGAATTGTCTATTGAAGTAGAAAGTGGAAATTTTGCAGTGGGAAGAAAGGAAAGAGAGAGAAGAGAGGTATTCTCACACATCTATGTGAGTGATATAGGTTTTGGGGAAACCTATTTACAATTGGTCATTCCCAAACATGATCAAAATTGGAATAAGTTGAACTATGTGGAGATTGATGTGAGAGAGAGTCACTTGATGGTTGCGATGGATAGAGGAGCTTATCACAACTTTATGCAGGAGGATATGGTTAGGAGATTAGGCTTGCAATTTTTTCTAGTCTGTGCGCCATTCAAAGAAGTGAATTCCAAGAGCACGAGAGTTCTTGGAATGGTTAGTGTGTTCCAATACATATTGATAGTTGGAAAAAGAAGCTTGAATTCATGATTATTAGGATGGATGAGTATGTGATTGTATTGGGAATAGAGTTCGTGTTTGGAAAAAAATTTGTGCTAATACCTAATTTAGGCAAATTGTTCATTATTTCAAGAGAGGAACCAATGGTTTTTTTTTTTTTTTTACTTTTGGTGCCACGATAGATGGATGTAGGATGGCCATTATTTTTGTGGAGGAAGAACATCTAGATGATGATATTTGTGACAGATTGGATAGTATGGAGTCCATACTCATGCATCATTCAAGGATGATGGTTGAATTCGTAGATGGGATTCTGAAGATGTTAGGGAGACCTCATATTGTTGATCTCAAGAATTCCATAGTTGAGTGCAAGAAGGTTGATATCGAGACCTCTCTACATTTGATAATGGTAGAGGAGATGTTGAATATTTTGATGATTTATAGGATATTGATGCTTGGATTTTGAGTTTGTGTAGCGACCTAGATCAGGACGATGAAGGCTTCAAGATTGCATTTATAGTTTAGGATGAGGATTGGGATGATGATGCTTGGAATAGTAAGACTAGAAAATATTCTGATGAGTTTAGTGAGACCATGGAGATAGGTGGATGGCCTGATGATACCAATTTGGAGATATTGATTAAGGAGAGTGAGCATAAGATTGGTTCCTATCCCCCTTTGTTGAGACACATTAAAAATAGATATGGAGGGTTCATACCAAGCAGAGATGAGCCATTTCTAGGATTGAGGAGTACATATTCGGTGAGGAGAGATGGAGGATTTTAAGTGTGGAGAGTTAGTCCAAGAGGTTACCCCAGTTCATCTCTTTATAATCTCATGGATATGGCATCACTATTAGTTTCTTAGGAATCTGGTGAGTATGAAGATGCATGAGATGCCATGCATGGTGCTTCATGATGATGATTATGATTAAGACAAGTTTAGTTGACATGAGTATGTGATGATGGTTGTGGATGTTTGACTGCATGAGTTATTTTGGAGTTAGCACTATGATTAAAGTTAACTACTTGGTTAGTCGATGACATGAGAGGATCCAACACATGACATTATTACATGGGCATTCATGGAAGTCACATGGGATATATGTCATTAGATGACCTTTTTTCTTTGTTGATGAGATAGTGAGATGAGGAGCTTATTTATACATAAATGAAAACATTCTTGCAATGTTGATGTTATCTCTAGTGATGAATGGATTATCAAATAGGTCTGTTGTTGAGGATGAAAACATTTTTAGAGTGCGGGAGGATGTAAGGCCATTATATATGTGTTTGATTCACCATGAGTCAAGGCAATCTGAGTTGCAAGGTGGACTGGACACTGCACCATTTGCGGTGTTAGTGCGACATTTTGGGGTTTCAAACTTGCAAAAAAAGAGATGAGTTTTAGTTGCGATGTGAGAATGAGGTGAAATTGTGAAATGCGATGGAATGAGTGATCGAGGAGATGAGTTGAATCAAGTTGGAGTTGATGAGATGGCATTTCTATCATGTGTGTTGGACACCTAATCCTCTATGGGTAGGTGTGGAAGGCAAAAAGTCACAAAGGAGTCCAAGTGACCTTGGAAGATGAATCCAAGAGTCACATTAATGTAATATAAATGTACATCTATGTGTAATAGAGAAGCATCTAATGCTTATCTTTCTATGTGTGTGTTTATCTTTCCTCATATACCATGTGTGTGTTTAACATGGTATCAGAGCTGATACGTTCATAACCAATTCAACCTTGTGTGAGCCATTTGTTTTTGTGGCCTGTGTAAATCTGCAAAAATTCTGGTCATTTTTGCAGCATTCAGAAATTTTTTGCAGCATTCAGGAATCAATTTTTGCAGCATTCAGAAATTATTCTGCTGGGTTCATTCAGAAGTCTGCAGGTTTTCTCTCACTGCTCCCTGTTGCATTCAATTTTTACTACTCCCTCCATTCTACATTCTGAAAAAATTCTGAAATTTTTCCTGCAATTTCTGCACATTGGAGAGCTGTTGGAAAATATTGTCTGCCACTTTTTAAAGTGGGTCTCTGAAAAAATTCTGAATTTTTACTGACAATGTTGCAAATTTCTGCAAAGTTCTGTTAATGTGAAAATTTTTCAATTTCTGTAAATTCTACAAATTCTACTGTTTCTACACATCATCTCACACCTACTCATTCTTTCTCCTTAAAAAAAAAAAATTATTGTAGCCCACCCTCCCCACCGGCCTTCGATGCCCTTACCCCTCCCCCTCACTTCCCTCACCGCAACCAACGCTCCACTCACCCCTCGACTCTCGCCCTCACCCCCTCACCACACTACCCATGGCCCTCTCACACTACCCACAGTGCTCTACACTATAAACCCCCTTCCCCACTCAGCCTCATGGCCCTCTCCCTTTCACTCCCCCCACTCCAATCCGCTCCCCTCCCCACTTACTACCCAACTTCACTCCCTGCCCCCTCACGCAACGCTCGACCCGAACCTCCCCTCCCCACATCCCTGCTCTCTCGAGCCTCCGCCCCATCTTCCCTGCTCACCCTCCCCCTCACTGCTCCCCACTCCGCCTTCCCCCTTGCTACCCACTCCCATCCCTGCTTGCCCCCCCGCTCACCCCATCTCTCGGCCCATCCCCGCCCCGCCCTCCCCTCTCACCATCCTCGCTCTCTCACTCCTCGCTCCCTCGCCCTCACTCACCCCACCCTCCCCTCGCTGCAAAAATCACCCAACCCTCCCCTCGCTCATTCCCGCCCCACCCCCTCACGCTCTTCTCCTCCCATCCCCCTCGCTTGGCCACTCGGCCTTCCCTCCCTCCCTCCCACACAGTCTCTGTATTTCTTTTTAATATCGGTCCTTTAATTTTTAAATTTTTTTAACAGATTTCAATTCCCCCAGTTTCACGTCCCCCAGTAATTACCTTCCTCAGTTTCACCTCCCCTAGTAATTACCTTCCCCAGTAGTTCCCTCCCCTATTAAATACCTCCCCAAATAAACCCTCCCTCAGATAACACCTCTAATTTTTTTTCCCCAATTTGTTTTTTTTTTTAATTTTTCAAAAAAAAAAAATGAAGAGAGAGAAGAGAGAGAGGAGATGGTATAGATGGTATATGAATAAATGAATATATGGATTTTATATAGTGAAAAGTGAAGTTTGTGTTGTATGACCAAGGTTTGTGGCATGTATAGAAGGGTGACTCTCTGAAAGAGATTGAAAATGTGAAGGAAAATGTTGAAAATTGGTCATTATTTTCAAAACAATAGTGGCATAATAAATTCACTTATAGTTTTGCCACAATTTTTTTTTTGGAATTTTCCTTCATCTTTATTGTGAAGTAACATAGCAAGCTCAAGACCATTTGCTCATCGATATTGAAGCATCCAAGCTTGTGAATATCTTTTTGTTGAATTAGAGTTGTTGGTGTAAAATAGTTCTTTGAAGAAGAGAGAAATCACTTGCCTTAAAGGGTTATTGCACAGAGGTTTTTGCTGCACATTTACAAAATATTTACAGTGACATTGTATTGTACTCACATTGTGAGTGGATATTTCTTCTTCGTTCATAGTTGCAATCAGTGCTTGAAGTGTAACTTTGAGTTGTTGAGAAATTGTTGAATACTTCTATGATGTGAGTCATTGTTGCTTGCTGGTAAGATATCCAAGTCTATACCTTGAGGTCCTCCATAAGTTGAGTAGCAAAGTTTTTTCTTTGGGAATTCTATAATTGGAAGTTAAAAAAAAAGGGTCTTTGAAGTCATTTGTATTCTTTTGAAAGTAAGTTGAATCACATTGTAAACGGGTGCATTATCAGTTGAAGTTGACACCCTAATTTGAGCTTGAGTTGTTGAGAAAAATTGCTAAAATCAATGATGCATTAGAGTTGTTGAATAACCTCATTCATTCCACTGTTCATGATATGGTAAAAATGAGCAATAATTCTCTTTTTAATATTCAAACTTGCTTGCAAGATGCACGAGACAAAATTGAGTTTTTGCAATTGGAGTCTCAGCTTCAGCAAGATGAACTTTAGCAAAAGAGTCACCATTAAACCTATTTCTGTTCAGAAAATTGAGAAGGACTCTCATCAGAAATAAGAATATAAAGTTTCAGTCGATTCACATTCAGTTCCTTGTACAAGAGAAGATTTACATGCAGATGCAGCAATTCAGTTTGTACTTCCCAAGCCCATCATCAGACCTTGGGAAGAGCTTGTCCACAACGAGCACAGAACTGGTCTTGGATATGACAAGGAGTTGTCCTTTCATATTCCGGACTACCCCAAGCCCATCAAATTTCAGAGTGCCAGATTTCTTTATGACAGTTCACCCGCCGCTGTTCCAGATCCTACTCTGCTTCCACAACAACAACAACAAATTGTAAAATGCCAACACTGTGATCGAGTTGGCCATATGAAAGATCACTGTTTCAATCTTCACCCATGCAAGCACTATGGTCGGCACACCCATTCTTCACAGAGATGCTTCAGAAACAAGCCTCTTGCAAGAACAAAGATTCATCTTGGATGGATCGCTTCTTGGCAATAGGCATCAACAGCCAAGAAGATGTTTAAGTCGCATGTCAGAAATTGTTCTAGAATATTGAACAATCTTGCAGCTGAGTTTTCGCCATCATCTCACCTTGTACCTGACATGGGGGAAAATGGTGGTCATCTACAAGCTTCGATGCCACATCAAGCGAGCCTAAGCCACAATTCGTCATTCCAGATTCAAAGTTGTAGCCAGAGACACGGATGCCCATGAGAATGCCTTTGGTTGATGGACAACCTTAAACCATCTATGTGAGGTTGATATTCTTCCTCTTCCGGAGCACTTCCTCTAGCAGAAGACTTCAGCTTCTTACCAGCTTTGGTTGAGTTCCAGGAATTGCATCAAGAATTCCAGTGTTGGTGGTCATCCTTAAACCATCACAGGTTGTAGACTTCCCTTCTTTTAGGTTGAAGGTCTCCCTTTTAAAAAATGAGGGACAATTCCTCTAGCAGAAGCCCTTAGCTTCTTGCTAGTTTTGGAAGAGTTCCGGGAACTACAATAAGCGTTGCGTTCCAGTGTTGGTGGTCATCCTTAAACCACCTCTTTATGCCAACATTTCAGAGAGTTGATTCAGCCTAAGTGCTGCCATGCATAATTTGTAGATTTGTATTACAACTCTCTTCTTCAACTCACACATACCCCTTCAGATTAAGGGGGGGAATGTTGGAAACCTAATCCTCTATGGGTAGGTGTGGAAGGCGAAAAGTAACAAAGGAGTCCAAGTGACCTTGGAAGATGAATCCAAGAGACATTAATGTAATATAAATGTACATCTATGTGTAGTAGAGAAGCAACGAATGCCTATATTTCTATGTGTGTGTTTATCTTTCCTCATACACCATGTGTGTGTTTAACAACCCTGGTGAAGTTCAGCTTGAGGAGAATCAAAAGTGTAACAACCTTGGTGAAAATTCCATGTAATAAAAGTCAATAAAGGAAAAATAATAGCCAAGTTCACGAGACACACATTCCAAGCTAAATATTGGGAAAAACATCCTAGTGTGGGTGTTCATATGGTTCATTATGGCTATGGAAATTGGAAAAGGCAATGTCTAATGCTTTGGAAAGGAAAAGTGGTAATAATTGGCATTAATTTATGAAAATAATGGAGAATAGGAGAAAAGGGAGGTGAATAAAAAGGATTTTGATGATCAGTTCACGGACTTTTGTTAGTTCAGTTTTGGATCTCTCATTCTATTCTCTCTCTCTCTCCTACTCTAGGACACTTAGAGTTTCTTGGAGCACTCTTGGAGACTAATGCATACTTGGATTTTTGGAGAAACAAGGAAAAGGAAGAGCAAGAAAATGCAAGAGGACATTAGGATCAACAGCTACAACGAGTTTTGTTTACAGTTACTGAGTTGTATGTATGTTTTCCTCACTAGTTTTGACATGCATGGAATATGCATGTGATTTCTTGGTTATGATATATCATTGGCATGGAGGATTGTCTGGATTTACAATGGATTTTCCTAGCCTTTCCATTTCCTGGATATCCATGGTGTTTTGGGTTCATTTCATTATTTTTTTTTTTTCTATTTGGTTCTCATGTGCTTTGGCTATGGGTTGAGTTATTAGTTCCTGGAAGCCTTGGTTGGAAAAAATCTCTAGAAGCCATGTAACATCTTGGGTTGAGTTACTAGTCCTGGAAGCCTTGAATGGAAAAACGCTCTGGAAGCCCTTGGTGGGTTGAGTTACTAGTCCTATAAGCTCTAGTTGGAAAAACACTCTAGAAGCCTGACGAAAGTTGTGGGTTGAGTTACTAGTCCTGTAAGCCCTGGTTGGAACAAACGCTCTAGATCCATGGACAACTTGGGTAGAGACCAATCTGGTGATGGTTGTGATGTACGACTGTGAGGTGGAATCATTGGTTGAGGTTTGAGGTGGTTTGACCTCTGGAAGCCCTGGTTTGGTTTTGATTGATGAGTTTTATGAGATAACACATTCTTGCTTGGAATATGGCATGGGGGTGACTGGTTGAAGAGAGATTTGGCTCAGCCATGTCTATGGTCAGTTGGAACGTGGAAGTCCCAGACTTGGTTGCATTTTTATTATGGCAATAAGAGCTGTTTTTCTCTTGTATTTATGGGTAAATATGTTTGTTATTATGTGGATTATATGGTTGTTATGTGCTTGTCATTTCTATTATTTATATGTTGGTTATGAATGTGTTTTATGATAGTGGTGATGTATGGATCTCATCATGTTTTGAGTTGCAAATGAATGAAAAATGTATCTATGAACAAATAGTTGATAATGCATTTCATGTGATGAGGCAATAATGCATCTTAGCGATTCTCAGATAAGTATGAGACCCATATGCTCAGATTTGTGGCTTAAATATGTAGATTACATATTTGTGACATGTTTGACGAAACACATGTCATGTCTAGTAGGGGTCTTGTCAAGTCCTTGTTTAAGTGTTTGATTTTACATTGTTATTCAGCTGTTATCTTTCAATTTTGAAATTTTCATGAAGTTATGTGTAGTGACCTGGACTCTGGGTCTGAAAAAGTGCCACAAAAATTGGGGTCCCAGGCTCAGAACTACTAGGAAAAGTCACCAGTCGCATGCATACCCATGATGTGCACGCGACTTGAGGGTCCCAGTTGTTAGCTCCCTGTAATTTGTAATATTGGCAAGAACAAGTAGCAGGGAGCAACATCTAACGACTTTGGAGTCCAGGACCTAGCCTTCCTGGGCTCAGAGAGGGATCTCTCTATATTTAGATTAACTGATTTAGCTGTATGATTATATTTTCTGATTTTAGACTAGTTATAGAGATTGGGGTTGTTTTTTTGGTTGTATAGATAGAATGTGGGGAGCTTAATCCATTGGGCTATGGAGTCATAAAAGGGTTGAGTTGTACATCAACTTTTCAAGGGTTTTCATAGGGCAAGCTAACTATGTCAAATGGATCTTTGTGGCAAGATGAATATGAGATGGCAGAAAACTATGAGTTCAGTAAAGCTAAAGAGAAATTAAGAATCCTTTAAATATACTTCAACATAAATGTAGAGCAGACAGTCTCCGAATTCTGCATTCACGTCATTAGAGAAATAACATTCAAAATAATAGTTTAAATAAATTAAAGAGCAGTTAATAATTCTTTAACTAAACTTCAGGGAAAGCCTTGAGATAACAGTTTGGTAAAACTAAAGAGCATTTAAGAATTATTTAGCTATACTTCACAAAGAAAACCTCAAGACAACAGTCCAGTAATACAAAAGAGAATTTAAGAATTCTTTAGTTATACTTTTAGAGGAAAACATTAAGATAACAGTAACAGACAGAGTTAAGGTGCTCATGCAACATATCTTAATCTAAAATTTCTATTTTTCTATCAGAGAAATTGATGTACAGTATGTAAAAACAAAGGGAAAACATTGACATAAAAGGGATAACATCACCATTAACATAGCTCAAGGATCCTGTGAACATGCTTGTATTATTGATGTCCAGCTCAAAAATAGTTACAGTGCTCCAATACAATAATCTTTGCAACTTAGGGTCTAAACAAAGTCCAACCCTTGATAATGAAAATACATGCACAATTTAACTGCAAATGAGGTGATTGCCCTAATCTAGGGTGACAAACTGAATTTACTACAGAGTAAATGAAGTTTTGACAATTGTGACCATGCAAGGCCTAAGCCAAAAATATCTCTGACAAACCTACTGCAATAATAACTTTCAAATTAACTCCTGAGCTAACTTTAAAATATCTTTGACCAACTTCCTACAAAATTAATTTTTATAATAACTTCTGAACTGATGCTAAAATATCTCTGACTGTAATATTAACTGTGGTAACTTTCATTAAATAAAAATTAAGTTGGAGGTGGCCAACATGGTTGTGAAGAGGCAAACGCTGAGTGGTCTTGACATCTGGACTTGTCTTTGGATTTACCACTTCATAGAACATAAGAGAGGATGCATTGTTGGTATTGCAAAAATTAATCTTTCACACTGCTTATCATCTGAATATTCTTAACTCTGTCCTTTCATATTTAACATGTCTTTATCTGCCTTTGTTGTCACTGTAAATTCTTCTTTTACCTTATTGTTTTACCTGTCTTTTCCTTAACTCTGTCTTTTAACTGTGTCTTTTATCTGTTTTCATCTTTACCCTGACTACTCCTTTTCCTGCTTTTATTTGTTCTTATACTTATAATCCTCTATAGAACAAGGCTTTTAAATTGAAATCCCGAGAGTCTATATTTAACATGTTTTTGGGAACTAGAACTGAGAATTTTTTATCCCATCTTCTGATATGCAGATCACCAGCGAAATTAAAACAATTGTTAACAAAACGTAGGTTCGTAGGGAGGCGAGAAATGGGGGTTTATCGCATAGCGTAGGGTGAGGTAAGTGGGCTTAACTTCAAATAGGGGGTGGTTTTATTTATATGTGAAGAGGCGGTTTGTGGTTTTATCACGCGGTGATAAGCAGTTTGGTGGTTTATGATCGAGGAGCGCGATAAAGAATGGGGATGATGCATGGCAGATGGGAGGGGTTGCAAAACCACCCATTTCACAACCCCCTGATGGTTCTAAACAATGGGCAGTTGGGGGTGCGAAATGGATTGGGGGTCGTCAGATTCGGGGGTGGAGATTAGACGGTGGTCGGGTGTCGGATTGATAGCGGGTTGTTTTGATAGGTGGGGTCAGGTGATTTAAATGAAATAGAGGGGTTAAATATAATGAAAGTGGGGTTTTTTAACATAGTAGGGGTTGGGTATTTTAAAAAAACAAGGTTTATTAACGTGGGACTCGGGGTAAATATTTAAAGCGGAGGGATAAATGATATGAAAAAGCAGGGGGGGGGGGGAGTTTAAAGCGGAGGCTTTAATAGGAAGATGAGTCGGGGTTTTAATATAAGGTGGGAACATGAATACTTTAGGAGGGGGGTTAAAATGATATCAGGGATGGATTTGTATAGTGGGGCTTGATAGATTAATTTTTATTTTTTTTTAACAATGAAAAAGTGGGTTTTACATTGTTTTTAATGAAAAAAGGGGAATGAGTAAAGGGGAAGGGATATTAGAAATGAGAATGGGGTTTTAGCTAGGGAAAGGGGTTTAAGAATGGGAAAAGGTTAAAATGAGTGGATTAGGGTTTAAAATGGGATTTTAGAGCATGGGAGTGTCAGAAAAAGGTAAAATGAAAGGTAATGGAGAGGGTAAATGAAAAATAATGAAGGCGGTGAGATTTGGATTTCCATCACACTTAATCAGAAAAAATTTCCTCTTTTAACTGAATCAAATGGTAGATGGACTTATTTGACTCCTTCGTCACCAAGGATCTCATTTCCTTTCTAAAAATAAATGATATTCATGGAATATTATTTTCAGCATGAAAAATATAAGGAATAGGTAGTCATCTTGTGATATTATAAAAATACAAGAGTCTAACAGTGGCTCCAAATGGGGGATGGCAACTCCTTTAGGAGGTGTCAAGAACTTTGTAGACTAGTAGCCTTATCCATTGGGCTGATTTCCACTCTGTAATCCCGATCTGCTGCAACTTTTGTGACTGTGATCTTCAAAACCTAAAATCCATGCTTACTGCAAATTGAGGTCTGAAACACACTTGATCTTGAGCTTGAATAGACAACCTGAAATTGAAAACTTTGAAACATGCTCAAGTATTAAGAGATTTTTTTCATACATACCTACCCAACCTATGATTCAAATAATTTTTCTTCCTTTTGGGGTGCATTTAGACTTGCAAACCTTGACATCATTTTTTCTTTTAAACCTCTCACTTACCACCTATCCCTTATTTCTCCTATTGGCTCAGATTAGGCTTTTGAACCAATGCCATTTCCTACCTACCTACTAATAAGCCAAGATTAAATGGTTTGGAAAATCTTCATTTTCTAACCTATTAGCAAAAAATTCAAAATTTGTGCAATCATGTTTAGATTGTATGATTGAACAAGGCCTTCTTAAAATTAGTGGCATTTTGATTTGCAACACTTTCAGAAACATTCATTTTTTGTATGGGTTTACTTTTTCCTTTTTTACATACCCTCCTTTCTACTTTTTTGTTTCTTTTCTTTCTCTCTTTTGGTTTTATCAGACTAGGCTTATGGCCTTCACTTTGAGCCTCAATTTTATCCGATATCCTATTTGAAATTTGTTTAGGCAATGTTATCTACAATGAAGAAAATTTAAACTGAGATTCTTAACTAAAATAATGTTTTAGCATCCTACCATTGACAGGACCTTCAAATAACTCTGTTCCATCCATCTGTTGTAAGAAGAATGCATTATTACCCCTTGCAGAATGAATGATGTATGGGCCATTCCATAGGTTATCGAAATTTCCATGTTTGTCTTTGTCCTCTCTTCTAGAGTCCCACTTCAGCACTTTTTCTCCAATGTTGAAATAATTTGCTTTGGTCCTTATGTCAAATATTTTCTTGATGTTTTTTTGTACTAGTTGTGTTCTGTTGTATATTCCCTCTCTGGATTGCTGCAACTGAATGGTTTGGCTTACTCTTCTTTGTATATCATTCTCTTCAAACTGTACTTCTTGAATGAGCTTCATTACTGGCACCGCCAGGGTTGTTGGGAAGACTGCATCCATTCCATAGACTAGCTGATAGGGTGACATATCAATTGACTTCTTATTTGTCAACTTGTCTTCCCATAGTGTATGTACCAATTTGTTGTGCCATGATTTCTTATTTTCCTCCAATAAATTTTTAATGATGTTCACCAAACTATTATTTGAGGATTCAACCAACCCATTACCTTGAGGGTAATAAGCTATAGAGTGTCCCAAAGTAATGTGATATCTGTGGCAGAAATCCACCATTTTCTTGGATTTAAAGGCAATAGTGTTATCAGTAATGATTTTCCTAGGACAGCCAAATCTAGACAGAATGTTGGTTTCAAGGAATTTAATAATTACTGAGTCAGAGGCAGTGCTGGAAGGAATGGATTATATCCACTTGGTAAAATAGTCAGTTGAAGTAAGGATCCATTTATGATGGGCAGAGGAGGAAGGGTGGATTTCTCAAATGAAATCTATACCCCATTGTTGAAAAGGAGCTTCAACAGGGATTGGGTGTAATGGCAAAGGTAAAAGCTTTCTTTTTCCCTCAAAAAATTGGCATTTATGATAGGTAACTACCATTTTGTGGATGTCTTGGAAAATGGTAGGCCGATAGAAACCAACCCTAAGGATCTTATTAACATTGGTTTTCCAATAGAGGTGGCCTCCACAATCCCCTTCATGAAATTCATACATAATCCTATCTGCATTTTATTTAGGCAAAAATTTAAGCAATATACCACCAGAATTTTTCCAGTATAAAAATTTTTCCAGAATGCAGAAATTTACAACTTTTAATTTCAAAAATATGGCCTTTCTTTTGGACAAACCAGGAGGAGCATTTAAATTAAAGAGCACATATAGTGTATCTGTGTACCAGGGAGAATTTAGGAATGCTTCCTCTATAGGTGGAGTCACCAGCTCCTCTTGTTCATCCAATGAGTAAATCAAATTGATGTCTAGTGCTTGAAAATTTGTTTCAACCATTAGTTTAGCTAGCCCTTGTCCTTTGATTAATTTGGTGGGTTTGATTTCTAAATCATATTTCAAGATGACAGTAATCCACTTGCCTATTTTTCCATCAGGATCTTGTGTTAGGATGTCTTTAACCACTGTATGGGGCACAAATGCAATGATGTGTGAATGAAAAATGTAGACAATGAAATCCTTTAGTGCTTTGATTAAGGCAAAAGCCTGCTTTTCCATGATATTATATTTCAAAGGTGCATCTCTTAAAGCTTGGCTGAAGAATGCTATGGGTTGCTCCTATCCCTTTGTATTTTTCTACAACAATACAACAACAACTGTGTGTTCTGATGCAAAGGAAAACATAAAGAAATCTTTGGTGAAGTCAGGGCTGATCAGAACTGGTGCTTGTGTCAATGCTTGCTTCACTAGGTAAAAAGACTGCTTTTATTCCTTGGTCCACCTGACTCCTAACTCTCTTTTAAGCATGTTGGTGATGTTCCTCAGGAGTTCTGCAAGGTTTGGTATAAACCTTCTTAAAAAATTTAACTTTCCCATGAAAGATTGCAGCTCTTTGATATTTCTTGGGTGACTGATTTGCAATATTCCCTCAATCCTATTAGGGTCAATCTTGATCCCTTCTTCAGATATGATGTGACCTAGAAGCTTTCCTTCTTGAAGGCCAAATAAAGATTTCTTAGGATTCAGAGATAGACCATACTTTCTTCATTTCTCAAAGACCTTTCTCAAATGAGCTAGATGTTCTTCATCAGTTTTTTAATAGACTGTGATATCATCAAGATATATCACAATGAAGAAACCTATTTCTTCTGAGAAAGAAATATCCATTGCTATTTGAAAAGTGGCTCTAGTGTTCATTAATCCAAAAGGCATTTTTACATACATAAAGGTGCCCCAAGGTGTAGTGAAAGTTGTTTTGTGTTGATCATCTAGATGCACCAGCATCTGACTGTACCCTGAAAAACCATGTAGCAAAGATATCCTTTTGGAGCCTACTACCCTTTGCAATATGTGGTCCATCTTTGGTAAAGGGTAGTTGTCCTTAAGGGATTATCTATTTAGATTTCTGAAATCAATGCAGAGACTAATATCTCTTGTCTTTTTCCTCACATATACAATATTTGAAACCCATTCTGAGTACCTGAGTGGGACTATTATCCCAACATCGTACATTTTCCTTATTTCTTTCTCAACTAGTGGAATTTGGACAGGATTTATTCTGCGTAGTTTCTGTTTAAAGGGCCTATGGCTCTCTTTGAGAGGAATTTTGTGCTAGATGATATCAATATCATAGGAATTCAACTCTTCATAACTCCAGGCAAACACATCAATGAATTCTTTGAATAACTCAATATATTTCTGCTTTATAGGTGCTAGAAGTGTCTTTGATATATTTACCATCTTGGGCTCTTGCTCACTGCCCAGATTTCACTCTTCTATATTTTCTTCAATGGATTCCAATTTTGGCTTTCTAGCAACATCATTGAAATCAAAAATTTCTTCTAAAGGGACAAGTCCTCTTGGCAGGCTATTATCTCTGACCTGTAGCACTTCAAATTCTTCTTTTTCTGGATCTTCTTAAATTTTTGTCCTATGTAGGTATTTCTTTGTTAACAGATTTATATCAGCATCATGAGGGGGCTCCTCCTTGTATGTTTGTTCCTCAGTAGAGTAATCCTCTTCATGATCTAAGTCTGAATCTGGAATCTCAAACTCATTTTTGGATTGTAGGAAATCTTCAAACTGTTGGTCATCTTCAAAAAATTGCCAATATCTCATATTATTAGGGACTCCTAGTCTGTGTTTATCCTGTACTGTGTATTGTTTTTAAGGATGAGGTAGTTGACAAGTGCTGGCTGCAAATGCTAGTCCATTGGCAAGGATATTTTGATTTCTTGGGATAGAGGCAAGGTCATATTCTTCGAATGTTTTTAGGAGGTCAATGGCATCATTCCTATATGCTCTCAATCTATTATGCTTAGCTGAATATTCTCCCTTAATTTTCCTAATGACTAGCTCAGAATCCCCATGGACAAAGATCATTTTGGCCTTTAATTTCTTCAGTAATTGTAACCCCAAAAGGAGTGCCTCATATTCTGATATATTATTTGTACACTGAAACTTCAGTTTGTAAGAGTGACCCTCTATGTGGTTGTTCTTAGTGTTGTGTAGCCAAAAACATGCTCCTGATCTGGTTTTTCCACAAGAACCATCAAAACTCATGCTCCAAAGAGGTTCAGGTTCATAATTGCGTTGTTCATTTTCTATTTGGTTTGACTGTTCTTCTTTTTCTTCTATTTTTTCATTAACTACTAATTGTTCATTAATGTTTTCATCATTGTAAAGGATAAATGAATCAAGGTCTGAGTGGACAGAGTAGAGGGGGGAGTTATCAGGGTTTTTTTGATTGCTCACCATGTATTTCATATGAGTTTCCCTATACAATATTCTTGGTTGACTAAAGACTGGCATGGTAGCATAAGTCATATCCATTTGGAGGGTGCCTTGAAGCTTGGCTCCCCATGAGCGTGATAGAAGCATGCCATATTTAGGGGGAATGTCAGCCACCACAATATCCATTACTAGACTTTTGGCTGGTATCTGTGATAAAGTAACACAAAGATATTTGATTAGGCCTAGACATTTAATTCTATTGGAGTCAAAAGAGTACAGGTCTTTGTATGGTCTATTTATCTCAAGGCCAAGTTTCTCCATAATTACCTTTGGCATGAGGTTATGAGATGCTCCTGAATCTAACATGGCATCATGGAGGATTTTATCATGAATATTCAAACTGACATAAAATGGGGGCACACCTCCCTCCTGGAATTTACTGCAAATGACAGACTGCATTTACTACAGAGTAAATGAAGTTTTGACAATTGTGACCATGCAAGGCCCAAGCCAAAAATATCTTTGCCAAACCTACTGTAATAATAACTTTCAAATTAACTCCTGAGCTAACTTTAAAATATCTTTGACCAACTTCCTGCAAAATTAACTTTTATAATAACTTCTGAACTGATGCTAAAATATCTCTGACTGTAATATTAACTGTGGTAGCTTTCATTAAATCAAAATTAAGTTGGAGGTGGCCAACATGGTTGTGAAGAGGCAAATGCTGAGTGGTCTTGACATCTGGCTTTGTCTTTGGATTTACTAGTTCATAGACCATAAGAGAGGATGCATTGTTGGTACTACAAAAATTAATCTTTCACGTTGCTTATCATTTGAATATTTCTTAACTCTGTCCTTCCATCTTTAACCTGTCTTTATCTGCCTTCGCTATCACTGTAAATTCTTCTTTTAGCTTACTATTTTACCCGTATTTTCCTTAACTTTGTCTTTTAACTGTGTCTTTTATTTATTTTCATCTTTACCCTGACTGCTCCTTTTCCTGATTATATCCGTTCTTTTGCTTATAATCCTCTGTATAACAATTCTTTTAAATTGAAATCCCGAGAGAGTGGATTTAACAATTTTTTGGGAACTAGAACCGATAGTTGTTTATCCCATCTTTTGATATGCAGATCACCTGAAAAATTAAAACAATTGGTAACAAAACGCAGGTCCGTAAGGAGGCGAGCAATGGTGGTTTATCACATAGCGCAGGGTGAGGTAAGTGGGCTTAACTTCAAACAGGCGGTGGTTTTATTTATATGCGAGGAGGCGGTTTGTGGTTTTATCGCTTGGTGATAAGCGGTTTGGTAGTTTATGATCGAGGGGTGCGATAAAGCATGGGGATGACGTGTGGCAGATGGGAGGGGTTGCATAACCACCCATTTCGCAAGCCCTCAATGGTTCTAAACAATGGGCAGTTGGGGGTGCGAAATGGATTGGGGGTCGTCGTATCGGGGGGTGGAGATCGGACGGTGGTCAGGCGTCGGATTGATAGCGGGTTGTTTTGATAGGTGGGGTCGGGTGATTTAAATGAAATGGAGAGGTTAAATAGAATGAAAGTGAGGTTTTTTAACATAGTAGGGGTCGGGTGTTTTAACAGAACAGGGTTTATTAACATGGGACCCAGGGTAAATATTTAAAGAGGATGGATAAATGAAATGAAAAAGCGAGGGGGGAAAGTTTAAAGCGAAGGCTTTAATAGGAAGATGAGTTGGGGTTTTAATATAAGGTGGGAATAGGAATACTTTAGGAGGGGGGTTAAAATGATATTGGGGATGGATTTGTATAGTGGGGCTTGATAGATTAAAATTTATTTTTTAAAAAACAATGTAAAAGTGGGTTTTACATTGTTTTTAATGAAAAAAGGTGAATGAGTAAAGGGGAAGGGATATTAGAAATGGGAATGGGGTTTTAGCTAAGGAAAGGGGTTTAAGAAGGGGAAACGGTTAAAATGAGGGGATTAGGGTTTAAAATGTGATTTCAGAGCATGGGAGTGTCAGAAAAAGGTAAAATGAAAGGTAATGGAGAGGGTAAATGAAAAATAATGAAGGTAGTGAGATTTGGCTTTCCATCACACTTAATCAGAAAAATTTTCCTCTTTTAACTGGATCAAATGGTAGATGGAATTATTTGACCCATTTTTCACCCAGGATCTCCTTTCCTTTCTGAAAATAACTGATAGTCATGGAATATTATTTTCAGCATGAAAAAATATAAGGAATAGGCAGTCATCTTGTGATACTGTAAAAATACAGGGGTCTAACACCAGTCGCATTCTTTCCCATGTCAAGGGAGTGACTGGGGGATTGGTACATGAAAAGTTCATATTGGATTAGGCGATAACCTCTTGGAAGGTAGGGATGGCTCCTGGGTGTCCTGTACCATGTGGAGAAGGTATGTGTTATTGTGTGGTGTCAATTCCACTTCCTTAAGGTGACCTAGGAGGTTGAATCAGATCATAGTAACTCTTAGTCACATGTTTATCGTGGTTGGATAGTTACTTTGGTAGATGTGGGAGGAGGGTGTTACTGAAAGGTCAACTCGGCCCAATAAACAAATTACTAGGCGAAGATGTGTGTCCCTTCGCATGCTTGAGTCACATATATATTGGTGGAGGTGGAGATGAATTGGAGACACAACGGTGAGACAAACAACATCAACTCACATAACAAAGAGGCATATTGCACGGTGTTAAGGTGATACTAAATGTGAGCTCGCTCTAATTGAGTGAGTCACCCAAGGTGAGAAATGAGTTTATGGAGCCAAATTTTTGAGGTTTATGAGCTGTTTATGAGTGATGTGGGTATATTGTATCATGCAAGCTATACTAGTGTTGTGGGTCTATTGTATTGTGCGGTCTATATCAATGTCGCAAGTTTGTTGTATCATTCGGGCTATACTAGTGTCGCAGTTTGTTGTATCATGCAGGCTATATTAGTGTCGTAGGTATATTGTATTGGGTGGAATGTACACATGTCGTGGGTTTTTTATATTGGCTGGGTAACTTGTGAATGAATTGTTGGTTAGTAGTATTGAATCACGCAGTTAGAATTGGGATTGTGGCACAAACTTGTGACAATTGTTGTATCATGGGAGTAAGTAGTTGGATTGAAACCAAGACTTTAAGTTGTATTATTATTTGAAAATTCGTATATTATAATAGATTGGTAATTGTAGGGGATTCTTGTCCCCATCATTATAATGTTGTACTTCATGTTTATGTGCATAGTTATTATCTAGATGAATGTGATGGTCATTATGAAATGAATGTATGACTGAATAATTAAGCATTGTGGAGTATTAATGAAATTTAAGTGCTTCGGCATTATGCTTGGGTTAAGATTGCATGTTAATTACACAAACATAATATATCCAACTCATGAAAAAATTACAATTTCTAGAGGCGTAGTCCATGTGTAAGTAATTGTAAGTTGGTCAAACCATTATTTTTCCTCAATGGGAGGCCATGTTGTACATGGTACTCAATGAGTGAGTCTGTAGGAGAAGACTCTCTTGAAAAAGAGAGCCATAAGATGAAAAATATTCTTTTGAAGGATGTTGAATGAATAAAAATGGAGCCAAAGTCCTATAAATCAAATTGACCTAAAATATGAAAGAAGTGCATGAATAGGTGATGCTCATGGTCTTGTATATATATGTGTATATGTGAATGCATATGTATGGATGAAATACATGACTGAAGGTAATGATATATACCTTAAGTGATGCACAAAATAGACACATGAATTTTTGTGCCAGTGCAGAGCAATATATAGGGCCTACTATATTTAAAAAGCATATATGTTGTGTGTGGATACTAACTAGGTATTATTCCTATCTAAAACAACAATAATATCCCCATAGAGATGGTACAAGAACCCATCTAGTTGATGGATTATCTTGGAAATCATCAACATCATATGGCAACTTCCCCATAGTTCCCTCTATACAATCCCACATTTTTGTTAAAATCCAAATTTAATCTCGGTTTTGTTGTAATCTGGTTCTCCAAGAATCATATTGCTAACATCCTACAATCTCTAATCAGGAGTGACAATCCTCTTTCGAATCCTAGGAAGATACCCCTAGTAACACTTCTTCTCAGGAAGATGTATCTAAACATAATATGTCACAGATATACCACTATCTCAATAATACCAAATTTCTACTCCTTCTAATACTAAACTTTTGCATGATAAAAACCAATCTCACCAACTCCAACTTGAGCCAACTCATCTCCTTGGTTGCATGTTCCATTGTACATCGCAACTGCGCCTTTCCTCATACATCAAAATTGTGACTCATCTTGCATGTCAAAATCATGACTCATCTCATCTCGTCACAAGTGTACGGTTCACCTCATAACTCGGGTCGCATCAACTCAGGGTGACTCGAGCACACATCTTTGAGGGCCTTACAATTGGGGTACAATGAAATTTAAAATTTGTGTAGTAAGAAATTTAAAATTTTTCTTGACTATTCCATTGATGTGAATGGTTCTTTGATATCACTTTAAGAAGAAATTTTATCAACTTTATATTATTTAAATCTCATAAAAGAAATTATCTAAATTTCATGAAAACACATAGTTGTAGTGATCTAGGTCATTAATTTTCAAAAAATGGATAAATTATTTTGTAAGATGTCTAAGTTTCTTCATATAAGCAACCCTTACATGTAAGCATTTATATGTGCATATATCTTGATATATGTAGTGCATAAAATATTTCTTACTTTTGAAAATGTATTACTCCAAGGATTCAATAGATTCCTGTGGCAAATAAATTTCTTACAAGTCCTTACCAAAACTAGAAATCACACAATACTTTTCTTAGAATCATATATGAACTTATATCATTGAAGTCTCACTTTGAGAGAATAAAAACGATCATAAATTCCTTTACATTAAATTAAATAAGCATTTTTTTACAAATAACTACTTCCCATCAATATTTGTGAAATATTTGCATAGAAATATGTAAATAATTTGTCTTTAGACAATAAGTTGATGCAAGAAACTCTTTAATTTGGTAAATACACATTTGTACCAGATCTTTCTTTCTTATATATATATGTGTGTGTGTGTGTGTGTGTGTGAATTTTTATCTTCAAAACTTTACAAAAATTCACACATTCATGGTGATAATTAAATTATTACCAATAATTACCATATCCCTAATAAATATGCAAATATTTTTGCATATAAGCTTATATTTATATTTAGATAATGTATGGATATATTTTTGCATTAACTATATACATACATTTACATGTATATATTTTTATTTATACTTAGCTGAAGAGAGTTTCCTCCCCATGGCCACACACTACCAATGACTTACCCATATATATGAGGAGACAAAAGAAAAGATAAAGTGGCAGCCATGTACACCTTAAGATTATTATAACTATGTTTTAATAATTGACTTTAATTGAGGGCATATGATTATTGATCCTTGGTTAACAAATTTAAGTGAGGATTATCATTTTAGGTCCAATGAGATAATTTAAGGCTTCCCAAAAACCCATTGAAAATCGAACATCAAGGTTGAAGTCTTGGCCTAAATCCTTTTTCATGAGCTAATATTGTAATTCCTTCAAGCTACATAATTTGATTCCTCAAGTATGCAATGGCTTTGTATTTGTTTTTCGGGAGGTTTCAAAACTTATCTATAATTCAAAATAACTAAGAACCCAATGTTGAGATGTATGTCTTAATTTTTGAAAAATTACCATTCATTAAAGAAAATTGTATTGTATTGTATTTAGATGTTATTTGAAGACTTTCATGACTTAGTATTCATTATAAATACAATATTTTTCTTTCATATAGTTAGGTTCATAATGAGAATTAAGATAGTCTTTCCATGATTAGTCTTGGCTAGAAATCACTTGCG
This sequence comes from Pinus albicaulis, assembly GCA_034641835.2. Classification (NCBI taxonomy): domain Eukaryota; kingdom Viridiplantae; phylum Streptophyta; class Pinopsida; order Pinales; family Pinaceae; genus Pinus; species Pinus albicaulis. The sequence continues at coordinate 740,429,302 of CM076576.1, forward strand.
TGACTACATTCTTTCTTTGAGCAACTCATTATTGGAATGTTCCTATTAAAATAACATTCATATATGCTTAAGGAAATTGAGGTGCATAAAACTCTACTCTTTTGATACACACACACACACACACACACATTTAATTACAACAAACCCATCACAAAGAAATAACAAATGGATATAACATCAACAAATTCTCTCTTCATGTTTTCTGTCAAATTTTAATATGAAACAAGATATATGCACAACCATGGGAATATTTCCCATGACATCAATTAAACATCACATTGTAGATTTAAAACATGGAAGTTCTTATATTAAATTAATTATTGATGAAAATAAATCTAGGAGGGAACCTTTTTCACCCAACCATAGGCTCAACTGCACCACTACACTCTAAAGCTAGTGATTTCCTAACAAAACCATGATACCACAAGGGAAAAACTATCCAACTCAATTAAATAGGATGGGTGAAGGAAACTCTTCTTCAATATCATGTGGACATTAGAGAGTTCCTTTTCCTACTAATCATAGGGTCTTCACAAAATTCAGATGGCTCTCAATTTTCTAGTATAGCAATATGGAAATCCTTTTGTTGCTCTAGAGTCTCTCGGTGATTTCATTGCTTATTGTTTATCATGCTCACCCAACATGCATCAATTCATGACCCCCATTTCTCATCTAATTTCTAGATTTCTCATGCAAATATTTTACATGAAAAATTCATTTTTAGAGAGCCCAAACACAACAATATTATTCCAATCCATGATTGGCACTTTTCTAGGTGTATTTGGGCACCCAAAACTTAATGTAATCACCAAAAATGACCTAAAAATATTTCCACTTTAGAATGGAATCAGTCTACTTGTGAATTTGTTATTCTAGGCACCTATGTACCTCTTCTCTATTTGTGTGTATGATCTTTCTCCCTGCATGAATGATTGTTTCACACATTTTCCATTCATAGGTCTCTACTCCCTTCCAAAATTTTCCATAGTTAATACAGAGTATTGCCATGAATTTCCCATATCTATCTCAATCTTTCAGAAAGACTCATGGGTTAGTTTTTAATTCAGATAAATGTACTCAACCAATTCCTTCCATTAAATTTTGATGCATCCTTTCAACTACTGCCCCAACTTCTACATTTATGAGGGTGTCTATTCCAACAATGTGATAATCACAATCAATGGGCTCTTAGGAAAGAGGGAAAAATTTTAGATTTGAATTTGAAATTCATGGCATAGATTTGGAAAGACAAATTTCTCATAACCCCACACCATCCCCACTCGTGATAGCATAGTTTGTATTAGTGTTCACATTATTTGTGTTTAGTGTTTTTAATTAATGGAAATATATATTATTCTTGGATTCATCCAATTCATATTTTTTGCAATAGTGACACATGCAATACAATACCATTAATATAATTAAACACAATTAACTAGAAATTAACATAAAGGTTAGGATTATATTGTTACAAAAATTTCAAAAAGCACATAATCCTATTTAACATTTCCAAGGCTAGTCATTTTATCATCCATTTTGTCAAATTGAGTTCATCATCGACCTCAACGCCCACAAAACACTTACATGCAATTGAGCCATCAATGCATCATAAAGCTCCATTGGATAAGAGATGTCGGTCACCAAATACTTAGAATTCAAAGTATTTGAATTGAGACGTTAGAAATTGAGTTAGACATTAAAAGAAAAAAAAGAAAAGACGAAATTTGAATGGACAGAAGTCATAACCCAACATTAATGTTGGCTACTATTATTGTTGATGTCATGTTTAATTTATCTCTATCTTTTTCTATCAATGAAAAAATTAATATTGTAATCCATAATGACATAATTAACATTGTAATCCAATAATGATGCCGAAAAATCTTTTAAAATTACTAATCCAATAATATATATATATATATATATATATATATATATATATATATATATATATATATATATATATAGTTAGATTTTTAAATTTTGTGTATGGTTCAAAATATTAAAAACGATGAAAACAATATGAAACAATATGCTTGCCTATGGGAGATATAATAACCTTTTAGATATAATTTAAGCATATCATTGATTAAGAACTCAAGTATAAGTATAATAATAATTTCATTAAGGACTTAATTATAAGATGAATAATGATTAAATTTTAGGTAAGAACAAATTTTAGCTAAATTTAATGTATAGATAATAATTTTTCCCATTTAAATATATGTTAAAATTTGAAATTAATACCCTTGGTGGGGGTGTTGGTTGATGGGATGTTGGAGGTTAGAGGGGAGATTACCAACCCTCCACGATTTTATGTTTTGAGGTTCTTGATACAGACACTTACAACTGAGCAATGATCAGGAGATAGGCTTTGGGCATGTAGGGGTTCCAAATCTTGGGACTTTGATGGTTACATTGGAGCTGGATATTGTAGCAGCCAATGGAATTAGCCTTTCTTCAACGCACATGACTTTGTAAGTTCAAGTTCAAAGGGGTATTCAATTTATGGTATTGTTCTGCTCTTCTAGTTCAATAATTCATTCTTTGGTTTTGTTTCTAGCAAGTGGATGTTAATTTTATTTGTTTGGAACTCAACATGGTTAGGTATCAGCATGAATTACGGTGTCTTTTGGCGAGAACTAGTCCCTGCCAGGAGATTTTCATATGCCATACCTTTTCATTTATCCTCCTCTGCTTCTGGGCCTTATCTACCTTGGATTCCCAGAATCCTCTAGTTTTTTTTTTTTTGGATTTCCTAGTGTGAATCCTCTGAGTCCCTAGTTGTTGTGGGAAAATAATCTTGCCTGGATATTTCTATTTTTTGTGATATTCCATAACAAAAAATGCATATTTTCCACCCACCTTAAAATTCATAGAGAAATTTTCCAAATTGAAGCCCTCACCACTAACAACGGAAGAGCTCATTCTGATTCAGAAATATAAGAGGAGGTAGCCAACTAGGTTCCTGACCCTGGACATACTAGGGGAAGATGAAGCCAGTACTTGAACTCCATCACCCTCCATTGGCAGATGAAAAATATTCTAGGCAGGGTCTTGAAGGAGAAGCATGAAGACCACAATGTTATCAATGCTCTTGTCTTGCTAGTTTGGATGTTCATCTAGCTCACCTTGAAAATCATCTTCCATGTGACTTAAAACCTCCTGCTCTAGCTAGTACAAGAAATCTTGACCTAGCCCTAGTCACTTCTTCATACTCTTGATGTCATGACATGCCTTTTGGAACCTGTTTTATTTCTTTATGTAGTCCAATATATAGTAGTTTTCAGTAGTTTATAAGTATCAGATCTTTTTATTTCACATTACCTGAACTCCACTTAACAACCAATAGATCTGCTTTCACTAGAGGCATATTTAGACTAAACATTGCACGAATAACGATATTTTTGTTGATTTACAATATATTATTTAGGTAATACAATCTTAATTCACACAAAAAAAAATTTGAAATTAATAATAACAAAATATAAAAAATAATGTTGTAAAGGTATGAAAATAATGTTTTATTTTTATATATATCCATATTTGGATGTAGATGCATAGTAATTTAATATCATTTTGGAGTATAATTTAAAATTGTTTCTACTTGACTATGAGATTATCTTCCTCATATATAAGGAAATAACTTAACACCTTAATATCTAAATGATCTGGACTTATTCAAGAACACAACACAATACATATATAAACATAAACACAGAGATGCATAAAAAATAAAACTTCATTTAATTAATATCAAAGAACTGAAATATGCTTACATACAGAATGGAAACAAACTAGCTTAGGTGATAGTGGCTTATCTTTGAGAAGATATGTAGCGGATACATGCCTCTGAATTGTGTTACAATGAGGCTCAAGGGAATTTTTATTATTGAACATCAAATAGAAATCCTAAACAACCAAAAACCTAACCCTAGGATATGGAACACCAAGAGTTTGTGGGCCCCATTGGGGTTAGTTGACTAACCAACTTCCTGGGGTTGTAACTTGGTCATATGATCTTCGTTTAGCATGTAAAATACCTCATCAAAAATATATCTCCAAGTATTACATAATTTTTGGCAGGATCACACCTATGGGTTTGTGCGAACTTAAAAAAAAAATTATGTTTAGGGGGTCAAAACAAATCTATAAGTTTAGGACCCTAAAAAATACTAAAAATAGTCAATTATGCTATAAACAAGGAAACTAATTAAACGAACTAGAGGTCTAGGTGGAATATGAAGGTGGCCACTGATATCCATTTGTATCAATCCTCTCCCTTTAGGAAGCAATGGTCCCCATTGCGTGCAAAGGCTCCATGAGGTGGCCAATTGAGCTATGGAGATATTTGTTGTAGTTGTGCTAGACATAGGGGAGGATTTTGTCCCATGTGTGTGGATGCTTCGAGTTGTACATGCCCAAGATGTGCATGATCATCATGTTGATGACCTTTGTCTGGCCATCAATTTGGGTGTGGAAGGCTATGGACTTAGTGAGCTTCGTATCTAACAATGACCATAGCGTTGAAAAAAATGCACTTAGGAACCTATTGTCCCAATCTAAGATAGAGAATTGTGGGATCCCAAATTGTACCCATACTCGTTCAAAGAAGAGTTTGGCAGTGGATTATGTTGTGATACTCTTCTTGTAGGCTGCCAGAATTACCATCTTGGAGAATATGTCGATGACCATGAAAACAAAGTCATTTCCATGCTTGGTAGAAGGAAGGCCTGTCATGTAATCCATGGAGATGAATTCCCAGTTTCGAATAGGAGTAGGCATAGGTGTATACATTCCTTTCTTCTTTATTGTAGGTTTGGAAATGGCATAGGCAGTGTAGGATTTGATGTACTTCCAAACATCATGTTGAATTTTTGACCAAAAAATTATTTATGCAACACTATCACTGTCTTTTCTACCCCAAAATGTCCAACAACTTGACCGTAGTGTGCCTTCCAAATTATCTTGGCATGCTCTCTTGAAGGAACAAATAGGTGTCTCAAGTGGAATAGTATCATGTCTTGGAGGTGAAATTCAAGAACTTTCTTTCCTTCCAGGAGTATCTGATATGTGGTGCCATGTTTTGTCTCACTCTTGTAAAATTATGGAAATTTCAAAGTATCATGTCTACAAGAGTCGAGCACAGTGGTCAGTGCCATGATTGAAGGTCGGTTGAGGCAGTCTGCAACATAATTGGTGTTTCCCTTCTTGTACTTAATGTTCAAATGGCACTATTGTATGTATGTGTACCATTTCTGATGGCGATCATTCTGCAACTTTCCTTGTGTCTATATGAACTGTAGGGGTCGGTGGTCTGTGGGGATGATTGTTTCCTTCCCCAGAATGTAATGCCTCCATTGTCGGTAGGCCTAAAAAATGGAATACATCTCTTTTTCATAGGTGTTATACTTTCATATTGTGTCTAAAAGTGTCTCACTATGGCATGCCACTAGATTCCGTTGTTGAGTAAGAACTGCACCAATAACATAGTCATAGGAATTTGTCCTAATCTCAAATGGTTTCTGTAGGTCTGGTAATGTGAGCACCTGTGTGGAGAAGAGGTGATGCTTCAACTCAGAAAACACCTTTTTTTGGGATTCATACCAAAACAAGTTTGCTTTTGCTCCACCCTTGGTGACTTGACTCAAAGGCCAAGTGATATGAGAGAAACCCAACACGAACCTGTGTAGAAATTTGAAAGACCCAGAAAGTTATGGAGCTCTGTTAGAATGGTTTGGGTTGACCAATCCTGAATAACTTGTATCTTGTTTGGGTCAACATGCACACCCCGATCATCAATGATGTGCCCTAGATATTGAACTCGAGTCATGCCAAAAGTGAATTTATCCAAATTGGCACACAACTTGTGTTATCATAGGGTTTGGAGGACCTGTTTAATATGGTGTAGGTGCTCTTCCCAACTCTGGATGAATATTAGGATGTCATCCAAATACACTACAACAAATGAGTTGGTGAATGGCTGCAAGATGTCGTCCATCAGCCTCATGAAGGTTGTGGGGCATTCGTCAACCCAAACAACATGACCAACCAGTTGAAAAGGCCCTCCTTGGATTTGAAGGTAGCCTTCCACACATCAGAGGGTTCGATTGGTACCTATTGATAACCAGACTTCAATTCAATCTTGCTGAAATATTTGGCCCCCTTGAGCTGGTCCAAAAAGTCATCAATCCGTGGGATTGGATACCTGTTATGGACAATGATCTTATTCAACCCTGAATAGTAAATACAAAGCCTCGAGGTTACATTCTTCTTTTGTACCAACACAATCAAGCTCCCACGGGGTGATGAACTTGGCTTGATGTTCCCTTTCTACAAAAACTCCTAAATCTGCCTGTAGATTTCATCATTCTCTAGAAAAAAGCGTCGGTAGATTGATCCATTAGGTAGTGGTGCATCCGAGGTCAAATTGATGGAGTACTTGATCTGACAGTGTAGGGGTACCCTTGTGGGTGAGGTGAATATGTCCCTGTACTCCTCCATGACCTTGTCCATCTGTTCCTTCCATGTGGATGAGCCTTGTTTGGAGGCTTTGGATGTGGCCATAATATTATTCTTTCCCTAAGGGTGAATCATAAGGAAGAAAAATTTCTTGGTCTAGCAAATTATCTTACTGCATTGCTTCACATATATCAAAGAGACGATGGTAGGTGGTGCTACCTATCATGTATAAATTATTTCAAAAATTAATAATTATAATGTGAGGCCTAGAATCATACATTGCATGACACTTCCAAAAGTATGGTTGGCCCAATAATAAATCACAAACTTTAAGAGGATCAACATCACATAGTACCTCATCTATGAAGGGCTTGATGTTGTAGGGAAGGTGACACTACTGGATGACACGGAGATCTCCTCCTTGGTGAAGCCACCTGATGGTGTATGGATATGGGTGTGGTGTGGTCGACAGGCCCAACTGCTTCATGACCTATGTTGAAATGAATTTCTTTCGGCTTCCTTTGTCGATAATGAATTTCAATGGAGAACCCTTCACCCACATCTTTGAGTGAAAGAGATGCTCCCTTCCTACAGATATTTGGGCTTAATATTCTGGACCTTGGTGGTGGTAATGGTGGCACTGGGATCCACATCAATATTCTGATTTTGTTTGTCATTCCCCTTATCAGGTTTTGACTCAAAGTCAAAACATGCATTTGACTCTGAAGCCTTCAGCTTGGACACCAGTGACTGCTTAGCCCAAAAATCACTTGTGTCATGGGTGGGGATCTTATGGAACTCACACCATGTTCAAGTGTCCTTATTTGCCTTTGTGGTGTTTTTCTTTTCTTTCGAATTCGGTGGGTTTTCCTAGGTCACACCTCCTTGGCATTGTCCTTTGTTCTATGGTTTGCAAGCACCTTTCCCTTGCTTCAAATTCACATATCCAAAATCTCGCTTCTTCTATTTAAATTTCTACTTAATCTTGACAATATATCGATAGGCGGTGCCAATTGAGGATATGTCCAAGAAATCCATCTTGTCCTAGATGTACTTGTGTAAACAACTGTCATACTTGAGTACCATATGCAGCTTAGAATACTTTATACCCAACTTTGTGCTAGGGGTATGAAAACTATTTTTGAACTCTAACACGTCTTGGTTCCTCCACTGCCGCAACGTGGTGCACTTTATGTATTTATCTTCATAGCTCCTGACAGGGTAATACTTCTCTTTGATGACGTCTCGGAAAAAAATCCAAGTGGGTGCGGCTCGAAATAGTGAAGGTTCCCCCTCATCCTTCTTCTCACAGTAGGTTTCCCACCATTCCTTGACGTGGGGGGGTGATTTTGAGGATTGAAAAAGTAATATTTTCCCTATTGAAAAAATTAGGAACCAAAAATATCCTTCTAATAGACTTAACCATTTATCTACGACATTTGCATCTATCTAACCTTCAAATATGGGGATGTCAAAGTTGAATTGTACGTTAAAGGGAGTGGAGCCTACAAAGTGGTTGTTCGATGAGGATGTGTTGCCTATGGGTAACTGTCGAAGGATCTGGGCGAAGTTATCCATCATCGCGTTCCTTTTTCGCTCGAGGGATTCTTCCAAAAATATTTTGAAGGGATCTCCCACTCCCTCATATTTGTTTTCTTCCACCATGGGATGTCATCCGGGTTTGCAAGGTTGGTCTTGCAAAGATTCAACGAGTTCGATCTCTAACTCCTTATACCCTGACCTCATTGGAGACATGCAAATAAAAATAGATAAAGAGAAGAACACTCTGATACCACTAATCCAAAAATATTTAATAATGCAATAGAATATAGATATAAACATAAACACATAGATGCATAAAAATAAAACTTCATTTCATTAACATCAAGAACTGAAATATGCTTACATATAAAATGGAAATAAAATAGCTCAGGTGATATGAGCTTATCTCTGAGAAGAGATGTTATGCAACCAACTCAAAAAATAGAAGAAAATATAGATCAATGACTTAAAAATTATCCACTTCGAGGGGGGAACCTCCTTTAAAATACATAAATGAATGATTCTTGGATGATTCAAATGACAAAACCTCATTTCTATATATAAGAGTCTAAGGGGTCACAATATAATCAGAGCCGACATAACAATAATAATGTAAGGGCACAACATTAACAATAGTGGGCTTTCATGGGGCACAATAATAACAATATGGGGACTACATGAGCACAACATTAACAATAAGGGGGCTACACTAACAATAACAATAAGGGGCTACACTAGTATTATAGGGAACTAACAAGAGATGTGGCATCTACATGCCTCTAAATTGTGTTACAATGAGGCTCAAGGGTCTTTTTATTATTCAACATCAAAGGAAAACTCTAATCAACCAAAAACCTAACCCTATGAGATGGAACACCATGAGTTTGTGGGCCCCGTTGGGGTTATTTTGGCAGGCAACTTCGCGGGGTCATAACTTGGTCATATAATTTTAGTTTGGCATGTGTGATACCTCATTATAAATATCTCTCTGAGTAATACTAGAATTATGTTGCAGACCTCAAAAAAACATCGTTTAGTCTAGGTCAAAACATCTCTGAAATTTTAGGACCCAAAAACTCGTAAAAATAGTAAATTGTGCTATAAACAAGGAAACTGATGAAACTGACTGGAGATCTAGGTGTAATAGGAGGGTGGCCACTGATATCCACCTAAATAACTAAATGCTTGTAGTAAGAGTGACAAATTTTCCCCTATAAACCATGAATAATTTATGTCATGTAGCATGTGGCTTGATTTTCTTTTAAAAATAATAATGATGAGTGAAAATACATTCATGGATAACAATCAAAAATAAGTATTTCCATTCAATACACAACAGTGTATAGCGATCAATAATAAGTATTCTTAGTCAACATATTTTCCTAATAATAAGTATTCCCAATTAACATACATAAATATTTTCTTTGTTTAAAATTTTTGAGTATAATAACCTACTTATTTATGACCAACCTAGATCCATCTTAACTTTAAATCTACCAAGCACAAAGATGTATCAAATCTCTTTTCACCCTAAAATGGGCTCACATCTCAAGGATTTGACTGCTCTAGGAGAATGGTAGATCCAAGATGGATTTAGGTTGGTTTAGTTATTAATTATAATTAGTTATATTATAAATATAAAAATAATTATTAATTTATGTTTTTATTTATATTTTATTTTCACTGAGTCAAAATGCTAAACATTACATTACAACATCTCTACCATACTGGGTTGGATATTTTTATGTTTTTTATTTATTTTTATTTTTAACAAATTCAAAATGTTAAACATTACAACATCTCTATCATAGTAGGCTAGAGAGTGCCTCTAGACACAATAATAATCTAACACTATTATTATTATGAAAAATTATAATAGTATTGCTAGATTATTGTTGCATTAAGGGTATGAATTCAATAACAAAGTTATAGTAGAGTATCAATTACTGGCTATGCAAATTTATAATGCCTTCTTTACGAAGGGAAGCAACTCCAAGACACACAACTGTAGAACTTATATTATTGCAAGAAGCTCCAACATAATCTTGAATATGCAAATGTGAGGGGGTGCTCTAGGATCAAGGAACCCTGGAGGTTTTGTCTCCTACAAGGATGCAACACAAGGGAAGAGCTCAAACCCATAAGATCCACCACAATGCAAACATGGTCCTTATATTATGGAATAACAATAACAAGTGCCGAAGGTAAAGCTACAAGAGGCAAACAATATTTTTTCTGTTCTAAAATCCAAGATAGTGATATGTAATTCAATAGTTTTTAGGACAGATTTGATGCTTTTCATTAGTGGGTTCTCACAACCTGGACCACCAATGATAGCTACTTATGCTCCAAAGGTTTCTTCATTGTTCAATTTGATTCTCAACAGGATCTCGAGAGAGTATTGAATGACATGCCTTGGTTTTGGGGAAGTGTCGTGCTCTTCATTACCCGTTTGTTCCAAGATTTTGATGCCACAAAAATGGTGGTAATAACTATTCTAGTATGGATGAGGTTTCCAAATCCCCCCCTTCCTTTCTGGCATCATAAGGTTCTAAGATATTGAAAATACTTCGAGGTCTTTCAAAAAATTGGACTCTAAAAGAATGGATAAAGTATTTGTTTACCTTTGATAGGATCTGTGTAGAAATAGACCTAAGAAAAGGTCTTCATAATCGTATGCAATTGAAACATAAGACGTTTCAATGGACCCAAATGTTGAATTACAAAAACTCATCATTGAGATGTCGCTCATGCTAATGAACATGAAACTTGTAGGACATATTCCCTCAGGAAAAAACGCACCCAAAAGAGAAAAAGGGGAAAACTTTCAAAACAATAGGATGGAAACCTTCCGATCCCTACATCACAAAGGACTAATAAGAGTAAACAACATAAAACCCACCTTACAAAGAAGAAGGGAGAAATTTGGCACAATATTGAATTGCAACTCATCCTTAATTGAGAACACAAACATAAGCTACTCATGAACCATAACAAAAACAAATTGTGGTACAAAAAGAGGACACGATTGTGGGATCAAGGAGATCATCAGATAGAACAATTTAGCAAGGGTAAAAGTTGACACCCACCAACACTTGGCAGAACTTACATAGAAATAAAAGAAAGAAAGAAAGGTTATATGATTATTATCACACATAACTTCGCAATTTTTTTTATAGAATTGTTTTTCCTTCAATTTTTCCATCTTTCTTACAATATTATTAAGAAAATTTATCAGAAAATTTTACCAAAATATATACTTAATTGCATTTAAATTTAAAATTATAAAATAATTTTTGAAACACATCTTATTCATTCATATATAATGAATAAGGTGTGTTTCAAAAATTACTGCAACCAAAATTTCAACCCTAGAGTGTCACGAGGTCGATCAAGATAATTAATATATGAATAAGGTGTGTTTCAAAAATTACTGCAACCAAAATTTCAACCCTAGAGTGTCACGAGGTCGATCAAGATAATTAATATATGAATAAGGTGTGTTTCAAAAATTACTGCAACCAAAATTTCAACCCTAGAGTGTCACGAGGTCGATCAAGATAATTAAAATTGCAAATTTAACACGGAAGATTTGTATATTTCAACGATATCTGTCTTACTAGATTGAGGAGTACATCACCGAAAATAGAGGCATGTGAATGGAAACCAATATATATACAACAATAGGTATATTAATATTCTCTTAAGTATCTCAACAATAATCCATCCGAGGCATCGATCCATGTCGGCTGCCATCCATCCCATCAATCATGGATGGGCATCCCATGGGTATCCCTCCGCATCTATCCTCATTCCTTTGCATTTCGCACTCAAAACTGATGGCTAAATTGGGACGTACAGATACTTCACTTGTAAGTCATCTTTTCATTACTTGTCTATTCCGTTACTAAGTCGTCATTGTTTTTGCTACCCATTATATTGAGTACGCTGGTGAATTTTTCCTTTCACATAACAACTGGTAACATACCGTCATTGTGGCCTTTCACTCTTTTTAAGCGGGAACAAGGAGTTTATTAAAAACAAGGAGTTTAATTAAAAATTTGGAAAAACTGAATGCAAGAAAGTAATAAATGAAGAGGGCACACCAAGTTCAGAGAAGCGATCTGCTTTTGATCTTTGGGCATGTTATTTGGACTCAAATACAACGTGACGAAGTTTTATTATATTTGCAAAGCTCAATAGCAGCTGGTTGAAGGTCGTGAGAGGAATTAAATGTAATATTACATATATCCAGGCTATAGATTTAGGAAATATTAAGAAATTAGATGGATTACAATGTGTATATTTGATTTCTAAATATTTTTAACATTTTTTATCTAAATAAATTCAACATCAATAACACAAAATAAAAAATAAGATAAACAACTCTATATATCTGATTTCCAAACATTCTCAAAATCTATCCTCACATAAATTCAACATCAATGACCACTGTAATTTAAGAATTTATTTAACCTAAATTTGATCGATAATGTCACGTATAATGGAAATGGATGCTCCTTTGTGTGAATCTGTACCATTTGTTAAAATTGGTGCAATCTGTAATTATTGGGGTGATTTGATAACTGCATCGCCAATTTGGTGATAGCAGCATCGCCCGGTGATTTGAAAACTGCAAGTGCAGATGATGGTGAAATTTTCCTTTCACATAACGAATGGTAACACACCATCATTGTGGCCTTTCACTGTATTTAAGCAGGAACAAGGAGTTTAATTAAAAATTTAGAAAAACTGATGGTAAGAAAGTATGAAATAAAGAGGGTATAAGGAATATTTAAGTTATGAAATTTCAAAACCCTAATATAAGAACGTAAAAATCAAGCAACTTAAACTTTCATGTCAAAGTGTAAAATATTTAAAACTTTCCTTGAATTTTGTGGATATTAATTTATGAATTAGAATAGTGATTTTTAAAGTTTTTATTTTTTATTTTTTTATTTTTTTATTAATTGTAATATTTTTTTATATAGCATTAGTAAGCTACAGTGTCATCAATAATGTTTCACTATTTATTTGTAATAATATTTATAATAAAATTTACTACAATTTATTTTTTTTGAAAATTTTGTTGATAAAATAGATAAATTTTGTAAGGATGGAGATGTAAACATTAGTAAACAATAAAAATTACATGAGTGAAAAATCCAAAATTATGTTCAAAATAATTTGAATTAGAAATTAAAAAAAAAAAAAAAATTCTTAATGTTTTTTATTATATATAATAAAAATAAAGAGAGAAAATCCAAAATTATGTTCAAAAGAATTTGTGGAAAGTAAACAACCATAAATAAGAAAATAGGTAGGATTGTTTAAACACATTATTATTACAAGTGCTTATAATGGTACTTATAGTAATCACTTTGTTTTTAATTTTGTGTTAATTTATGTTTTTGTTAGATATTTTGCACAATATTTATCTTAATAAATTGGAATTTTTATTTTTTATTATTTTAAAATTTCTTTATGTATATTGTAATTGATTATAAATCTTATTGTTACTCACTAAGTTTTTCCAATTGTTTTTTCCTTCATTTTCTTATGTTTTTCCCATTTTTTAATTCAATTGTTTTTACATAGTGATTGTTGCATAATAATACTTCAATTCTTTTTACTAATAAAATAATACACATGTAGATTTTAATCATGTACAGAAATTATCTGCAAACGAATCTTAAAAACATAAAAACATAAAACATATATACACAGAGATTTTCCCCTCGATCCCAAATGGAGACTACTAGCTTGATTTTTCATTATATTCATTTTAGAGTTACAACACATATATATGCATGCCTAAACATTCATAAACCCCAATCCATTAACCCTAGATTAGAACATAACCGTAGTTCCCTTGACCGGATCTACAAAATACTAGGGGCTGAAAACCATCATGCCCCAAAACCATGTGCAAACCCATGGCACAAAACCATGGGTGGGTCTACCCACCGAAAAATAGGGTCCAACATTTTTTTCTCGAGGCGTTGCCCTGGACCCGAACAGGGGCTGCCGCCTCCCCCCTCCCCGTGACCCCCCTATTGCACTCGACGCACCCCCCTCCCCGTGATCCCCCTATTGTGTCTGACGCAACATAGAGGGGAGGTTATCGCCCCCCTATGACCCCACGTGTGGGACTAATCATGGCATCATATATATATATATATATAATATAAAGATAAATATTTTGTTCTTTAATATATTATGTTTTTTTTTGTCTTTTTTGTTTTTAATTTTATGATAAGAGTAAATAAACAGAGTTGCTAATATAAATCATATAAACGAGATCACCTTTCTCTATTGGTTTATGTTATCTTATTTTTATCCCTACTTATAAATAATATTAATATATTTAATTTTGTTTTTCTAACTATATATTTATTTGTATGGTTTATGTTATCTTATTTTTATCCCTACTTATAAATAATATTAATATATTTAATTTTGTTTTTCTAACTATATATTTATTTGTATTGTATAAATGGTTTAAAAATGAAAACAAAGGTAATATGTAAAAGGATAAAAATGATGTAATGTTTTGATTTTGCGAGAGAAAAAATAAATGAAGTTAAAAAAAATCAAAGAAAAATAATATTATTTTATTGTGAATATAAATCTTTTGATTCGTGTTATCTTAGGAATAAATGTGCTTTTTAGAAACACAGGTGGTACATTATTAGAATGCAAATATATTTTATAATTTCGGAAAAGGAAGAATAGTTGGACAACCATGCTTTTGGAATAGAGTTATATAGTTCTTATGATCAATATAGAATTATGACTTTTTTAGTCATTATTTTTTAGTAAAATTAATTATAGACAATTCTTTGAGTCTCATATTTTTAATAATATTTATGGTCATTTTATTATAAAATTTAGGATGGAAATGACACATCCTTATGGACCATGTTGAATAGAAGTTCGCATTCATAAATCTATATATGCACCTATAATTTCTTTCTTGTGACCTATTAGCTAGAGTCTAGGATTGTTTCCTACAAGGAAATGGAAGTTATATGGCCATCAGTCCAATGGTTACTAACCTAGACTCAAAATTTATCTATATATGTATGTATGGATTTCTTTAAAATTCACAATAAATTCCTTTTATTGATATAAGAAACTGCATTTATCATGAGATGATATATTGTGCCTTGTTTATCATATACTTGTATTTTATGGTTTTTTTAAAGAAAGTTTCTAATATATATTTTTTTGTTTAAAACTAAAAATCGTTAAGTATGTATAGGGAATTGAGAAAATGGAGGAATATAAACATGAATGAAATTCCATTGTTAAAGGTACCAAACAAAATTTTCTTGTTTAATTGGTGATTGCGTCGGTGTATTCACTCAATCGAAATTGAGTGGCCTTAATCACCATCACATAATGATACACAATCTCCTTCCTATTCCTCCACGACCAAAAGGAAGAAAAAAGACCAGAATGCGAGACCTCGGGTCAAGTCACCAAACAAGATTATAAAACAAAATTAAAATATCTAATATGATGTAAATGCAAGGTTATGTCGTGTGTGCAAACAAGCATATAAAAGATTTGTTCATGAGGAAATTATTTTAGTTGTAAGTATTTATTGGCATGTTTATGTGTGTCTTGTTATAATAACATGAATATATGATTACATGTTAAATTCATTGAATTTATTTTATGGAGTTTGTTTCTATGATCAATGAGCTTAATGATGCCTCAAAATTGAAAATCAATGAGAAAATGGATCGTTGGGACGAAATTCTACCTCATAAACGTATGGACACGACTAAGCACATAGAAATCACTTTGCAACAATAAAAAAGAGAAGGGATTTTTAATGATGTAGGGGAGGAAGAGGTAGCTGGGAATAAACATATCTTAAACTATAGATACAATAGATTTAAAAATGAGTACTCACATAAGTCTAATTTGTGCTTGCATTTATTTTAAAACATTTTCACATTAAACGACATGTTTATTTTTATTATCATTGTATACTATTTTGCCATTTTTATTTATATTCTAATCCAAATGAACATAATTCCATAAAGAAATCTCCACATTATTTGGTCCTTATTTTAGATCTAATAACTCAGAAACCCAACATACATCAAGTTGTGAACCATTACGTCTCTCACTTAGATTTCAACAGGTTTTGGAAGAAGTAAGTTTTGTTTCCACACAAACTATTTCACATCAACATTAGGATACATCTTACTATATTTATAGGGATGACAAGCAAGAAAACATATATTTTATTTTTTAGATTTATTTTCTTATTTGTTATTATGTTTGACTAGGATGATAATAATGAAAATGGATGCAGGTATTATTTTTGGAACCATTATAATCATTTGGAACCCCAGAACATGATAGTGAGATGGATCAAGTATATATTTAAATAAGTATTTATGATTGTTAATTATATTTTACATTTAATTTAGTTTGATATTCATAATTATATATATCTATTTACAATCTTGTGTCTAGAATAAAGAATATTCATCTACTCAAAGCGATCCACATATAATAAATAGCGAGCAAGTGATGCAGCCAAAGCCACATTGTTCGCAACCATTACGATGTTCACCTCGTCTTCAAGGGAATTTAGGAGAGGTAAATTGTATACCCTATACCATAACACATAATACATTGACATATAATTTATTATACATTATAATTGCATATCTTTTCAATGCGTTGTGTCTTCTTCCATTTTGCATGGTGGCCATCTGTTCATTATTTCCATACTATTTTTCATTTTTTTAACCCATATTTTTATTTTGTTGATATCAATTTGCATATCATTGATTATGTTCTAACTTTTTCAGAAGGAAAAAAGGGAAAATGATCGTGGGATGTTGAAAAGAACAAAAAATACATCAAAAGATTTGAAAGCACGTGGGTTCAAGTCTTGAAAACAATACATAGATCATATATGCTCAACTAGTATTGCTCTTACTAAACCTACTACCCTTACCACTTTGAGAACTAAAACAAATCACCATGTTTAGGTAACTTGAACATGTTTAGGGATTTAATTAGTGTTTTGTATAAAAACAGGTTTCTTCTTTTGTAATGACTATTATATTTTTGAATGATAGACTAAACTTTCTCTCAATATAGAAGTGTATTAGAGAATAGTTTTTTACATTTGAAATTGTATGCACATTTTGTCTTCTATGAATGACACTTTAAAAGAGTTGCATACCAACTATACTTGGGATATATTCTTTGGAATTTTCCTTAAGTTCATGATATAAATGTTCACGATTAAAACATGTAAATGACATAAATATCCATGATTTTTTTTTTATTACATGCTTGTTAGTAGCTTGATGATTTCCTTCATGTAGTGTTCTCACAAGATAGTGAGAACAAGTCCTTAATAGATACACTTAGATAGTGTACAATTTTGTATTTTAAATTTTAGTTCTTCTAATATAGATCATTTCTCAAATTTCTTCCAAGAATCTTCTAAAAGGCCCAAACAAGAAACTAAAAAAAAAGACTCAATTTTACATTAATTTTTTATTTTTAATCTCAACACACTCTTTTAATATAGGGCATACAAATATCATTTACAAATGAGCTTTACAAACCCCCCATATCCATCAAAATGGACTTATCCATAGAGATAACAAGTGATATATTTATAGTTATTTTTTCATAAATATTTATAATTATTTAATTTTAAGTCACTTACATTATTTATGTTTATTATAATAAATTGATATATGTTTATTTTATAATATAATTTTCAAAATTTTAATTTAAATATCAATAATTATAAAGTAGACGGTAAATATTTAACCTCTACAAAATATATTAGAATATTTATAAATCAAAGGTTGAGATTTATCTTGAAAGTAGCTATCCATTTTTTGTTCTTTTAATTAAATTAATAAATTAAAAAAAAAAGTCATATCATGGTATTGGTCCATAATATTGAAACAAAATCTATTTATAAATTAAGGTTCTCCATGGTAAAGTGGTGTTGAATCTCCACATAAAGTGTTGTTGAAACTACATGGTTAATAATATTTTTACATGATCTTTTAAATATATTATTCATATATTAATTCTTTTAATAATAATAATAATAAAGTTAATTTTATTTTTTTATTTTAAATTTTAGCATGTGAAATGTATTTTGGGGTAAGTGTTTGATATCTATCAACATTTACTAACAATTTAATTTATATGGTCATTCTAGTTTATACATAAGTATATGCCCCATTATCATTGAAAAATAACCATATATTATTCAATTAAATCAAAAGGACTCACTTTATAAAGTTATAAGTTATAATTGTTATTAAGCATAACATAATTTTTTATAAGATATATCCTAAATATATTATAAAATTGTTTTAATAAAGCATATTTTATGGTAATAAATAAAATTGTATTTTTTTTTTTAATTAAGATTAAGATGGAATATTATTATAAAGCATATCATGTCATGAATTCATAAACACTATTTAAATTGAAATCATTTTTTAATTTTTTTTATTAGCTTTAAAAATATTTTAATAATAAAAATAATAATTAAATTTTAAAGCTATGGTTGTTTGTGAGATAACGGATTTTATCCACATAACAATTTGATTTAAAAAAAGAGTTTATAAAGGTTTGCATACTTTACTCCATCTAGATTTGAATTATGACATTTAAAAAGATTTTTTTCATTACTTTTAAATGCAAAATTTTATTACTTTTAAACCCAAATCATAATATAATCACGTATCAAAAAAAAAAAAAAAGTGTTATCTTTTATACATACATTCACTTTCTAAATAGAAATTTTTTATTACTTTTAAATTCCAATCACAATAAAATCACAATAGTTCATGAAACTTTAACTGTAAAATCCCCCTTTTCACCCTCTTATAAATATTGTTTTGTACATAGTTATGTGAAGTGATATAAATTAATAATAACATTAAAATCGCAATAAAATCACAATAGTCCATGAAGGATATACACATATCATTTACGAGTGAGTTTTATAAACCCAATATCCATCAAAATGGGCTTATCCAAAGAGATAACAAGTGATATATTTATACTTAGTTTTTCATAAATATTTTCCCTAATCGAGGTGTGAGACAACTGTATTGGGATTTCAGATATGATTAATATGATGTAATGCCAGATTGCAGGGTGGTTGTACTCCATCCCTCATACATTTGGTCTGATCAGAAAGGTGGCAACACACATGTATCACATTTATGGTGAAGGGGAAGGTGGCAAGGCTGCTTGCGTACTCGATTTTTATGATGGAATATACCCAACATTATTCCACATACTTCAAGATGTGTGAGAGGTTAACGCATTAGGTGGGTTGGGAGTTCACTGTATGAAAGAGACGAAGTTCCACCCATGTTCAAGAGGGTCCCAGGATCCTAAGTCAGTCACCCGCCCTGACTCCGAGATTATAATGGCTTGTTACAAGGTTAACCATTCTCGTGGTCTTATGTTTATCAATCATATGGATCACCCTTCCTCTGTCAAAATCTCTCTCATGGTCCTCTGTTAATCATATTTGCATATATGAAAGTTGAACATATATGGAATATATGCGCATATCTCGAAGATATATGCATAGGAAGAAGATATGAGTTTCATATGCGCATCTTTCATATATGTGCATATCTTTTGTATATGCACAACTTCCATATAATATGCGTATGTCTTTCGTATATGTATTTCTTTCGTATAAGTGCATATACATAAGATATTTTCATATAAAAAAGTTGTATATATATGGAAGATATGTGATATAGAAGATGCACATATATAAAATTTGTGTGACTTCCATATATGCAAATATTTCTTACATGCATAAATGTTGTGCATGTACAACATATATGCACATATACATAAGTTGTGCACATACAGAAGATATGCACATTTATGGAAGATATGAACATATACAAAAGTTGTGTATATATGGTTGATCAGGTGATAAATTTTTAGCTCAAAAATAAAAGTCTTGAAACCAACGGAAAATCAATCATTCGGAATCCAACGACGTTCGTTTCACCTCAATCTGACACTGTATGCTCAAGTTATCGCATGGTGATCATTTGGCCAAACAAGTAAACTTTGAGCAGGGTAGTTGACTGGGTTGACCATACGCTGATTAGGAAGGGTGACTATGCAAGGTATGACCCAATGGAAATCTGACACTTGGCATCCTCCGGTTCATTGGTAGCTAGATGATTTGATTAGTTGATGGTTGTTGATTGTGTTTCTGCGTGGACCAATGATTGGGTTCCACATGGCCCAGTCATGGTTTTCCATGTGGCACCGCGGTGGCGGTCAAATTTTTTGCTATGGGTTTGGGTGACGCCCGATAGGTTCAAACATGGGACCTCCTATCCACTAACACAACACCTTACCACTATACCACCGATGGTTCTTATTAACCATGGTGCTCAATTACTATTTAAAGTTTTTCATATGGCACATTTAGGGGTTAGTGGAGAAATTAATGAACCTACAGAATGCACCAGCGGGAAGAGAAATTGTTGCTTAGTTAGCGAATTTCGGGGCAGAATTGTAGAACCATTAGATGAATGGTCTGATTTGTAGGATGGTTAACTGTAAAATTCATGTGAGAGCTTGGGAGCTCATATATTTTCACATTTTGTACCAAATTGAGCTCAGAATGAGTCCACTTACGGGTTTTTGGATGTTTTGAATCCAATAGTTACCTCTAATTTTTTATTTGAGCACATCTGAGGAGTATTTTTGCAAGTTTGAGACAAAAGGTGTATGGATCAATCAGGACTTGGAAGCAGTTCTGGAAGGTGTTTGAGCATGGAGAAGGCCTTGTAGGGGTTTTCTCACCTTCAGAAGTCCACTGCAAAAGTTGTTACTTGCATGGTTCAACTTAGGTTTACTTCCCTCAACATGAAGTTTTGCTTATGCTCTTCAATGTGGAATTGAAGTGGTCCCATGCTCATTTTAGCTCATATCTTTTTGAGTTTTTGGAAAAATTGAGCTCAGAAAGAGTCCACTTAGGGATTTTTGGATGTTTTGAATCCAATGGTGGCCTCTAATTTATGATTTTAGCACATCTAAGGATTCTTTTTTAAATTTGAAGACCAAGGGTGTATGGATTAATCACACTTTTGAGTTTTTGACCAAATTGAGTTAAAAAAGAACTCCAATTAGGGGTTTTTGAATGTTCTAAATCCAATGGTGACCTTTAATTTCTGATTTGAGCACATATAAGGATTTTTTTTGTAGGTTTTATACAAAAGGTTTATGGATCAATCAGGGTTTGTAAGCAGTTCTGGAAGGTTTTTGGGCATGAATAAGGCCTTGTAGGGTTTTCTCACATTGATAACTCTACTACAGTAGTTGTAAATTGTAGGGTTCAAATCAAGTTTAACTTCTCTCAACATGAAGTTTTTTTTATGTGCTTCAATGTGGAATTGAAGTGCTCACATGCTCATTTTAGCTCATTTTAGTTGGAGTATGAAATATTTGTAGGAGATGCTTTGTGTTGTTGTTGTTTGTGAGAGTTATTTGCAGGAGAAAATTAACGTGTAGGGGTAATAGCCACATGTTTCCATCACAAAACATTTATGTACTTCATTTTACTATTGAATATATGAATGGTCTAGCTATGTTGGCAAACCAGGAGATGTATCCCAGGAGGGGTGAACTCTGTCAAAAAATATTTTTTTATGCTCTTCATTATGCCTGTATGATTTATGTGCTTTTATGTTGCTTATGTCAGGTTTACATGTGAAGACTAGTTCATGACTTGAAGAGACATTGAAAAACCTGTTTGTTTTAAGACCCATTTTTACCTTGCAAAGCGTTAGAATGATCCTTTGTTTGTTTATGAGATTCTGAGGAAGAGGAAAGAGAACACCTCCTCTATTTTTAGATCAAGGTGGTATTAGAGCTCTATCTGACCAAGTTGCAACTATGGGCAGCAAAAATAGTTTCCAAGAGCTAGAGGAGAAAAATTTGGCTCTTTGTATGGAAAACATTGATTTGAGAAGGATGCTAGAGATGGATGAAGATGAGAAGAGGCACAAGCGCTTTATATTGTAGCAAGTGGCGCTTGATGAAAAATTTG
This sequence comes from Pinus albicaulis, assembly GCA_034641835.2. Taxonomy (NCBI): domain Eukaryota; kingdom Viridiplantae; phylum Streptophyta; class Pinopsida; order Pinales; family Pinaceae; genus Pinus; species Pinus albicaulis. The sequence goes on from CM076576.1 coordinate 740,451,416, forward strand.
TTGAAAGTTCTACTCCTATGACAACAAAAGACACCTCCAAAATGAAACCAGTATGTGGTCATGGACCATATGAGGAAGATGATGAATGTGCATTTTGAAAGCATCTCCAAGATTCACACCATATATCATTTGGTAAAAGTGGATGGCTAGAGTCATATACGAGTTGGCCATCATCATCATCATCAAAAGTTGAAAAGATGAATGGCAACATTTGAGAAACATACCAAACGCATTGGTATGAAGCTGCTTTCTAAGATGGGTTATGAAGGTGGAGGCCTCAGCATAAATGGCCAACGTATCACTAGTCCAATTATGGTCAAGTAGAGACCAAAGTATCAGGGATTTGGATATGGACAAAAGGAGTTTGGAGAATGCTCTAATCGCCTTGAGACACATCAACCATCTAAGGATGAGATGTCACCACTTTGTGACAATGTTTATTTGTCTCTCAAGTGAGATGAGTGCTTAAAGGGACCTTGGATGCCATCATCCACTCCACTCCATCAAATCTGCAGCCCTAGAGACAAGTACAATTCTCATGGGTGTTTTCCAATGCATGGTAATTTTGACTACTTGTGGAATAAGTACCCTTGTACTTTTTTTGATGAATTTGACCATTGTGTAGTTGTATGTGAGAAATGAATGATAATGGTTAAAGAATGGATAATATTATAGGCATCAAACATAATTATTCTCCTTCACATGAGAGCACTTCTTTGTTGAAAAACAAGAGAAAGTTGTTTTGTACTCATTGCAAGGTGCATGGGCATGGAAATGAGCGATGTTGGAATTTTCATCCAAAGCTTAGTTCAAAGAAAGGAAATGAGATTGTGCAACATAATGCAAGGGAAGCAAGAGGCGTCAAAGAGGACGCACAACAATCCTAAGTGACTTTCAAGGAAAATATGATGCAAAAAGAGAACCCATAAGCCTAGGAGAGGCAAAGTTTGGGTAGACTTATTGTAAAGTTACTTTGTAGTTTTTGTAATTACTTGTTGTTGTATACCTATTTAGGGACTTTTGTAAAGTTAGCAATAATTTCCACTATGTTCAACAAGTATATGTGTTTTTCATTGATATATGTATTGGATTGTTTATAACCACATGTTCAAGGACTTTTGTGAATGTACAGGATTGTCATTCACAGTTGTCTACAATTTTGTCACATGTTCACTGATACAAGTATTCAATATTAAAATTGTGTGAATAGAATACTTGTTTTCAATATTGTACAAGGTTTTCATTATTGTACAAGATGACTATGTTTTGTAGGCAAGGGAAACCATATCATGGACAATTTTGTAGCAGTGTAATTTTCATGTACAAGCTCAACTTGAAGACGTTAAAGCAAGATTATGTTGTTTATGAATTCCAAGATGGAGTCTAGTTTATCTTCAACAATTTAACTTCAAGATGATGTGCTTATGAGTCGTGTAAAGATGATATAAAAGGGAATTTTCATGTTCCACTCATCAATATTTTGTTCCTACATCAACGATAAGAATGATGGCTCACTTCTTTACAAGACAATAGGTCTTCATGAAGAATATAGGTGAAGTGCCTTGATTAGGGCTTGAAGGAAACCAATTGAAAAATAAGTATTTTATATTGAGTTTTTGGGTGTGTTTGAGTTCCATCTTTTTATATTGACTAGGGAAGTAAAATTTTGGAATCCAAAAGTTCTTAATGGGGAGGTGTGATCAGGTGATCAATTTTTTGCTCAAAAATGAAAGCGCCTAGAAAGTATTGAAATCGATGCTAAATCAAAGTGCTCATTGTTATAAATCCAACGCTATTCATTTCACCTCAATCTGACATATTATGCTCAAGTTATCGCATACTGACCATTTGGCCAAACAACTAAAATTTGAGTAGGTTAGTTGACTGGGTTGATCGTCCGCTGACTAGGTAGGGTGACTATGTAGTGTACAACCCAATGGAAAGATGACACTTGGCATCCTTTAGTTTGTTAGTAGTAGGACGATTTGATTAGTTGATGGTTGTTGATTGTGTTTCTACATGGACCAATGATTGGGTGTCACGTTTCCCAGTCATGGGTTTCCACGTGGCACCCCGGTGGTGGTCATTTTTTTTCTTATGGGTCTGAGTGAGGCTTGAGAGGTTCAAACACAGGACCTCCTATCCACTAACACAACACCTTACCACTATACCATCGATGGTTCTTATTAATCATGGTGCCAAATTTCTATTTAAAGTTTTTCATATGGCATGTTGAGGGGTTAGTGGACAAATTAATGAACCTACTGAATGCACATATGAGAAGAAAAATTTTCATTTAGTTAGCAGATTTTGGGGCAGAGTTGTAGGACCATTAGACAGATGGTATGATTTGTAGGATGATTAACTGTAAAATTCATGGGAGAGCTTGTGAGCTCATATATTTTTGTGTTTTAGACCAAATTGAGCTTAGAAGAGTCCACATAGGGGCTTTTGGATGTTTTGAATAATGGCCTAAGTGTCCTCAGACATGTAATTTTATTAATCACAAAAAAAACAATTACATTGGAATTATGAAATAGTTTACACCCGAACAACAAAAACACTCTTGCAATGAGCTATTTATAAGCTCAATGTCCTAACTTCCACTAATTATGGATCACTTATTAAATAACAAGTGTCCACTTACATTAAATGACCTCCTATCTATTCTACTAACTTTATTCCTAACTTAGAGCCTAGGAAACAACTCTTTTCTAGAGTCCTATTTTTAATAACAAATTTCTATTTCTAAGTATCTCAAAAATTTATTAAATATTCTAGAATAATAATTATTAATTTAATATATTAAATTAATAATTATTTTATTCAAACTTTATATCCTATGATAATATTTATTTTTGGATCATCTAACATTCCCCCCTATGATCCAAAGATACATTACAACAGATACCAAGTTCATCCCCGAACTTAGTAAACTTTATTCTGCCAAGAGATTTTGTGAAAATGTCGGAGGTCTGATCTTCTGAAGGGAAAAACACTGGCTTGATGACGTCCTTTGCAATGAGAGATTTGATATGATGATACTTGGTGTCCACATGCTTTGTCTTTGAATGGAAAACTAGATTCTTGGCAAGCTTTATTGCTGACTGATTGTCGATGAATAACGAAGTAGCTTCTGCTGGAGGAATTCCCAAGTCCTGTAAAACTCGACGTAACCAAAAAATCTCACATGCTGCTTCCCATGCTGAAATGTACTCTGCTTCTGCTAAAGAAGTGGCCACTGTAGCTTGCTTCTTGCAACTCCAGGAAACTGCAGCTGACCCCATGTTCATTAAGTAACCTGAGGTTGATGCCCTGTCATCAATACTGCCAGCAAAGTCGGCATCTGAAAATCCACCAAGTACAAAATTTTTAGTCTTTTTGTAAAGAAGACCAAAATCTTTTGTTCCTTGGATATATCGAAGAACTCTTTTGGCTGCATTCCAGTGGCTATCTAGTGGTTCCTGCATAAAACGTGAAAGAATACTGACTGCATAAGATAGATCAGGACGAGTGGTTGTCAAATAAATCAAGTTGCCAATCAACTGTCTGTAAGTAGTGTTGTCCACCTTTTCCCCCCCTTCAAATTTTGAAAGTTTTAAGTTTTGTTCCATAGGGGTAAGGACAGGCTTACAATCCTGCATTCCAAATCGCTGAAGAATTTCTGCTGCATATTTACTCTGGGAAATGAAGATCTGATGTGGATGTTGGAATACTTCAACTCCAAGATAGTAGTGAAGTAGTCCCAAATCTGTCATCTTAAAACCTGCATGTAATTCCTTTTTCACATGTTCAATGTGATCATCATTGTTTCCTGTGATGATCAAATCATCGACATACATAATCAAAATCACCATATTTTTACCTTGTTGGCGTACATACAAGGTATCATCAGATTCATTGCGATGAAAACCAACTTTGTGAAGGTATTCATCCATTTTGGCATAACAAGCTCAGGGAGCTTGTTTTAACCCATATAAAGCTTTTATCAGTTTGCAGACTTTATGTTCTTGTACCTCAATTTCAAAACCTGGTGGTTGAGTCATGTAGACTTCTTCCTGTAAATATCCATTGATAAAAATACTTTTGACATCCATCTGATGAAATTTCCACCCTTGTTGAGCTGCTAAGGCAAGTGTGAGGTGGATGGTGTTCCATTTAGCGGTAGGAGCAAACGTTTCCTCATAATCGATCCCTTCCTGCTGCGCAAAACCTTTAGCAACAAGTCTTGCTTTATAATTTTCCAGTTCACCATTTTGGTTGTACTTAACTCTGTAAACCCATTTGCATCCTATGGGTTTAACATTTGGAGGACAATCAACTAGTTTCCAAGTGTGGTTATCAATTACTGCTCGATATTCATCAATAATTTCTTGTTGCCATTCTTTATGTTTTACTGCTTCTTTGTATGTGGAAGGTTCAGTAAAATCATGTGCTAGCAAGGCGAAAGTTTCTTCACTTCTGTGTTTCTGTCTTGTTCCTGTTTTATTTTGTTCATCAGGCTTTACATCTTTCAATAGTTGAACTGCCCATTTTGGAATTTGTTGCTCACTTGTTTGAGAATTTGAGAAGTCTCCATCATTGTAAAGGGGATTAATGTAAACTGATGTTCGTCGTTCAGGTGGAGAGTCTGGAGAATCACTATCAGAAGAACTGCTGCTGCTTGGAGATGTTGATGAACTACTAGAAGACCCAGATGATTTTTTTGAAGTAGATGGACTTGATGACTCATATTTAGAGGAAGGAAAATCAAGTTCATACCAATTTGGTGAAGTTGGTTGACTTTGCATATTTCCTTTTCTTTTACTGCCCTTAGTTTCTAACTTGTGAAGAAGATTTTCGATTTCTTCAGCACTCTTACTTTTTGTTTCATCAAAAATGACATCCCTACTCAAAATAAATTTTCCATTGGTCAAAATGTGATACCCTTTCTTTTCATCTGAATAGCCAATCATTGTGCATTTCAAACTTCTTGAATCAAGCTTAGTTCATTTTTCTTTTGGAACTAAGGCGTAACAGATGGATCCAAAAACTCGAAGATGTTTAACTTTAGGTTTGAAACCAAACCAAGCTTCATAAGGGGTGATTCCGTCTAAAGAAGCAGTTGGAGATTTGTTTCTTAGATAGACAGTTGTATGTATTGCTTCTGCCCAATATCTTGGACTTAACCTTTTGAAAGTTAACATGGATCTCGCCATGCCTAACAATGTGCGATTCATCCTTTCTACGACTCCATTTTGCTGTGGAGTGTAAACATTTGTAAGATGCCTTCTGATGCCATTTTCACTGCAATAAGTTTTGAATTCATTTGAATTGAATTCTCCCCCATTATCTGTCCTGAGAGTACCTATCTTTTCTTTGGCTTCATTTTCAACAAGTTTTCGAAAAATTTTAAACTTCTCAAATGCTTCTGACTTGTTTTTCAAGAAATAAACCCAAGTCATTCGGCTGAAATCATCAATAAATTATAAGAAATATTTGCAACCACCTAATGAAGTTTGTAGTGGACCACACACATCATTGTGAACTAGTTGCAGCATCCTGTTTGCGCACCATGAACTTGTTGGAAAACTTTCTTGACTCTGTTTTCCATAAATGCAGGCTTCACATTTTTCATTTTCCTTGTTGAAGGTTGGAAGTCCTTTAACCATCCCTTGTTTCTGCAATTGAGAAAAAATATCAAAATTCAAATGTCCATATCTTACATGCCACAATCTTATAGGTGAAATTCCTGTAGTAACTGCCCTTGCAAAATCAGAATGCCTTGAAATAACTGTCCCTTTCATCCTTAACAATTTTCCGTCTTCATATCCTGTCATCACTGTTTGGAATTTTTGTTTGACTGAATTAATCTTAACTAAGCCATCTTCCATAATTATTTGATGTCCTGCTTGTCGAATCATGACCAAAGACAACAATTTTTTCTTAAAGGTGGGTACATACCACACATTAGAAATCAATTTTTCTCCAATGTCAGGGAGAAAAACTTTAACTGCACCTTTTCCATAAGGCATATGTTTTGTATCATCTGCTAGAAAGATGGAATTAAGATGGCACTCTTGAAAATTCCAAGAATCTTGAAAATCCAAGAATCTTCATAATCACTCTTAATATAGGAGGCAAGTTGGATTGCTGGTGAAGAAGTGAAGACATATTCTGAGTCATTATCATCTTTATCTTGATCATTTGCAAATTGTGTTGAAGCCTGTTGAAACTTGGAAATTTTATTAATAGATGTGCGACAATCTGCAGGATAATGGCCAATTTTGTTGCATCTTCGACACACAACTTGACTTAAGTCTCTTCCTCTTCCTTGAGACTAGACTCTGCCTCTGCTTCGACTTCTGTTTTTAGGTTATCCTCTACCTTGATTATTATTTCCTCTGCCTTGAAAATAACCTCTTCCTTGATTGTTTCCTCTTTCTTGATTGTTGCCTCTACCTTGAAAATTACTTCTCCCTGAATTGTTGCCACTGCCTCTGCTTTGGCTTTTTCCTCGACTTTGTACATTATGTGTTGCTTGATTCTGATTAAAATTGCCTCTGCCTATGCTTCTAGAACTATCAGTTGATGAGTTACTAGTACCGGCCTCTGTGAGAAAAACATCTTCACCAACTTTCTTTTTCTTCCCAAAAGTTTTATCATGTTGAGTCAACATTTCGCAGAGCTCATCAAACTTTAGCTTTTCTAACTTTCCAGTTAGTTGTAGAGTTTCCAAAAAATGTGTGTAGGAAGAAGGAAGTCCAGCAATTAAAATTGTGACCATAAAACTATCATCTACTGCTTGAAAACTAGCATTAACAATTTCCTACTTAATATTCTTAAGTCTGGAGATGTATTCAAGAATATCTCCTTCTTCAGTCAATTTTTGATGCAACAATTTTAATTGTAGGTCAACTCTTTTTTATTCAGGCTGAGTATCAAACAATTCTTTAAAAGTTCTCAAAGCAGACCATGCATCTTTAACATTTTCGATATGGACATACATTTCATCATTGACAGAAGATTTAATGAGAGCTAATGCTTTGGCATTTTTAACTTCCCATTTTGCTAGTGCAGCTGCATCTGTAGGCTTATTTGGCTTAACATCTCCATCGCATATATCCTGCCACAATTCATTATAAATGAGAGTGCTTTCGATGAGGCATTGCCATGTTTTGTAAGATTTTGAGCCTTCAAGTTTGTCAGAATCAGAAAAGAAATTAATCAACTTAGAAATTGTAGTGTTTAAACTTCACACCATGAATCAAGATGGTCAACACAACATGCAACACACGACGCAAAAAAAATTATCTATTAGGGCTTGGCCTTGACCCTCGAATAGTTGTCAAAACAGGAGAAAATTGACTGAGTTTTGCACTTGAATCTAGTCAATTTCTCAAATATTACAAGGTAACTTTCAAAATTTGACTTTTACAATGATGCTCTTCCACACTCTGGTAAAAAAAAGTTACCCCCCCTCAAAGTAAAATTACTTTGAGTTACAATATCACTCCAGAAACAAATTACAAAAAAAAAAACACCTTATTACTCCAAAAAATTACACATAGCCTTATTACTCCAATAAAACATTATGACAATGTTCCAAAAAAAAATTCTACTTATTCCTCCAAATACAAGGTTCCACCTTATTGCACCAAAGTGCTACTTCACCCAAATTACAAAAAAATCAAACTTATTTCTTCAAAATAATAAAATGAAACAAACTTTGAAAAGAAATTTTGGACAAGTGCATTTAAAAAATGGGCAATTGTTGAAAATGAGATAGTTGTTCAATGTTCAATGTCGTGGTTCAATGTTGAATATTGGAAAGGAAATCTACTGACATAAAACTTGAAATTCACCACCACTGGATTGCAATACGCATTTCAACGGTACCTCTGAGCGGTATCACAATACTTTGAAAGTAAAAAAAACAACAAAATCATTGCTTTAAGTCAATCAAACGCTGCTTGTACAAAGTGCGCATTTGAAGGCTGCCTTAATTCAATATAACGCAGATCTAATTCATTAAATTATTCATTCAATGCTGTCAATTTTTAATGCTGACTGAATTCAACGCTGCTTCAACCTTTTTTTAACGCTGCCTAATTTTTAATGTTGACTAAGTTCAACGCTGCTGCAATTTTAATACTTTCTGTAGATTTGATCCAAATAATGTTCACAAGTAATGTTCAACTCAACCTTTTCTATGCAGATTCGATCCAAAACATTGTCAAATGCTGGATAACATCTGAAAATAGAAATTAAAAGCTGCAAAGGCTGTCAAATGCAAACATTGTCAAACACAAGGAAATTCACGATTTGGAGGAATATGCAAATGCTGTCAAATGCAAGGAATATACTTGTGGTGAAATACCACCGCTTTGCAAAAATTAACAATGAATTCTTATCATACAAAAAAAGCCTGAGAGTAGAATTATCATAAGAACAAGGCCAACAAGAAAGCCTTCTAATATCGGTGCTTTTGATTTACAAACAACATCACAGTAAGTCGAATTCGTGATTTTGATTCGTGTCTCTCTGAGTCTAGAAGAAGAAGCAGATTCCTTAAACAACTTTATGTCAACAACGCTATATCAAAAAGAATTATGTCAACAGTGCTATGTCATTAAACAGTGTTATGTCAACAACATTTTGTCAATATGCTAATTCCTTTATTGCAGATGCAAACAACGTTTGCAAATACAACATTTTTGGAATGGCTAAGAGTAGCCCGAAAATAGAGATACAACACTAATGAAACTAGTTAACAAAGATCCGGAACCGCAATAAAGTCCCACAAATATATATTTTTTTAATAAAAATGATTTTAGAATTTACAAATCTAAAATCAATTAATTAAATTTCTGTTCAAAAAACTGACAAATTCCATACCAATCATTTGCTGATCAATTCAACGGAGTTTTACAAGAACTTGTAGAGCTAGAATCTCCTCCTCACATCCACTGCAGCATTACCATAGCTCCGATACTACAATAATGGCCGAAGTGTCCTCAGACACGTAATTTTATTAATCAGAAAAAAAACAATTACATTGGAATTATGCAAGAGTTTACACTCGAACAACAAAAACACTCTTGCAATGAGCTATTTATAAGCTCAAAGTCCTAACTTCCACTAATTATGGATCACTTATTAAATAACAAGTGTCCACTTACATTAAATGACCTCCTATCTATTCTACTAACTTTATTCCTAACTTAGAGCCTAGGAAACGACTCTTTTCTGGAGTCCTATTTTTAATAACAAATTTCTGTTTCTAAGTATCTCAAAAATTTATTAAATATTCTAGAATAATAATTATTAATTTAATATCTTAAATTAATAATTATTTTATTCAAACTTTATATCCTATGATAATATTTATTTTTGGATCATCTAACATTGAATCAAATGATGACCTGTAGTTTCTGATTTGAGCACATCTAAGAGTAAATTTGTAGGTTTGAGACAAAAGGTGTATGGATCAATCAGGGTTTGGAAGTAGTTCTGGAAGAGGTTTGAGCACGGAGAAGACCTTATAGGGGTTTTATCACCTTGATAAGTCCAGTGTAGAAGCTTTTACTTGCAGGGTTCATATCAGGTTTACTTCCCTCAACAAGATGTTTTTTTATGCTCTTCAATGTGGAATTGAAGTGCTCATATGCTCATTTTAGCTCATATATTTTTTATTTTTTGGCAAAATCGAGCTCAAAAAGAGTCCACTTAGGTATTTTTGGATGTTTTGAATCTAATGGTGACCTATGAATTATGATTTTAGCACATCTAAGCAGTCTTTTTTTAGGTTGAAGACAAAGGGTTTATGGATCAATCAGACTTTTAAGCATATCTTTTTGAGTTTTTGACCAAATTGAGCTCATAAAGAGTCCACTTAGGGGCTTTTGGATGTTATGAATCCAATGGTGATATATAATTTATGATTTGAGTACATATAAGGATAATTTTTGTAGGTTTTATATGAAAGGTGTATGGAAAAATCAGGGTTTGAAAGCAATTCTAGAAGGTGTTTGAGCATGAAGAAAGCCTTGTAAGGGTTTTCTCACCTTTAGAAGTCTACTGAAACAACTGTAACTTGTAGGGTTCAGGAGAGGTTTAATTTCTCTCAACATGAATTTTCGTTTATGTGCTTCAACATGGAATTGAAGTGCTCCATGCTCATTTTATCTTATTTCAGTTGGAGTATGACATCTTTGTATGAGATGCTTTGTGTTTTTTTGTTTGTGAGAGTTCTTTGTAGGAGAACATTACCTTGTAGGGATAATAGCCACAAGTTTCCATCAATAAAAATTTATGTACTTCATTTTACTATTGAATATCTGAGTGGTCTAGCTATGTTGGCAAACCCGAAGATGTATCCCAGGATGGGTGAAATCTGTCAACAAATCTTTTGTTATGCTCTTCATTATGCCTGTATGATTTATGTGCTTTTATTTTTCTTATTTCAAGTTTACATGTGAAGACTAACTCATTACTTGAAGAGACATTGAAAAACTTGTTTGTTTCAAGACCCAATTTTACCTTGCAAAGTGTCAAAACGATCCTTTGTTTGTTTATGAGATTTTGAGGAAGAGGAAAGAGAACACCTCCTCCATTTTCAAATCAACAAAAGATATGCGCATATACAGAAGCTATGAAAAACTCCAACCTCTATATATGTGAAGGTTCATATATGCATATATGGAAAATATGCATATATATAGAAGCTGCACATATATATGATATATTTGCATATACAGAGGATATGCACATGTCTATATATGCACAAATTTTGTATATGCACATATCTTCCATATATACGCAACTTTCGTATATGTGCATATCTTCTGTATATGCGCTTCTTTGGTATATGTGCATATACGGAGAATATTCACATATATGGAAGATATACGCATATATGGAAAATATTAGTTTCATATGAACATATTTCGTATATGTGCATGTCTTCTATATATGCACAATTTCCATATGATATGCGCATGTCTTCCATATATGTGTTTTTTTTGTATATGAGCATATCTTCCACATAGGTGCATATTCAAAAGATACATGTATATACAAAAGTTGTGCATATATAGAAGATAATCGATACAAAAGATGCACATATATAAAAATTGTCCAACTTCCATATATACACATCTTTTGTACATGCACAAATTCTGTATATGAGCATATCTTCTGTATGTGCGCAACTTTTGTATATGCACAAATTTAGTATATTCAGATATCTTATGTACATGTACATACCCATGCACAACTTCAAACTTCATATATACACAACTTCCACATATGCGCTTATCTTCCATATGTGTTGTGAATATAAGGAAGATATGCGGATATATGAAAGCTATGCAGAACACCAACCTCTATACATTTGCAGGGTTCATATATGCATATATGGAAGATATGTGCATATACAGGATATATGAGCATATACAGAAGATATGCACATGTCTATATATGCACAAATTTTGTATATGCACATATCTTTTGTATATGCGCATATCTTTTGTATATACGCAATTTCTGTATATGCACTTATTTGGTATATGTGCATATATGGAGAATATGCACATATACGAAAGATATACACATATATGAAAGATATGATTTTTATATGCACATGTTTCGTATACGTGCGTGTCTTCTATATTTTCACAATTTCCATATAATATGCACATGTCTTCTATATATGTGTTTTTTATGTATATGTGCATATCTTTCGTATAGGTGCATATGCAAAAAATATGTGCATATACAGAAGTTGTGCATATGTGGAAGGCATGTGATACAAAATATGCACATATATAAAAGTTTTGCGACTTCCGTATATGCACATCTTTTGTACATGCACAACTTCTGTATATGAGCATATCTTCCATATATGCGCAACTTCTGTATATGCACATATCTTCCATAAATGCACATATCTTCTACATATGCACATATCTTTCATATATGTGCAACTTCCATATATGCATATATCTTTTCTATATACACAACTTTAGTATATTCACATATCTTCTATACATGAACATACTCATGCACAACTTCAAACTCTGTATATACATAACTTCCATAAATGTGCACATATTACCTATGTGTTGTGCATATACAGAAGTTGAGCATATACATGATATATGCGCATATAAAAAATATATGTGCATGTCTATATATGCACAAATTTTGTATATGCGCATATCTTCCGTGTATACGCAACTTCCATATATGTGCATATCTTTCGTATATGTGTTTATTTGGTATGTGCGCATATCTTTTGTATATGTGCATTTACTATGGAAATGTGCATATACAGAGAATATGCACATATACGGAAAATATACGCATATATGGAAGATATAAGTTTTATATGCACATATTTCGTATATGTGCATGTCTTTCATATATGTGTTTTTTTCTGTATATGTGCATCTCTTCTATATAGGTGCATATGAAAAAGATATGCATATATACAAAATTTGTGCATATGTGGAAGATATGCGATACAAAATATGCACATATGTCAAAGTTGTGTGACTTCTGTATATGCACATATTTCATACATGCATAACTTCTATATATAAGCCTATCTTCCGTATATGCACAACTTCTGTATATGCACATATCTTCCATAAATGTGCATATCTTCTGCATATGCACATATCTTTCGTATATGTGCAACTTTCGTATATGCACAACTTTTGTATATGAGCATATCTTTTGTATATGCGCAGCTTTTGTATATGTACATATCTTTCGTAAATGCACATATCTTCTGCATATGCACATATATTTTGTATATGTGCAACTTCTGTATATGCATATATCTTTTGTATATGCACAAATTTAGTATATTCACATATCTTTTGTACATGCACATATCCATGCACAACTTCGAACTCCGTATATACACAACTTCCATATATGTGCATATCTTTTGTATGTGTTGTGCATCTACGAAATATATGTGCATATACATAAGTTGTGTATATACGAAAGATATGCACATATACGGAAGCTATGCAAAACCCCAACCTCTATATATGTGCAGAGTTTGTATATGCATATATGGAATATATGTGTATATACAAAAGTTGCGCATATACAAGATATATGCGCATATACAGAATATATGTGCATGTCTATATATGTACAAACTTCATAGATGTGCATATAGATGTGCATATCTTTCGTATATGCGCATATATTCTGTATATACACAACTTTTGTATATGTGCATATCTTTCGTATATGTGTTTCTTTAGTATATGTGCATATATGATGTATACGAGCATATACGGATAATATACATATACACAAAATATATATGCATATACGGAATATATGAGCTACATATGCACATATTTCGTATATGTGCATGTCTTCTATATATGCACAATTTCTATATAATATGTGCATGTCTTCCATATCTGTGTTTTTTTGTATATGCACATATCTTCTATATAGATTCATATGCAAAATATATGCATATATACAAAATTTGTGCATATGTAGAAGATATGTGATGCAAAATATGCACATACATAAAAGTTGTGTGACTTCCGTATATGCAAATCTTTCGTACATGCACAACTTCTGTATATGAGCATATCTTCCATATATGCACAACTTATGTATATACAGTTATCTTCCGTAAATGCACATATCTTTTGCATATGCACATATATTTCGTATATGTGAAAATTATGTATATGTTTATATATTTTTTAGATGCTCAACTTTAGTATATTCACATATCTTCTATACATGCACATATCCATACACAACTTCAAACATTATATATACACAACTTCCATATATGCGCATATTTTCTATATGTGTTGTGCATATACGGAAGATATGTGCATTTACGGAAGATATGTGCATATACAGAAGTTATGGATAACTCCAACCTTTATATATGTGCAGGGTTCGTATATGCATATATGGAAGATATCGGAATATACAGAAGTTGCGCATATACAGGATATATACACATATACAGAAGATATGTGGATATCTATATATGCACAAATTTAATATATCTGCATGGGTAAAAATTCAAAGCTAGGTTACACTTTCGTGAAAAACGCAGCTAAAAATTTCACTCTCCCAAAAGTTCGGCCGAAATTTTAGGAAGTTTGGCAGAACTTTTGAAATTAATTTAGCCGAACTTTTTCTGTCGTTTGTCGAAATTATTCTGTCATTAACATTCACGGCGTTGGTAAATGGATTTTTGTCCAAAGATAGAAAAACAGGCAATAAAAGTTCAACCGAAATTTGTTTAAAAGTTGGGCTGAACTTTTTCTTATAAATGTAGCGGCCATCAGAACCTCAGAGGATTTTCAGAAATTTCCGACCTGTTGTGCGACTGTTGGAGAGCTCTTGTAGGTAATTGTTTGGTATTTCTGTGTATTTTTTTTTTTGGTTTTTGGTGTTTCTATCTATTTATTTTTCGTTTTTATTTGTTTTTACATGCTAACCTTGTTATGTTTGCAGTGATTTTGTAGGCTTCCTCCTCTTCTCATCCTTGGTGTCCTATTCTCTCCTCGTCTGATCATCCTTGACTCTGCATTTTCGTCTGCAACTTGGCTCGGCATCCTAGTCCTCGGCTCGGCTCTGTGTCCTTCTCTGCTCATCATCAACTCTACGTCTTTGTCTACAACTCGGCTCGGCATCCTTAACCTTGGCCTGGTGTGTTTTCCTTCTTTCTCCAGGTCAGTCACCGAGTAGTTCAAATTTTTAGAAAAAAAAATGCAAAAGAACGATTTAATTTGTAGAAGAATTATTTTGTTGTGCAACCAGCTCCAAAAATAGAAGAAAAGAGATATCAACGCCTTAGAAATAAGCCACTTCGAGGGGGAAACCTCCAATACATTACATAAATGAAAAATTCTTGGATGATACAATTTACAAAATCTCCTTTCTATATATAGGAGTCCATGTGGCCATAATGTAATCCTAGTGGGCCACAATGTAATCCTAGCCGACCTAACAATAATAATTTAAGGACACAATAATAACAAAATAGGGGTTACAAGGGTACAATAATAACAATAAGGGGGTTACACTAATAATAATAAGGGACTATACTAGTAATATAGGGACCTAACATGCTCCACTCCTTCAAAAAAGTGTTGTCCTCAACACTTGAGTAGCTCTGGGTGCTTCTGTATAAACTTCTCATCCTCCCATGTAGAATCTTCAGTAGGTAAGCTCTTCCACTTGATGAGATACTCTGAAATTGATCGATTCCGTAGCTGTCGAGTTCTTGTTTCCATGACCGCTTCAGGTTCCAATATGATTTTTCCTTCCTCATCAAGTTCTGGCAATATTGTTTGAACAAGAAGATTTTCACCGATAACCTTCTTTAAGCATGAAACATGGAAAACTGGATGCACTCGCGAAGAAGCAGGAAGCTCCAATTTGTATGCCATAGTACCAATCTTTTGCAACACCTTGTAAGGACCGTAGTACTTTGGCGATAATTTATTATCCTTCTTAGCTTGCTTGAGGGAAATTTTTTTGTATGGTTGTAGCTATAAAAATACCCAATCTCCTACATCAAAACTTCTCTCGCTGCAATGTTGATCTGCCTGTTGTTTCATTCGATTTTGTGCCAAATTCAGGTTATCCTTTAAGAGTTGGAGAACTTCTTGCTGATGCTCGATGTGATCTTCCAATGCTTGAACCTTAGAATTTTCTCTTAAATATGATGTGATGGATGGTGGATGATATCCATAAAGTGCCATAAATGGGGTCATTTTTGCTGCAGTATGGAAGGAAGTGTTATACCACCATTCAGCGAGAGGTAACCACTTGACCCATTGTGTTTGTTTATCAGATACAAAACAACGAAGATATCCTTCCAAGCATTTATTTACTATCTCAGTTTGACCATCAGATTGAGGATGATAGTATGGGCTATGAGCTAATTGAGTACCCAAATAAGAAAATAACTCCGTCCAAAAATTTCCAGTAAAAATGGGATCTCTGTCGCTCACAATAACCCTTGGGCTTGCATGTAGCTTTTGAATTCTGTCCATAAATGTAGTAGCAACTGTACTTGCTTTAAATGGATGAGATAATGCACAAAAGTGTGCATACTTGGTAAGTCCATCAACTACCACCATGATGACACTCTTTCCTTCAGACTTAGGTAAACATGTGATAAAATCCATTGAAATCTCCTCCCAACGTTGACTTGAAATGGATAAAGGTTGTAGAAGTCCCGGGGTCTTAATTGTCTCAACTTTATTCTGCTGGAAAACCAAACATTCCGCCACAAACTTTTGAATATCAGATTTAAGGCCATCCCAAAAAAATTCTTTCTTCACCCTGTGGTAAGTTTTTAAAAATTCTGAGTGTCCTCCTAAAGGAGAAGTGTGCAATTCTAGAAGAATCTTTTGTTTTAGTTGGGAATTCTTACAAAGATATAAGCGATCTTTGTACCATAAGGAATCATTTTTCCAACTAAATGTATCAGATGTACTAGGATCTTGCTGCAACTTTTTGAATGAGTGTCCATACATCTTTGTCCTTCTTCCATTCATCTCTTGCTTTGGTTATCCAATCTGGTTGGATAATAGAAATGGCACAAAGCAATGCTTCCACCTCTTCATTCTTTCTTGAGAGTGCATCCGCAACAACATTAAGCTTTCCTTTTTTGTAGATTATTTCAAAGTCATAACCCAACATCTTTGTGACCCATTTTTGCTGCTCTTCTGAAGATAGTCTTTGTTCCAAAAAGTGGTTAAGACTATCATGATCATTTTTTACCTTGAAGTGTCTTCCCATTAGGTAAGTTCGCCATTTCTTTAGTGCATGCAGTATTGCTAACATTTCCTTCTCATAAATAGGTTTTTGTAAATACTTTCCTTTGATTGGACGACTTTCAAAAGCAAAGGGTCTTCCTTCCTGCATTAAAACTGCACCAATTCCATTTCCTGAGGCATCACATTCCACAATAAAGGTTTTTGTGAAGTCTGGCGTAGCTAAGACCGGTGCTAGGCACATTGCCTCTTTAAGATGTTCAAAGGCCTTAGTCGCTTCAGGAGTCCATGAAAATGCATCTTTCTTCAATAATGTTGTTAGAGGTGCTGCTATTCTCCCATAATTCTTAACAAACTTGCGATAATACCCTGTTAACCCGAGAAATCCTCGCAATTTCTTTATGGTTGTGGGGACTTTCCATTCCTTAATGAATTTAATTTTGTTAGGGTCTACTTTAACACCCTCGTGAGATACAATATGACCCAGATATTCCACCTCTTGTACTCCAAAGAAACATTTGGATGTTTTTGCATATAATTGTTTCTCCTGCAATAGTTTGAGCACCCCGTCAACATGTTCAACATGATCCTTCCAAGACCTGCTGTAGATTAGTATATCATCAAAAAATACTAGCACAAATTTTCTAAGGAAGGGTTTGAAAATGGAATTCATCAACCCTTGAAATGTAGAAGGTGCATCGGTAAGGCCAAAAGGCATGACCAAAAATTCATAATGACCCTCATGAGTTCGAAATGCTGTTTTTGGAATATCTTCAGTCTTCATTCTAATTTGATGATATCCTGAACGAAGATCCAACTTGGTAAAATAAATTGCTCCATGTAATTCATCCAATAATTCATCAATCACAGGAATGGGAAATTTTTCTTTAATGGTGAGCTTATTGAGCTCCCTATAATCCGGAAACATTCGCCATGATCCATCCTTCTTGTGTACCAATACTACAGGAGCAGAGAAAGAACTTTGACTAGGTTGAATTATACCCGCCTCTAACATTTCTGCAATCATACGTTCAATTTCGCTCTTTGGAAGTAAGGATATCTATAAGGCCTGATGTTTGGAGGAACACTTCCTGGAATCAAATGAATAGCATGATCATGATCACGAATAGGTGGGAGTCCTTTGGTAGTTTCAAACACCTTGGAATGATTGTCCAAGACTTGTTGGAGATCTGCAGAAATAGATGATTTTGATGTTGGAACTTCTAGTGAGCATAATTGTGTAATTACGCCTCGTTGTTCTTTCTTTAGAAGCTTTGTCATGACATTAGAGCTTATTATCCTTCCCGGCTTCCCTTCAATACCCCGTAATTCGAATTCCTTTCCTTCTGAAAAAAATTTCAAGAAAAGTTCTTGAAAATTAAAAGCTACCGTCCCCAAAGATTGTAACCATTGTACTCCTAGTACAACATCAGCACCTCCCATAGGAATGGGAAGCATTGGACTAATCAATACATATTCCCCCATGGTTAGCTTGATATTATGGCATTTTCCAGAGCAATTTATAGTTCCTCCATTTGCAACCATCACTTGACATTCTGGTGCTGGTTATAGGAAACAATTTAATTCCTTGGCTACCTTACAATGAATGTCAAGTGATTAAATTGTGGGTGCTACCTGAATCAATCAACACTAGTACCTTTTTCTTCTTGATATGTCCTTCTATATTGAGAGTTTGAGGAGTGGTAATTCCTGCCAGTGCATTACACGATATGGTCGGATTCATTTCTTCCTCTTCTAGGGCCGGTTCCTGGTGTATATCCTCTTCTTGTTGATTTTCTTCTTCCTCTTCACAATCTATGTAAAATAATTTCTTCTCAGCACACTTATGACCTTTAGTGTATTTTCTATCACAACTGTAGCAAAGCCCTTTTACTCTTTTTTCTTCCAACTGTTGTGGTGTCAACCTTGTAGGTTGTGGAAATCTAGGCGTAGCAACACTTCCTTCCTTATAGAATTGAGTGGTAGGCTTCCTTGTCACCATTATTTTACATTCAACTTTTCTTTCCAACCTGAATGCCTTCTCCAATGAATCAGGTTCCAAAATGCGAACTTCATGTTGGATGTTATCCTTTAAAGTGCCTATGAAGAGATCGATCCTGTGTTCCTCTGGAATATCAATTACCCTTATATTCAATTTTTGGAAGTCCTCAATGTGTTGCCCCACTAAACCTTTTTGTTTGAGATTTATCATAATGTGCTATCATTTCCTCCATAAAAATTGACCAAGTGACAATTTTTTTACGAGAGCAAAGCCATCGATACCATACAAATGTATTCTGTTCTAAATGTAAAGTTGCAATGCATACCTTTTGTGTGTTTTGCACGTTATGGAGATCAAAATATTGCTCCATCTGTAGTATCCATGTTACAGGATCCTTTCCATCAAACTTCCTCATATCCACTTTTGGAATATGGTGGTTCTTCCCGCCTACATTAGAGTTTATGAAATCATGATTAACCTTTATTTTGTTCTCATCATGAGGTTCTTCTACTATCTTTTCACCATTAGGAAACATTTCTTGTATCAACTTTGTCAAACCTTCGATGTCTACTTTTAGATCCTTCTTAATGTTTTCCATGTTGTCTTTCATTTTTTCATCGATCTTAGCTTCCATGTCATCCATCTTAGCTTCCATGCCATCCAGCTTAGCTTCCATGCCCACTTCCATGCCATCCATCTTAGCTTCCAAACCATTCATATTAGCTTCCACGCCTTTCTTCAAACCATCCATATTAGTTTCCATGCCTTTCTTCAAAACTTCCATTTCATTTTTTGTTGTTATTTGCGAGAGTGAAATTTGTTGCACTTGCTCTTGTAATTTTGATATGTCATGTTGCCATTCTTCGTCTTCATGATTCATAGTGGAGCCTTCTAAAGGCTTAATGGGTGTTGAATTATTTTTAGGGGCCATTTTAGACTCCTATACTGATATCTATTCTACAATATGCCCTTGGAATTAACTCAACTTGATTCTTCAAACAAGACTTATGCAATTCAGAAAACAAATACACACCTTTTACTTGATTTTGAGGAGCTCTATATTGAAATTGAATTATCTATGTAATTGAGAATATTCAATATCTAAAATTTAGTGCTATAGTATCCCTCTGAAGTTTCTTTCAAATGCCATAGGTTTGATCTGATTTGGATTCTTCAAGACAAAGTTATTTCCAATCTCCCACAATGACCCAATTTTTGACTAGTTCAGTAGAGCGAACTTGTACGAATTGCCACGTGTCACTGTTTCATCCTTCGTCTTTGAAATTGATAGCCAAGAAACTATAGTCTGTGTACTTGTGACCAATTTTTACGGCACTCCAATCTGATGCCCAGAGAGAGAGTTATTGAAATTTTCCCACGATCACCTCTTTGAGATGAAATTTAGGAGCCTGAAAAAGCACTACATTCCACAGATCATATCTCCAAAAATATTGCGAACCAAGCTCTGAAATTTTTTGACGAATTTCCTCAAGATTTCAGCTTCGCACCATAAGAATTTCAGATTCTTACCTTCGTAGAAAAATTTTTATAGCACAAATGCCACGATGACATGTTTAGGAGCCTGAAAAAATACCTAACTTCCACAGATCATATCTCCGAAAATATTGCGAATCAAGCTCTGAAATTTTTAGACAAAATTCCTCAGGATTTCGGCTTCGCACCCTAAAAATTTCAGCTTCTGAAACTTCGTAGAAAAAAAATCTATAGCGAAAATTCCACGATGACCTGTTTGGAGCAGCGAAACCCTAGAATCCAAAGCTTTGATACCAAATGTTGTGTAACCAGCTCCAAAAATAGAAGAAAAGAGATATCAACGCCTTAGAAATAAGCCAATTCAAGGGGGCAACCTCCAATACATTACATAAATGAACAATTATTGGATGATACAAATTACAAAACCTCATTTCTATATATAGGAGTCCATGGGGCCACAATGTAATCCTAGCCAACCTAACAATAATAATTTAAGGACACAATAATAACAATATGGGGGTTACAAGGGTACAATAATAACAGCAAGCTATAATCGATAACAATAAGGGACTATACTAGTAATATAGGGACCTAACATATTTACTCTATTATATCGAGAGACAAAAAAGATCAAAATGTTTTATGTTTTCAAAAATATAATTACAAGGATTTCTTAACTAAATAATCACTTTATAATGCCACATATCATGGAAAATCTAGTAGGTCTATTACTTCTAAAGATTTGAATATACTAAATTTATTAAGTTAAAATTAATTAAGCAAAAAAATATTAGGAGAAAGTTCAAATTTTATATAGGTAATATAATAATCATAACAAGATGGAATCCCATTAAGTACTATGATAAATAAAGAGCATTATTCAAGCCTAATTACTGATATTTCTCAGATATTAGCTATAGATAATTCCATAATATGTACATGTATGAACATGTGGCCATAAACATGTGTAAATGACTAAACATACTTAGTGTAATATATATAGATATATTGTACATGATCTTAGCTCATTACATAGGTTAATATTAGTTAGCTTCATTACCTTGGATTCATAGAACCATGTCGTTCCTTACTCCCTTCCCTCACGGTAAAGTAACAGTTAGCTATGTATCTGGAGCGGGTTGAAGCAAGGGTCAAAGCGTCTGTCTTGTTGTACTGGTGTAGTCGGATCGAATGGGAGGCAGTTTATTTCACCCCGTGTTTTCTTTATCCCTAATTTTCAAGTCTTCATTCATCCAATAACCCAACCTGCCATCGAAACCCCAGGTCGCCCGCAAATTCAAAGTCTTAACCTTGAGATAAAGAAGTGATGCAACAACATCCAACTGAAAGGCTACAGCTGGAGTTGATTTCTTCTTCCGGACAGAAGAAGAAGTTTGAATTCTATTTTACTTTGTTTTAAGTTGATTTGGGCTAACACAACCATTTTAATTTGCATATTAAAAAGATAATTGAATTAGGATTAGTTAAGTGTTTAGTTTTATAAACTGTTCTGGAACTGAATGACAATTTCTGAACCATATGGGGGTTTTGGAAAGGCATAAAACCAAACCAAATCCACCATTGTGGGGTTCTTCCATTCCCATCCATAGCGAGAAAAGAGAGAACTAAGGAAGTAATAAATGTAAAAAAAAACCAAATTATCTGAGGGCTTGGCCCTGTGTATTTCATTCCTAAATTAATTCCAAGTGTTTTGTGCTTGACCGGGTTCTCTGTTTTAAAACAGTGTTTCATTTCCAAATTAATTCCAAGTGTTTTGTGCTTTGATCGAGCTCTCTGTTTTAAATCGGTTGTTTTGAATCTCCGTTGAAATCGAACATTGCATTTAATCGCACAGTAAGAAGGTTAATCGGATTTGCAGGCACATCGAGGCCATAGATTTTGCATGACCCTTTGTTGAATTGAATGTCGTGTAAATCACATGAACGAAGACCAATCAGATTTGCAGGCGCAACGAGGACTGTTAGATCCAACACCGATCAACGGTGAGGGATCACATCGCAGTTAGGAGGACATCACACATCGCAAAGAATTAGTGTTTGGGTTAGTACTTCGCAAGCTAAACGATTTAACTTGCGATGCAAAGTGAGCCGACGAAGATATAACGTGGATCGTTGGATCCAGCAAAGGCCAATGACAGAGATTGTATCACGCCGGGAGAGAGTTCACAAATCGCAACATTTAGGAGTTAGCATTAAAGCGTCGCAAGGTAAGTTAAATGGTTTACAATGCGAAGTAAAGAAAGCACAGCGCAACATCGCATGTCGCAGGAAATCGAGTTTAACTCTTAAGTTATATTGTAAAGTACGTGAAGTGCAATCACCTGCGATTGGTCGGCACTGTTGTGGGACCCTCCGATAAGAAGTTCCGCGTATTTGAATTGGTTTTTGGTTATGTATGATTGGAAATTGAAAGGTTTGACTCCGCTGTGATCGCGCGCGTATGTGTGTTAATAAACCCTAAAGTAAGGGAGTTTTGTGTGGAATTATAAAATACAGTTCCGCAGCGCATTCTGATATTTTTTTGCAGCTAGTCTACATCAATTGGTATTAGAGCAGTTCTTTCTTCCTAATTGAATATGGAAGTAGGAAGAAGAGGTCGGGGAAGAGCTGCAATGGGAGCAGCAGATGAAGGATTGTGTGAAGAGATTATAATGTTGTCAGCACGTTTGGCAGCAGTGGAAGCAAGAAGGCGTAGGGATCTTGGAGGTGGAGATGACAATGATGGTGAGACAGCAGCACTAACAGATGGGTCAGAGGACGAGGCACCAGAAATCAAACTACTGAAATCTGTTTTGATGGCTAGCAACAAGCCAAGACCAAAGCTCTCCAATTATGATGGAAATTTGTCCACAAAAGCATTATTGGATTGGATAAGTGAGTTAGATAAATACTTTTAGTATGAGGAAGTTAGTGAGGATAGGAAAATTAGGTTTTCTGTCACTAAGTTGAAAGGACACGTACCCTATGGTGGGAAAGTGTGCAGGCAGAGAGGAGAAGAATGAACAAGCCTTTGATCAAGAGATGGGACATGATGATTGCAAATATGAAAAGCAAGTTCCTGCCTAAAGATTACCAAATTTCCATTTACAGACAAGTGTAGAATCTGAGACAGAGAACGATGACTGTAAAGGAATACACAAAAGAGTTCTATAAAGTGAACTTGAGGGCTAGGTATGTTGAAGATACCCCTGAGAAGACAACAAGATTTGTGAATGGTCTATGGATGGAAATATTAGATGAGATCAATATTCTTTGCTCAAAAACTATAGACGAGGCATATCAGTGTGCTTTGAAGGCAGAAGAAAAGATTACCAAGAAGCAGAATGCAAGAAGAGGACATGGTTCTAGTAGAGGAAGAGGACAGTCCTTTGGCAGAGGTAACACTACCAGCAGTAATGAAGAGGGCAACAGTTTGAAGACTTCGGGACAGACTGAGAAGGAAGGTAACACTAGAGGTGGAAGGACATACCAGCGAGGAAGAGGTAATGGCAGAGGCAGAGGAAATTCCTACCAGTGTTACAAGTGTCACAAATGGGGGCACAGGTCTTTTGAATGTCCTGAAAATGAGCAAGCTGGACAGAGGGGAGTGTATGTTTCTCAACTTGATGTAGCAGAGGCACCGCCACAAGAGGTGGAGAATGTGCCTGAAACAAGAGAGGCCTTGGTGTTGAACAAGGTTTTACTAAAACCAGCTAAGGAGGTGGCTGACCTGACACAGAGGAAAGAATTGTTCCAGACTATGTGAAAATCACATGGAAAATGCTGCAAATTGATTATAGATAGTGGAAGCACTGATAACCTGGTAGCCATTGAGATGGTGGAAAAATTGGGTTTGAAGAAGTTGAAGCACCCGACTCCCTATAAGGTGTCTTGGTTGCAGAAAGGACACCAACTGTTGGTTGATGAGCAGTGTGAGATGGAGTTTCACATTAGCAAGTACAAGGACAAGGTGACTTGTGATATTATGCCTATGGACATGTGCCATATTCTGCTGGGAAGACCATGGCAATATGATAGAAAGGTCGTCCATGATGGGGAAAATAATTGTTATAGATTTGTGAAGGATGGGATAAAGCATACGCTAGTTCCCATCAAAGAAGAAGATACTGCAAAAACTAGTGGGACTAAAACACTGCTGATAGGCGGAAAGGAGTTTCTGCGACAGATTGAGGAGAGTGAGGTGAATTATGCAGTTGTGCGGAGGCCAAGAGCAGTATTGATGCATACGGAAATCACTGATTTTCTTGTGGAAATACAAGACATGCTATAAGAGTTTAGTGATATTGTGGTAGATGATCTGCCGGATAAATTACCACCAAAGTGGAGCATTAGTCACCATATTGATTTGATTCCATGAGCCATTTTTCCAAACAAGGCTACTTATCGGATGAGTTCGAAAGATAATGAGGAGATCAAGAAGCAAGTATAGGAATTGTTGGATAAAGGGATGATTCAGGAGAGTTTGAGTCCTTGTGCTATTCCAACTATTTTAGCTCCCAAGAAAGGAGGTGAATGGCGGATGTGCACTGATTCCCGAGCGATAAACAAGATCACTATCAGGTACAGGTTTCCTTTACCTCAGATGGATGATATGATGGGTTGTCTGAGTGGAGCAACGTACTTTTCAAATATAGATCTGAAAACTGGCTATCACCAGATCAAGATTAGAGAAGGTGACGAATGGAAGATAGCTTTCAAGACTAATGAAAGCTTGTATGAATGGTTGGTCATGCCATTTGGGCTGAGCAATGCTCCCAACACATTCATGCGTTTGATGAATGAGATTTTGAAAGAATTCATTGGAAAGTTTGTGATTGTATATCTGGATGATATAATTATTTTCAGCAAGACGAAGGAAGAACATTTTCGGCATGTCAGGTATGTGCTGGAAAAATTGCAGCAAAAAAAATAGCTGATAAATTTTTAAAAATGTTCTTTTTTAAAGAAAGAATTGATTTATTTAGGATTTTTAATTTCTAAGAATGAGTTGAAGATGGACCCAAAGAAGGTTGCAACCATAGTTAGCTGGCCATCTCCCAGAAGTTTGTTTGAAGTAACAGTTTTTCATGGATTGGAAAGTTTCTATCGTAAGTTTATTAAGAACTTCAGTGGTATTTGTGCACCTATGGTGGATACCATTAAGAAGGAAAACCAACATTTTCATTGGAAAAAATCTATTGAGAGAAGTTTTTGGATTTGAAGAAGAAGATCAATGAAAAACCAATCCTAAAATTGCTAGACTTCGACAAACTTTTCCAAGTTCATTGTGATGCCAATGGGACAACCATTGGTGCAATACTCAGCCAAGAAGATAAGCCAGTAGCATACTTCAGCGAGAAGTTAAATGAGAGCAGGTAGAAGTATACATCTTATGACAAAGAGTTTTATGCAGTCATCCAAGCGTTGAAGCATTGGAGACATTATTTGTTGGCTAATGAATTTGTCTTGTTTTCAGACAATTTGGCGTTACAATACATTATGCAACAACACAAGCTGAATCATAACCATGCAAAATGGGTGGAGTACTTGCAGAGTTTTACATTTGTTTTGAAACACATCAGCGGTCAGGACAACAAGGTGGAAGATGTGTTAAGCAGAAGAATCTTGATATTACAAGAAAGCGCAGTGCAAGTGTTGGGATTTGAACATCTCAAAGACTTGTATGAGATGGATGCAGATTTTAAGGAAGCTTATGAAGCTTTCCAAAATCCATCGTTGAGAGATAATAGTCCATGGTTGGACTATAACATGCAGGAGGGTTTGTCGTTCGAGGACAAGCCAGTGGCTCGAATTTCAGCAGATGCGAAGGGATGCGGTACGAATGCAGGGTTGTATACACCCTTACCCATCCCGAATAAACCTTGGGACTCAGTCAACTTGGACTTTGTCTTAGGTCTGCCGAAGACCCAACGGGGATTTGATTCCATCATGGTGGTGGTGGATCGTTTCACCAAAATGGCACATTTCATTCCATGCAGAAAGACAAGTGATGCCACACATGTAGCACACTTGTTCTTTTCAGAGATAGTCAGATTACATGGCTTGTCAAAGTCCATCATCTCGGACAGGGATGTAAAGTTCACATGCCATTTATGGCGAACATTGTGGAAGAAGTTAGACACCAAACTCAATTTCAGTTTGGCTTATCATCCACAGTCAGATGGGCAAACTAAAGTTGTGAACATGAGTCTGGGGAATCTACTGAGGAGTTTGGTCGGTGAAAATTCTAGACAGTGGGATCGTGTGCTTGCACAAGCAGAGTTTGCCTACAATGACTCGCCCAATAGAAGCATAGGCAGAAGTCCTTTCCAAATCCTATATGGAATGCACCCATGTGGAGTATTTGAGTTGCGGGATTTGGGTTAGTTGGAGCACAGGAGTGTTGATGGCGAAGATTTCGCGAAAGCAACCGTTGATCTACATGAACATCGAAACGAGTTACAGGAAAACAACAAAGATATAAAAGAGAGACTTGAAAGTTGGGAGGTGTTAGTGTCAGAATATGTATTCTACCATCAGTGATTAAAATCACTCATTTCATTATCATTTTAGGTGTCTCACTCTGAATTTTTATATCATTCCATTAGGTCATGCTAAAAATTGTTTCACTGATGATAGCCTCTCTCAATAAAAATTCACTCTCCCTTAGAAATTCACATTGCTGACTCACTTCCATGTCTTCTTGAGCATAATAACACCTATGAAAATATCATTTCACCATGTCTTGTCTCAGTTAAAGTCAACCATGGAAGTCAAGTTATTCAAAGTCTCATTGAGTCATTAGGGTTTTGTCTTTCAAGGTCCAAAAATGCACCATTTAATTTTCATAAGGTCAGCAAAGTATGAGAGTGATCCCAATAATTTTTCTTTACCATGTAAATATGACCTCCAAGACGGTTTCTAAAGTTGTAGTTTGATTTCAAGTGTGAGTTTCATTCCAAGATGTAATTTTTATTTATTCATGTAATTTTATGTCAATTCAAATGTAATAATTATTCAGTCTCCCAAAGGCTACCAACTCATATTTCCACATGCCAACAAATGAAATGTCAAAGTGAAAGATTTTTTAGTTCATCAATTGATCAAATTTCAAAGGGAGTTGTCTTTTCCCAAAGGTGCCCAAGTCATCATTGTTCACAAGCACCAAACCCTAATTTCCTCTCCCACTGAGCTAGGGTTTGCTATGGAAATGAGACATTTGAGTAGAGGAGCCACAAGGTAAGTAATATCAGTAAGTATGAGGCCATTCCAACTCAAAATATCATTTCTCCATCATTTTTTGAGAATTCATTCCAAGAGACAAATCATTTTCCACACATAGAGCCAGTTTTTCTACAAATTGTGTTTCTGACCAAACAAAGATGAATTTGAAAAATGTAAGAGCGGTTTTTTTCCATCATAGGTCAAGGAAGAAAAACCTCATTCATATTTTACACGGGTATCATGGTTTTAGATAAATGTCAAAAATATAGGTTCCACGGGAGAGTTGTTGCACTTCTGGAGTGACCCTGGGAAAATCACGTTTTCTCATAGCTGGAGTGTCCAAATGACTTTATTGATGAGTCAAATGATAAATATACAAAGAGATATTTTCATTGAGTTATCATGAGCTCAATTTGGAGTTGAGGAAGGCCTTCAAAAGTTTCCAGAAACAGAGCTCTGCATTTCTGCACCCTCATTCAACACTTTTTGACCAGTCTTGGGAAAATAAAATTTTCACAAGGCAAATTAACTCAAATCAGAAAAAAAAAAAAAAAAAAAAAAAAAAAAAGGGTATATTTGGAAATTATACTTGAAGGGATTTCCAATGAGCTATCCTGGGCCCAATTGGGACACCAGCAAGGCCTCCAAATGTGGTCTTCAAAAAGGTGGAAATTATGTGTTTTTGAGTAGTTTTGCACTCATAAAATTTTCCAAAGGCATAGCAACTTGCACGTTGCACTCTTTTTTGGGGCCTCCAATTGACAAATGGCCACCACCATCATGTTCATAATGATGAGGACATCAACCCTAGCAAGTTTTAGAAGATTTGGAGGAGAACTGGTCCCTCAAAAATGCAAAAAACTACCAAAATTTCATGTTTCTACCTCCTTTTTGGCCTGCTCGCTGCGCATTTACCAGTCTTTGGTGATCAAGTTTTTGTCAGGGAAAATGAGAACCATTTTTGAAACTAGAGGTATATTTGGAAACAAGACTTAGATATATTTCCAATGAGCTATCATGGAGCTGATTTGGACACCAGGAAGTCACTCAAAACCAACTTTGAAAACATGCTAATTTTTCTGCTTGCACGCTGCGCGTTTACCAGGAAATTTCCAATTTTCACAGTCCTTAGCAATTTTTCTCCAGTTTGACTTTTCACCTTGGGAAATGAGAAACGACTAATGTAAATGGTCAAGATGAATGAAAAATTCATGTTTTTACTTTTATCTAGGGTAGATACATTAGGTAAGTCAATCAGTTGAGGTGTAATGAATTAGTTCCTAGAGTTAGGGATGAGTCACTTTGACCACCCTACACTCTAGGTTTCAGTTTAGATTTTAGTGGATCAGCTCCTCCTCTCATGGATTCGACCCCTGAGGATGAGAGGAGGTGGTTTAAGGTCTATCTAGATTAGGTTTTCAAAGGATTTAGAGGTTGGGGGGTTGGCATTAGTTTGAAAGTTTGTGTATTGATCAAGAAACATTTTGGCCTCGATATTAATGACAAATTGCAACTATTTCTTTGGGATTCATGTGGTATGAATGTTTGACATAGTTTCTTCTTTGTGATCATTTGTATGAATGTATTGTAAGCTCATAAACCATTTTCATGTCTATGATATGCTTAATTTCAAGTTGAAAGGTAGAATTCATGTTTTCATGCTCTGTTTTGGGGAATTTTTCATAATTTGTCCATTTTCTTCAGTTTAGGGGGAATTCATCTCATATTTTGTTCCTAGCTCTTCACCAGTCTATTCATCTCACCAAAATCATCCTTAAGTGTTAAACCTTCTGCCTACCTTGCCCCATCGAATGAACTGTAATTTTATCTAATTGGCCCAAATCTAGTCCCCTTGACCTAATCCTCGTTTCAGTGAGCCCAACCCCAAATCAAATCAAACCCTTGCACCCATTATCTATACTAAAATCCTATTTTCTCTAGCCCTCTTAGCTATGACCCTTTTGGGCCCTCTCCAGCTTGATAGAGATAGCTATCAAGTCAAAAGCTTGGTTTGTGGTTACCTGTGTTGGGATTCCTTCCTCAGCCTTGGGAATTTGGTGGAGTGCTAACAGGAGGTACAATTTGAAGTAGGAGACCTGGTACTGGCACATTTGCGCAAGGAGAGGTTTCATAAAGGAGAATACAACAAATTGAAGATGAAAAATATCGGGCCTTGTAGAATTCTTCGGAAGATCTCTGCAAATGCTTACGAGTTGTAGTTACCTCCGGGTGTAGGAATCTCGCCCATTTTTAATGTGGTAGATTTGTACCCATACACTGTTGTTGATGAAGAATACAGTTCAGAGAGACGAACACGAGACACCCAAAATGAGGAGAGATAATGGATTAAACAGATTATTGAGTATAAATTTTCCTTCAACACTGAAGTCACACAACTTGTATATGACAACACTTTTGTCTTATTCTACATGGGATAGATATGTCATATCTGGAAATAATATTCTTAAAGCAATATCTTGAAGAGTACATGGTACTTTTCCAACTTCTTTGTTTAGTAGTATCTGTCCTTGAGTTTCCAAGTCTTGAATGATTTTTTGAACCATTTTTTCAATTCATATTATCTTGTTAGCATATTTACATGATACAAAAATTCATGAGGAATATGAGACAACAATTTTTAGGAAATAGCCCCAAGGGATAGCTCAAATGGTCGAGTTCCTGTTGCTAAGTACCTTGCCATATGGAAGGTCACGGGGTCAAATCTCCTCGACGCCCTTGGGGTTAGGCCCCGAAATTAAAGCCGATGGCTGATCCCTTCGGGTGGATCTACCGGATTATTACCCGTGGATGTAGCGGCCACTCAGTGACCATGAACCACAGCTTTAAAAAAAAAAAAAACAATTTTTAGGAAAATAGCACTTACAACAATGTTTTTCATATAGTGAATTTTTCCTGTATTAATAATTACATCATCATGATTGAGTATACATTTTCCTTCAACATAAAAGTCACACAACTTGTATATAACAGCAATTTTGTCTTTTAGATATTCTACATAGCATAGAGATGTCAAATCTGGAAATAATATGCTTAAAGTAATATCTTGAAGAGTACATGGTACTTTTCCAACTTCTTTGTTTAGTAGTATCTGTCCTTGAGTTTCCAAGTCTTGAATGACTGTTTGAACCATTTTTGAAGTTCATATTATCTTGTTAGCATATTTACATGATATAAAAATTCATGAGGAATATGAGACAACAATTTTTAGGAAAATATTACTTACAACAATGTTTTTCATGTAGTGAAATTTTTCTATATTAATAATTACATCATCATGATTGAGTATAAAATTTCCTTCAACACTGAAGTCACACAACTAGTATATCACAACACTTTTGCATTTTAGATATTATACATATGATAGAGATGTCAAATCTGGAAATAATCTGCTTAAAGCAATATCTTGAAGAGTACATGGTACTTTTCCAACTTCTTTGTTTAGTAGTATCTCTCCTTGAGTTTCCAAGTCTTGAATGACTGTTTGAACCATTTTTTCATTTTAGATTATCTTGTTAGAATATTTACATGATATAAAAATTCATGAGGAATATGAGACAACAATGTTTAGGAAAATAGTACTAATAGCAATGTTTTTCATATAGTGAATTTTTCTGTATTAATAATCACATCATCATGATTGAGCATAAAATTTACTTCAACACTGAAGTCACACAACTTGTATATAACAACACTTTTGTATTTTAGATACTATACATATGATAGAGATGTCAAATCTGGAAATAATCTGCTTAAAGCAATATCTTGAAGAGTACATGGTACTTTTCAAACTTCTTTGTTTAGTAGTATCTCTCCTTGAGTTTCCAAGTCTTGAATGACTGTTTGAACTATTTCTGCATTTCAGATTATCGTGTTAGAATATTTACATGATATAAAAATTCATGAGGAATATGAGACAACAATGTTTAGGAATATAGTACTTACAACAATGTTTTTCATATAATGAAATTTTTTTGTATTAATAATTACATCATCATGATTTAGTATAAATTTTCCTTCAACACAGAAGTCACACAACTTGTATATAGCAACACTTTTGTCTTTTAGATATTCTACATAGGATAGAGATGTCAAATCTGGAAATAATCTACTTAAAGCAATATCTTGAAGATTACATAGTACTTTTCTAGCTTCTTTGTTTAGTAGTATTTTTCCTTGAGTTTCCAAGTCTTGAATGACTGTTTGAACCATTTCTGCAATTCAGATTATCTTATTAGCATATTTACACGATATAAAAATTCATGAGGAATATGAGAAAACAATTTTTAGGAAAATAGTACTTACAACATTGTTTTTCATATAGTGAAAATTTTCTGTATTGATAATTACATCATCATGATTGAGTATACATTTTCCTTCAACACTGAAGTCACACAACTTGTATATAACAACACTTTTGTCTTTTATATATTCTACATAGGATAGAGATGTCAAATCTGGAAATGATTTTCTTAAAGAAATATCTTGAAGAGTACATGGTACTTTTCCAACTTCTTTGTTTAGTAGTATCTCTCCATGAGTTTCCAAGTCTTGAATGACTGTTTGAACCATTTTTGCATTTCAGATTATCTTGTTAGCTTATTTACATGATATAAAAATTCTTGAGGAATATGAGACAACTATGTTTAGGAAAATAGTACTAATAACAATGTTTTCATATAGTGAAATTTTTCTGTATTAATAATCACATCATCATGATTAAGTATAAAATTTACTTCAGCACTGAAGTCACAAAACTTGTATATAACAACACTTTTGTATTTTAGATATTATACATATGATAGAGATGTCAAATCTGGAAATAATCTACTTAAAGCAATATCTTGAAGAGTACATGGTACTTTTCAAACTTCTTTGTTTAGTAGTATCTCTCCTTGAGTTTCCAAGTCTTGAATGACTGTTTGAACTATTTCTACATTTCAGATTATCATGTTAGCATATTTACATGATATAAAAATTCATGAGGAATATGAGACAACAATGTTTAGGAAAATAGTACTTACAACAATGTTTTTCATATAGTGAAATTTTTTTGTATTAATAATTACATCATCATGATTTAGTATAAATTGTCCTTCAACACAGAAGTCACACAACTTGTATATAGAAACACTTTTGTCTTTTAGATATTCTACATAGGATAGAGATGTCAAATCTGGAAATAATATACTTAAAGCAATATCTTGAAGATTACATAGTACTTTTCTAGCTTCTTTGTTTAGTAGTATTTTTCCTTGAGTTTCCAAGTCTTGAATGACTGTTTGAACCATTTCTGCAATTCAGATTATCTTATTAGAATATTTACACGATATAAAAATTCATGAGGAATATGAGAAAACAATTTTTAGGAAAATAGTACTTACAACATTGTTTTTCATATAGTGAAATTTTTCTGTATTGATAATTACATCATCATGATTGAGTATACATTTTCCTTCCACACTGAAGTCACACAACTTGTATATAACAACACTTTTTAC
This sequence comes from Pinus albicaulis, assembly GCA_034641835.2. Taxonomy (NCBI): domain Eukaryota; kingdom Viridiplantae; phylum Streptophyta; class Pinopsida; order Pinales; family Pinaceae; genus Pinus; species Pinus albicaulis. The sequence goes on from CM076576.1 coordinate 740,484,426, forward strand.
TTTTAGATATTCTACATAGGATAGAGATGTCAAATCTGGAAATGATTTGCTTAAAGAAATACCTTGAAGAGTACATGGTACTTTTCCAACTTCTTTGTTTAGTAATATCTCTCCTTGAGTTTCCAAGTCTTGAATGACTGTTTGAACCATTTTTGCATTTCAGATTATCTTGTTAGCATATTTACATGATATAAAAATTCATGAGGAATATGAGACAACAATGTTTAGGAAAATAGTACTAATAGCAATGTTTTTCATATAGTGAAATTTTTCTGTATTAATAATCACATCATCATGATTGAGTATAAAATTTACTTCAACACTGAAGTCACACAACTTGTATATAACAACATTTTTGTATTTTAGATACTATACATATGATAGAGATGTCAAATCTGGAAATAATCTGCTTAAAGCAATATCTTGAAGAGTACATGGTACTTTTCAAACTTCTTTGTTTAGTAGTATCTCTCCTTGAGTTTCCAAGTCTTGAATAATTGTTTGAACTATTTCTGCATTTCAAATTCTCATGTTAGCATATTTACATGATACAAAAATTCATGAGGAATATGAGACAACAATGTTTAGGAAAATAGTACTTACAACAATGTTTTTCATATAGTGAAATTTTTTTGTATTAATAATTACATCATCATGATTTAGTATAAATTGTCCTTCAATGCAGAAGTCACACAACTTGTATATAGAAAAAAAAAATTCTTTTAGATATTCTACATAGGATAGAGATGTCAAATCTGGAAATAATCTACTTAAAGCAATATCTTGAAGATTACATAGTACTTTTCTAGCTTCTTTGTTTAGAAATATTTTTCCTTGAGTTTCCAAGTCTTGAATGACTGTTTGAACCATTTCTGCAATTCAAATTATCTTATTAGCATATTTACACGATATAAATTCATGAGGAATATGAGAAAACAATTTTTAGGAAAATAGTAATTACAACACTGTTTTTCATATAGTGAAATTTTTCTGTATTGATAATTACATCATCATGATTGAGTATACATTTTCCTTCAACACTGAAGTCACATAACTTGTATATAACAACACTTTTGTCTTTTAGATATTCTACATAGGATAGAGATGTCAAATCTGGAAATGATTTGCTTAAAGAAATATCTTGAAGAGTACATGGTACTTTTCCAACTTCTTTGTTTAGTAGTATCTCTCCTTGAGTTTCCAAGTCTTGAATGACTGTTTGAACCATTTCTGCAATTCATATTATCTTGTTAGCATATTTACATGATATAAAAATTCATGAGGAATCAATTTCTACCTATCAATCTCTCCTCCCTGACATAATTTTCATTCGGCCAAAGAACTGTGTGTATTCAATCATAGGCTTCTAGTGTCATCATAGTAGAATTCTCCCCATGTTCTTATTTTATAGCAGCCATAATTTGTCCATACTATTCAAATCTTTCATCTCACGTGTATCATAAACATAAAGTCACCACGAGATGTTCAAATAAAAAATTGAAATCTATATAATTTAGAAACCGGATTGAACAACTATGAGAATTTAGAAACCAAATTGAACAACTATGAGATTATTATCATAATATGAAGTCACCACAAGATGTTCAAATAAAAAATTGAAATCTATATAATCTAGAAACCAGGTTGAACAACTATGAGAATTTAGAAACTAGATTGAACTACTATGAGATTATTATCATAATTCTTGGCACTTGTATGTAGTAGCAACCAATATTCATTATGGGATTACATATCCAATCAATTTCTACCTGCAATTTTTCCTCGCTGACATAATTTTCATTCAGCCAAACAACTGTGAGTATTCAAGCATATAAAATTTCATTGCCATATTTCCAACAGCTTTTTAAATGATCTTAGAATTACGACATACCAATCATTCCATTATTTTAATCTATAAACATATTAAATTCAATGAAGTTTCATTAACTATATATGCATTACTATCATAGAAAATCATTCACACAATGCATTAAAACATATGCACTAATACTTATTTATACACAATCAAACTTTTCACATCCGCGTAGTATACTTCATGCACATTCACCACACTCACTCACTACACCCTTGCACGACATTGAATACCATCACATGCTGCATTCCATACTCATCCATATTGATATATGTATCTTGGATAACTCTATATCATTGTCTTCATCATCTTCACTTCCTATAAATTTTCCACATCCTCCAGGCATCTAGACTTACATCTGCTATAATAATTACAGTATATCCCATGTCATACCATCCTCCTTGACCAACTTCAAAATTCATTCAACTCTTCAACACATCTGAACACCTTCTTATTCTATCACCACACACGAGGAATTTACCCTCCCTTCACTTCTCAACAATCCTTAAAGATCCTCTCCTTTCACTACTGAGGAGTCCCTCAAGAAAATCTTCCTTCTCTTAACCAACACAACATGACATATTATCATATGAATGCATAAAAAATATTTTTTCAAAACTTTGAAATGTCCTAGGCTTCCTTCCTTTACCATACCCTACCTAGGTATCAATTCAAATACATGCATTCAGATGTCATCACATACATACCAATTGATATATTGAAGCATAACTCAAGGAATTCTTACCTATTTCCTTTCAGCTCACATGCTATATTGGCATGAACAATTCATACCTGTATGGTTTCCATCAATATATCTAATGTTACCTGATCAGTAGCATTATTGTAGCAGCAACATTATTATCATGATTTGGTACATCATCTTCCACGATGTCCCTTTGATCTGGTGAGCTCCAATGTTTTGAAGGAGGTTGATTGGATCTTCGTTAAGGATTTCCAATAGCCCCTATCCTTTTTAATAGCAAGGATGATTTTAAAATCACATGTGTCATGCTAGTATCTTTTTCCTTGCTCTGAGGCAGCAATATCTTCATCACACTTAGGAGACTTAGCTGGAAAATATTGGTGGTTCCCCCACTTCTGTAAAAATTTTAATACAATTATGTATTTCCTGGATGCTCCTGATCTAACAATTATATGCCACTGTTAAATACAGAATCCTTCTACTAAAATCTTTGCGGAAATTTAATCACCAATTCAAACACATGAAGAAAGATCATTCACACATAACACAAATGTTTTTACCGGGAAAGCATAAAGCTAAAAACCCCACTACCATATATTATTTATATATCATGGATCATGAAACAATCTCATAAAAAACTCTAATCCAAGAGCTCTCAGTACAATATAAAATCGTCTCACACTGTCATACAAAAATTGGGAAATGCATGCGCTAATTTACTGCCACCAGACAGCCTGCCTCCACTGCGCAATCCTTGATGGTCAAGAACCTCTGAATAATTAATTCTATCCTACCTTGAATATGAAACACTCATAGGAATCTCCAAAGTGTGTGTGGTTGCATGAGTGCACCCACTAATGTCACAAATGATAGTCAAACTGTCCCTTTCACCTATCTCTCAACTGGGTCTCCACTGAATCTGACATGCATGTAGTTAACAATAGTAAATCTTCAGTTGCATGTGAGATCACTCCATGTGAATTAATTTAATATTTAATTCATTGGTCTCTCACTAGTGTATCTTTAGTTACAACTAGCACAACTGAGTTTAACTACTTTACAACTCACATAAATACACATCTAACTCTGTTACAACTTTGTATCACTTAGTTACAACGAATTCCACTTGCATGTCCCACCAACCAACCTTAGAACTCGAAATTCCTTCAGCTAACTGGTTTGCCACATCAGTTAACTAAAATCAAGTGCATGAAGAGAATAGATTAATATTTATTATCCAGTTATTATTAAGAGATAATAATAACCGACATGCATTCTATTTTTAGACATGCGGTCTACAAACATAATTCACACATGCATTCCACAAATAGAACTCCATCCATAAATAGAATTTTCTCAACCATCTATAAATAGACTGCCACTATAAATACAATTTTCTCACCATTCTAAAAAATAGACATACACCTAAAAATAGCCTGTGTGGGCCCCACCTAGTGTAGGTGCTTAATTTTCACTAGGATCAAGAATTTTGTTTCCGGATGCCAATTTCATTATTTCTTGTTGCAAACTTCAACACTCCCTCTCAACAATAAATGAATGTCTTTGCATGCAACATGCAACTCCATGCATTCACCCTGCAACCTTTGCATGCGCCATGCAAATCCATGCATTCGCCCTGCAACTCTTGTATGCAACACTTCTCTAGTGTTTCTCGCACATGCAACACTTCCGAAACTGAATAGCCTCCAAACAACTGAATCGGTACAATCCATTTGTCATCAAAGTCTTCTGACTTCTTCTGGTACCAACTACACATGTCTTCAGGAACCACTGCAATGTTGACCTCTGCATCCATGCACTCTACACTTGTTGTCAACTTTGATCCGCACTCCAGTATCCGACACTGTCACTTTGATTTCATGTCCTCACGACATCTGACTACATCAATCCAACTGATCCTGTTATTTTTGTACTGTGGGCTCCTCGTAGCTAGGTTCAATTCATGAGATCCACACCATCTCAATGAATCCTGCCTAGAAATTTCTTCTTGGGATTACTCATGCATGTCACCCCACCTCTCACCTGGTGGTATAGCCACATGCACTCCCTCTGCCCATCTGGCATGAAATTTCTCTGCATGAGTGGTTTCTCCCACTCCGTGATCCTCATCTTGTGGCTGCTCCACATCCCAAGGTTCACTCCTACCTGCATGAAAATCCTTCTCCCTCTCAAGCATCAATTGCATGGCTTTATCACACTTCCCAACAGTAGGAAGCTAAGTATAAATCCCATCTACATCAAGTATATAAAGATTCTTAACTCGAATCCCAACCTTCTTGGCTTGCCCTGTTGCTTTGTGTCACAGGAAAACTTTTCCTTCACTAATGACAACATCATAGCCTCTATCCTCTAACATTGCGATTGAGACTAAATTTTTCTTCAAACCTGGAACATGCATAGCATATTTTAAATGGATTTTATCTGACACCCTTTGAAATGTAATGGTACCAATATCGGTTGCACTATATCTTCCATCATCGCCCAACTCAATATGCATATGTAGATCTTTCTCCTCCAAGTCACTGAAAAGTTTCTTATCTCCCATCATGTGAAAGGAAGCACCACTGTCCAAGTACCACCCTGATCGCAATGCACTTGACACCATGCATGCGATCAATGAGAATTCAAGCTCAAATTGCGAGGCAAGAGCGTCACCAGCTGCAGCTCCAGCAGTCATCTTGTTCTTCTTCTTATGTGGACAATTTATCGCAATATGTCCATACTCGTGACAGTGAAAACACTTCACTTTGGACATGTTGTGCTCCTTGCCATCTTCATCGGCCTCAAATTTAGAATGGAATTTCTTCCCCTTCCCCTTCTTCACCTTGGCAGTCAAAGCTCAATTCTCTTCATCATCATGCTTTGATGAAGAGCCATCTCTAGTGTTCTCCTTGAACTCCTCCTGCACTAGATCCGACCACAGTCATTCCAAATCTGGCAATTTTTCTCGTCCGTTGACAGATTCTTCATAACTGTGCCAACTCTTAGGAAGTCCCAAGAGAGCCAAGCTCACCAAACTATCATCAGCAACACTTACTCCTACACTCCCAAGCTCATCCCTGCATTGGACAAACTTTGTTAAGTATACCAAAATAGTGTCGTTCTTTTCCTTCTTGATCTTTCTAAGTTTATCCTTCAGCGCCAATTTCCTATGGTCGTTGCTGCTTTGGAAAATATCCTTCAAACCCTTCCACATAGTATATGGAGTGGCTTTCCCATGAAGCCTTGAGACAATGTGGTCTCATACACCTTCCAACATAATCCTCCTTGCCCTTGCTACTTTCTTTTTCCATGTGTCAATTAATGCATCATCTATCGAAGTGGGCTTAGGAACATCTCTGTCGATGAATTCCTTCAAGACATTATCTTCAAGAACTTCCTCCATCATGTCCTTCCATGCAATGTAGTTTGAGCTTCCCTCGAGTGCATACTCTAGCCACAAACCATTGAAATCAATTTCGATGTTTACTCAATTGTCGCACCAAGAAATTCTTGCAGGAAATTTGAATTGTTTCCACCAACAAACTCAGCTACTACTTCAAAATTGGAATATTTTGCGCTCCAATACCATGTAGAAATTTTAATACAATTATGTATTTCCTAGATTCTCCTGATCTAACAATTATATGCCATTGTTAAATACAGAATCCTTCTACTAAAATCTTTGTGGAAATTTAATTGCCAATTGCAAACACATGAAGAAATATCATTCACACATAACACAAATGTTTTTACCAGGAAAGCATAAAGCTAAAAACCTCACTATCATATATTATGTATATATCATGGATCATGAAACAATCTCATACAAAAATCTAATCCAAGAGCTCTCAGTACAATATACAATCGTCTCACACTGTCATACAAAAATTGGGAAATACATGCGCCAATTTACTGCCTCCAGACAGCCTGCCTCCACTGTGCAATCCTTGATGGTCAAGAACCTCTCAATGATTAATTCTAGCTTGCCTTGACTGCGCAATACTCATAGGCATCTCCAATGTGTGTTTGGTTGCATAAGTGCACCCACTAATGTCACAACTGATAGTCAAACTATCCCTTTCACCTATCTCTCAACTAGGTCTCCACTGGATCTGACATGCATGTAGTTAACAGTAGTAAATCTTTAGTTGCATGTGAGATCACTCCATGTGAATTAATTTAATATTTAATTCACTGAACTCTCACTAATGCATCTTTATTTACAACTAGTTACAACTAGCACAACTGAGTTAAACTACTTTACAACTCACATAACTACACATCCAACTCTGTTACAACTTTGTATCACTCAGTTACAATGAAGTCCACTTGCATGTCCCACCAACCAACCTTAGAACTCAAAATTCCTTCAGCTAACTAGTTTGCCACATCAGTTAACTGAAATCAAGTGCTTGAAGAGAATAGATTAATATTTATTGTTCAATTATTATTAAGAGATAATAATAACCGACATGCATTCTATTTTTAGACATGTGATCTATGAACAAACTTCTCACATGCATTCCAAAATAGAACTCCATCCATAAATAGAATTTTCTCAACCATCTATAAATAGACTCCCACTATAAATAGAATTTGCTCACCATTCTAAAAATAGATATACACCTAAAAATAGCATGTGTGGGCCCCACCTAGTGTAGGTGCTTAATTTTCACTAGGATCAAGAATGTTGTTTCCGGATGCCAAATTCATTGTTTCTTGTTGCAAACTTCAACAAATTCTTTTGTTCCACTTTTTATGACTGCTTCAGTAATGTCAAAAAATTCTAGCAAGTTATAATCAATAAAATAGTAGGTTTGTGTCTATCACCTCATAGGGGTCCACTATCACCTCACCAACCATAATGGCTAGGATACATGCTGTTAATAATTTTCATTGGCAGTAAACTATTATAAAACTTTTAGCTAGACACAAGGACGGTCCTAGTGTTTTTGGAAACCATGTACATGTCATTTCTCCCATAAACTTTAAGGCATTTGCAATAAATTTTCATTTAATATTTTATTGTGGTTCTAGTGTTTTTGGAAACCATGTACATGTCATTTATACCATAAACTTTAAGGCATTTGAAATAAATGTTCATGTAATGTTTAATTGAATTTATTTTTTTCAGGGATAAAAAATCCCACCAAACATGGTTGAAAAATGGAAATTATGCATAGATGTTTCTTTTTATTCCAATCCAGGGAAAGCAGGGATTACATATGTACTATGCAATATTGCGACTAACAAAGTCCTCCAAAGGAAAATGAATATACCTGGAAGAACAAAAAAAAATGAAGCATATTATATTACATTGATAGAAGGCTTGGGAACAACTAGAGAGTATGGATCAAATGGAATTGTAGTTTTCACCAATTTTGAACTTGTGTGCAACCAGATGAAAGGCGCGTACCAAGTTAAGAAGGAGAGGCTAAAACAACTACATGGAAAAGCAAACAATATTGTTAGACAATTTCCATCATTTAATATATGACATTGTACAAATGTTAATAAGATGTTTGGTGATCTATTGTATGGGGCAATGCCAATTCAAGATTCATCTGTCAAAGCTGAATTAGTGTTGAAACACTCTCCATCAAAATTTATTGATGGACATTGTAATATATCTTTGATATGTGTGTGTTTTTTAGTTATAAATGTGTCATTTTTAATGACCATGTGTTTTTTTTCAATTATATACCAAGTGCGTTTATATCATGTAAGCACAACTTGGTGAACTTCATGTTTTAGAAAATTTGTATTTAATTTTCAAAATGTGCACCCACTATGTAAGCCCAACTTGGTGAACTTCATGTTTTAGAAAATTTTGTATTTAATTTTCAAAATGTGCAGGACTTCAACAAATTTTTGTTTAAATAGTCAAGTGAGTTTTACACATCAATTTGTGCTTTAAAAGTTTTGTGTTTTACATAATTTGTGTTCAAGTTGTGCTCCAACATTTGTGTAAATTACATCAATTTTTTGAATTCTTTTGAAAAAAATTTAAATAGTAATTTTAAAAATAATTGTAAATGCACGAGGTAACTTTTTAAACATCATGTATCTATGTATTTGTAGATATCCATATATATCATGGATAATCATTTTCCACATGATTCTTGAACTATTAATGATAATAATTCAAAATAAAATTATAATTTAGTTAATTTTTATGTCTTTTTAATATTAATAATATGAGATATACTAAAGTAGTGTGTTTTTTTATTGATTATGAATTGATGTCTATCAATATTTACTAGTCATCTAATTTATATGGTTGCACTAGTTTTGTTGAATTTTTCTAATCAAGTTTTTTTTTCAAAAACAAAAGCTCTTGAAGTAAAATTTTACTTTGATATATACAGAGAAAGGCATGTCTCCTTCTGAGAATTGTATTCCTACTTTTGTCACTACATTTGACGATTTTAGTAAGTTATTTATTCAATATACATGTGTTAGTTATATTTCTTTCTCCACTTATAAATAGATGTTAAGAACATTGATTTGGCTTCTAAGACATAAAACTTAATATAGCATAACTGGTTATATATCTTTTGGTAACAAATTTCAGTGGCAAGTATGTTTATTATTTACATTTCAATATAACAAAATTTACATTTATATATTAACAATAGTATTTTGGGAATATTTTTCAATTCGTACAGGATATATTATGAAGTTTACACTTCTTTTCATTTTTTTTTAATGGATACTTCGAATTTGATTAAATTATTAAATTTGTGTATTAATAATAGTATTTTACAGTCATAAATACATTTCCACGATAGTTAATGGAAAAAAGGAAGCATTATTTATAAATAAATTTAATTTATAATTATCGTGAATGAAATATAGTTAATGGTTTCAATTTTATTAATCAATTAAAATTTGAGTAATTGTTTTTATTATTTTAAATATTTTTTTAGTAAACTTAAACATTTTGTTTCAATTTTTATTTGTAGAATTTATTTTAATTTATATTCAGGTGAAACAGGAATTGGAATGTTTTGTGTATCATTGTCGTATTATTCTTAATATGAAAAAGTAAGGTATTTATGTATTCTTAAAATGGAGTGTGTGTCACTTTTGTGGTGAGGGGAGGGATATGTATCAAAACAAATAAATTGCATACATAAAACAAAGCGAAAATTAAATAATTACTTTCCCTTTAAGCTATGTTATGTCATCAATCAAACAAGAAAAATGGTTTTTGTTTGTTTTGTGTATGATAAAATATCCTATGAAGACTTATTCGTCATTTCCACTCTCAAAGTAATAGGGCCTTGCGGAGATATTTTTATGACGGGTATTGGGGCTACATCCTGAAAGAGCGAGTGACACTCCAAAAGAATCAACCAGGGTAATGAATGAGGCTTTAGTGCTTCCCGCACCTCCACCTATAGGGAAATATGCCTTAAAATTTGGCCACTAGGATACCTTCATATCATAGAGGTAGTCGAGTTTTAGCTTCTTGGTAATCAGTCGTTAGTATCGAGCACTATATAGTTCGGGTAGCCCCATATAGTACCACACACATTGGGACCTAAGCTGAACCCCCTCTGAAGTAGGTATCTGATGTTCCTAGGTAATATTTTCCGTGAGATGGTGAAGGATTTGAAGCACCCTAAAATAAAACTTCTATGTTTCTAAATTTAACAAGACCATGGAATCTTATTGGATGTCTACCCCCAACGGTCTTAACTTGAACTATAAGTTATTTTATGGCCCCTGTGGGGAAATTTAATTTTTTCAAGTTATGGTTGCTTTTAAGAGTCTTCCTTCACTTATGGTGTGAAAAAATAAGCTAAAATAAACTAAGTACAAAATCTCCTCAAATTGGATGCCCTTTGTTCAAAGTTTAAAGTAGCTCAATGTGTGTAGTGCAATCTGTGTGTAAGTGAGAAAGTGAACATACAAAGTGTGTAGTGATGTGGATATGTGATAATCCTTTAAAAAATCCCCTCCTTACACTAAGTTATGTTTGTTCCTTACCTGCAAATAAAATAAAGGTTGGTTGATGGGCCACTTACTTCCTTCCTATTACACTATGTGAGCCTAAAAAGGGAGATGGAAAACCGAGTGCTTTGAGAAAGCTTTCAGATGCAAGCCCAGGATGATCTAAAATACACAAGGGAAGCAGGGGATACTCATTTTCTTTAATAACACTTGTTTCCTACTCCCAATGATAATGAAGTAAAAATGCTTTGGTTAGTAAAAAAAAGTTGTGTGGATTATAGGCCACTTACTCCTTTGATAATTAATCTATGTGACTTGTGAAAAATAACAAAATAAATTGAAAAATATGTGTGGATTATAGCCACTTACTTTTTCCCTTAATTAAGATATGTGTGAAATGAAAATATTTTAAAGTTAAGATTAAGTAACTACCCTACTAATAGTTGAGATCTACATAATTTAATATTTGAAGGTAATTATGATTATAGGAGCTATGGTTTAAATAAGTTAAGAGTTAAATTCCTCAGGGATGAAGTTTTATATAAATAGGAATCACAAATGATAAGTGCTAAGAAAAAGTATAGGGATTAAAAGTGATAATGATTATAAGTAAAATGCATTATGAATGTTCTGGATTATAACTTATATGATTATGGAATGACATATTTTATAAATTGTACTAAACTATAAATACTTTAATTAAAATTTACAATCATTAAATATTATAGTGATTAAAGTGATATAAAATATATAAATTTATCATTTCAAAAGGTAGTATACAATAAATAATAAATATTATAATTTAACACACATTGTCTTTATATAAATTAACTAATTAGTATCTACATAATATGAATTTTTTTAAAATGAACAAAATTTATAATGGATCTATGACATTCGTCAAGGTATCAACCTTCTTCAATAATGTTTTATTTTGTTCAATCATGTCTAGAACAAGAATAGCACATCAATGTATTAAACATATTTTCAAATTTATATAGAGTGAAGGACCTTCCAAGACTACACACCGAAATGCAAATTTGTAGTGCTTCATATGCTGATTAATCGTAAAAAAACAACCCGTTGCTTTTTGAATTTTTATGTCACTTCCAGGATTTTACTGAAAGGCTATGTGGTTGGCCATTATTTCAACAACCCAACCATTAGTTGATTAGCTAATTAATGAAGGTTCATGTTTATACTTTTAACAAAATTAATAAAATATGTCATTAGGTCCGTATTTATACTTTTAACAATATTGATTAATGTTGTAGAAAAATTTATTACTCTTTTATCATGATTAAATCATTTCTTTCCTCCTTAATTATGTTTACGTATTTCCCATTCAACCTAGCTTTACTATACTTCTATCACGATTAAATTAGTTCTTTCCTCCTTGACGATGTTTAGGTACTTCCCATTGGTCTTTACACAAGTAGGTAATGTGTTAACTTCATCAAGACCTCTTGGATAACTTAGTTCCTCTAGAAAGAATGTGATAATATTTGCATGGCTATATAAATACTTCTTCTTTTTATTTATTATTTCAATTGGTTATAAGATATTTGTAACCACCCTCTTAGTCATTAACAATGATTAAATTTTGTTAACTAATTATGAGTTAATTGTGACTACTGTTATTTGGAATTTCTGAATAAAGTTAATTTTGATGAGAAATAAAAATCACTGAGAAATTAGTTTCTTGTGTAAAAATTTATGGTAAAGTAAAAACAGGACCTGTAGTTGTTGGAACAGAAAAGAAACAGTTATACAGTTTCTCCACAGAAACTCTGGGATAAGTAGAACATTCCAAGAGAGTTTTGGGGTTCTGCAGGAAAAGGAAAAACTTTGCGTTTCTGGGAAACAATTACCAGGTCAGAGTGTTAGTTGGGTTGGAGACTGGACCGGACTGTCCCGAGTCTCCCCAGAGTTCTGTTCCACTGGAGTTGGAGGGCTGGACCAGATTGTCCAAACACCTCCTCCAGAATTATCACAGCGATAATAATTACAGGCGTGAAGCTCGGAGGGAAACTGGGCATGTAGTTGCCAGTTTATGGTTGGGAGGAAACGGGCATCTACGGCTATCTTGAAAAACAGATGAGTTTTCCATTACAGAAGTTGATGGCAGTGATATTTATTCTATATTTTATTACTAAATGAATTGTTAAGTTAATGTAGATAGAATGGTTTCAATGCGTAGAGAAACAGAAATAAAGTAAATGAAAGATAGTGAATTTCCTTATGTATAGTACAGTTACGAAATAAGTAGTATGATTCTCGTAACGAATAAAAGCAAAGCAGAGCCTAGGGTTACTGCGAAGAATTAATATAGAGCAGAGGAATTTTAGACTATCATATTACGCACATTAAACAGAAATGATAGATTTACATATTACGCACAGTAAACAGAAATGAAGTCCTAGATTTACATATTATGCACAGTAGACAGGAATGTAGTCTTAATACACCATACTGCTAATTTCCAACAACCAAGAAGAGTATGCAATACGAAAACTGGTACCGGCGTTAACCCATAGGGCAGAAGGGCTCGACCCTCCGCCCCTGGACATGTCGCCCTTGTTACTTGATTTGCTCGGACAGGGTGGGTGGTCCGGTCACCCCGCTACCCGGTGCTGAGGAAGACCCGGGAGCAGAAACTATACGAGATATATATATATATATATGTTAGCAAGCCGAAGATGTAATGTGAAACCATGTTGGATAATAAGCACGGTAGTTCCAGAAACAAACCCATAGCGAATCAACGAGTTCAACCAAATAGAATACATACAACGAGACAACAACCATACATAGACAATTTATAAACAGAGCACTGGACAGAAAACCCACATGAACATTTGAGTCGTGACATAGCGAAAACAGTCAAGTTCGTCCATACACCTTTAGACAGAAATGATAAGGAAGGAAATTGCATTAAAATTGTCCGTCCATATAGTGCATAATATTCTAAACTTCCAACTGTCGAGACAATAGAAAAAACGATTGAGCTTTGAATCAAATAATTATATACAGAGCATACATTCCATCGCCAAGGGTAACAGTATCAAAGCAGAGAATCAAACTCAGAAGTGTGGAGTCCTTAGCCTGCGAGGGCATTATCCATAGTTCTTAAAAGAAAAGTAGAACCGGCAGACTCAAAACCCTGGACTCGGGTAGAGTATTCGAATGAGAGAATCCTAACAAAAACTCCAGAGACTACATTATCTAGCATTTAGAAAACTCTGTGACTTCAGACTTAAGAACAGAAACCCTCCCAGAACGGGAAGGATAAAACTCCAAATTTCTTCCGGAGAACTTGCTCTGTTGACTCAGAGGGTACCTGAAATTTGTAGCCGAAGTAAGTCCTTCTCTCATGGCCAAATGGAAACGAAAAGAAGGGGTTCAAACATTTAGGTATAGAACGAAGGCAATGTACCTGCGTTAGCACAGGGAAAACGTTTGTTAGGAAAGGAAGAGTAATCCTAATCCATGGAAAACAGAATATTCTGAAGAAAACACTGCGTTACTATCAACACGATACATTACCTGGTGAGGAAGACGAGGGTACCTGCGCGAGGATGAATTCCTAACAGCATCAACCTTCATGAGGAGCGCTTGAGTATGCACTGTAACCCCTGGAAATCGAAAACTGTTAAACCCCAGTTCTATGAAATTTAACATCAATAACTTGCAAGCTGACTGAAACACAAAAAAACAAAACACCAATTAAACAGGAGAAAATGTTGTATCGATTACCAGAAGCATGCCAAGAAAATGAATCCTATCCACAGCAGGTGCGACCCAGTTCATTATCCGAATCGAAACCCTGGCTGTTGCAGGGCGGGCTAGCCGACATGCTCGGCCCAACTCAGCTTGGCCGAGAGCTCCAGAACACCGTCGAACAGGGGAAACAATGGAAATGGAAATGGAAAAGACAGACGGAAATGAAGGTCATTACCCCCCCCAACCTCGGGTTCTGCGCATCGTCGGATCACAGCAGATCGAGGGCGAGGAGATTGCCAGCTGGAGGATGCACAGATCTAAAGCCTTCCACCATAACGCTTGTTGGAATTCACTATCAACATATTAACCATTACACATAAAACCACATTCCAAGGAGTTGGAGCCATAACCTCATTTATTAAGTAGGGACGTGGCAGCCGAGGAATTCAAGACCGGGTACATATCATAAAATCGAATAACAATAATTTAACTCAAGCTGTGGTGCGGAGGGAGACCTTTGCATCGAAAACAATATCCAAATCAAATAAAAAGTACCGTGTAGTAATTAACTACAGAAAACCGAGTAATGCACCAGTCTTAAGTTTTGTGACAAGATTTAATTATTTTACGGATAATTAAATAGATATGATATGCAGCGAAAAGCTTAGGTTAGATTAATGAATTGTTACCATTGAAATTTATTTTTTTTATTGTGGTGAGTTGGGGTAATTATCTTATGTTGAATGTTACAATATTCTACATAATAATATATGATTACAAGTTATGCTATCTTTGTTTTCAATTTTAAACCATTTATACTATACAAATAAATATATACTTTGATTATTTTTTTAAATATATTAATATTATTTATAAGTGTCTAGAAAAATAAGATAACATAAAGCAATAGAAAAAAGTGACCCCGTTTATATGAAATTTATATTAGCAACTATGTTTATTTACTCTTAGTGTGTTATTAATTTTTTATTCTATTAAATATAAAATTCAAAAACAAAAACAAAAAATAATATATTAAAAAACAAAAGATTTATCTTTTTATTTTTCATATATATATATATATATATAGATAGATAATTTATGTATTATTTTATTAGTAAAAACAATTGAAATATTATTATGGAGCAATCACTATGTAGAAACAATTGAATTAAAAAAATAGAAAAAACATAAGAAAATGAAGAAAAAAACATTTGAAAAAACTTAAGTGATTACTATAAGTACAATTACAAGCACGTCTAAAAATAATGTGTTTAACTACTCCTACTCATTTTCTTGTTTATGGTTGTTTACTTTCCACAAATTCTTTTGAACATAATTTTGGATTTTCTCTTTTTTATTCTTATTATATATAATAAAAAACATTAGAAAGTTTCATTTTTTTTTTGTATTTGATTATTTCTAATTCAAATTATTTTGAACATAATTTTGGATTTTTCACTCATTTAATTTTTATTGTATATAATAAAAAACACAATGAAGTTGACTCATTATATATATGATTATTTCTACTCCATTTATAAATTATAGATATATAAATAGATAGTGTGTGAGACATGTTTCATTGGATTAATATTCAATATAATAACATAAATATAGACGTGTTTCTTTTTTTCTATATCCAATATAATGACCTAAATATAAACCAATTGTTAAAATTTACAAGTGTATACATCTCCATCCTTATTTTTATGGAATAATAGTTGACAATGTCCAAAGCTACAAAATTTATCTATTTTCCTAACAAAATTTTCAAAAGCAAGAAATTGAATTGTAGCAAATTTTATTATAAATTTGATTACAAATAAATAGTTAAACATTATTGATGATACTCTATATTACTAATGCTATATTAAAAAAAAAATCACTATTCTAATTCATAAATTAATATCAACAAAATTCTTCAAAATATTTGACTTAGAAAATAAAGTTTTAAATATTTCACACTTTGACATGAAGGTTTAAGTTTCTTGATTTTTAAGTTCTTATATTTAGGTTTTGAATTTTTTTAATTAGAATATTTCTTATGCTTTCTTTATTTCTTACTTTCTTACATTAAGTTTTTCCAAATTTTTAATGAACCTCATTGTTTTTAATAAACTCCTGGTTCCCGCTTAAAAAAGAGTGAAAAGCAACAATGACGATATGTTACCACTAGTTATGTGTGTCACCACTACATGAAAAAAAAAATTAACCATGTAATTACACTATTACATATACTTACCTAACTTACCATTTGCTTGAGGTTCTAAACATATTTATATTTACCAAAGTCGCAACACATATATCTATTGTCACATATATGTCACTACTACCATATGATATTTATTCCACTATGCATCACATATCTCAATGATATAAGTATATATTACAACATGAAATCATTGTGACTCCGAGCCCATGTTTGATCTCCATAATGTGCAAAACGCACAAAAGGTACACATTGCAACTTTACATTTAGAACAAAATACATTTGTATGGTATCGATGGCTTTGCTCCCGTAAAAAAATTGTCACTTGGTCAATTTTTACGGAGGAAATGATAGCACATTATGAGGATACAAAGAGAAACACCTTCTTTAGCCAATTCATAAATCTCAAACAAAAGGGTTTAGTGGGGCAGCACATTGAGGACTTCCAAAAATTGAATATAAGGGTAACTGATATTCCAGAGGAACACAGGATTGATCTCTTCATAGGCACTTTAAAGGATAACATCCAAAATGAAGTTCGCATTTTGGAACCTGATTCATTGGAGAAGGCATTCAGGTTGGCAAGAAAAATTGAATGTAAAATTATGGCGACAAGGAAGCCTACCACTCACTCTATAAAGAGGGAAGTGTTGCTACTCCTAGATTTCCACAACCTACAAGGTTGACACCACAACAATTGGAAGAAAAAGGATCAAAAGGGCTTTGCTACAGTTGTGATAGCAAATACACTAAAGGTCATAAGTGTGCTGAGAAGAAATTATTTTACATAGATTGTGAAGAGGAAGAAGAAAATGAACAAGAAGAGGATATACACCAGGAACCAACCCTAGAAGAGAAATAAATGAGTTCGACCATATCGTGTAATGCATTGGCAGGAATTACCACTCATCAAACTCTAAATATAGAAGGACATATCAAGAAGAAAAAGGTAATAGTGTTGATTGATTCATGTAGTACCCATAATTTTATTCATTGTAAGGTAGCGAAGGAATTGAATTGTTTCCTATACCCAACACCAGAATGTCAAGTGATGGTTGCAAATGGAGGAACTATAAATTGCTCTGGAAAATGCCATAATATCAAGCTAACCATGGGGGAATATGTATTGACTAGTCCAATGCTTTCCATTCCTATGGGAGGTGCCGATGTTGTACTAGGAGTACAATGGTTACAATCTTTGGGGACGGTAGCTTTTAATTTTCAAGAACTTTTCTTGAAATTTTTTTCAGAAGGAAAGGAAGTCGAATTACGGGGTATTACAGGGAAGCCGGGAAAGATAATAAGCTCTAATGTCATGACAAAGCTTCTAAAGAAAGAACAACGAGGCATAATTGCACAATTATGCTCACTAGAAGTTCCAACATCAAAATCATCTATTTCTGCAAATCTCCAAAAAGTCTTGGACAATCATTCCAAGGTTTTTGAAACTCCAAAAGGACTCCCACCTATTCGTGATCATGATCATGCTATTTATTTGATTCTAGAAAGTGTTCCTCCAAACATCAGGCCTTATAGATATCCTTATGTCCAAAAGAGCGAAATTGAACGTATGATTGCAGAAATGTTAGAGGCCGGTATAATTCAACCTAGTCAAAGTTCTTTCTCTGCTCCTGTAGTATTGGTACACAAGAAGGATGGGTCATGGCGCATGTGTCTAGATTATAGGGAGCTCAATAAGCTCACCATTAAAGATAAATTTCCCATTCCTGTGATTGATGAATTATTGGATGAATTACATGGAGCAATTTATTTTACCAAGTTGGATCTTCGTTCAGGATATCATCAAATTAGAATGAAGACCGAAGATATTCCAAAAACAACATTTCGAACTCATGAGGGTCATTATGAATTTTTGGTCATGCTTTTTGGCCTTACCAATGCACCTTCTACATTTCAAGGGTCGATGAATTCCATTTTCAAACCCTTCCTTAGAAAATTTGTGCTAGTATTTTTTGATGATATACTAATCTACAACAGGTCTTGGAAGGATCATGTTCAACATGTTGACAGGGTGCTCAAACTATTACAGGAGAAACAATTATATGCAAAAACATCCAAATGTTTCTTTGGAGTACAAGAGGTGGAATATCCGGGTCATATTGTATCTCACGAGGGTGTTAAGGTAGACCCTAACAAAATTAAAGCCATTAATTAATGGAAAGTCCCCACAACCATAAAGAAGTTGCGAGGATTTCTCGGGTTAACAAGGTATTATCACAAGTTTGTTAAGAATTATGGGAGAATAGCAGCACCTCTAACAACATTATTGAAGAAAGATGCATTTTCATGGACTCCTGAAGCAACTAAGGCCTTTGAATATCTTAAAGAGGCAATGTGCCTAGCACCGGTCTTAGCTACGCCAGACTTCACAAAAACCTTTATTGTGGAATGTGATGCCTCAGGAAATGGAATTGGTGTTGTTTCAATGCAAGAAGGAAGACCCATTTCTTTTGAAAGTCGTCCAATCAAAGGAAAGTATTTACAGAAACCTATTTATGAGAAGGAAATGTTAGCAATACTGCATGCACTAAAGAAATGGAGAAATTACCTAATGGGAAGACACTTCAAGGTAAAAACTGATCATGATAGTCTTAAACACCTTTTGGAACAAAGACTATCTTCAGAAGAGTAGCAAAAATGGGTCACAAAGATGTTGGGTTATGACTTTGAAATAATCTACAAAAAAGGAAAGCTTAATGTTGTTGCAGATGCACTCTCAAGAAAGAATGAAGAGGTGGAAGCATTGCTTTGTGCCATTTCTATTATCCAACGAGATTGGATAACCGAAGCAAGAGATGAATGGAAGAAGGACCAAGACGTGTGGACACTCATTCAAAAGTTGCAGCAAGATCCTAGTACATCTGATACATTTAGTTGGAAAAATGATTCCTTATGGTACAAAGATCGCTTATTTCTTTGTAAGAATTCCCAACTAAAACAAAAGATTCTTTTGGAATTGCACACTTCTCCTTTAGGAGGACACTCAGGATTTTTAAAAAATTACCACAAGGTGAAGAAAGAATTTTTTTTGGGATGGCCTTAAATCTGATCTTCAAAATTTTGTGGCAGAATGTTTGGTTTGCCAATAGAATAAAGTTGAGAGAATTAAGACCTCGGGTCTTCTACAACCTTTATCCATTCCAAATCAACGTTGGGAGGAGATTTCAATGGATTTTATCATAGGTTTACCTAAGTCTGAAGGAAATAATGTCATCATGGTGGTAGTTGATAGATTTACCAAGTATGCACACTTTTGTGCATTATCTCATCCATTTAAAGCAAGTACATTTGCTACTACATTTATGGACACAATTCAAAAGCTACATGGAAACCCACGGGTTATTGTGAGCGACAGAGATCCCATTTTTATGGAAATTTTTGGACTGAGTTATTTTCTTGTTTGGGTACTCAATTATCTCATAGCTCATCTTATCATCCTCAATCCAATGGTCAAACTGAGATAGTAAATAAATGTTTGGAAGGATATCTTCGTTGTTTTGTATCTGATAAAAAAACACAATGGGTCAAGTGGTTACCTCTTGCTGAATGGTGGTATAACACTTCCTTCCATACCGCAGCAAAAATGACCCCATTTATGGCACTTTATGGATATCATCCAGCATCCATCACATCATATTTAAGGGAAAATTCGAAGGTTCAAGCAGTGGAAGATCACATCGAGCATCAACAAGAAGTTCTCAAACTCTTAAAGGATAACCTGAATTTGGCACAAAATCGAATGAAACAACAGGCAGATCAACATCGTAGCGAGAGAAGTTTTGATGTAGGAGATTGGGTATTTTTAGGGCTACAACCATACAAACAAATGTCCCTCAAGCAAGCAAAGAAGGATAATAAATTATCGCCAAAGTACTATGGTCCTTACAAGGTGTTGCAAAAGATTGGTACTACGGCATACAAATTGGAGCTTCCTGCTTCTTCGCGAGTACATCCAGTTTTCCATGTTTCATGCTTAAAGAAGGTTATAGGTGAAAATCTTCCAGTTCAAACAATATTTCTATAACTTGATGAGGAAGAAAAAATCATATTGGAACCTCAAGCGGTCAAGGAAACAAGAACTCGATAACTACGGAATCGATCAATTTCAGAGTATCTCATCAAGTGGAAGAACTTACCCACTGAAGATTCTACATGGGAGGATGAGAATTTTATACAGAAGCACCCAGAGCTACTCAAGCGTCGAGGACAACACTTTTTTGAAGGAGAGGGGCATGTTAGGTCCCTATATTACTAGTATAGTCCCTTATTGTTGTTAGTGTAACCCCCTTATTGTTATTATTGTACCTTTGTAACCCCCATATTGTTATTATTGTGCCCTTAAATTATTATTGTTAGGTCGGCTAGGATTACATTGTGGCCCCACTAGGATTACATTCTAGCCCCATGGACTCCTATATATAGAAAGGAGGTTTTGTAATTTGAATCATCCAAGAATTGTTCATTTATGTAATGTATTGGAGGTTACCCCCTCGAAGTGGCTTATTTCTAAGGCGTTGATATCTCTTTTCTTCTATTTTTGGAGCTGGTTACACAACAGGGTCTCACCTGATGGAATTTATTCATTCCTTAGTTTTATGTCAATCATAGCAAGAGAAACTGAGCATATATGTGTGGGTTGCTTCTTCCTTCCTGATAAGGGTTGTGAATCTGGCTACTGCAAGTCGGTCGATGTAGGTAACCGAGTCAAACATAAAGCTCTTTTCCTGATTCGGTCTATTGGCATTCAGAAGTTTTTTCTCATCGTTATTTTTGAGTTAATTCATAAGTATGCTCTAAGTTTAACCCCCTACTACGCATGTCCTTTGGGTGCAAGTTTGGCCTATGACAGACTCACAAGGGTTATTCTAGTTTAGCAAAGCGGTACACAAGTATGTTCTCAACAAACCCTTTGCGCAGTTATTTTTTTTATTTTTATCTTTGGGTCTGAGGGTTATACCCTCCATGTGTACAGGTACCGCAATTGGCCTGGACTACTCCTTTCATGGAAGGGATTTTTGAGTCTTAAAATTGGTTGAAGAGTTTTGGCATAATGATGTTTTCTTTTCAGTCTAGCTTGAAGAGTTTTGTACTCCAATTTCTTAGTAATTTTAAGGAAAACCTTTATTTTCAAGTGCGAAGGCCTCTGCGCCATGTACTAAATGTAAATCTAGATGTTATTCTTGTTTTTTTTTCCTTATTTAAACTTAGAGGTTGTCCTTTGTTTTCGCACAGAACTTATGGAAGAAATTAGAGGTTTTTTATGTATCTCCTTCTGTCCTGTAATAATGTTTAACTCTTATAGTGAACAGTAAAGTGCATATGGAAGTCTAGTTGTTTTTCCTACCTGAGGGTTTTTATGACTAAACAAGAAATTTTGAATCTTCTATATATATGAAGTTGTTTGGCTATAAGCCATTGCATTCTGTTGTTCTTTATCTGTCCACAGAATTTGAATAGCTTCGGTTTTATAAGTAGTAATTATTTTATCTCCTTTCGACAGTTAATATTTAGAAATATTTTCTTCTGCATGTTACTTCTCAATTTATTATTATCATTTGTTTATGAAATCTCGGTTGAAATGGCCAGAGGACCATGACCCTTACCCTGTCACCACGAGGTTCAGCTCTAAACCTCTGAGCCTATATATTCTAAATTTTGCAGTTATTATTTCTATCCAAATTCTACAGCATTTATAGATTCTTGATTAGCTCATTATACTTCAATAGCATAAGTTGAATAATCGTATTGCATGTAGCAAGTAGGTGTATAACTGTTTTACTAACTTCTGTCATTGTTAAGTAAAAAAATATTTTTCTTGTACAAAGTTTGAGTTTCGTAACTCCTAGCTAATCATAATTCCAACTTATCGCAAGTTATTTAAATTTCACTTTCATAATTCAACCATTCTATTTTTTTGAAGGAAAAACTAGGTTTTCAGCACTATGCCATCTTAACATATATGACTAGATAACATACTATTGGAACTGCCTCATACATATTCTTTTTTTGTTTCTACCACTTGAATTGTGAGAAAGAAACACATAAAATACTTATCTTTGTATTTTCCTTCCTGATAACTGATGGTTCCACCGAACCTTGAGAGAGGAAATCATGTCCTATGCTCCCCTCGTGCTTCGCACCAGAGTCTTAAGTAGTAGATAATTTTCAGAACAAAGGCCTTAGGAACTCAGTCCAGCCTATGCTTCACTTGGGTTTAGAGCTCCACTAGTTTTCCTACCAACTATGGACAACTCTTTGCAACATTCTGGTGTTAACCCCCATCATCTCTTCCTGAACATAACCCCTTTCCCCATGTAGGATTTCATTTTTATCCTCTTGGGGAAGGTAATTGTCAGAAACTGCCTCTACCTTTTTACTCTAGAATCTTGGAATCATTTTACTCAGGATACTTTATCAATTTTATTTATGAAATAAACTCAAGACTTATTAACGAATAATCGTATTCGTTAATTCTTAATAATTCAAATGTATTATAAAAGTCTGTCAACCATAGTAAAAATAAAACAGGGTGTTACAATGTGAATGGGAAATTTCACCATCATCTGCACTTGCAGTTTCCAAATCACCAGAGATGCTGATATGAGGAAATCTATGCAGTTTCCAAATCACCAATAATTACAAATTGCACCAATTTTAACAAATGGTACAAATTCACATAAATGAGCATCCATTTCCATTCAACGTGACATATTCATCGAATTTAGGTTAAATAAGTTCTTAAATTATAGGCGATGCAGTTTCCAAATCACCAATAATTACAAATTGCACCAATTTCAACAAATGGTACAAATGATTTTGAGAATGTTTGGAAAAGATATACATGTGGTTGTCTATCTAATTTTTGATTTTGTGTTATTGATATTGAATTTATTTAGATGAGATTAGATCCATCTTAACTCCAGATCTACCAAGTGCCGAGAGGGATCAAATCTCTTTTCACTCTAAAAGGAGCTTTACATATAAAAAAGATTTTATCCCTCTAGGGGCTTGGTAGATCGAGAGTTTATATGGATTTAGGCTGGTTTAATTTCTTCCAAAAAGAGCTTTGCATATCAAAGAGATGGGATTGAGTTGACCAGCTAGACTACCCAATGTATTGATGGAATTCATACATCCATAAGATTCAAATGACAAAGAAAGGTAGACTCTGAAATTTAGATTTGAATGGAAAAGGAAGGCGGGCTTTGAAATTAAAATATGAATGGCATGGAAAGGCGGGTTTGAAATTTAAACTCTGTCTTAGATGGATGATTCCCACATCCCCATCTATTATTTCCAGCAAAACCAAGATGAATTCCTTCCTGTTGGTTTGCACAATGAGCAATGCAAAAAGTGATTGAGCACCCACCCCCTGATATGTGCTTGGCTTGGCTACCAACATCTTCACCAGAGGGGGAATACAGTCTGTGCCACCCAATGTATTATTGGTTTCATTGATGAATGAAATATTTCAAATAGAGGAAGCAACCAACTACTAGACAGTCAGAAGGCCCCCTTTTTTTAGAATAGAAGCCAACTGCCTCAGAAACCTAAAGAAGATATCAAGGCCTTACTAGCTCCTATGATTTGGGAGTAGTGGGTACTTCTAAAAGGCATCTACGTAAGTCTTTTCAAGCATTTATTCCATGGAAAATAACAGAGTATGGAGAAAATCGTTCTACGGTAAAACCAAGAATGACAATCTGTGGAAAGCATGAATATGTTTTTGTTTCATTTTTCTTTTCTCTAACTCCAAAGCATTAAAGTTGGTAAAGTTCAAAGAGATCATTTGTTTCACCGTGTCCTTTCAAGATTGTACTGAAACTTGTAGAAATCTAAAAACTGCCTATAAAGATGTAGCAAAAATTCCATCTACTTTTTCAATCATCTGACATATTTTTTCATCTTTAGATGTAGGAACTCTATTACATTTTCTTTCCCAGACGACGTCCCAAAAAAACCAGAATGATCAGCAGGTTAATCATGTTAAGTGAGTTGTCACAACCTCAATAACCAAGTTGGAGCAATGGGCCGGAAGTCGTAAGCGAGTTGGTGCAACCTCAATGACGAGATCGAGCAATGGGCTGAATGGTGATTTTCAGTGAGACAGTTTACAAGCTTGGGATCTTATAATCAAATCATATTTTTTATTAAATTAATATCTAAAGAAGAAGTGAGACGTCAATTGGGTTTTGAAAATAAAATGATAAGGTTGATATAATTTTATATGATGTTGTTTATAACCTATTCATATGGTTTTATTTTGGTTGATTTTTCATTGAGTTTGTTTTTATAATTATTTCAAATTATCAAATTCCTAAATAAAATTCTTTGTTCAGTTTATTTTTATAATTATTTTAAATTATAAAATTCCAAAATAATATTTTTATTTTTATAATTATTTTAAATTATCAAATTCCTAAATAAAATTTATCAACAAAGTTTTATTAAAAAACTTTAATATATTTTTTAATAATTATAAAATTATTTAAAATTTAATAATATAAATATTTTTTATTTAATTTATAATAAATATTTACATTTATTTAATGTTAAAATGAATTAATTTTTTTAATTTGTAAAACTGTAAAATTTAATCTTTTAAGATGTTTAATAAATTTAAATTAATATAAACTTAATTAATAAAAAAAAGTTAATTTTATAATTTCATTATTTTTTATAAATGCAAATACTCTAAGGGGTAGGATTTAATTGTGGAAGATGAGTAGATTTTTAGCATTAGACTTTGAAACCAAAGCTTACATACACATCATTCTTTTAAATTTAAACTCTTAGGGTGTATATTAATTGAAATGTTAATTCAAACCTCTACTAACTTTGTGTGCCATGTGGGAACCTCAACTAAACTTATATGTGGAGAAACATGGATATGTAGATTAAAAATCCAAAAAATTAACATCATTGCTAATTGCACCATAAAAATTTGATTATACCAGTTAAGAGAAAATGATAGTATAAACTCTAATATGATTAAAAAAAAAAAAAAACAATTTTATTTTAAATTAGCTTGGTTAGTTTTTATTATAGTTCATTAAAGTTATATGAAACAATCTATAATGTGGCATTTAATGAATAAGTGGTTACATTATCTATAAGGTTGTGAAAATATTTGTTATATATTAATAATAATTTTGATATTACTAATAATTAGTATATATATATATATATACACTTTTAATTGCGCTGAGAGGCCCTCCAGCATAAAAACAATAATCTATTTCACAATTAAAATATTTTATTTTAATTTAATTTTATGACATTTTTAACGAAATCTAAAAAGAAAAACAATATAGTTACTTTTGAGATATATCTAATCCTTCCATCCAACTACTAAAAATATTCTCATAGAGATTAAATAGATGTTTTAATAAAATTTAAAAATAGAATATATATAAATATGTGAAATTTATATAATATAAATAATACTATAAAGAACAGATATATATATACATCTTAACCAAGGATTCTAGCCAAGAGAGAGAAAAGTGACGAATAATAATATAAGAAAGTAAGTGCATGATTATTTTGAGTTTTTTATTATTTTATTTTCTTTGACATAATTTTTCCAAAATATAGGTTTAATATTTTAGAACCAATCATTATGTTTTTTTTTTAATTTAGATTATTTCTTAAATACAGTACAATCGGATCAGATTTGAGAGAGAGAGGGAGAGGGAGAAAGATGGAGGAAGAGAGAGAGGAGGGGGGAGAGAATGAGAGAGGGAGGGAGAAAGATGGATTTGGAGGGGGAAAGAGAGGGACGGAAGAACAAAGACATTGACTGATAGAAGTGGAGAGCGAGAGGGAGTGACAAGGGAGAGAGGGGATAAGGGAAGAGAGAGAAAATGAGAGGATAGAGATTGTTACACCAATTTTTGGTCATCTAACCTGTTACTATTAAATGGACCAAAGTACACCATGTAAGACCAATTTTACCCTAAGTAAAATTGCTTTCACTATGAAAAATAACTTAGTAATCCTTATTTATTAAGTTGTTTATGGTCTAAACAGGAAACCCCATGAGGAAATATTAAATAAATCCACATTTGTTTGATTTTCCTCAAGGAATAATTAGTTAAACAATAGTTTAATTAATATTCCTGGTCATATTTAACCCAAAACATGAAAATTAATTAGATAAATTATTATTTATCTTATTATTTTCTAGGAATAATTATTTAAACCTTATTTAAATAATATTCCTTATTAAATTTGACTAAATCACTCATAAATAGTTAAATAAATAATTATTTATTTAATTATTACTCGACCACATCCTTAAAATGATAAATAAATCATTTATTTATTTATTATTTACAAATAAAGGGATTTGACCCAAGTCAAATTCCTTTTCCCTCCAACAAATATAATAAAATATTCCATAAAAGTTGGATCTTGATTTGGTTAATAATATTTTCATTATGCACCAATATCTAGACTAACTCAATATTTTGTTATAAATAGAAGGGTTTTTTCCATTTACTCTCACTATCTTTGTTGCTAAAGATCCTTTCTGGATCTATACTTTGGTCGAAATATCGACTTTGATCTTGTCATATTTTATACCATTTTTTGAGGTAGGAGGCTCCTTTGAGTTCCATTTTTTGTCTGGGTTTTCTACACCATCAAGAGAAAGAGATCTTAGATCTAAAGTGCTAAGGACTTACAAGAACCCATCCCATTGAAGGGGACTAGTAACATCTTTCTATGTTCCCTTCCCAGATGTCAAAAAATACAAAAATTCTTTAAAAATATTCTTGTCTTGTCTATTAGATGCATGGAGCAACTCTTGCTTTTATTTACTGCTTAATGCCTTTTACCGCGTAGATCTAGATTTTGTAGCATTTATCTTGGTCAACTAACTGCAGATATAAATAAATTGGCGGCCATTTTTGATGTTAGGGTTGTTTCTTATGCATAGCTAAAGTGAGCGTTTTTCGTACGCTTGCGATTAAGATTCATACTAACAACTAGCGACTCCACAAGGGTTTATGATTACGACCTCTGTCGTTTTTTAGATTCCTGCATGACCAGCTGCTTCAAACCCTAGGATTTCTCTTCAGCTTCTTGTTTTGATTGTATTGATGTTTTTTTTAACCTATAAAACCCTAAAACATTAAAAATTCTAACTTCTATGTGTTTTCGAACCTATTCCGCAGGTGACGGGCATCAGTCACAGCTGAGACGACAATTTTTTCTGAAACCTACTCCCGAGAGTGTCGGAAGTGCAGGTCGCACTTTTTGGGCCAAAACCTGTGACCTGGAGCTTTAGGGCGCAGAAAACACGGCAAAACCTGCGACCTCTACAGAAAACAGGTCAAAAACTGTGACCTAAACTTTTTATGGGAATTTTTCTAAGATTTTTATGGGTTTGTCTGGGCCTCTGTTCAGGGTTGTCTGACCTCCATCTCCACACGTTTTGGACCTGTACTTTCTTTTTTGTACTCATCAAAGTGGTAAACTAGCCCCCTAAGGCTTCAGTACCCTCCACCTTTCTAGGAGGAGTTTTAGTTGCAACAGGTCGTCTGAAATTTCAGTGTGTTCAGCCATTTTTCAGATCTGATCCCTTACCTTCAGATCATCTTCATATTGGTTATTCATCCATCCAAAACACCTCCTTTTAGTTTTGTTTGGGTCTTACTCTAGGTTCCCCTTTGTTTCCCTCTAGTTTGTATCCTTTCGCCACCTCATTTGCAGCAATTTTCCCTCTGATTTTTTGTTGTTTTCTGCACCTATTTCTAGTAGATCTGACCTTTAGATCATTGTCCCTCCTGACTTTAGATCCATTGGCTATTTTGGTGTGTTTTGACTAGATTTTTTCCCATCCATAGACTAGTTGTTGAGAGGCCCGCCTCCTTAGGTTTAGATTAATGCATAATTAGCTGTTTATTTTCTGTTATTTCAGTTTCATATACTGCTATCTGCAGGTTTATTTACAGTTATATAGCACACTTTTTATTTTTCTCTACAAACGTCTGGGTTTAAAATTAAAATTTACACACTTAACACACACACCCTAAGTGAAGACGAGCCTGGTTAACACCGCCAAGCAAAGACTATAACATTGTAATCAATTGATCCTGCACCAATCTGTCCTTGTTTCGACATTTTTATCAGTTGATCTTGCACCTCCTTACCCTTGTTGGTCTCTCTTCCCTTTGTGTCGTGTTTTTGCTTTCATTATTGTGCCCCCAAGGCATTTATCTCAGAGACTTCTTGGCCTTCATCCTCAGGTTACGTTAGGACGACTTACTCCTCCGTGTAGGATTCTAGTTAGTCCTCCACCGTGTCCGCATTCTGACTCCTCTTTTGGTTCATTGGGTTCCCCTTCTGGTTTCGTCCCCGGTTCTCCCCTTGTCACCTTCACCATGTCTAGTTCAAGACCTAACGCTGGTGGTAGCCCTGGCCCTAATGCTGGGAATACTACTAGTGGGACCGCAACAGGAATTATCCCGGCTGCTCCCTTGCTCCCCTATATGGCAGGCCTCAGTATTCCCAATTTTAACCAGTCGATCAATGACCCCATACATCATGACGCTGGTTGGCCTACTATTCCAACCAAGCTCCCTTCTGACATCCCCAAGTTTGAAGGTCTTTCTGGAGAAGATCATACAAACCGTGTTCGATCTTTCCACATGTGGTGTTCGTCTAACTCCATTATCATGACTATGTCCATCTTCGGTTGTTCCAATGTATGCTTACTGGAAAAGCTTCTAAGTTGTATGTTGATCAGGCCTCCTCCTCTCATACCACCTTTTTTACTCTTTCCTGGGATTTTCTGTCTTATTTCCAGCTTCCCCTTCGTTATGACACTGGTACCGAACTTTTGACTTCTTTTCGTCAATCGTCTGTGACCCGCCTATCTGATCATGTCCAAGAATGGCAGAGAAGAAAGAGCCTATGTTGAGCCCCTACCTTCAAAGACCATGTCTACATGGACTGGTTCCTTAGATCCATTTTGCGTGCTATATGCAAATATGTCGCATCGCATTTCCCTCAAACCAAAGAAGCTGCTCTCCAGATTGCGTTAAAATATGACTTGATCTACGCACAGTCTTGTTATGTTTATACCGTCTTACCTGATCTCCCTAGACCCGGTGGTGCCAACGCACCGAGGGAATCCCATGCCACCGAAGTTATCGTTGGAGCCCTTTCTCATCCATATGCTCATCCTCCCATGGGTTACGGCTTCCCTCAGGGAGGGACCATCTCCTCTAGCACCTTTCCCCCTCCTAGTAACATGTATCGAGGATACAACATGCCTCCTCCTTTTTCCCAACCTGTTTACCACAATGTTACCCAACCTCCTTATTATCCGTATTCGCAGCCTGGTGCTCCAGCCCCTCAAGCATTAGCACCCTCACCTCCCTTGCCTTCTCAACCCCCGCAACAGCAGCCACCACCCCCCTAGGGGCAGGTGTATGCACAGAAGGGTGCGACTAATCCTCCTACTTCCAAAAAGAAGAGTAAAGGCACCTAAAATCAATCTGCCCCTGGTAATCCTGTACCTAATCCCCAAGGTAATGCACCTGACACTACTAACCAGCAACAGGGCACTCAGCCCAAGCAGGACAGGCTTGTTCGCACGAACAAGCCATGTTCTTGTTGCGGTGTTTATGGTCATTACACCCACGATTTTCCTCTTTCACCACAGATGTGGCAGATGTGGGAGACTCAAGCAGCATCACGAGGACAGCAAGCCTCCCCTTCCATTCCTCCCACTATTGCACCTAGTCATCCAGTTGTGTTTACTAATCCTTTCCCTCAGCAAGGATTTGTGGCTACCCAACCTCCTGAAGGTTAGGCAGCCACTCAACCTCCTCCACCTGGTACCTCTGATTACCAAATTCTCATGATGAACTCTGACCAACCCATTACTATTGACCTCAACCTTTAGACTTGGTCCTGTCAGTACAACAAGCCTCCTGCTACGTTTGACCCCGATCCCCCTTCTTCAGGTTCTACAAAGCCTCTTTCGATAACCAATGGTCCTTGAAAAATCCCTCAACCTAAGGCAGATGTTCATACCAATATCCCCAAGGGACCATTATGTTGAAACGCTGCTTCTGGAAAAGTTTCCCATTCGTATAGTATAGTAGATGATTTGGCGCAATCTCCTGCCGCCATCTCAACACTGGAACTCCTCCAGTCATGCCCTTCACAACAAAAAGCTCTACTAACTGCCATGGGCACTGTAGATCCTTCAGATGATCGTTTGATCGTAGTCGATGTTGACCAATCAGAACATCCTCCTCTTCCTGCTTCCGTCGCCTTCCAAATCCCAGTCAAGATCTGGAACTCCAACGTTTCCCATTGTATCATTGACGAGGGGGCATCCACCTGTGTTATGTCTGCTTTGGTTTGGAAGCAACTCAGATCACCTAAGTTGGACCCTTCCACTATCACCCTCCGAGCGTGGGATGGTCACCCCTCCAAGCCCATTGGCATGTTCCGCAATTGTCCTATTACTCTTGCGGGCAAGACTGTTTGCGTTGATGTAGAATTCGTTGATGCCCCCTTATATTACAACATTCTATTAGGTCTTATATACACCTATGCGATGTCTGTTGTACCATCTATGGTTCACCGCAAGATGTCATTTCCCCATAATTGAAAGATAGTCACCATTGACTAGTTGACATATTACAAACCGAAGTCTCAGACCTCCCCTGAGTCCATCATATCTTCGGTGGCCAATAAGAAAACCGTCGACCCCTTGACCAGTGTCTCACCTGAAGTCTACAAAGACTCCTCTTTGCTTGGTTCATCCCCTAGTCTTCCTCCTCCTGTCTCTGATCCCAGCTCATCGAATGTTTGCATGATGTAATCGTCTCAGGATTCCCTCAAGCGGCCCGCTACGGCTAGTCAGTAGCCTCGCCCTCGCAACCTGCTCCTAGCACTTCGAATCAGCCTTCTGGACCCCCTCCACCTGGCCCTTCACCTACAGTTGGTATCCATGAGCCTCTCTACCCTCCTGGCACGATTCCTCCTGCCCTTAACCATCTCGGAGTTGTCACGTCTAGCCATTACCCCTCCAGTCATATACCATTCCTAGCTCCCCCTCTCAGAGTGTTCTTGGTACCTGTTATGGCTACCTTATCCCTTCCTAACCTGACCCTGGGGATCCCAATCTGGTACATTGATCCCCTAGCCACTACCCCACCTGGTTAGCCCAAATCTTATCTTGCTTTGACCTCGGTCCAACCAGTCCCCATGACCCCTCCCTCTGCTACAGTGCCTCAGCCACCTCAACAGGAACCTCCTCCTGTTGCGACAGCTTCGGGTAATGGGGGAAAAACTCGCAAGAAGGCATCTAAAGACAAGGCTGCCCCAAAAAACCCTACTCCTTCTCAGCCTCCAAAGCGTACACTTTCGTGTGCTTTGTGTGATGTTGTCGATCATGCCACACATAATTGTCCCGAATTGCCTCGTCTCAAGCCCATGGTCAACGAAGCGTTTCTTGAGTCTGATATCCCAGATGTCCATGTTACTTTACTTGATTCAGCCAAGAAACTCAATAATTTTCACACAAATCACCCCTGTGATTTGTGTGATTTCCATGGCCACTACACTTACCTCTGTCCCTACCTCGAAGAGTACCGCTCCTCTTTGGAAGCAGTTCGCCAATTCGAGGCCAAGCACTACAAGTCCACCACTCCCTTATTTGTGCATTTTTCTTCAGTAGAACCAGAGGACACATCCACTCCCATAGACATTCCCCCTCTAGATGTAGAAATGACAAAGTCTTCGGCCACTGTCCACTACCTATCATCATCTATGAGATCCACGGTGGAAGACCCCCTTGGTACTTCCCCTTCTGTTTCGCCTGATCTCCCTTCAACGATCACCTTGGGCTCAACATCGGTGGATCCTTCATCTACTTGTTTTTCTGTCACCCCTTGTGACGATGCGCATGTGAACCTCTCTTCTCATGATGATGAGTCAGGTAGCTTCGTCGCGTCAGGTGGTCTTTCTTCCACCAGTCACCCCATCTTCTATTACGATGATGACATTATGGAAGTAGTCACCACCCCTGACTTTACCTATCCCCCCTTACATCGAACCCATGCATTCGAACAACATACACCTTGTGGCCATTAAATTGACACCCAATGTTTGGGTAAGGGGGCACCCATATTTTAGAGTCTAGGAGAAGAAATTCTCCACAACTCTCCTAGTGTATCTAGTCGGGTCAACTCTAGTACCATTATTCTTCTCCATTCAGAAGAACCTCTAGAGTCCCATATCACTTCATATCACTATACGGATGATACCCCTCATCATTCCTTCATCTTACATCAGCAACCTAGTCCCCTTGACATTGTTGTTGACCAACCTGTGGGTTTTCTAGGGGAGCACCAGTTCATTATCTCCAAATCCTCTCTTTGGGATAGTGACACCATGTATGCCAACCTAGAAACTTAAGTTCATTTTCTTCATAAATGCAGTACCCACAGAGATTGGTAATCCTCCATTCCCTTTCTCAAACTACATAACCATAACGAAAACAAATGGTGCACCACATCATAAAAATGTGTTTAGACTCTCTCTTTCTAAATACATTTTGGCATGAACATAACATGCCTAGGGGCACCTATGCCCCTCAACCATAAAAATCCCATCTCTCAGCCAAAAATAGCACTGAAACCCCCTTTCTCTGACAGGTCGCACTTTTCAGGTCATTTCCTGCGACAGGTCACAGTTTTCTACCCAGTACCTGCTACCCAGGTCACAGAACAGACCTCAAAAAGTGTGACCTGGCCTATTCATGAGCTCTGGGTGTCTAAACTGAAACTTTGATCCCCTTAAATGAAAGAGTAAGGTTAGGCCTCTTAATTGCAACTAACGAATCTTGATTCCAATAGTCGGTTTGCCCGCTATGATCGCCGCAAGCTTTAGGGCCTTCCCTCCTCTCTACATTCACCACAGCTACACTTGAAAATAAGTGAATTTGGAGGGAAAATGCCTTATTAAAAGAGAAACACCAGATTTTTCTTTCGCCCGCTGCGGCCAAACCGTAGCTCAGTTTGAAAAATTGTCCATACTGTTGGAAAGCTCTCAAAGAGCTCTCAAATGGGTATCTGTTAGTTTTTTGTGATTTGATACTTCACAAGGACGCATTTTTTCCAAGAAGGGTCACTTCACCGCTCCTCAAAATCGAATTTCTTCACTTGCAACACTTGTACTTGGGGCACCACTTTGCCTCCATACTTGTCCATGCCCATGTTGATTTTCGTCATGAGTAACCATCTTGTACTCATGTCTTTATGGTCCACACCACACCTTTTCTGTGTGGAAGCATCATCGAGTCACCCTCGTTTAGAGCATCCGAGTTGAGTCATCATCGCATCCATGGAGTTTATCCTGAGTCCCTTTGTATCTCGCTATACTCCTCCATCATTCATTGCTTGGTTCCTCTCTTATGTCACCCATTATTCCCTTCAGTCCTATTGTCCCCTATCCCCTTTGATATTGTGGCAGTTGCTGCCAGGTCATCCATGCCCTTTATGCTCTAACAAGGGAAGTTGTCTGTCTGCTACTCAGTACCCCCCATTTCATCATCATCCCCTGGTGTCAATCGGTCGGTCACTCTACTATTTTCTCTCGTGCCTTATTTGAGGATCCCTTATTGCCTCACCTATGGCGGACCTCCTTCTGTCGACATCAGATCATTCCTTCCAGAAGACAGGTCTAGAGGGCGGTGTACCTTGGTTCCAGCTTCCACTCTTGTTCGGTGCCTCGGATCAGGCAAAGGGACTCCTTATTTCCCTTTGACTTGATTGTTTCTCAGCTCCATCTCCTTACAGCACGATCGAGATCTGTATACTTGATGGTTCAGTGTTGCAGCAGATTGTACCAATGATTCCCGGGTGTGTGTGAGATGTTTCAAACCCCATGAGAGAGTGGCCCTTTAGGTAGCCCCCCACATGCCCGATGACCTCTTCATTATAGCCTTTGATGCATCTCCATAGATTTGATGATGTTGGCCTCAACCGCTTGCAACGACTTTTAGTTTTCATGTATCGGTCAGATTTTCTGATCAGGTGATCATGTCCTTAATGGAAAAATGCTCAAAATTCTATTTGCTCATAATCAGCTCAAACTAGAACGACAGGAAAGATCTCGTCAAAATGATCCTGTAGCTGCGAACGGCACTCAAATCCCTTACCGTATGAAGAAGTTATTGCACTTTGAAATCACCCAATAACCTCTAATGTTGAATGGGTAATGATAAATTTATGTGTTGAAATTTTTTTTATTTTAATTATAGTTTAATTAATGTTTTATATATATATATATAAATTTAATATTTTATTTGATTTAAAAAATCATATATTATATTAATATTTTTTTATATATATATTAAATATTAAAAACTTTAATTAAATTATTTAAATACCACACATTATTTCAAATTCAAATTAATATAAAAACCCAAAGTTCTAATGTCAAATGTCAAATGTGGCAAAGGTTAAATTCATATGTTACGTTCAATGGCAAAAGTCATGGGTTAATTCAAATGTCAAAAGGATAAGGCACGTGTTATTTTATATTGGTGGAGCGGAGTTTAACAACGGATCAGCCCCCTTACCAACGTGACCGCAAGCGCAGAACCCTAGCCATGTTCAAACCGGCGGACAGTTTTAAAATATTATTATTTATTATATTGTGTTCACATGATGCGGCAGGCATAAAGGTTTAAATTAAATGTCGGAGGTTATAACTATTTGGCTCCAAACTTCAAGCCGACGGGTGCGGTCACATGGAACTGTCACATTAAATTCTAACCACCCAACTGGCGGGAATAATGGCGGAGTACCCAATTTTAACGCCGAACCCCTAATTTAGTGGGCCTAACTGCAGTCCTCCCAAAATTGGATGAGCTTTTCTAGCCTTAATTGGGCAAAACTTGTAGAGGTCATAACTTTTGCTGGGAGAATCCTTTCTGAGCGAATTTTTTTTTGTTTTGGGGGTTTTTGAGCATTACAGAGCCACTGGAGTAGGTTGCAGAGCCATCAGGGCATTTATTCAGGTGTTTGATCAGCATGGAAGCTTGAAGAGCCACTAGGGCTTGGGGATTGGAGAGCTGTGTTAAGCTATGGTTATCTGTTTAAGGTGAAACTATAGTCGATTCTTATTGTTTTCAGCACTTTGAATCCATTTATGCAACTAATTTCTCATTTTTATGCTTTCTACACTTTGTATAACCATTTAAGAGCATAATAAGAGCAAGGACATGCCCATTTGGGAGCCTTGGACCCGGTAGATGTAGCCCAGGAGGGGTGAACTGCCTCATCATATGCTGAGTTATATGCTGTGTGTTTATTGCTGCTTATTTTCAGAATTACATATGTTAAACAGTAAAATGAAACAAACCTCCTACATGTAAAAAGACACATAAACTCATCAAAGACACCTTGTTCCAATTGCAAAACACATGTTAAATCTTGCATACATTTGTTTATGGTTAATGAATACTTTGAACCAACAGCAAATATTTTCATAACCAGATCATTAGTATTTACTGATTATTTCATTAGGCAAAGTCTATTTGTGGGCCAGGTAGCCTCTGGTTTCATCCTTTCTTTGAAAGGTGAAATAACCAGTGAATGCCCCAACAGTCTATCTCTGTATTTGAAATAATAAGTTCTCACATTTTAGATAATTTTCAGAGCCCTTTCCAGTTTACAGGGGCACTTTGTTCATACTTATATCTCATGTACTTAGATATTATTGTATAAGTCCTGGTTGTTATCCCAGGCACAGTATGTATGTGGGATTCATTATCATGTTTTTATCAGGCTCATGTTTATGCCAGCAGGTACTATATAGTTCAGTCCCTTACTTACTGGACACATTATTCTTAGTACTTTGTCTTGGTGGGCATATGTATGCCTCCCCCGCTGCCTATAGCACAGGTACTCACTCATAAAAGAGACTTGTCACACCTGTAAGTCTCGCCTTCTCAGGGTCTAGTCCTCTAGCGCTTTGGTATACCTTATATTTCTCTCTTTCTGACTTCCCCTTCAGTGTCTAGTGATTGAGTTCTTACAACGCACTTCGGTCATACGATTAGCTCCTAATACTCACACATTGGGGGGCAATCTAGCACACCAATTTTTGGTCATCTAACATGTTACTATTAGATGGACCAAAGTACACCATGTAAAACCAATTTTACCCTAAGTAAAATTGCTTTCACTATGAAAAATAACTTAGTAATCCTTATTTATTAAGATGTTTATGGTCTAAACAGGAAACCCCATGAGGAAATATTAAATAAATACACATTTTTTTTATTTTCCTCAAAGAATAATTAGTTAAACAACATTTTAATTAATATTCCTGGTCATATTTAACCCAAAACAAGAAAATTAATTAGATAAATCATTATTTATCTTATTATTTTCTAGGAATAATTATTGAAACCTTATTTAAATAATATTCCTTTTTAAAATTGACTAAATCATTTATAAATAATTGAAT
The DNA here is from genome assembly GCA_034641835.2 of Pinus albicaulis. NCBI lineage: Eukaryota > Viridiplantae > Streptophyta > Pinopsida > Pinales > Pinaceae > Pinus > Pinus albicaulis. Next base: position 740,521,425 of record CM076576.1, read on the forward strand.
AAACCATTATTTATTTGATTATTACTCATCCGCATCCTTAAAATAATAAATAAATCATTTATTTATTTATTATTTACAAATAAAGGGATTTGACCAAAGTCAAATTATTTTTCCCTCCAACAAATATAATAAAATATTCCATAAAAGTTGGATCTAGATTTGGTTAATAATATTTTAATTATGCACCAATATCTAGACTAACTCAATATTTTGTTATAAATAGAATGGTTTTTCCATTTACTCACTACCTTTTTTTGCCCAAAGATCACTTTGGATCTATAGTTTTGGTCTAACTTTGATCCTCCATCATTGTCATAATTTGCTACCATTTTTCTTGTGAGCTCCCTTTGAGTTCCATTTTTTGTTTGGGTTTTCTACACCATCAAGAGAGAGATATCTTAGATCTGAAATGCTAAGGACTTACAAGAACCCATCCCATTGAGGGGGACTGGTAACATCTTTCTATGTTCCCTTCCCAGGTGCTAAAAAATACAAAAATTCTTTAAAAATATTCTTGTCTTGTCTATTGGATACATGGAGCAACTCTTGCTTTTATTTACTGCTTAATGTCTTTTACTGCATATATCTAGATATTGTAGCATTTATCTTGGTCAAACAACTACAGATCTAAAGAAATTGGCAACCATCTTTGATGTTAGTATTGTTTTTTATGCACAGCTAAAGTGAGCTTTTTTCGTACACTTGCGATTAAGATTCATACTAACAAAGATAAAGAAAGAAGGGGAAGAGAGAGAAAGGGAGACATATTTATGGAGGGGGGGGGAGAGGGGGAGAGATGGAGGGTGTATAGAGAGAGTGTGATGGGGGGACAAAGGGAAGTGGGAGGGAAAGGGAGAGAGGACTTGAGAGAGAGGAGAGAGATGGAGTTGGAGGGGGTGAGAGAGGGACGAAAGAAGAAATACATATAGAGAGAAAGGTGGAGAGGGAGAGGGATTGAAAATAGAGAGATGGAGAGATAGCAAGGGAGAGAGGAGAGTGGGAGGGAAGGAGGAGGAGAAAGGATATATATATATATATATATATATATATATATATATATATATATATATATATAGAGGGGGAGAGAGGGAATAAGAGAGAGAGAGTGTGTGTGTGTGTATGTTAGGGGGGTGAGATAGAGAGACAAAGAAGGAGAGCCAATTGGAGATATATATATAGATGGAGGGGGGTGAGAAGGAAAAAGATAACCTACAAATAGAGGGATAGAGGTAGAGATATAGATATGGAGAGAGAGAGAGGGTGAGACATATATAAATAGATATATATAGAGAGAGGGTGTATATTTGCAAGTTGATATAGAAATATAAAGGAGATATAGAGGGAGATAAAGATAGATATGGAGGTGGAGAGAGGGAAGAAGAGAGAGACAGAGAGAGGGAGGGAGGAAGAGAGATATATATGGAGAGAGAGTGTATTACATGTGTTTAGGAGGGTGAGATAGAGAGACAAATAAGGAGAGATGAAGGTAGGTATAGATAGGGATGGCAGGAGGGAGAGGGAAGAAGAAAGAGATAGAGAGAGGGAGGGAGAGGTGGAGAGAGAGATGGGGGAGAGAGGGAGGGAGGAGATAGAAGAGAGGGAGGGAGATAGACACAGAAATGGAAGGTGGAGAGAGAAAGAAGAAGAAAAAGACACAAAGAAACAAATAGAAACGTGTTCAAATTTCAAGTCTTGGTTCGTTATATTCTCAGAGATATGATCTGTGGAAGTTAGGCTTTTTACAGGGTTCTGAATTTCCAAGGCTCCAACCTTTATTGTCAGATTTTCGAAGGGCATTGTGGTTACGTTGACGGAAAAATATGTCCATTATACGATTATGGGATCTCCCGTGAAAATTTAATTAGACTTTGGGCAAGATTGCGGGATCATGGAATTTATTAGTCCGGCTACCTTAGCGTATCTCTTGGTTTAGTAGCGATTAGCGCAAACGCATACACGCTATTAACGATATAGAATACATGGCCCGATGCTTAAAACCGATATATGACCTTTGAAATGCATATGAGTGATAGACAAAATGTCATAAACTTCGAGGAAATGTTGTTACTTAACACATCTATGAGAATTATATATATCTAATCACGAAGAAACAATCCTTTGTAGTAAGAAATCCTGCTCGAATGTAAAAAAGCGGGTAATAAAATAGTTCAGAAACTTACTTGATCTTTCTCCTTTTAGTTTTATGGGAGGCTCCAAAATTTTGAAGTGTGTGTTATGATTTTATGTATTTTTGGAGGGTGTTGTGGTGAGCTACAATGTGTTCCTAGACACAGCCTTGAGTTGTGAAAGACCACTGCCTAGGACATCTTATATAGCAAGGAGAGTGTAATATAACATGGGGAGTTATCAACAAAAGGCTCTCATGCTATCTCTTGTAAACAAGAAGATTAATTTGAAGGGGACCAAAACTTTCAGAAACTTGATACAGGAAGATCAATATTGCAGAGGCAAGGTGTAAAACTCTAATACAAAAGCAACAGACAATTCAGATACATCTTACTGTAAAGAGGGCCGATTCAAGTGATATGTCACAAAAATAAATTATCAGAAGGCATTTGTTGTGAATGAAATATTGAGAGAATACTAGTTGTCATTGAGCTGCTATCTAGATACAAAATATCACCATGTAATGGGCTTACCAATTTAAGAATCCATACACGACAATAGCGTTTTAAAAATAACCTCTCAAAGAAACTAATATAGCAGAAGTATGGTTGAGATGAATAGTGGAACAGAATATCATGCCTGAGCCATATTTAAAGCGCTTGACTAATCCGAGCATGGGTATCAAGTAGGATAAATCCATACCAAAAATCAGTGAGCCACTCGCATTCCAGAAACATGATACAAGAAAGGTGGATGAGATGAAATGATCTATTAAAGTAACACATATCAGAGAAAGTTACAAACTGTGAAATACCAAAGACCAGAATCCTCCTTACAGATGGAACTCCTCCTCACTGAGACCCAATGGGCTCTGAGCCTTCATACAAGAGTTCAACAAAATGTATACAAAAATCCTCTCACTGCATAATTTTCTGATAAATCTAGGACCTTCAATAGTCTGTTCTTAGGGAGTTTTATAGGAGGAAAAGAAAACTAATAAAAGAAGTAGGTGATGAACATTTAATTTGTCTCCTAAGACAAGATGGCGGAAATGTGCATGCCCATACTGCTTGATGACTTTGTAGAGCTGTATGTACTTTGCAGCCTGCTTTCTGAAATAAATGCATTGAGTGAAAGTCTCTTCAGGAACACGGTATAGAAGTAAAATCACATAGATATTTCGTCCTTTCCTGAAAGGAAATTCTGCTGAAATGAAACCTTGAGGGTATTGTTTTCTGCGCCTGGTACCCTCTGTGTGATCCATGATAACTTTGATCTGGTACCCTTGCCTTTAAAAATTGAATCAGAGCTCAAAATCTTTAATTGCAGTTGTCAAACTCTTTGATCTCCCACTGATACTCTCTGCCGCAACATTAATGTCTCTGATTGCGCAATCTATGCTTTGAATGACTCTGGAGGTTTTGATAGATTTTAACCCTGCCTCTTTAATGGAAGTCTTGTCGACATACCTTCCTAGGCCATTTTCCATAATTCTAGCCTCTGAAAAATGGTCCTTTGACGTGCTCTCTATTACAGTAATAGAGACTGTAAATCATGGCATTTTTCCGCCGCTGTAACCCTGCAAAACCATCAAACTCGTTAGGACAACCATGCATGGAGATGATGGATGCAGTGGGGGTAATGAAAATGACAGCGTAGCATGGTGAACTAATGGAAAAATTCATGGCGATGATAGAAAATGCAGCGTAACAGTGGAGGGTGGCCATGGTGAAAGTTGGCGAAATGCAGGGGGTTTTAATGCAAAATAATGATAATGGGTCCTTTGGATGCGGTATAGGTGACGAGCACACGTGGCATAATAACGTGGTGGGACTGGGCTAACGACGGGCGCGTGAACAAATCTGGACCATCAGATCTCAGGAGGAGATTGACGGTGGAAAACGTATCGGAGGGCGACGGACGGCGGACCCGGAGTACGGATAACTTGGGTTAACTTTCGCGCATCTTCAGAGTGCGATGACCGTTGGATGGAGACCCCCAGATCGGACGGCTATAATGCATATCGCGCCGGGTTAAATGCCGAACAATAACGCGCGATGAGGGGGCGGTTTTTGAAATAGTGACAGAGCCACGTGTCATATGCTGAGCAGAATCGCTCCGAAAAGGAAAATACCGCTCGCCCATCAAAGGCGGTGCGATGGATACCACTGGTTTTGAACAGTGTTTTTTGGGTGCGGGGACCACAAAGGCAGAGGGGATACGGACCGTTGATCGATGGGTTAGATGGACGGTTATGATGAGGTCGGAGGGGCGAACGGAGGAGCGATGGGCGCATTGTGAAATAGCGCCGATCATTGGATCTTACACAGATCGACGGCTGAGATTATTTCAAAGGTCGACAGACAAGTTCACCATCGCATCGAAACTTTTTGCATTTACAAAGGATAAGGGCGCATGCAAAACCCCGATTGCGATAAGCGCTTTCCGGGTTAACGCTTGGTCTAGTGCCCGGGTCACGTGGAGGAAGAGATAAAGGGGGCGAGGACAGAAAGGGCTGGGCCTTATAAATTTTCAAAAGTGGGGTTTTCGGGCTTTTAAAATGTAATTTGGGGGGAGGAAATGGCAACGATAGGCAGAAAAGGATTTTTCAGGCCGAACAAAGAGGGTTTGAAAGGTTTAAGCAGGATTGCTTGTCAAAATTTAATAGGGGGCTGATATGATCAACAGGAACCAACCTCAAGGGCTCCAACCCTATATCTAGTTCAGACTCTGATTTCCAAGGCTCCAACCTTGTAAATTATGAGGCACCAATCTCAAGGGATCCAACCCTGTATCTGGTTCAGGCTCCGATTTCCAAGGCTACAACCTTGTCAATTCCAAGGCACCAACCTCAAGGGATCCAACCCTATATCTGGTGCAGTTCTTTCTTTCAACAACTCCATTTTGCTGAGGTGTTCATGTTGTTGAAAATTGTCTTTTTATTCCATTTTCATCACAGTATTGCTGAAATAATTTGGAAGTGAATTCTTCGTCATTTCTTATCTTAGACACGTTATTTTCAAACCAGTTTCATTTTTTACCAACTCCTTGTTGATCTTAAAGCACTCAAATGCTTCATATTTTTTCTTTAGGAAACTAACGGTTGTCATCCTGGTATAGTCATCTATCATTAACATGAAATATGATTATCCATCTAAGCCTTTTGTTCTCACAGGACCACATAGATCAGTATGTCTCAATTCCAATGGATGTGATCCAAAGTGTTATTTTGTTTTAAATTCGACTTTTGTCTCTTGTCGTGCCGACAGGCCTCACAAAGTGTGTTGGAAGGTTTTTAGATTTTTAGCATTTCTCTTACTACTTCCTTTTTTCTTATCGTGAAAATATTGTCAAAGTTTATGTGACCCATTTGTTTGTGCCATAATCAGCTTTCATCTTCTTTAGCTAGTAGACATGCTTTATTTGCTTCATCCATAACATATATGTCGTTTGGAGCTCGACTTGGTGTAGCCACAATTTTACCATATTTTCCTTTCTTGATTTCACATTTTGTGGAGTTGAATAGCATTGTGTGTCCTTGATCACACATTTTTCCAACACTGAGAAAATTATGATTCATGTTTTCAACCAATAGAACATTCTTGGCTAGAGCATCTTTGCTTTCGAGAGTGATGGTACCTGATCCTATAACATTTTAAGATCCATCATTTCCAAAGGACACGGTTCCATCCTTCTTCTCTTTCAGAGATACAAGTTTCTTTCTATCTCTAGTCATATGCGTTGAGAAACCGTTATCAACATACCACACATCTTTGTTGTTTTGAGCCAGAGCACAATTATCACTCTTCTTCTTCTTGCATGGATGTTTGTTTTGTGGCTTCGAAGATTCTTCTGGAGGATTTTCAAGTCTGCAGTCTCTCGCTATGTGTCCAAAGTTTCGACATTTTTAACATTCAATATTATCTCTTAAATGTTCAAATCTATTGTTGTTTCGTTGAGCCCTCGAAGTTTCATATTTGACAGATCTCCTAGAATTGTATTAGTTCCTAGGGTATGTGTGACTTTCTACAAATTTATGACCAAATTGTCCACATGAATAACAATAGCCATGAAAAATATGTTGGTACCTGGATGGAAATCTTTGTCGAGGAATTGTCTTCCATGGCTTTTCTTGCAAATATTGTCCAATGAAGTCTACAGGTCTGTCAGATCTCATAGGTTCATTGTATTTTATTGTAGAAGGTCCTGCTTCTTATTCTTTGTAATCGAGGCCAGTTCTGTCTTTGCAAGATTGTTGATTGTTTATGAGTTCTTCCAATGCCCTTGAGTTGTTGGCATAGTTTTGGAAAAATTTTACCTTCTTCACTTCCTTACACAGTGAGAATACTTCGGCTTCTAATTCTTCCCTTTCTTGGTTTCTTTCTTCCAACATATTTTGAAGTGACTCTTCAATACATGTGTGTTCTTCAACTTCAATTTTGAGACCTTGAACTTGTTCTTCAAGAGTATTGGAACGGATCTTCTCAGCCTTGAGCTCTTTGATAAGCCTGATTGCCTCCTTAGAAAATTATTCTATGGTCAACCCTTCTTCTTCATTGTTTGATACCTGTTTATTGTGCTTGGCCATAAACAATACTCTCTCATTGGCTTCTTCTTCGTTGTCACTGTCTTCATTGGATGATGAGTTATCTTCTTTAGAGAGAAAGTTCCGTTTGAATCCTTTCTTCTTGCCTTGCTTGTTGAATTTCTTAAAGCCTTTCTTTCCTTTTGAGCTGCCATCACTTATGTTTGGAAATTTTACTGTGAAATTCCCAACCTCACCATAGCCGAAACATATCAATGGAAGTTTACCTTTGAATTTTCCCTTACCAGTTTTTATTTTTCTCGTAAAGTAAGCATATTCTCCATCTAAAAGACCTTCTTTATCATCTTCCTTTTCTTCACACTTGCAGGTGCAGGTCTTTTCCTTTGAATGTTATTTATCCTTATTGTTATTCTTAGATGCAGCGAACGCAGTTTCTAGATGCGAAGTACCCTCTTCTTCATCAAGTCTCATTTCATATGTTACGAGAACTCCATGTGATACCTCTTTGTTGAGTTTGTCCAGATTTGTAATGTATTCTAAGATCGATACCTTTGGGTTGAATCTTCCTGGTAACTTTCTAAGTATCTTTCATATAATATTATTCTCATAAACAGGCTCTCCCAATCCTTCCAGAGTGTTGGTTATTTCATCAATGTGTTGGAATTATGTAGCAATGTTGTCATCTTCTTTCATTCTGAGTTGCTCAAAAAAATTTATGTACATTTGAAGCTTTGCTTCTTTGACATTTGAGTCACCTTCATATATATTCTTAAGCTTGTCCCATACATTTTTGGAGGTTTTACAACCCAACACCTTATGATAAGCAGATTCAATAAGTCCACTAATAATAATATTCTTTTCTTTTGCATCATTTACGAAATTTTTCTTACCTTGTTCATCTGCGACTGGTGTAAATCCATTTTGAATAGTGTCCCATACTTCATAACCTTGCGCCAAGAGATAGACCTCCATTATTCCTTTCCAGCGTGCATAATTATTTTCATTGAATAGAGGTACACCATTCTTGGTATGCTCCATGACCTCCTTCCAACTGTTAAATTGCTATTGAAGGAACCGTCACTCTTGGAAGCAAAGATTCTCTAGCCAATAATGTTCTGTTGGTTGAAACATGAATCACAATCTGCTCAGTGTTGGACAAATTTGTGATTAAGGACACAATGGTATTCAATTCCACAAAATGTGAAATCAAGAAAGGCAAATTTATGCCCAATATCTCATAATGACCTAATTATGGACTAGTTCAGTAGAGCGAACTTGTACGGCATGCCACATGTCACTTTTTCCTCTTTCGGCTCTGAAATTGATACACATAAAAATAAATTCCATGCACTATCTGCTACTTTTTATAGAATTCCAATCTGCTTCTCAGAGAGAGAGTTATGACAATTTTCCCAAGGTCACCTCTTTGAGATGAAATTCGGAAGCCTCCAAAAACCCTAACTTCCATAGATCATATCTCCGAAAATATAATGAACCAAGATCTGAAATTTAGACACGGTCTTCATCAGTATTTCGCCCAAGTGGTTTTTTTCAGCATCTGAATCTTCGCAGAAAAAAAAATTGTAGCGAAAATTCCACGATGACTTGTTTTTAGTAGCGAAATCCATTACATGAGGAGGATAGGAGGGTCACAATTTATATAAATTCTTAGGTTGAGAGGGTCTTCAACAAGTGAACATTGGAGGGATTTTAGGAGCTTAAAAAATTATTAATTATTGACTATTTAATGACCACAACCAATGATTAGTGTCATGCCACAACCTCATGGGGTTTTAGCCCAGTAACTGGGGTTACTAACTTCAAACATGAATATCTCTCAAATCGTAAAGAATTACGTGGCGTGCCATATATAAAAAAAAAAATCTCGACAAGTAGAAACCATCCCAAATATCCTTGACTCGGAATAGAGTAAGTTTTCAAGTCAAAATTCCCATGCAATATAGGGGTGGCCCCTCGTGCTGCTTGGGTTGACATAAATGACAACCACTGATCAACAATATCACCCTTTGGCATTGATGGCAACACAAGTTCTCCCCCTGCGATCATGACACCTCTTCCTACAACATTCTCTCCCCTTTTTACATCAATGGCAAAGGGTAACCCCCCCTTACACACAACCATCCTGTGGACCTCTACACACTTCCACTCCCCCTTTATTTTCTGAATAAGGAAAATATAATGAGAACTTGGGAGAATCCCAAACTTCTGACGAAGATATTCAAATTATTCACGAGGTAAAGGTTTAGTGAAGATATTAGCGATTTTTTCTTTTGTATGAACGTATTCAAGTTTGATATTCTTTTCAGCGACTTTTTCTCTAACAAAATGATATTTGATCGGAATGTGTTTTGTTTTTAAATGCATGACAGGATTCTTGGAGATGTTGATGGCACGGGTATTATTACAGAAGATGGAAATAGGCTCACTGAGTTGTACTTTAATATCTTCCAAAGTTTGTTTCATCCAAAGGACATGAGTACAACAAGTTGTCGCTGCAATGTATTTTAATTCCGATGTAGATGTCAAAGGGGGAGAGAATGTTGTAGGAAGAGGTGTCATGATCGCAGGGGGAGTGCTTGTGTTTCCATCAATGCCAAGGGGGAGATTGTTGATCAGTGGTTTTCATTGATATCAACCTAAGCAACACCAGGGGCTACCCCAATCTTGCATGGGAATTTTGACTTGAAAACTTACTCTATTTCGAGTCAAGGATATTTTGGATGGTTTCTACTTGTCGAGATGTTTCCGTTGATTTATGGCACGCCACATAATTCTTTACAATTTGAGAGATATTTGTGTTTGAAGTTAGTAACCCCAGTTACTGGGCTAAAACCCCATGGGGTTGTGGCATGACTCTAATCATTGGTTGTGATCATTGAATAGCAAATAATTAATAATTTTTTAAGCCCCTAAAATCCCTCCAACGTTCACTTGTTGAAGACCCTCTCAACCTAAGCATTTATATAAATTGTGACCCTCATATCCTCCTCATGTAAGGATTTCGCTACTAAAAATAAGTCATCATGAAATCTTTTTTATAACTTTTTTTCTGCAAAGCTTTAGATGTTGAACCAAAAACCAACTTGGGAAAAATCTTGATGAAGCTCGTGTCTGAATTTTAGATCTTTTTTCGCTATATTTTCGGAGATATGATCTGTGGAAGTTAGGGTTTTTGCAGGCTTCCGAATTTCATCTCAAAGAGGTGACCTTCAGAAAATCGTCATAACTCTTTCTCTGAGAAGCGGATTGGAATTCTATAAAAAGTGGAGGATAGTGCAAGGACTATAGTTTTCTGTGTATCATTTTTAGAGCCGAAGGAGGAAACAATGACATGTGTCATTCCATACAAGTTCACTCTACTGAAATAGTCCATAATTAGGACATTGTGAGAGATTGGGCATAACTTTTCCTTGAAGAATCCAAATTGGGTCAAACCTATGGAATTGGAAAGAAGACTTAGAGGGATACTATAGGAACGAAGATCACATATTGGGGATCTAAAATCATAGAAATACATCAGATTCAATATCGAGCTCCTAGAAGGCAAGAAAAATCTAGATCGTGTGTTGTCAAGGGCTGAAAAGGACCAAACTTTCTAGGGCAGCAAAGCAAAGCAAGGAGCAACAAAATGATGCAGTAGAGGTAAGATCCGGGTAAGTATCTTCAGTATATTCATTTTCATCTCTTAATTGCATTAGTTTCTTTGTATTCTAATTTTTTGTTTTTGTTTAGATCTGACATATGCTCTGCAGGATGAGGTAAGTTTTACTATTATCATGTCATGGGTATTTCCTTGAAGAAATTTTGCAGGTATTATATAGTCATCAAGATAAGACTCAATGCATAATCTAATGTTCTGAAGAGTGAGAAAGGGTAGCATGACAGGAGCAACAATCAAGGTGCAGAACAGCAACAAGAAGTTCACCACATGAAGTCTTCAAGTGGGAAGCACTGCATAAATTCATTGTAAAGGTTTCATTGTATTGAGTCATTGTAAAAGCATTATTGTAAAAGTTTTATAAGTGTCTATCTACCAAGAGTTGAAGAGGCAGTGTCGGGAGGTCTAGGATCATCATTAGGTGGTCATGACATAGTTGGGGTTATGGTCTAGTGTGTCTTCTTCTTCTACATCATTCTATATCATTGTAAATTGGACCATTTTACCGTGAGTCCATTTTTCTTTTATTCTTCTATAGGGTGGTAGGGTGGTGCTAGGCTGCTGCATGAAGTCACCAACAAGTTCAAGCCTGTGAAAACTTCAGGGTGGTAGGGTGGTGCTAGGGTGAGTTGTAGCTCATTGGGTTTTGGGGTATCTATTCAGTTGACTACTGAACAATTTCGGGCATTGGAGCATCTATCCAGTGGGAGCTGGAGAAGATTGCTTTTATAGATTCTAGGAAGTTGGAGATTTCTTTTCAATTGGAGTTGAAGATTAAAGAATTATTAGAAAGGTATTCAGGTGACTTTTGTCCCTGAGGGGGTTTCCACCTTAAAAATTGTGTGCATTTGTGTTCCTTTTGTTTACTGATATCATTGTACAAACACTGATAATAATTGAAGATTAACTAATGCTCTGAAAGATTAATAATAATATTAATTGAAAGGAATATTGATTCACCCCCCTTCTCAGTATTTCCAATAGAAGTTAGATCTAGAAATTCATGAATATTTTGGTTTTTCACTAAAATAGATGTATTGATTAGTGTAATTGATTTCTAATTTTATTTGATTGCTTGCACTAGATGCATTAATTTCAGTGTCACGATGTTGATTTCTAATCCTATTTGATAGCTTGCACTAGATGTATTGATTTCAATGTAGATGTTGATTTATACTCCTATTTGATTGCTTGCACCATATGAATTGTTTTCAGTGTAGATATTGATTTCTAATCCTATTTGATTGCTTGCACTAAATGCATTGATTTCAATATACATGTTTATTTCTAATCCTATTTAATTGTTTGCACTAGATGCATTGATTTCAGTATAGCTATTGATTTCTAATTTGATGTAACTAGATGTATGATATACATTAATTTCAAAGTAATTAGATTAATAATGTTCATTGATTTCAGTGTAAGCACATAAAAATTATTGATGACATGCATTGACTCCTATGTTACAATAATTCAACCATAAATACAATACTTGAATTTTCATCCTAAATAAAATGTTCACTTACATGAAATGCTTGCTTCCTAAAACTGTAAACTATTTCTAATTGACTTACTATTTCTAATTGACTTCTTTCTTATTATTCTCATTTTCCACCATTCAACATTGTTAATCACTTTGTATTCAAACGAGATAATTATAACCTTTTTTCTTTTAGATTTTAATAAAAATGTCATAAAATTAAAATAAAATAAAATATCTATTAAATATTTTAATTGTGAAATAAATTATGGTTTTTAGGTGAGGGCCTCTGGGCCCAATAATATATATATATCAAAATTATTATTAATATATAACAAAATTTTCACAACCTTATAGATAATATAACTACTTATTCATTAAATGCCACATCATAAATCGTTTCATATAATTTTAATGAACTATAATAAAAACTAACCAAGCTAATTTAAAATAAAATTGTCTTTTTTTAACCATATTAGAGTTTATACAATCATTTTCTCTTAACTGGTATAATCAATATTTTTTATGGTGCAATTAGCAATGATGTTAAGTTTTTGTATTTTTAATCTACATATCCATGTTTCTCCACATATAAGGTTAGTTGAGGGTCCCACATGGCACACAAAGTTAGTAAAGGTTTGAATTAACATTTCAATTGATCTACACCCTAAAAATTTAAATTTAAAAGAATGATGTATATGTAAGCCTTGATTCCAAAGTCAAATGCTGAAAAACTACTCATTTTCCACAATTAAATTATACCCCTTAAAATATTTGCATTTATAAAATAGAGTAAAATTATAAAATTAAATTTTATTATTAATTAAATTTATCATAATTTAAATTTATTAAACATCTTAAAAGATTAAATTTTATAGTTTTACAATATATAAATAAATAAAAAAATAAAAAATAAACATTTTAACATTAAATAAATATAAATATTTATTATAAATTAAATAAAAAATATTTATATTATTAAATTTTAAATAATTTTATAATTATTAAGAAATATATTAAAGTTTTTTAATAAAAATTTGCTGATAAATTTTATTTAGGAAATTAGTAATTTAAAATAATTATAAAAATAAACTCAAGTAAAAATTTTATTCAGGAATCTCATAATTTAAAATAATTATAAAAATAAACTCAACAAAAACTTTTATTTATAAATTTGATAATTTAAAATAATTATAAAAATAAACTCAATGAAAATCAACCAAAATAAAACCATATAAATAAATTATAAACCAAATCATATAAAACTATATTAACCTTCGCATTTTATTTTCAAAACCTAATTGAACGTCTCACTTCTTTTTTAGATCATAGCTACCAAGTTCGCCCGAATTGGGCAAAAAAAAAATATCGCCGGTTCGATACGAACGGCCGTATTATTCCTTAAAATTCGGTTTCTCATTAGATAATGTTTAACTAATAAAAGATTATTTAAAATTTTAACAGTTTAGTTTATTATATAGGTGGATTATTTATTCAATAACGGATGGTATTAATGGCAATATTTATATAAAAGGTAAAAAATACAAAAGGAAATGGAAAATAATATTGGAATAAGAAAATTTATCTTTTTCTTATTTCATTTTTGCTTTTAAAGAGATAAAAAGCATGAGAAAGAGAAAGTAAAAAAAAGAAAAATCATAATGGAATAAGAAAGTTTACCTTTTTCTAATTTCATTTTTGCTTTCAAAGACCTCTAAAACTTATAAAATGGAAAAGGAAAAAATTTGTTAATGTAAACATGTAATACATTGCTAATTTTAAAAAGAATGACTATTTTTTAGATTATATATATATTTTAAATATGGTTATATTTATTATGAAGAACTTAAGATCCATAATTTTTAAATTAGAAGAATATTTTTAATTAAAATTTAGAAAGAAATATAAATTTTGAAAAGAAGTGATGAGTGTTGTTTTTGATTCAAAATAATTTTAAAAAATAGTAAGTGAAAGGCAACCAGTTTTAGGTATAATGTCGATATTTTTCCAAATTACAAATTTTTTATTCGAATTTTTATCGTGTCATATCGAATTCGAATTCAAACTTAGTAACTATGCTTTAGATATTAATTTAATATAAAGTATGATTTGATAATAAAATCGCAAGCTTGTAAATTTGAACATCTCACTGCAAATCACCATTCAGCCCATTGCTCGATCTCGTCATTGAGGTTGCACCAACTCGCTTATGACTTCCGGCCCATTGCTCTAACTTGGTCATTGAGGTTGTGACAACTTGCTTACTGCACACCGATTAACATGATTAACCTGCTGATCAATCTGGTTTTTTTGGGACGCCTTCTGGGAAAGAAAATGTAATAGAGTTCCTGCATCTCAAAATGAGAAAATATGTCAGATGATTGACAAAGTAGATGGAATTTTCGCTACATCTTTATAGAGTAGTCCTTAGATTGCTACAAGATTTAGTACAATCTTGAAAGGACACGGTGAAACAACTAATCTCTTTGAACTTTACCAACTTTAACGCTTTGGAGTCAGAGAAAATAAAAATAAAACAAAAACATATTCATGATTTCCACAGATTTCCATTCTTGGTTTTACCGTAGAACAATTTTCTCCATACTCTGCTATTTTCCATGGAAGCAATTCTTGAAAAGACTTACGTAGACGCCTTTTAGACGAACCCACTACTCCCAAATCGTAGGATCCAGTAAGGCCTTGATATCTTCTTCAGGTTTTTGAGGCAGTTGGCTTCTATTCTAAAAAAGAAGGGGGCCTTCTGACTGTCTAGCAACTGGTTGCTTCCTCTATCTGAAATCTTTCATTCAACAATGAAACCAATAATACATTGGGTGACAGAGTGCATTGCCAACACATCTCAGTGGATGGTTTCTCAAGCACTTTCTGCATTTCTCGTTGTGCAGACCAACAGGAAGGAATTCATCTTGGTTTTGATGGAAATAATAGATAGGGATGTGGGAATCACCCATCTAAGACGGAGTTTAAATTTCAAACCCACCTTTCCATGCCATTCAAATTTAAATTTCGAAGTCCGCCTTCCCGTGCCATTCAAATTTAAATTTCAGGGTCTGCCTTTCTTTGTCATTCGAATCTTATGGATGTATGGATTCCATCAATAAATTGGGTAGTCTAGTTGGCCAATTCAAACAAGTCGCTCATCGCCCACCCGCCACCCTCATTGCATTAACAAGCGGAGCAGGCTGGCACCTGACACACGGTCACATCCCAGTATCCTTTTCGGCGAGCTTTATTTCAGCTGCCATAGGCCCATTAATGCGGCCAGGCAGCTGATGCCCGCCGTCGGATTAAAGCCGTAGATCATCGTGCGGCGGGCATTAGCTGCCTGGCCGCATTAATGGGCCTATGGCAGCGGAAATAAGGCTCGCCATCCATTTTAGATCATGTCAGACGCATCAGGGGTTGGAGGAATGGTTGGTCGGAGTCGGAAGGTTTTCCATCTAGTGACAGAAGCCGAGCAATTCCTCTCCCTAGTTAGACTCTTCATAAATAACACTTATTTTTTGAGTTTTCGAATATTAAAGAAGTTTTATTTATTTACCATATTTTTATTTTTATTTTTTTATATTTATTTACCATATTTTTGGAGTAATTATAAAAATAGGTTTGATTTTTATATTGTGTTTATACATAATAATAATTGGATTAATTTTTTAAATAAGGTCGACATTAAATTAAAAATGTTAAATGTTAAACATTCCGTGCAAGTTTACATGTTTACCTGTTTAGGTGTTTAAATGTTTCCGTTTTTAGGTGAGATCTACCCCATACTGAGTTGTAGAGCACCTCTATGTTCAATAAGATATGATTACATGTTTACGTGTTTAAATTTTTCTGTTTTTATGTGAGATCTACCCATACTAAGTTATAGAGCACCTCTCTGTGCAATAAGAGATGTTGAAAATATTTAAGAACCAAACATACACGTTGTGGTTTAACTAATTTCCTAATATTTCCTAAATCTACAACCATCTAATTTCTTCATATTTCTTAAACCTACAACCTGCATAAATGTGATATGCATAAATGTATGATTCCTCTCTCAACCTTCAACCAGCTATTATTGAGATTTGTAAATATAATAAAAACTCATAAGTTGTATTTGAGTACAAATAACATACAAAAGATCAAAAGTGGAGCTCCAAACTTGTGTCCTTTTTATTTCTTACTTTCTTAAATTCAGTGTTTCAATTTTTTAATTAAACTCCTTGTTTTTAATAAACTCCTTTTTCCAATTTAAAAGAGAGTTAAAGGCCGCAATGATGGTATGTTACCAGTGGTTATATGAAAGTAAAATTTCACCATAGTTCTCAATATAATGGGTAGAAAAAAAAAACACAAAGTGCTCAATATAATGTGTAGAAAAAGTAAAGACGACTTAGTAATGGAATAGACAAGTAACGAAAAGATGAGTGAACTTCCTTTGTTGGTTGTAGTCGTTGGAGAGTGCGTGAACCGTGTTCCAGGTCACTTGAACCCTGTTCGTAGCTTCCGTAGAGAGCTCAGCTAGGAGGTGAGATTTGACAAAGTGGATTTGAGTAGGAGGTTGGTGAAGTAAACAACTGCCAACAACCTCTTTGTTAATGAACTGAAGGAATTTCCCACTTATTTAGGCAGTATCTGTACGTCCTAATTTCGCCATCAATTTTGAGCACTAAATGCAGAGGAATGGGGATAGATGCAAAGATGCCCATGAGATGCCCATGAGATGGATGGCAGTGGGGATGGTTCGATGCCTTGTTGTTGTACAAAAGAGCATTCACATACTTATGCCTATCACTACATATATATTGGTTCCTCCCAAATCGTTTTTCTATCCCTGTTTTTCTCAACTCACTCTCGTTCGATTGACCCCTCCTATATTAAATTTTCCCATATACTATTAAGCACCCTCTCCTACCTTCTTGATCCATTCTCGTTTCTTTAATTTTTAATAATAATAATAATAATGGAAAACTGAGTGGTTGAGGTAGGTTGTTAACTCCCTCACAACTTGTGTTCGATTCCTTGAATTGACATGTTGAGCTAGTATTGATTAGGCTCAAGGAGTAGGTGGCCCCAAGGAGATTTCACTATGTTCGTGGTCAATATGAGACATCTTGGCTCTCGCTTAGTCATTGGGCCATTTCTGTCCCAAAATAATAATAATAATAATAATAATTTTGTTGTTGTCCCCCTCTTATAATAAGAGGGTGATTAATCTTTCTAAATACTCCTTTGATCCCTCCGTCTATCATCTTTTAAAAAAAAATCATTAAATTTTACCCTTACCTCGAGAAAAATATTGGTGGAAGATATTATTTGTAGCATAGAGTATGGCATTAAGGATGTAGCTTATAATTTAAAATATGTCATTAGACAGGATTGTGCGGTGGTTCTTAGGAAATCAAAACCACCTAAGAGTAACCTCATTAAGTCTAAATTCGAAGCCATTAAGGCCTTGAACAGTAACCCTGACATTGTTCTTCTTAAAGTTGAAAAAGAAGGTGTGATTGTTATCTTGGATAGGGATGACTTCTGGAGATAAATGATAGACCACCTATGTAATTGCAGTAGCTACAGGAAACTACAAAAGAACGCTATAAAAAATGGCATGAAGGTTGTTGCTTTAGCTATTAAATCTAGTAACAGCATGAGCTCCATAAGACATAAGCTTATAGAAAGCAAACCCCTCACTCCTGGGATCTATGCGCTTCCCAAGATCTATAAAGAAGCCCCCCCCCTACCCCCACCCTCCCCTAGACCCATTTTCAATACCATTGCTAGACCAACCTATCTTCTAACTAAATATCTAGCCCAGAAGCTCAAGCCACTTGTTGGCCTTACAAAACCCTTTGTTAAGGATTCATCCTTTTTTGTTAATGAGTTAAAGGGTGTAAAATTGGAAGCATGTGACATTCTGGTTAGTTTTGATGTTGTTTCGTTGTAGACTAATATTCCTATGAATTAAGCTATTGAAGAGATCAATCACATTATGAATCTGAATACAACCAAGTTGGTGGGAATATGCCTTACCTCTACCTTTTTAGCTTTGAAGGTGAATTCTATGAACAAACCTGCGGTGTTGCCATGGGTTATTTTCTCTCACTTGTCATAGCGATCCTTTTCATGGAAGATTTTGAATCCAAGGCTTTATATTATTCTCAATTCAGGCCTAAGTTTTGGAAGAGGTTTGTGGATGATACCTTCATCATTTGGCCTCATGGTTATGATAAGTTGAATTTGTTCCTTCAACATCTTAACAAACTATCAAGCTTTATCAAGTTTACGATGGAGACAGAAATTAATGGTAGCCTTTCCTTCCTTAACGTTCTTATCTCCAAGAAAGATGATGGTTCTTTCTCTCACCAAGTCTTTCGGAAGTCCCACACAAAGCAATACCTTCATGTGAATTCCCATCATTATCTAGCTCAAAAGATGGGAGTTCTCAACACATTGACTACTCATGATCTTAGGATTTCTGATGAAGATCACTTGGAGAATGAA
The DNA here is from genome assembly GCA_034641835.2 of Pinus albicaulis. Classification (NCBI taxonomy): domain Eukaryota; kingdom Viridiplantae; phylum Streptophyta; class Pinopsida; order Pinales; family Pinaceae; genus Pinus; species Pinus albicaulis. The sequence goes on from CM076576.1 coordinate 740,539,764, forward strand.
AAAACCAATTTCCTTAAAAATTTTGAATTTAATGGTTATAGTAAGAACTAAACTCTTAAGGCTTTGTTAAAGGCGAGCAAATGTCTAAAGATAAGTAAATATCCTGGAGAATTGATTCCTTGTGTTCAACTTCTCTTTATCCAGGGAACCACAGACAAGATTGCCTGGATTTTGAAGAAGCATGTGACCTCTTCCACCTTTAGACCCCTGTACACCATTCGTAACTCCTAAGATCCGTCAAAGACCCGATGGACCCTAAAAACATGAAATATATTTATATAATCTCATGTTTCTATGGAACCCCCCTACATTGGAGAATATGACTGCTCCACAAATCAAAGGATTCAAGAGCATAAAACCGACATCAAACATTGTAGGATTCGCTCCTGGACTTTTGTTGAACATGCTAAGAAGACAAAACAACACATTTGTTTAGAAGAGTCCCAAATATTGCTAAGATTGATTTTTTTAATCATCGAAAGTTTAAGTAGACCATTGAAATTGAGAAAAGGTCCAAGACGTTGAATAGGGACGATGGGTGGAAGATTAGTAGTTGTTGGATCCCATCCCTTTTTTCTTAGGTGTCATCTTTTTTCCCCTCTCCTTTTTGTCCCTTATCTGTTTCCCTTTATATGTCTTCTTTTTTAGTTAATTCCTTTGTGGAGTATTGTTAGTTAGGTTTATGTTTTCCATTATTTATTTCCTTCCTCTCTCTTCTATTTTTATTTTGCTAGTATCCTTAATTCATTTTTAGTTGATTTATACTCTTTTGACTTAGATTATATATATATATATATATATATATATATATATATATATATATATTCATTCCTTTCTTTCATTGTTTTTCATGAAACTTTAGTTTCTTTTTAATATTGGTTAATTAGATTTTTTTAAATGTTCTTTTATATGTATAATAAATTAATAATTAATAATTAACTATTAAAATTATTATTTAATTATAATTATATTATAATATTTATATAAATAAATTATTATTTATACATATTTTTTTACATAAATTTATTTTACATGAACTATTGTTAGATAGTTCAAAACGTTTTTGAAATGCGGGGACAAAACTCTAATAATGTGATTTTTACCGAAATTTTTTTTGCTTTTCATGATATGGATCACAGAGGCCTAAATTCAAATATATTTCCCTCATTTTTTGTTCTTTTTATTTTTATTTGCATAAAATAATTCATAGTATTTTAATTCATTTAGTTGTTTGGTCCTTTTTACTATTTTTTGTTTTCATTGTGATGTTTATTTATTTTTTCATAATAACACTTATTTCTTATTATTATAATTATTTTTCTAATTTACTTTTTTCGTTGTAACTTTAAGTCTTGATAATGAACCACACTAAGTGGTAAGAAGAGTCTTTAGTTCAACGAAATGGAAAACCTGGTGGCCAAACCGTCGACGATCGAATCCTCGGGCCCCCTGTCCCTCCCCTTCGACAATCACAATACCCTTTCGGCGGCCCCCCGTTTGTCCACCTCCGACGTCTGCCTCTGCCCACTCCCCTCCGCCACCTCCACTAACTGCAATTAATGCCTCTCTCTCTCTCCCGTTCAAAACCCCTCAGTTTAATTACATTTGTTTACCTGCGTGATTTGAGAAACCGACAGACGTTGCAGAGAGAGGCGAACAAATGTTGCAGAGGGCATAAAACCGATAGTGCAAACATTGCAGAGGGCATAGAACTGACAATGTAGACAATCCAATTGCATTCCATCTATCCACAAATAATTCTGACAATCTTTCCATCTAAAATGTGACTAATTTATTGTTTTCTCGCTACTAATTTACCTCATAGAAGTGCTGGAAAATGTTATATCTTATTAAAGGGAAGATTTCGAGTAATACTAAGTGTTTATGTTTAATTGTTATTCTGTACAATATTGTTCTTTTTAAGGGAATTAATAGTTGGGGTTATACAAAAGAGGAAAAACCAAGGGTTAGTGCCAAGCTATCACGTAAGGAGAACCCAACTATTTGGCACAACCTATAAGATATTTTTTGAAAAAATTATAATTCGTGCATGAATTACAATTTGAAGGGTTGTAAATTTTTAGAGTCCTCCACATAAATATAAATCATATACAAATTCCCCTGTACAGGAAAAATTACAAAAATTCTTTAGAGAAACTATTGTATTATATCAAAGAATTCCCCTGTACAGGAAAAATTACAAAAATTCTTTAGAGAAACTATTGTATTATATCAAGGAATATTAATTCTGTTAAGTTAACAAAAGCATATGTAAGTGCAGTTAGTGTGCATAGGAAAAGGGACACTATTTATGTAGTGACAAACAAACAAGATTATATATAATAGTATGAAGCAGTATACAACAACGAAAAATAAGAAAATTCAATCCAAACAATTAAAACACGTCAATTTGACACTCCATAGTTTGATACACAATTAGAAAATAAAGAAATATATATATATATATATATATATATATATAAAAGCATTGTTTATATTTGCAATATGTACCAAATTCTCTACTTAATCCTTTAAAATTCAAAGAATTACATAATGGCCTAAGGTAATGCTAGAAAATGTGACTAATCTACCTCAAAAAAGCGCTGAAAAATAATTTTCCAGCTCTTACAGGACTTTGGGAGGGGTTGTTATAAGAGTAAAAAGTGGTAAATTAAAACATTAATAAAAAATCATTTATATGTAGTAAATAATCTTGGTATTATTATTTTTTAAATAAGTTTTGTTGCTACTACCTCTAGGACTCTAGAAATGACCACTACTTCTTTCACTAGTACCTATACATATTACTATCCTCTTGCATTACTACTACTGTTTATCTTGTATTATGTTTCTACAATGACTTTGTAAAACCTTTTATACCTTCTAAAAGCTAGTTAAAGCTTGGCAAAAATTATTAAGCCCCCTTAGACTTAAAATGATTATGAGTTGATGAAATTTTTTCTATTAACCATCTCAATAGGCAACACAAATGAATAGGATCATATTATGAAGCATATAGTGAAATTAGGTATGGTATTATAACAAAATATTGTTACCCCTTGTCTTTCCTTTATTCTTCATCCCACTTCATTTCTCCTTCTCGCACATTCAACCAGATTATGGTGGAATTTACCTCTTGTGGCTAGATATGGCTACCCAAAGATATTATGGTTTTGTGTGTCTCTACATAAGATGGGAAAGGTTGTTATGGGTTGTGTTGTTTTTAACCCGTTGGCTTATTTTCCTTTGTTGTTTTATCTACTCCTTCCTCCCTGCTCTTTGATATCCCCCAATGCCTTTAACCTCTCCACCTCATGTGCTCAATTCCATCTATTTTTCTCCATTGACATGTCTTACCGAGACCTTGTTGGGATAAAAGATACCTTGAATAAATTTTATTCATTTTTTTATTTTTTATTTTTTATTTATTTTTTTTTATGTTGAAGACATTCATTCCTCTCTTATTCCCTTCACATCCACTTGGGAATTTTGCAAGTTGAAATTGAGGTATCAATAGAATATATAATTCTGCAGATGAACCTAATTCAACAAGTGCATGATGAAATTGGTGCAATTAGAAGTTGACTAATAGAACTTCCAAATGGCTAACATATACAATTTATCCTACCTTATCTCCAGGTTTCTTAGGTTGTACAACCTTACCAATGGACGACATCACTATCCCAAAGCTTAATGAATCTTCCCCAAGGACTTATAAAGATAATAATAAACTTAAAGTTTCTCTTCCATTTACACGTTGTTTTTTTTGCACTCTTTTTTCATCTTAATACTTGGAGTGCCCCTTTGAGTTAATTCTATAAAACTGTTTCCTAAAATCCTAGTCTATTATCCCTTTGAAATTTCTAGTTGGTTTTTAGACCCTGTTATTTTTGGCAAGACTACTCTTAAATAGTGCTCCTACTCAATCTATTCTTGTTGCATCATTTTCAACATATATTTTATTATTATAATACAAAATATCCAAATTTCTACAAAAAATAAATAAAAATTGTATTTGCATTTATCAACATAATTTCATTAAAAATGACACAAACTTAAGTTCATAATTATATAAACTTACAAGAATAACAACCCATAACAACATAAATAAATAACAATGAGTAACATTGATGTTGCACATAATGAACAAACTAGTATTTTAAACCAGATTAAGACTGGAGTCCAAAGTTTAATTGTCCAAAGGCATTAAACCAGGTTAACCCCCTTAACAACAGTTGACTGTACTACATTTTGCATGCACAAAAATTTTGGCATTAGGTGCATCACTGGCCCACGCCATAACCACTTCTTGTCCATATCTTCTTGAAGTGATCTCAAAACCTACCATAAGATCAAATTGTTATATAACTTGGAAAAAACCCTCAGGGTTAAAGAACTGCAAGATTCCCTTGTTTTAGTTTAAAACAACATATGTCGCCTCTGCAAGGATTTTGAGGTTGTCCTTCTTGGCCAGTGCCCTACTAATTATTTTTCCCTTTTTCTACAATTTTTGGGAACTGTTTAAGGTTGTTGTATAGATTCTACTGGAAGTCGCTTCTCAGCTCTAGAAGGCCCTTCTTCTTTCTCACCAATAATGAAGTTGGTTCCTTTAGCCTGGGATTTAGTTTAGTTTCAACCCCAGCCTCAGTTTATTTGTGGGCTTGGTTCATGGCCTGCTTCAGTATTCTGTTGCATGGTGAAATTCTCCAAGATCTTCACCCTTATTTCCATATTCTCCAGTGGTTTCATCTTTCTTATTGCCTTGTACTTCTGTATGTTGTTTTCTACTCCTATTATTTTCCCTAGGGATTTTCATCCTATTGGGGTTTTCTGTGGCTTTTGCAGTAGCTTGGTGTCTGCTCTCAGCCTCTATAGCTAGAGCCATTTCCTTCTTATGTTTTCTAGGAAATGGATGTCTCATCACCCTCTTCCTCGACTGTTGTGTTTTCTTGTTTAATGCATGTAGGTATGAGATTTGAATGAGGTCATGGTGGTAGACATCATGGGGATATAAAACCTTCATTTTTATTGCAAAGACCACCATTTTAATTCAACTTTGATGCAGGACATGAGGGAGATTCATCCTATTGAAATCAACCATGTGTACCAGAAATCTCATGTGATACCAAAAGACCTTAGAGAATCAGCCATCACATGTCAGATACCGTTGAATTTGTCACATTGGTTTAACCCACTCTAGTTTTAAAATGTCATAGTGCACCCCCAAGCTCCAGGAACGGTCATGAAAAGTATCTTTTAGGAAAAAATTAAGGTTTACCCCATGTATTGGCTTCATTTTGAACCATATCTCTCCCTCAGCTGGTATTTTGGTTGCTTCCGCAATGTTTTCCTCTGTTACATAAAACCCTAATGCTAGTACCATTAAAAGAATCAACGAAATCAAAAGAGAGTTTAATTTTGTACCCAATGAATAGGTGAATGATGGGCTCCCAGCCTGCTTCTCTGAAAAATGGGAATTCCTCAGCACCATAAATCTGAAACACTTGTGCTCCATCCGACTCATAATGCTTTAGGTGTCCACTCTTTCCCATCTGTCCAACTATTCCCATGTCCTAAATAAAAACCTAGTAATTGTCTCGTTGTCTGCTGCAAATTAGCCTTTGTGTGTTCCACCACTTTGGAAATGGAGATCCTTCTGTTTTTGTTACATGAAAATGTTTCAAAGTTCGTTGTCCACATGAAAATGAAAATGTGTCACACTTTTCTTTCAACCACCTCTATTACATGAAATTTGAAAATTCATTCTAACAGGTATGAGTGAGAGGACTCATACATCAACTTCCAAGTTCCTTTCATTCACAAAAAAAATCTTTGTTCAAATTTTAAAATGATTTTCACATAATATATCTCGGTTAAGTTGAGGACACGGGCCTAGCACATAATCATATAGGCATACAATGTAATTGTAACACAGTCATAAAACATACTTCCAATCACTGCTCAAATTGCTACAACTATTGTTTGCACTATTGCAAAAAAACAAGTTACTATAAAATAGAGAACAAGAAAAACATCAAACATCACAAGGTCTTCAAAATAATTTTAGACAGTCTCAATTTTAGATAGTTTATTTATGGTATACATACTTCAAAGAACCAGGTTACCAGGAGAACAATTGAGAAGAAAATTTGGTAATTCCAATATCATTGGATCTCTTTTAGGTGACGTGTTCAAGTCTTAAAGTTATTGACAAATTGGAATGTATGCTTTCAAGGAATCATACCTAGTTTTGCACAACATGTCAATGAAAATATTAGCTCCATCCTTTTCCATATCTAGGGCTTCTTTAGGAAGAGAAAATGCCAGTGTTAACGACATGTTGATCCAAAGTTTCAAATGGTGGCAATCCATAATTACATTTTTTTCAGGATGTTGGTTCCACTTGTGTGGAGATGCACTAGAATGGGGGGGGGGGGGGTGCAGTATTTGTTATTCTTAATAGGTAAAATAAAGTGTACCCCTTGTAAAGAGGTAATAAATGAAACAATAGCATGCTTATCCATTTCAAACAGCTAGAAGAAACATGCATGTAGTAGAGTTACCTTATATTTTCTATTTTTCATTAGGCCACACTCCCACAATGAAGTGTTTTGGTTACTTTTGGCATATAGACAAACTTGGGATTGAAGCGTTGATGTTAGAGGTTACCTAACTGTTTTGGAATATAGAGAGTTTATAGCTACTAGGAAATGGAACATGCATGCATGGAACTCTTAGTCATAAAACATAATTCCAGTCACTGCTCAAATTGCTACAACTATTGTTTACATTGTTGCAAAAAAACAAGTTACTGTATAGAGCACAAGAACAACATCAAACATCACAAGGTCTTCACAATAATTTTAGGCAGTCTCAACTGTTGCGTAAAAATCATTAGCTCAATAGTTCATTGCATCACATAATAGAGATTATTAAGGTTCACACTATTTCTATTTATGGTAACTAGGTTACTGTCATGCAAGTCAGGAGATGGCATCCATATAATTTTTATTGTATTCCACACCTTCATGAGCTGCATAAGTTAGGTACATTCATATATCTCTAAAAGAAGTAACTTAATTATTAGGCCACTCCACAACAATATACAATCTTGTATATTTTATCGGTAATATTTATCTGTTTGTATAATTTACCATTGTTCGTAGTATTTTTTTCTTATGCACAAACACAATGTTTTCTTCATTTTACTAACCATGTTCGCCTTAGTTATAATATTTCCTGTAGTTTCACTTTTGCATCAAAAACCCCTGCATTGGCTATAATTTCTAATATAATTGTTTGAAACAATATCTTTGCTTTTAATAGTTAGAAGGCACTATTACAATCTGATGTGTAGTCATTCATGAGTAAAACCTAATAAAAAAAGTAACAAACTTTGGGCATCTATGTGAAACATACATGGCATGTGCATATGCTTTCGGCATCTTTATGAACATACAAACAACATATTCACCAAACCTTGCCCATATAAACATGAATCTGTAAATTGATTCAAAAAAAAAGTATCAAATAGGGTCTAAGAACCTTATACAACTACAATGACTTGGTCAACTCAATCATCCATATGGGTTGTTTATGTTCCATGATAAATATGCAGGATCACTCAAAGGCCTATGCATAAACCAATCAACAATAGCCTCCTTAACATGCCAACTATTGTGAAGAAGAAATTAAATTAAAACATGCATCTCTTGAAGACTAAGGGCCAAGTTCATAAACCCTAGTTTCATGTTTAATTTCATGCAGTAAAAAGGAACTAAATTCATTTTTTTGGGTTTAATTCATACCATCTAATAACGCTTCTCCTTACGTTTCTACTATTGACACATCCTGAGAATGACCGAGTAACTTCTGTCTACTGCAGATTAGCATTTGGGTGCTCCGGTGCTTTGAAAATTGTTACCAATACACCACTTTGTTACGATTGCCTTAACACATTCACACCACTGCCTTGCTATAACCGCCTTTTTACCATCGATTTACCTTTTACCTTTTTCTTTTTCTAAAATGAAATGATATCCAAAGTTTTAATCTTTTAATTGACCATAATGATGACATTTTTGTATAATGATGATATCCAAAGTTTTAAAGTTTTACTTTATACTTTTTACCACCTTTGACTCTTATAACAACGTTTCTCAAAGTCATGTAGGCAGTGGAAAATGATTTTCTAATGCCTACAAGAAGCGTTGAAAATCATTTTTCAGTGTCTCATGTATATCAAGCTACATATTGGATTTATTGACCTGATGAGAAGCTTTTCCAATATCCATATTACCTCGTTTACCTCTTCATCTCCTCTTATATTATTTGGGTTAAATAAGTGAGAAAGGTATGGTAAGCTATAGGCTAGGCATGTCTACTCGAAATTAAATTTTCAAATTTGTTGAAGCAAGATATGGGATCAATAGATAAAGAGAACTATATGTTTGACCAACCAACAACTGAATAAATACTTAAACAATGATGTTACTATGAGTGATAAAATGAATATCATACATGGACAAGGTTAATCCATATATCTATTAGGGTTCTATGTATCATCACCTTGAATATTGGAATACCTTTAGGTGACAACGATATTAATTAGTGTTATTTTCCTTTAATATTCAAAGGATTCATTCTTATTCTAAATCTTACATTTATTTATTTCCCCATTCAAGTTACACAATTTCTACCATCTTAATCCATAATTTTCCCATTGTACTCTTAGGAGGGGAGCGGGCACTTGATCTTTAAACCCTTTAACCTTGAGAGTGAAATTTTGATTTTATTCAAGAATCTTTCTTTAGATTATTGTAACTACTCATGTAAAGGCTTATAAGGTTATAATTGGAATCTTCCCAAAACTTCTTTATGGATTCTCTTGGTGTATTTACTTATATTGTGTTGGGAAAAATGGCATGAGGGTCTTACCCCTTTTCTTAGTTGGAGAAACTCCACAAAAAATTTCTCAGTCTTGTATTTTCAATTCAATGGAGTTGTTGCTCTTGTCTACTGATATGCCTTCTTCTCATGCAAGAAATTTTGAACTACATCTAATCTTTGTCTATTCCTTTCAATCTTCAAGCCAATATCAAGATATTCTTCCATGGTGTGTGATTGGTAACTTGGAATCTTCTGAGTTTTTCATGTGGCTTTGTGGAAGATATAATCAAAAAATTTGGAAGGGTTTTGGTTTGTTGTCTTTTGGTATTGGTTTGGATCTCGAGATGTTTTACAAGTAAATCTAAATTTAGCCCAAATATATTAGCTCCCTTAGGAGAACTGTAACTTGAGCATAAAAACCAACAATAAATTTCATTGTATGCAAGCAAGGGATCACATATCCAGCCTCAAGGACTCAATTTTTTCTTGAAAATTCCATTGATTGATGGATTCACATTGAAGAAATAACTCTCATTTATGCATGTAGCCATGTCTAAGGCATAGAGACAATATTGCATGCATATACGAACTAACACAAGAATGGTTTTGGAATGTATAGGGTTAGCTTAGGTTTCCTTTTCCTTGCGTTTGAGAATTTAAATAACCTTGGTGGCTCTTTATCCTTAGTGTGGGCACTCTTCTTTAATTTTTTCTTCTATTATTATTCCTTTCATGGAGATTTCCATTTTAACATGGAGGCCTCACTCATCCTTTTTGTTTTATGGCTTTAGTATGGTCTTTATTACCACCCAAAAACTTGGTTGAGTTGTTCAAGAAAAACGTTTTTGTAATATTTTGAGATCTTATCACTTTGGGTTGGTTCCTCCCAACACTAGGAGGGTGTTCCCATTTCTTGCCACTCATTTATTGATTAGGTCAAGAAAAGTAAATTAGATCAATAAGTGGACATATCATTTTTACTAGGTTTGGATGGATTTGAAAATCCAGTGTTTGTCATTTGGAATATGAGGTCAAATAAAACTTAACAATTTTCCATTTGGTGATGGAAATATCTGGTGAGGTATTTGCTCTGAATGAATCTCACTTCTACAAAATGTTCTTATCCCTATGTTAATGTTGGGCTAAGAGAATTCCTATTCTAGGGGAAAATATTTGGTCACGTATCTATCTTTGTGACTCAATACCTTAATTTATGCAAGGGAAAAAATTTCTTACCCTATGAAACATTGGGTTTGAGAGAAACAACTTTGGTTCACAAAATTCCATTAATCTTGGGAAGAAAATCCCATTTACATCAGTTTGGGTTTGAGAGAAATAACTTTGGTTCACAAAAATTCATTAATCTTGGGAAGAAAATCCCATTGAAATCAGTTTATTTGATTGAGAGTGTTCTAATATCAACCAATAGAAAGTATTAAATTAGCATTCATTGTCAAGGCCTCAATTAGAAATTACAAGTAAAAAATAGATTAAATTGCATTGAATATTATCAAACCCTATTATAGTTAGTTCTCTTTCATTTAATAAACCGTAGGTCTCTTTGAATGATGTGCCCTCATGTGATTAGGTCTGAAAGTGAATGCCCCATGCATGCCATCTAGTATAGATGTGTTGTTGTTCCAATGGTTGATCCTTACTAGCTACTAAAAAATTATATGCATGGATCTAAATGTAGGCTTGAAGTGTACCTCCCTTTAGGTGCTAAAATGGTGATCAACCTCTCTAGTTGACGTGCATTCACATAGGTTGTAAGCTCAACACATGAATCGACCTAATAGGGTGGAAACACATATTTTGATGTGCTAAAAGGAACAAACAATAAATCATGTCCAATTGAATGTGTCCTCATTCTAGCACGAAGTATACCAATAACTCTTCCAGTGAAAAGTAGTGTGCCCTTTTGACTTCTGAAAAGTATGTCCATAATTGTTGATAAGTTCATGCACGAATATATCTGAGGGTATTCATGGTGTCAACAAATTTAAGACTTGAACAAGTCACCTAAAAGAGATCCAATGATATTGCAATTACCAAACTTGCTTCTCAATCGTTCTCCCAGTAACCTAGTTTTGTGAATCATCTATACCATAAATAGAGTGTCTAAAATTATTGTGAATACCTTGTGGTATTTGATGTTGCTCTTGTTCTCTATTCAGTAAAAAAAAATTTGCAGAAGTGTAAACAATAGTTGTAGCAATTTGAGAAGTGATTGGAAGTATGTTTTATGAGTGTGTTACAGTAATATTGTATGCTTATATGATTGTGTGCTAGACCCATGTCTTCAACTTAGTTGAGATATATTTTTTGACAATAATTTTACAATTTGAACACAATTTTTTCGTTGTGAATGAAAGGAACATGACATTTGATGTATGATTCTTCTCATTCATACCTATTAGAGTGAATTTTCAAAATTTCCAGTGCTTTTCTGAGGTAGATTTGCAAGGCTTAGGGAAATAAAATTGAGTTTGGGCTAACATTGCCAACAAGATAGATTATTAGCCATGATGAAATGGAATAAATAATCTAACCCCTCTAGCCTTATAATTGGTAAGCCATATTATAAGAGAAACTGAGCACTAAAACCACATCTCATTTTTAAGTCACCAAAAAGACTCAAAAACATTCAGTACATGTTTCAACATAACATGTTTCAATTGATCAAGAGAACACGGTTACTACTCAAAGAATCTCAATTTAGACCTCAAGTTTGTGGGACTGAAATTACAGAGGAACAAAAAATAACAGAGCTTGCAGGAAGAATCAGTTGGTGTGGTTTGTCCTAGCACCTTGGGGCTTGTTTGACTTTATATTGACATTTCATTTAATTTAATAGTGTTGGAGCCTTGATTTAAAGCATTTTTGGACCTATGTTATAGATTTTCATCCATTCAACTTCCTAATTTGTTTCCACATTTTTTTGAGACATTGAGACAACATGGAAAATAAATGGAAGACAATCATGGGTCTTGGGGTGTAAGACCCTAAAGAGCCCCAAGACCCTAAAGAGAAATCCTTATTTCTAGTAAATGTTTAGTTTGGTCTGAAGTCTACAAAACACACATGAATATTGACCGGGTTGAAAATTTTCCTAAAGAAATAATTAATGATTTTATAAAAGGAGAGGAATTGAATCCAGATGCTCCATGTTCCTTCTACGTCGAAAAAAAAACCAGCATAAGGGCTATTTTTGCCTTACGATGGGAACTGTAATTATTTTAGAAAATAATTGTTTAGATGTTGATACTAATAGTGATTTATCATTTATCATGCGTTGACATTTCAAAATTTATTTTATAGTTATCATTGTTCATATGGTCTAGATGAAAAGAGAGAAGAATGGAAAATCAAACCAAGGCATTCAATTTCCAAAAATAGGGGTTGTCAATGCCATTTTATTGTAAAGGTTATGGGTCAATGTCCCAACACAACAGTAATAACATACAACATGTATGATCATGAAGATGAGCAAGGATGACCTTGTCATGGAAAACACAAACATTTTGATGATGATGTTCCTCAAAAGAAGCCAAGAATTTCAAAGGACATGATTTCTTATTTATAAAGTTGATTTTTTCTTCAACTGCCAATTGACTCGGTTTGTAAAATTCTTATTAAAAAATATCTTGACATAGATGCTACAACTTGAGATAGGGAATTTTTCTTACGCAGAAAAGATATTGTAAATATCTATAATTGTTTTACGAATGAAAATTATCAACTGCATAGCAAAGGTGAAATGAGTGTGAATCTCTGGTATCAAAAACACCAAAATGATTTCTTCTACTACCAGAAGCCCAATGGTGGAGAGATCCCTTTTATATCTGGAATACAAAAAAAAATGGATGTCAAAAACTACGGTCAAATTATCCCACAATAGCATGATATCCATGGACTCAACTTTCAATACAAATAAATATGGAATGAGTATTTTTTCCATTGATTTCTTTAATAAAAATATATTGGTTATAATGATTCAATGTGGTTGCTAAATTAAAATTAAATTCATTTTATTTAATATGGCAGTATCAGTTGTAAACGCTTGCGTTGTTTGATGAGCAACAAAGTGGGGTACCAGTTGCATGGTGGTGATGTCATATAACACATCATAAGATATAGCAATATGGTTGGATAACCTCATGCATAGGTGTTTGCAGCTTCGTCCTAATTGGAAGGTCAATGCCTTCATGGTTAATGATGCTATGGCTGAAATAATTGCTTTGAGGTAACATAAATATCATTATTTTACATTGTAAGTTGCATTCATTCTAAAAAATTCTCACTTAAATTGAATTAAATGTGAGAGGAGAATCATGGAATATGAAGTGATCTTGTGTTTTTGGCACGTAAGGAGGGCATAGCTAAAGAATGTTAATCGGTTGGTTAGTAGCTCAGAAAAGAAAAAAGTGATGTTCAATGAACTTGGCCATATCATGAAATAGTGTTCTAGTCATGAAGTGGATAATGCAATAAATGGATGTTTCACCAAATTTGAAACTGAGGAGAAGTTTTTGGACTATTTCCTCAAGAATTTGGTTGTTGGTGACAAGATTCGTAAGTTTGCATATTATTTCTTCTGTGTTGTACGTTTTTGGTTTCATAAGGACGAGGTATATTTACTAATTGAGTTTTTCCATTTAGGGATGTGAGTTAAAGGTTGCCGAGATTTTCATCATGCAAACCAAAAGAAAAATAATGTTATGGAATCATACCACGCTTATCTCAAGACAACATTTCTATGTGATAGATGAAAGAAATTTTCTCATAGAATGGATTGGCAATTCTATACTCTCCTCAAAAATGTTGAGCCATGTTATCGATTCAAGGAAATTTTGAAAAAATAAGGATATTTGAACAAACACAAGAAAGAGATGCAGTTTGAATCATCAATGGAAAAGGATATAATAATTCTAGATAGTGATTGCAAGCCTCATGAGAGCATATCTCGTGCTTATTGGGTGAGGAGTCAAAGTAAACCCGATAAGGAATATCTTATCATATGGCTCGCATAAATTTTATCACTTGTGATTTCCCATGGTTTATTTGGGGAAACATTTGAGAGCATGCCATAGAGGTAGATTGGTTACATTCCTCTTTAATGGATTCAAACACTTCATTGGATCTTCATACCACACCCAATACTTTGAATTCCCCTTCTAAAATAAGTATAGAGGCACCAAACCTTGATGCAGATACTAACACAACTAATATGGATGATGACAATGTTGAAGAAATTAATTTGTTGAGAGATGAGTTGTTTGGCTATCTAGATCTATTTTAGAATATCCCTCTTTCTATTGTGAGCAAGACAAAAAAGTTGATTGATTTGGCTACAAAATTTGCAGATGATTATGACTTCACCCTTGGATTAGGTGCTTATGAGTCATCTTTGAAGAGGAAGAAGATTATCCTTAGTCCTAAAAAAAACAAAAGAAGCAAAAAAAAATCGTCTTGGATATTGATTTGAATGTCTATGCATCCGAAGATGAACCATTTCAGTTTCAACACCTCAACAAGTGTGGTTGTCCTCGCTCCAACATTGCATCCTTTGTTGTCCCAAGTAAGTTCTATAGGGATATGATATCAATATGTTTAGATCAACATGTCATAATTTCGAGGTTTGTTGCTATGTCTTTGCTCTTAATTTTTTGCATTGGTTGTTTTTTATGTTGTTAATGTAGTGTGTGAATGTTTTTAGGGCTGCAACATCCCAATACCGTTCCTTCACTTGAAGCACATAGACAGACCCACCATCGCTCTACTTGTCACATCAATCAAGGTGCATTTGAAGGGACTCCTAATTGATGTAGTCTGCATTCTTATGCATGTATTACTTCACATGTTATTATTTTCTCTGATGGAAATTTCATTTTTATCTTACATATACATCAACTTCTTCAATGGGTCCCCCTCGATCCGAACATGATTAGGTCACTGACATCACACAAATTGGTGATTTTTCATGTTTTTTGCTATGTCTTTGCTCTTAACTTTGTGCATTGGTTGTTGTTAATGTTTTTAATGTAGTGTGTGAGTGTTTGCAGGGCTGCAACATCCCAATATTTTTTTTTCACTTGAAGGACATAGACATACCCATTGTCACTCTATTTATCACATGAGTCATGGTGTGTTTGACGAGACTCCTAATTGATATAATTTGTATTCTGATGCATGTATTACTTCACGTGTTATTATTTTATTTGGTGGAAATTGCATTGTTATCTTAAAGATACAACTTCTTCAATGGGCCCCCCTCGATCCGAACATGGTTGGGTCACTGACATCACACAAATTGGCGATTTTCCATGTTTGTTTCTATGTCTTTACTCTTAACATTATGCACTAGTTGTTGTTGATGTTGTTAATTTAGTGTGTGAATGTTTGCAGTGCTGCAACATCCCAATAATGCGCTTTCACTTCAAGAACATAGACATATCCACCATCACTCTTTTTTCTCATGAGTCAAGGTGCATTTGATGAGACTCCTAATTGATCTACTATGTATTCTGATGCATGTATTACTTCACATGTTATTATTTTATCTCATGGAAATTGCATTGTTATCTTACAAATACAACAACTTCTTCAATGGATCCCCCTCGATCCGAACATGATTGGGTCATTGACATCACATAAATTGGAGATAACACGGAAATTGGCTTCTCAAACAAGTTGTGAGAGAAACTGTAGCTTCTTCTTCTTTCATCTCCCACATACCAACATTCATGTGATGAATGTCATTCCTGTTGGACATTGGGTTCAACGCTCCCCGTGTGTTTCGCAACATGGACTAATCGCCTCTCATGGATACTAACTCTGGTGATTGTAGCAGAGAATAATGACTGCAAGTTTTGGTCTAACATAAATCGTGATTCCAACAAGTGGTATCAGAGCGACAAGTCTCAAGTTCGAAACACACCTGGCTCGCGTTCAGGGGGAGATTGTTGGACATTGGTTTCAATGCTCCCCGCGTGTTTCGCGACATGTACTAACCGCCTCTCGTGGATCCTAACTCTAGCAATTGTAGTTGAGACTAATGCCTACGAGTTTTCGTCTAACGACAATAGTGATTCCAACAATTCCAACTGATGATTCTAGGTTGTTGAGGATTCCTGGTGGAGTAACCAACTTTGGTTAGGTGTGTTAGGGTTTTCTTGGTTTCCCTATTTAGGGTTAGGAGAGCTTAAAATTTTTCCTGCTTCTGATAAGCTGCAAGTATGTACATGTACTTCATCTTTTCTATATAAATATAGTGTTTTAGCAATCCAATAATTGAGTACTTGAAGATTTGAGTCCAATAATTGAGTACTTGAGTAATGAGATTTCCAACTATAATGCCAATTTGACAGCACAAAAGGTTAAAATTGTTAGTGTTTTAGCATATATATGTGCCTGAAGCATGTACCTACTTTATTTTGTCTAAATATTTAATTTTAAAACCTAATTTGTTCATGGCCATGATAACTGAAACCATTTTACAAAATATACAATGCCTCTTGCGCAAGAGTAAAGGTAAGAGAATTAATTTCATCTCAATTATTATGAAATGCAACACTAATAGAATGAACGCACATTATCAAATCTCTTTAGTACTAGTATGCAACTAGGAGTACAAATATGGCTATAGCATATAACAGAAAGGGAAAATTTTGAGACCTGAAGGTGAAGCACTCAAGGTGAAGTAGTAACCTCAGGGTGATGCACTAATATGTATTAACTATGAGTACTCTCTAAACTGCAATGATTTTACTGTGAGTACACTCTAAACTGCAAAACATGACAATTAGGTTTAACGGATCTCTCCTTGACATAAAAAAGTTGGAGATGCTACCATAGATTGAACTACTCTATTGGTCTAATTAAGTTTAGTCGAGTAGAGTGATCTGGAATAGCTATCTATGTTACTTGGACATCTATTCATTAGAATCAATTTAGGAGCCTATTTATTGGAGAAACAAATCATGTTCCAAACCTATAACACATCAAAAAGGAGTTCATTAGGGGAATTGTTAGGTCTAAAATGGGCCTCCTAAGGAAATTATGAAAGAATAGTGGAAATAATAAAATAAGATTATATTACATCATCAAATTTTAGAGGGAAAAAAGAAAAAAACTACCTTTTCAACTCATATTTTCAACTTATCTCCCTATGGGTTTACTCAAATTTCGAGCGGGAACACTCATTGGATGCAATCACATTTTTCATGTATTTCTCACTTTCGTGTAGTAGGGTCCATCGAAAGTATGCAACATAGGTACTCCTTGGATGAGGAATTAAATTTTGCATCCAATGAGTACTCCTACTCGAAATTTGAGTAAAACATTAGGGAGATAAGTTGAAAAAGTAGTTTTATTATTTTATTATGTTTTAATCGTTTTCCTTTTTACCCCAAAAATGGTGAATCATCCCCCATGGTTGACATCATCATATTGAATCTTATTAGTTCTTATGAAGTTTATTTTAATTGTACATTTTTCTTAGGAGGCCCATTTTATACCTCAAAGTTCTCTAATGATCCATGCACGACTCATGATATTGCATGGTAAAAGGAAATTCTATTGATATTGGAAAGATATGAACTGATACACAAATACAAATCCTTATTATGATTATAGACCTGTGGTGTGGGATGCATGGAGACAAATCACACTGCAACTTGTAGTATTTGATAGAAGAGTCAAATTGTGTTAAACAGTTACAGATTTGTAGGTTGTGACAGAGGTGAACATAATCTCCATTTTTTTTTGTGGTCATTGATAATAACATTTAGAAGAAGAGATCTACCCCGATAATGGTTGTGGTTGTATTGATGTTCCTACTTGGAATCAAACCAAATATTACTCAATAGATAGATCAAACATATATTTCTTAGGTGTTGGGTATAACAAAACACATGTTTGTAGGTTCAACTTAATCCTCAATCTGAAATTTATTTTACACAACTGAGTCTTCTCCAATTGAAAAAGAAGGTCGAAAATGCACATTCATTTTGACATATCAATGCATGAATGAGGTCAAATTTGAAGCTAGATTCAAGTTTAAAGAATAAATTTTAGTGTGAGTTGTATTCCAGATGGGATCCTTGTTCTTTGTATCTAAATACCCTTTTTGCTAGTAGTTGTCAAAAATTTCAAGTTAATTGAACTCCTACAAAAATGTACATAATCTTTGAGATTGATGGTTCCTCCAAGATGAAATTCATCTAGCAAAACTCCAAAGAAATCATAAGACATGATAAAAAAAAATTATAAGCAGACTTAGGCATAATTATACAAATTACGGAATGATTCTCGTTAAAATAAAGTCATAATCACAACCTAAATTCCATCAATGGTACTTAGAAACAGAGAAAATATGTGGAAGGTTAATGGATTTATAACACAGATCTAAAGTCTTGGCATTAATATTTGCATAAAGAGAGGGGATTTATTAAATCCTGTAACACACATTTTGATAACACCTTAACTATTTCAATAATAGATCAATAATGTAGTGGAAGCAATGGATATGACTATGGTTAATAGGAGGATAGTTGGCTTATGATCTATTAGTAACAGAAAATAATAGTATTGTAATAGTCAGGAATCAAGTGAACTTTAAGTAGCGTTAGGTGATCTTGACTTCATAAAGTGGTATTAGAGAAGGAAGACTCTTGTGTGTAGTAAAGTTCGAAGTATTTGAAGCAACCAATTAGGTTTTGAAGAAAAATAGATCAACGATTGGGGTATAGATCTATAATCATAAATTACAAAAATAGTTATAGTGAGAAGAAATTAGAGCCCAAGGTTGATGAAGACTTTGAACTGAAAGTGTTACACCAAGTTTTGGTCATATAACCATTTACAATCATATGGATCGAAATACACCATGTAAGACCAATTTTACCATACTAAAATTGCTTTCACTATAAGAAATAATTTAATAAACCATAGTTTATTAAGTTATTTCTGGTCCAAACAGAAAACCACGTGAGGAATAATTAAATAAATCCTTATTTATTTGATTTTCCTCTAGGAATAATTAAGTAAACCTTTGTTTAATAATATTCATGGTCATATTTAACCCAATTAATGAGAAATAATTAGATAAATCATTATTTGTCTTATTATTCTCTATGAATAATTAATTAAATCAATATTTAATTAATATTCCTTGTTAAATTTGACTAAATCATTTAGGGATGTTAGAATAAATCATTATTTCTTGAATTATTCCTTGATCCCATCCTTGAAATAATAAATAAATATTTTATTTGTTTATTATTTCTAAATAAAGGGATTTAACCAATTTAAATTCCTTTTCCCTCCAACAAAATATAATAAAATATTCCAAGCAGTTAGATCTAGATCTTGGTTAATAATATTTTATTATGCACCATTATCAAGGATAACTCAATATTTTGTTATAAATAGGAGGTTTTTTCATTAATTTCTTACCTTTGATCCTTTGTCATGGTCAGACTTTGATCCTCTTATCATTTTCACACTTTGATTACTTTTATTTTATTTTTCCTTATTGAGCTCCCTTTGAGTTCTACACGTCTTGGGTATTCTACACCATTGAGAGAGAAACTTTGAAGCTGAAGCGTTTAAGGATAGCCAAGAACCCATCCCATTGAGGGGGACTGTATCAGTTCTCTTCCCAGGTTTTACATAATACAACAAATTCTTTATAATCCTTGTCTTTTCCATTGAATATTTTAGAGAAACTCTTATTTTTTTTTTACAAGAACGGTTATGAGTTTATATTATATCTTTGGCAAAATTCCAGTGTATTATTTACATTTATGGGCTAGTACCCAGATTTATTCTGCTGCCAGCATTACATAGACCTTACTATCTCCAGTTCCATACTTCTTACATACTGTAATTGCGTCTATTTCCATGATTTTTCCTAATTTATGGATACAGACAAATTGCTTCAGCAGTATGCAATAGAACATAATATCATATTTTTAAGGTATAGGATCCCAATCTTCATTCCTATCTCTTGATAGCACACCGGCTGAAAGGAGGGCTACTATGTTAGCTTCCATGTCTGCATCTTGATTATTCTCCCTCTTCACATGAAAAAACTTCACTCCTTGAATGGAGTTTTGCAGAAATTTAATCCTAGCCACCACTCTAGCAAGTCTAAGATCCACTGGAGTGGTGTTCTGGACCATGGTTTGAATAATGATTTGTGAATCCCCAATTATATTGATAGCTTCGAACCCCAGAGCCTTAACTTGCTTGAGACCTTGCAGGAGGGCAAGCGCTTCAGCTTGGATGCTTGTGTTATAACCTACTCCCCAGGCATATCTGGCAATGATTCTTCTGTCTTTATTCTTGATTAATCCCCCTGCTCCAGCACTTTCGGGTTACCTTTTGCTGCCCCATCAAAGAATAACGTATGCCTGGATTGCTTGAGGTTCCAATCTGCAAATTATTCCTTGTTTCCTCTGATTTTCCAAACTTTGTTCTGTTTTATGTGCCTCTGTTCTTTGGTAAATTGAAGATCCATTCTTGTGCCCCATTCTAAGTCTTGATGACTTAAATTTGTGTCTTCAATCTGTTCACTGAGATATTCTTTCCATTGACTTTTGATTTTTACTTTGATGAGGTTCACATTGTTTTCTTCATCTCTGAAAACTCTGTTGTTTCTCTCAAGCCAAATTTGCCAAAATATAAATTTTGGCAATCTTGACCAAGCTGCCTTGAATCTATCATTTTTGGGAAGTGATCCTGGATAAAGATTCATCCAATTTGCAAACAGCTCATTGATGGAAGAGGAAAAATTAAATTTTGATCGTCGTAGGCTCAAGAGGTCCTTCCAGATTTCTGTGGCATATATGCATTCCATCATAATGTGATTTGTTGTCTCTTCATTCACATAGTAGAGTCGGCATTTGGAAGGACCAGCAAATCCTTTTCTCTTTAGTCTATCCTCTATTAGGATTCCTCTATGACATAAAGCCCAGAAAAATATGTCTAGTTTCGGGATAGCTTTGTAAGCCCACAGCCCTTTCCATGTTGCCAGATTGGGTGGGATGTGTGGTATTACTTTCAACTGAGCGTATCCTTACGCTGCAGTATAAATCCCAGTCTTAGCTCCCCAACCCAAATGATCGCGCTTGCAAGCCTGCAATGGAGCCTTCCCTGCTAATTGTTCGAGTAGTCTCTTGCAATCGTTGTCCAGCATGGCAGGGACGCTAGGAAGATTCCACCAATGCCATTCGCTGCCACTCCACCTCAAAATATCCCAGAGCGTATTTATCCCTGCATTTGTGAAACAAGAACGCAGCGCATACAAGGAGGTGACTTCAGCGATTGGAGGTCGACCCATAATACGATATGTCCAAATGTTGATACATTTACCATTACCAGGAATCCAGAATACGTTCTCTTTTATGAGAGAGGCAACTTTAGCATACATTTTGAAGAGAATCGAACCATGAGTGGATTTGGGATTATCTAAGCATATTTTTCTTGGACCTGTGAAATATTTTTTCCACAGTGCTTTCTTTTCCCAACCTGCATGAGGAGCTATCATTTGCCAAATTATCTTAGCTCCCATTGCCAGATTTTGAGTGCCTAGCTCTTTAAAATTCAATCCGCCTTCCATAATGGGTTTGCTTATCTTGTCCCAGCTGACGAGAGGAATTTTCCTTTCATTTTGATTGCCTCCATTCCAGAAAAAATTGTGGATTAGAGCCTCCATTTTCTTAAGAATGCCTGCAGGAGCAAGGATTATAGAAAATTGGAAAATAGGGAGGCTACACAGAACAGCTTTTATCAGAACTGATTTTCGAGCTAGATTTAACCATGTGAAGCTCCAGGATTTAATTTTGGCCTTGAATTTGTCGATTAAAGGGATCTAGTCTTTTCTTGAGGCTAATCTCCAAAAAATGGGCAGGCCCAAATATTTAAAAGAGGACCAATTGGAGGAAGCTTCGAAACCCAAGATTCTTGAAATGGTAGCAAGGCCGCTGGCTGAATTATTCCAGCAGTAAATCTGGCATTTACCATAGTTTAGGGAGCTTCCCGTAGCTTCACAAAATTCATCCAACACTTCCTTGAATTTTGAGGCTGAAAGAGCAGTAGCTGCCCCAAGAAATAGAGTATCGTCGGCAAACAAAGCATGGTTAACATTTTTTACTCCTCGGGATATGTTGAGACCCAAAATCTCTTGCTCTACCAGCTTTTGATCCAAGTAGAAACTAAGAACAGAGGCTTGGAGAACAAAGAGAAGCAGGGAGAGGGGACAACCCTGCCTTAACCCTCTCGATGCTTTGAAAAAATATGTCGCTCTCCCATTTACCAGGGGTGCAATCCATAGTTCTGAAATACAAGCTTTTATCCAATTTATGAAATTTGACCCAAATCCAAATTTGAACATAACTTCCAACAGAAAACTACGTCGAACCCGATCAAAAGCATTAGCTAAGTCAAGTTTTACCACCATACCTTTTTCTTTGCGCATCTGGCTTGAATGGATCGCCTCTTGGACAAGGATGAAGTTGTCCACGATCTGTCTCTTTTGAAAAAAGCCCCCTTGGTTTTCCGGGATAATAGAGGGGAGGATTCTTTTTAATCTGCTCACTATCACTTTGGTGATGATTTTGTATCCAATGTTATAAAGAGAGATGGGACGAAATCTATTGAAGGCAGTAGCACCTTTTTCCTTGGGGATAAGGGCAAGAAAGGCTGAATTAGTGTTTCCCCCTATTTTCTGACAATTCTGTGAATTTAGAATCATTTTGTGCAAATCCTTCTCTACTATCTGCCAGCAGGTTTGGAGAAACCTTGCCGTAAAACCATCTGGCCCGGGGACTTTATCTGGCTCCATATCAAATAGAGCAGACTTTATCTCATTGCTGGTGATTTTTGCTTCTAACTGTTGATTCATTGAATTTGTGATCTTTAAAGGAACCACCCCCGGGAATTTAGAATTAGAATCTGTCTCACCATCTTCACTATAAATATTTTTGAAGTGAGCGGAAGCTGCTCTCTTGATACTTATATTATCCTTGTGGGATAAATTTCCTTCTTTAATTTCAGCGATGCTATTGAAGCATTTCCTTGCTTGGGCTTGTTTGTGGAAGAAGGAGGAATTATGATCTCCTACTTTAAGCCATAAACTGCGGGATTTTTGTCTCCAGTATTCCTCTTCCTGAAGACAAGTTTGATGATACTTTTTTTGGAGATCTGCTTCCTTGTCCAAAACTTCTCTTGTGATTTAGGCTTCTTCATTTTGGATATGGTGTTGCTCAAGGCTTTCTTGTGCCATCTTCCTCTCCTTAGCTGGATGAGGGAGAGATTTGGCCCACCCCTTCAATTTGATTTTTAATCTTCTTAGCTTTTCTTCCCATATGTAAAAGGGAGAGCCCTTCACCGACATCCTCCAACATTCTTCAACCAAACTCAAGAAATCGGGTTGCTTGACCCATAAAGGGTTGACTCTAAAGGGAAAGGGGTCGAGATCCTGATGGGAAACTAGTTCCAGCATTATAGGCTTGTGATCTGATACGCTGCATGAGAGGATTCTCATTCTTGCCTCCATTCCCAGGAGAAGAAATGAGCTCTGAACCAAAAACCTATCTAACCTTGCAGCAATATGCCCAGGACCAATTCTTTTATTAGACCAAGTAAACTTACCGTTTGAGGGAGGGATATCGAGCAGATCCCAGTCCTGCATGAGGTCCTCCACCCATTCCCTTTCCGGATCCCTGATCAAGCTGCCTCCTCGCTTTTCTTTTGCATGCAATGTAAGGTTGAGGTCATCGGCAACTATAAAATTTTCCATATTTTATGATTCTGAAAGCATCCTGATGGAGTCCCAGAATGCCTTTTTCTCCCCTGCATTCGCTGGTACATAGACATTGAAGAGGCAAATAACCTCCATAGTGTCCACATGCTGAAGTTTTAAAAACAACCAGTGCAGATTAAGGATTTCTGTAATCTTTACAAACTTGGATTTATTCCAAAGGGATCCTAATCCCCCGGAGGTTCCCCGAGTAGAGATGGCCTGTCCCCTTCTTCCATTCAAAATTTTCTTGTCTGATTGGAGAAACTCAATGTCCTCCATTTTTGTCTCCTGGACTAGAAGAATGTATGGGGCTTCTATTCTTATTAGACTTCTCATGGCTTCCTCTTTCACCTTGCTCCCCATTCCTCTGTAATTCCAGGAGATGACCTTCATCATTTACCTTTTTGGGAGTGTTGAGCTCCCTTGGAGCTCTACGTCTAGTTTCTAGTTGCCTTAGGAGTTTTGGCCAAGAGTTTTTCCAGGGTGGGCTGACTTCCCTGGATTTTATCTACATAAGTTTCCTGTTCTCTTTTTTCCGGAGTGGACTTTTGCCCTCTTGTTGTTCTTCTTGATGAAACTTGTGATTCTCCTATTTCACCTTCCTCCTCTGAATCCTCTGAGCCTTGATCCTCCTCAACAGCTTCTTCTTCGATATTGTTTTTCCTTTCGTTGGCACTTTCTTCTGGCCTATATCCTAAAGGAGTGCCTTTTTCTAGGGTGCCTTTTTTTGTGCTTCGTCCTCCTGAGTTTCCTCTGCAGTGGAGCTTAAAACCTCGTATCTATTTTCTTGACTTTTCTGGGAAGGCCCTATGTGTGTCTGGGGTCCCTGTCCATTTGAAACCCCTGATTTTTTGTGGGAGGTCTTGGATATCTTGACCTGATTCCACCCTTCGTCCTTACCTTTCTCAGCTTCCCCTTTATTCGGACAACCTCTGGAAAAATGGCCATAGATATGGCATTTACGGCACTTGAATGGTAGCTTCTCGTAGTCTAACTTTTTCAGATGTGTCCAACTACCCACTTTGATCTTTATTGCCTCCGGGAGTCCTACTTCTAGATCAACCTCTACACAGATCCGTGCGCAGTCGTATTGATCCTTGTTATTTGCTCGATCAATGAATTTTCCCAGTGAATTTCCTATATGTTTCAGAGAGTCCCAGTTCCAACAATGAACCGACAGATTTGGGAGTCGAACCCACACCGGGACTGTCGTGGGAACATCAACCGCTGGATCGAAGTCCGACGTCCATTTATTGAGGTATAGGCCTTGTGGTCCCATGAAGTAGGGGTCATTCCTGAAGATCAGTTCTTTATCTTCCTTTGAATTGAATTCGAATAGGAAATAGCCTCTTCCCAAGAAGTAAGAGGTTACACTATTCTTGATCAGCGACACCCAGTTCCTGATAACCCAGTTTTCTGTAGAGGCGGGAGAGGGCCATAGGCCCGTAAACTGGCCCACAAGAGCCCGATCTTCCAAGGACATATCAACTTGAATCGGTCCTTATGGGGGAAGGGTAACCTCAAGGATATCATCTATTTTCTTGACGAACTTGGAAATTTCTGGTTTTTCCTTCTTTGGCAATGAAGCAAGCAATGAACTGAAGGCAGCTTCCGCTGAAGGAGGCGGAGTAGCAGTGTCGGACATGCTCTAAGCATCCATGCAAATGATCTGATAGACCCAAGCCCCAAGAGGGGAGACGACAGGCTTGCTGCGCAGCGTGCAAGCATGCAGCGGCGGCCAACCCTAGCGCACAGTGATCAGAGCAAAAAAAAAATTTATTAAATTTTATTAATCATAATAAAAATGTAAAATTAATTTTTTGAGAAACTCTTATTTCAGTTTACTGTTTAACTGCTTTATTTGCATAGATCTGGATTTATTTTTCATTTGTTTCGAACGTCTATTGCAGATATAAGAAGTTAGATAGCCAACTTTGTTGTTAGGGTTTTTTGTCATGTTCAGCTAAAGTGATCTCTTTTCGTGCACTTGCGTTAAGATTTCATACTAACAATAGGCGACTCCACAGGGTTTTATTCAAATTTTCCTACGTGACCATCTACTTTAGTACCTAGGGTTTTTATTCAGCGAATTTTTAGCCTCTTAATGTTTTTTTACCTTTTATTCCCTAAAACTGTAAAAAATCCAGCTTTTGCATGTTTCTGGGTGTTTTCCGCAGGTAATAGGTATCAACTGCGCCACATACAACAAAAAATTTCCGCAACCTACTGCCGAGAATTCCGGAAGTGCAGCTCGCACTTTCATCCCCAAAATTTTGAGTTCAGGGCCCAGATAGCAATTATTAGGCCAAAAACTTCAAGTTCACCAACAAACAGGTCAATACCTACGAGCTGTAGTTTTTTTCGGGGTTTTTTTCTGTAAATTTTAGGGTTTTCCACAAGCACTGTTCAGGGTTTTTTGCCCTCTATCTCCACCCGTCTTAGGCCTAGATATGCTCAGTTTTTATTTTTTAAGTGGGAACAAGCCTCTTAGGGCTTCAGTACGCTTCCACCTTTTTAGGAAGGGTTTAGCTAAGTAGGTAGTCTGAGATTTTGTAGCGCTTTCAGCCATTTTCAGGGTTTGATCCCTCTTTCTTTTAGATCCTTTTAGATTGGTTATTATCTCATCCAAAACTACCTCTTGAGTCTTGTTTGACCTCTCCCTTAGGGTCCCTCTTGTTTCCCTTAGGGTTTTAACCTCTCACCTTCCATTTTGCAACAGTTTTCCCTCTGGTTTCTTGTTGTTTTCTACACCACTTTTTGGAAAAGTTGAATCATCAAATCCTTGTCCCTTAGACCTTAGATGTTTTGGCCACCTTGTGTGTTTTGAGTCAACTTCGCACGCCTCTTAGAACAGTTGCTTGGGAGCCCTTATTTTTGGGTAGAATGTATGCATCTTTAGTTGTTTATTTTATTGTCATTTCAATTTTATTTACAGTTATACAACCTTTTTTCTTTTTTCTTTATACACAACTGTATGGGCTTAATTAAAATTAACGCATTGATTGCACACACGCACACCTAAAGTGAATAGTGCTTGGTTTACACTGCCAAGCCAAGACTTAAACATCGTAATTAATTTATCTTCCCCTCTGCGCCTTTGTTTATCTCTCTTCATTATTGGGTTACTTGTGCCTTGTGATCATTGCGCCCCAAGGTGTTTATCCTAGAGACTCCTAGGGCTTCATCCTCAGCTTCTATTAGGAAGACTTACTCCACCTCGTAGATGTCAAGTTAGTACTCCACCGAGTCCCTATACTGACTCTAATTCTGGTCCATCATGCCCTCACTTTGATTCCGAACCCAGTTCCCCTCTACCTGATTCTCCCACCATGTTAGGTGCCAATGTAGGTATTGGTCCTAATGCTGGTGGTAGCCCCAGACCTAACTCTAGAGATGCTAGTAGTGGAACCAATACCAGAACCATCCCAGCTACTCCCTTGCTACCTTTTATGGTAGGTTTGAGCCTCCTCGATTTTAGCCAATTAATTAACGACCCTATACACCATGATCCAGGTTGCCCTGCTATGCAAACTAAGCTTCCTTCTGACATCCCTAAGTTCGAAGGAAATGCTAGATAACTACTAATCACATCCGCTCCTTCCACATGTGGTGTTCATCCAATTCTATCACTGATGACTTTATCCATCTTCAGTTATTCCAACGCACGCTCACTGGAGACATTGCAAAGTGGTATGTCGACCAGTCCTTTAACTCTCATTCCACTTTTGTGACTTTTGCTAACGCGTTTATGTCCTAATTTCAGTTACCTCTTTGATATCATACCAGTACCAACTTGTTGACCACATTCCATTAAACTTTTTCCACCCACCTTTATGACCATGTCCAAGAATGGCGTAGAAGGAGGAGCTTATGTCGAGCTCCCACATTCGATGACCGTTTCTATATGGATTGGTTTCTCAGAACACTTTTTCCCTCTATTGGTAAAGATGTCGCATCTCACTTTCCTCATAAAGAGGAAGAAGCTCTCCAAATTGCATTGAAATATGACCTCATCTATGCCCAATCTGGTTATGTTTATACCATCTTACTGGATATTCTTAAACCTAGTGGTGCCAACACACCGGGGGCATCTCACGCCACCGACAGTATCATTGGATCTCTTTCACATCCGTATACTCATTCTCCCATGGGTTATGGTTTCCCTCAGGGAGGGGCCAGCTCCTGTATCACTTATCCCCAACACATTTTCCCCATTGCATCAACTGATGCCAGGGCCTGTGGTCACTATATCATTGATGAGGGCGCATCCACATCATGATGTCTGCCCCTATTTGGAATAAACTCAAATCATCTGAGTTAGCCCCATCCACCATCACTTTGTGTGCTTGGGAAGGTCACTCTTCTCAGCCGCTTGGCATGTACCGGAATTGTCTCGTCACTCTTTGCGGGAAATATTGTTTGTATTGACATTGAGGTCATTAATTCCCCCTTGAATTACAACATTGTATTGGGTCGTACCTACACCTATGCGATGTTTTTTGTCTCATATGTGGTTCACCGTAAGATTTTCTTTCCTCACAATGGAAAGATCATTACCATTGATTAGTTGACATATTATGAACCGGAGTCTCAACTCTCCCCCGAGTCTATCATATCTTCGGTGGCCGATAAGCAATCATTCACACCTCTTACCAATGTTTCACCTGGAGTCTATAAAGATTCCACCTTTCTAGGTGCTTTCCCTAGTCCCTCCCCTCTTTCCCTAGTCTTTCCCTGGACATGATCCTGCCACTGTCGACCACCATATCGACACTTGGCCCGATAAATACCCTGTACGTCAAAATTTGAGACACATTTCTTGACGAGAAGCTCTAAAAAACGCAATCGATAAGCTCAAGCAGGATGGTTGTTCCTATCTCGTTTTCAAGAAAACAAGCACCATTCATGTCTATATGGACTATCATGACCTGAATAAAGATTGTCACCACGACAAATTCCCTACACCATGTATTGACCATATCTTTAACAAGTGTAAGGTGTTGAGATTCAACAAGAAAATTTCAGCACCCACGCCTGGTTGCATTAAGCACCCAGACTAGGGTGGGGCCCACAATGCTATTTTTGGGTGCATGTCTATTTTGGTTGTCCCTTAATTAAGATGGACATTAAACTATAATCTATTCTCAATGTTGACTTGAAACAGTTAACTTAAAGTGATAAATTCAATTAGCATGTGGATTTCGAGTTAGAGGTAGTATGAGGCATGCAGAGTAATTCTAGTTGTAATAGAGTTCGAAGTGCAGTGGCGCATTAGTTAATGCAAGTCATAATCAATTTAACTCAGTTAAGTGATTTAAACTCAGTTGTGCTAGTTGTAACTGAATATACACTAGTGAGAGATCTAGTGAATTAAAAATTAGTTGATTCACAATCAATGATCTCACATGCAACTGAGGATTTACTATTATTAGTTGCATGCATGTCAGATGGAGACCCAGTTGAGTTCTAGGTGAAAGGGAAGTTGGCTATTAGTTGTAGGATTATTGGCTTTCACACATGCAACCAAGCACCCATTGGAGTGCCCATGATACTTGCGCAGCCAAGGAAGGAAAATATTCCTATCTTTTAGGGATCTATTCCATTAGGGATTGTGAAAGCAAGGCAGTTTATCTGGAGGCTGAGAATTGGCTGTGTGTTGGTCAGTTTTTCATATGACAATGTGGGACAATTAGTTGAGTACAGGAGGGCTCTTGTGAGAAGAGCTTTGTATGTAATTGTTTCATGATCCATGTTTAATATACAATAAAATATAGTGGGATTTTAGTTGTAATCTTTCCCCTAGAAATTATCTGTGTTGTGTGAAATTGATCTTTCTTCATGTTCATGTGATTAGTGATTGTGGTTTTTGTTGGAAATACTGAGAGGGGGGGTGAATCAATATTCCTTTCAATTAGTATTATTATTAATCTTTCAGAGCATTAGTTAATCTTAAATTATTATTAGTGTTTATACAATGATAGAATTAAAAAAAGGAACACAAATGCATACATTTCTGGCCCATTTTAGATTCTTCAAGACAAAGTTATGTCCAATCTCTCGCAATGACCTAATTATGGACTGGTTCAATAGAGATAACTTGTATGGTGTGCCATATGTCATTGTTTCTTTATTCAGATCTAAAATTAATACACCGAAAACTACAGTCCATGCACTATCCTCCAATTTTTACATAATTCTAATCTGATACTCAGAGAGAGATTTATGACGATTTTCCCAAGGTCACCTCTTTGAGATGAAGTTCAGGAGCCTGCAAAAACCCTAACTTCCACATATCATATCTTTGAGAATATTGTGCACCATGCTCTGAAATTTTTACAGGAGCTTCCTTAGGATTTCAACTTCACTTCATAAAACTTTCAGCTTCTGAACTTGCTTAGAAAAAAAAATTTAGCACAATTTGCACGATGTCCTATTTTAGGTAGCGAAATCCCTGCATGAGGAGAATATGAGGATCACAATTTACATAAATTCTTAGGTTGAGAGGGTATTCAACAAGTGAATGTGGGAGAGATTTTAGGAGCTTAAAAATTATTAATTATTGGCTTTTCAATGACCCATGCCACAACCCCATGGGGTTTTAGCCCACTAACTGGGGTTACTAACTTCAAACATGAATATCTCTCAAACCGTGAATAATTACGTGATGTGCCATATATCAACGGAAACATATTGAAAATTAGAAACCATAAAAAACATTATTGACCCAGAATATAGTAATTTGGTAGGTCAAAATTTCCATGCAAGATCCAGGTAGCCCCTGGTGCTACTTGAGTTGACATCAATGACAACCATTGATCAACAATCTCCCCCTTTGGCATTGATGGCAACACAAGTACTCCCCCTGCGATCATGACACCTCTTCCTACAACATTCTCTCCCCCTTTGACATCAATGGAAAAGGGTAACTCCCCGTGACACAAAACCATCTTTCGGACTTGTACACACTCCCACTCCCACTTTATTTATGAATAAGGAAAATCTAATGAGAAAATGGGAGAATCCCAAGGTTCTGGCGAAGATATTCAAATGCTTCATGAGTAATCTTACGGTCATCAATGCTTACTACCCAATATGCATCTGTAAAGGCTTGAATAATGAGATTGTTACCCTTGGGATACCACAAGCCATATTCTATTGTTCCCTTTAGATATCGAATAATTATTTTGACGTTAATAATAAGTGATTATTTTGGTGCTACTTGGAATCTTTCTACTTGTCCAACTTCTTGTATAACATTTGGCTGGGAGGTTGTTACATATAGAAGACTATCAATCACAGATATGTACAACCTTTGATCCACATCCTTAGATGAGTCGTCTATACTCAATTTGTAACCTGTTACCATTGGAATAAGGATAGGTTTGAAATCTTCCATTTTGAATTTCTTGAGCATTTCCTTGATGTACTTGGGTTGACATATAAATATTCCTTTCTCTTGATGAGATATTTGAAGCCCTAAGAATTATGTCAGCTTACCAAGTAAAGACATCTCGAACTCTTTTTGCATCTTTGTAGCAAAGTTCTTACTTAGTCGATCATCATTGCTATCAAAGATTATATCATCCTCATTAGCTAGTAGACGTTCCTTAGTTGCTTCATCCAGAACATATATGTCGTTTGGAGCTTGACTTGCTATAGCCACAATTTTACCATACCTACCTTTCCTAATTTCACATTTTGTGGAGTTGAATAGTGTTGTGTGTCCTTGATCACAAATTTGTCCAACACTGAGCAGATTTTGATTCATGTTTTCCACCAATAGAACATTCTTGGCTAAAGAATTTTTTCTTCCGAGAGTGACAGTACCTGATCCTATAACATTTGAAGATCCATCATTTCCAAAGGACACGGTTCCATCCTTCTTCTCTTTCAAAGATACAATTTTTTTTCTATCTCCAGTCATATGTGTTGAACAACTGCTATCAACATACCACACATCTTGTTGTTTTGAGCCTTGAGAGCAACAACACAATTATCAGTCTTCTTCTTCTTCCATGTTCTTTCGTTCTGTGGAATCGAAGATTCTTCTGGAGGATTTTCAAGTCTGCAGTCTCTGGCTATGTGTCCAAAGTTTCGACATTTGTAACATTCAATATTGTTTCTTAAATGTTCAAATCTATTGATGTTTCGTTGAGCCCTGGGAGGTTCATATTTGACAAATCTCATGGAATTGTATTGGTTCCTAGGTACGTGCGACATTCTAAAGCTTTATGACCAAATTTTCCACATGAATAACAATAGCCATGAAAAATATGTTGGTACCTAGATGGAAATCTTCGTCAGGGAATTGTCTCTTGCGAATATTTTCCAATCAAGTCTACATGTGTGTTAGATCTCATAGGTTCATTTTATTTTGTTGTAGAAGGTCCTGCTTCTTCGTCTTTGTAACCGAGGTCAGTTATGTCGTTGTAAGATCGTTGATTGTTGATGAGTTCTTCCAATGGCCTTGAGTTGTTGGCATAGTTTTGGACAGTTTTTCCCTTCCTCACTTCCTTACTCAACGAGACTACTTCGGCTTCTATTGCTTCCCTTTCTCGGTTGCTTTCTTCCAACTTCTTTTGAAGTGACCCTTCAATACATTTGTGTTCTTCAACTTCAATTTTGAGACCTTGAACTTGTTCTTCAAGAGTATTGGAACGGATCTTCTCAGCCTTGAGCTCTTTTATAAGCTTGATTGCCTCCTTAGAAAAATCTTCTATGGCCAACCCTTCCTCTTCATTGTTTGATACCTCTTGTTTATTGTGCTTAGCCATAAACAATACTCTCTCATTGGCTTCTTCTTTGTTGTCACCGTATTCATCAGATGGTGAGATATATTCTTTTTCTTCACACTTTCAGGTGCAGGTCTTTGCCTTTGAAGGTTTTTTGTCCTTATTGGCTTTCTTAGATGCAACAAACACAGTTTCTAGATGTAAATTACCCTCTTCTTCATCAAGTATCATTTCATATGCTATGAGAACTCCATGTAATTCCTCTTTGCTGAGTTCTTCCAAATTTTCACTGTATTATAAGACCGATACCTTTGGGTTGAATCTTCCTGGTAATGTTCTAAGAATATTTCGTATAATAGTCTTCTCATCAACAAGCTCTCCCAATCCTTCCAGAGTCTTGGTTATTTCATCAACGTGTTGGAATTATGCAGCAATGTTGCCATCTTCTTTCATTATGAGTTGCTCAAAATTTTGCTTTGTAGATTTGAAGCTTTGCTTATTTGACATTTGAGTCACCTGCATATATATTCTCAAGCTTGTCCCATACATTTTTGGCAGTCTTACAACCCAACACCTTATGATAATCAAATTCAATAAGTCCAATGATAATAATATTCTTTGCTTTTGCATAATTTGCCAAATTCTTCTTACCTTGTTCACTCTTGATTGATGTAAATCCATTTTGAACAGTGTCCCATACTTCGTAACCTTGCGCCAAGAGATAGACCTCCATTCTTCCTTTCCAGAATGCATAATTATTTTCATTGAACAGAGGTACACAATTCTTGGTATGCTCCATGACCTCCTTCCAACTGTTAAACTGCTATTGAAGGAACCAAGCTCTGATACCAATTTTTGGAAATGCTTAGAGGGGGGTGAATCAGTATTCCTTTCAATTAGTATTATTATTAATCTTTCAGAGCATTATTTAATCTTCAATTATTATCAGTTTTTGTACAATGATATAAGTAAACAAAAGGAACACAAATGCACACAGTTCTGACCCAATTTGGATTCTTCAAGACAACGCCCAATCTCTCACAATGACCTAATTATGGATTGGTTCAGTAGAGATAATTTTTACGGCGTGCCACGTGTCACTGTTTCTTTATTCGGCTCTAAAACTGATATAGAGAAAACTACATTCCATGCACTATCAGCCACTTTTTACATAATTCTAATCCGATACTCAGAGAGAGAGTTATGACAATTTTCCCACGGTCACCTCTTTGAGATGAAGTTCAAGAGCCTACAAATACCCTAACTTCCACAGATCATATCTACGAAAATATTATGCACCATGCTCTAAAATTTTTATAGGAGATTCCTCAAGATTTTGGCTTCGCCTCGTAAAAATTTTAGCTTCTGAAACTTCGTAGAAAAAAAATTTATAGCACAAATTTCACAATAACCTTTTTCAGGTAGCGAAATCCCTGCATGAGGAGGATATGAGGATCACAATTTATATAAAGGCTTGGGTTGAGAGGATCTTCAACAAGTGAACGTGGGAGGGATTTTAGGAGCTTAAAAAACATTAGTTATTTACTTTTCAATGACTCATGCCACAACCCCATGGGATTTTAGCCCACTAACTGGGGTTACTAAATTCAAACATGAATATCTCTAAAGCTGTGAAGAATTACGTGGCGTGCCATATATCAACGGAAACATCTCGACAAGTAGAAATTTTCTTAAAAATTATTGACCCAAAATATAGTTATTTGGTAGGTTGAAATTCCCATGCAATATCAGGGTAGCCCTGGTGTTGCTTGAGTTGACATTAATGAAAACCATTGATCAATAGCTTTAATTCCGCACAATATTTGTAGAAGCGATTTAATATTTAACTTTAGTACATTGTTAGATCAGGTGAATCTAAGATATATATGCACGTTGTATAATTTCTACATGGTATTAGAGCACAGAAAATTGGAGAAGTGAAGCAGGAGCTGAGTTTGTGATTAGATAGAATTCGAATTTGCAGAAATACTTTCTTGGTGCTACAGTTGATTCAAGATCGAAATGGCTTTCAATGGCTTGAGGTTGGAGTATGCACTCGAGGGCAGCTCGAACTATATTGCTTAGAAGGACAGGATGGAGGTAGTACTCGAAGACAATGGCTTAAAGGAATTCATTGACATTGATTTTCCTAAACCCGGTGTGGCAGATGCTGCAAATCTTGATGCATGGCAAAAGAAAGTGGAAAAGGCAAGGAGGATCATGTTGGAGGTAGTACGAGACCACATTGTCTCAAGCCTCCATGGAAAATCCACACCATATGCAATGTGGAAGGCTTTGACAAATCTATTCCAAAGAAGCAACGACCATAGGAAATTGGCGCTCAAAGATAAACTCAGGAAGATCAAGATGGAAAAGGGTGACACCATTCCAAAATATATAACAAATTTTGTCCAATGTCGGGATGAACTAGATAGCATTGGAATAATAGTCACTCATGATTATTTAGTGAGATTGGCTCTCCTAGGACTTCCCAAGAGTTGGCATAGTTATCAAGACTCTGTCAATGGAAGGGAAAATTTTCCATATTGGGAACAACTGTGGTCAGATTTGGTGCAGGAGGAGTTCAGACGGAACACCAGAGTTGGATCTTCATCTAAGAATGAGGATGAAGAGGATTGTGCTTTGGCTGCCAACATGAGGAAGGGGAAGGGGAATAAATTCCATTCTAAATATGAGTCCAAGAATGGAAAGAAGCAGGACATGTCCAAGGTGAAGTGTTTTCACTATCACGAGCATGGGCATTTTTCTATTAACTATCCACAAAAGAAGAAGAACAAGAAGGTTGGAGGATCTGCAGCTAGTGAGGCCCTTTCCTCGCAATTTGAGCTTGAATTCTCATTGATCGCATGCATGGTGTCCAGTGCATTGGGATCTTTGTGGTATTTGGATAATGGCGCTTCATTTCACATGAAGGGAGACCAGGAAATTCTTAGTGACTTGGAAGAGAAGGATTTGCAGATGCATATTGAAATGGGCGACGACGGACGGTACAGTGCCACTGGGATTGGTACCATTACCTTTCAGAGGCACTCAGGTATACCCTTTTGATTAAAAGATATAATGCATGTACCAGGTCTGAAGAAAAATTTGGTCTCAGTCGCAATGTTGGAGGATAGAGGCTATGATGTTTTTTTTAGTGAAGGAAAATCTTTCCTATGACATAAAGCAACGGTACAAGCCAAGAGGATAGGGATTCGAGTTAAGAATCTCCACAATCCAGAGGTAGAAGGTTGCGCAACAATGATGGGAAAAGCAGATCAAGTGGTGAGTCGGGATGAGATTGGGCCATCTTCACCATGGAGCCTTGAAAGTCATGTAGCATATTTCTTCTGGTCTTCCCAGGGGTACACTTGCGAAGTCAGACACATGCAGGGGATGTACTATGGGAAAATATGTAAAGGCCACCTTTCATGAGAAGGAGAACCGAGCTTTGGGGATCCTTGAGAGAGTTCACACAGACGTGTGTGGTCCTTTCTTTGTTGCTTCAACAGCAAAACATAAGTACTATGTAATATTTTTTGATGGATTTTCTCGTAAGTGTTGGATCTTCTTCATGCAGAAGAAATATCATACATTCTCTAAATTCTGTGAGTTTAAGGCGTTGGTGGAGAAAGATTTGGGGAAGAAAGTGAAGGCTCTTATGAGTGATAATGGTGGAGAATACATCTCTAACGAATTCAATAACTTCTACAAAAAAGAAGGAATTCGAAGAGAACTCATAGCGCCTCATAACCCATAGAAGAATGGGGTCGCAGAGAGGAAGAACAAAACTATTGTGGGTGCAGCAAGAGCGATGTTTCATGATCAAGGCCTACCGATGCATCTGTGGGTAGAAGCATGCAACACAGGGGTACATGAGCAAAACCGTTGTCCTCATAGAGTACTTGGCATGAGTACACCTGAAGAGGCTTTCACTAGTAAGAAACTTGATGTTTCACACTTTAATATTTTTGGCTCATTTGTTTATGTTCATGTGACCAAGGACGCTAGGAAGAAGCTAGAACCAACAGCTGAGGCTGGGATTTTTGTGGGGTACACTGAACCCCAAATTATCATGTGTATTTCCCAAACAACAGAATGATTGTTGTGTGACAGGATATAAAATTTGATGAGGAGAAAGTCATGTGGTTGTCCCTTGAGAGGGAGCTTGAATTGCATGCAGAGGAGGAACTGTTGGTTCCTAACGATGAGTCTCAATATGTGGATCAACCACATGAGGAGATTCATGGAGTGGAGGCAAAAAATCATTTAGAGCCATCCATCAAAAATGGCAGAAGGCGCACCACGGAAGTTGATAGATTGAGACTTGATGTTGCAGAGAATGTAAGAGCCCCTACTTCATAGCACAGACAGAGACAGTCTCCTGACCAATTGTTGGGCAAGAAAATCCCCTCTGCGGACAAAGGCGATCCATAGACTAGCCCTATGGTGGGTCTAGCAACAAGGGAACACGTTGGACTCCTAAATTCCTAGCTTATAAATGAAATATGGACCGGAACAAATATCCTACCTCAGTCCAATGCTTTTGTTGTGGCACGCGGCAGCGATCCTTTGATCTTTGTCTTCGCTCCTTGCACTCTGTGTTGGTGATGATGTTCATGCGTCTGCACAAAGATCAAACAAGAAATGATAGCATACAATCATATACATTCATCTATAGCTATTCAGCTACTCAAGGAGAACTAAACACTTTGCATATAAATGGAAACAAATTTGGAACCAAAAACCAGTAATGTATTATTGATATATGAAAAAGAAATTTACAACCTTATGCCTTGACATTGAATATCTCCTTCGACGGGTTCAGTATGGCGTGTCTCAAACATTTGTTTGGCATTCGACTCGATGAGGCAATGGGCTTAAAATCTCTCTCAACAATAGATTCTTCTTTGCTTTCTTCAACACACCAGCTATACTAATGATTGTTCAGCTAGTTGAATCAATGTGAGGAGAAATAATTTATAGGAGAGGAGGAGGAGTTTTGGGATCCAACATAAGGTGGAGGATAGGTATATCCCTTTGGTGAGTTTCACAATTGTAGGAACTAATAGGCTAAAGGGAGAAACTCGACTTGATTCAGTCGAACAAACCATGATGACTCCACTCACAAAGTTGTTAAGCATGGAAGCTTCGTTTCTAATTTTAAAAAACTTTCCAAAAGCATCTTGGCATGGGTGCCCTTCTGAGACAAAGCGCCAAAGGGCACGGGGCCCTGTGTTAATTTCTTCATGGGCGCAAGGCCATAACTACCTACTAGTGCCGACCCAAAATCATATGTTTTTGAAGGTCTGCTTGAGGAATGATCAACAGAGATTATATTCTTAACATGACAAGGGATGCAATGACATTGATCTCAATGTATGACAGTACATAGGGGTCACTAAAATGTTCCTCCAATGTTTGGGACGGGGATTGTAGGGACAGTGACAAAATACTGTAACACCGATTTGTTGGATACATGGCTCTTATGAGAAAATGTATTGTGACTGGACCATCTTCCTTTCAGGAAGCAATGCAGCAACCAACTTGGGTTGATGCAATGGTGGAGGAGTATGAATCCATTGTCAAGAATAGTGCATGGGAGATAGTCCCAAGACCAGTCGACAAATAAGTGGTTGAATCGAGGTGGATCTACAAGGTAATCAAGCTACTGATGGGAGTGTGGATAAATACAAGGCTAGATTTGTGGCCCGTGGATTCTCACAGATTGAGGGGATAGATTATGATGAGACTTTTTCACCTATTGCAAGGTACTCTTCCATAAGATCCATCCTTGCACCCTCAGCGCAGATGGGCTGGCGCATTCATCAGATGGATGTGAAAATTGTGTTTCTCAATGGGATCGTTGAGGAAGAGGTGTAAATAGATCAGCCTGAAGGGTTTGATATCTTCAACAGTGAGTCACATATGTGCAGACTCAAAAGAGCACTGTATGGGTTGAAGCAAGCACCCTGTTCTTGGTACACTCAAATAGACAACTATTTCACTGGACTGGGCTTCACCAAAATTGAAGCAGATGCAAACCTGTACCAGATTGTGGTTGAGGGTAAGCTATTGATCATTTTTCTTTATGTTGGTGATCTAATTTGACTGGTGATGAGCAGTTGATGCACTCATGCAAGGAGGATCTTGCAAGGGAGTTTGAAATGAAGGACATGGGACTCCTTCATTATTTCCTTGGATTGGAAATATGGCAGTGGGATGGTGAACTTTGTGTGTCTCAAGGAAAGTATGCAAGTGAGATATTAGGTAAGTTTAACATGGAGAGCTGCAAACCCATGGATACTCCTCTTCCAAGAAGTTGGAGGAAAGAGGATGCTACTTCTGGAGAGGTCATGGATGCTACTGTCTACAGGCAGTTAGTGAGTTCACTGATGTATTTGGTGAACACGAGACTGGACATTTGCTCCGTAGTTAACCAATCAGTAAAGATAGGGTTAAGCCTACCAAGCTCTTTTGGAAGGTAGAGAAGCATGTCCTGAGATACATGAGGGGCACATCATAGCATGGTCTATGATATAGACAGACAGAGGGAGTGAAGCTTCAAGGCTTCACGGATGCAGATTGAGCAGGCAGTCCATCAGAAAAAAAGAGCATATCAGGAGCGATCTTTAGCATTGGATCTACAGCAGTTTCCTGGTACAACAAGAATCAACGATCTGTGCTACTCAGTTCAGTGGAAGCGGAATACATGGCAGCAAGTCAAGCTACATGTGAGGCTATCTGGATGAGAAATATCTTGGTTGGTTTGTTTGGTTCTCAAATGGATCCGACAATGATTCATTGTGATAATCAGAGTTACATTAAAATCTAAATTAATCATGTGTTTCATGATAGGTCCAATCATATAGATATATGGTACCATCATCTCAGATATTGTGTGCAAAGAAGGATAATGTTTCTTCAGTACATTCCCATAGAAGATCAAGATGAAAATATTCTGACGAAGGCACTCACCAGGAAATTCAAATACCATAGAGACAGGATCTAGGTGAAGGATAATCCCTTTCATGTTGAGAGGGAGTGTTGAGATTCAACAAGAAAATTTCATCACCCACACCTAGTTGCATTAAGCACCTAGACTAGGGTGGGGCCCACAATGCTATTTTTCAGTGCATGTCTATTTTGGTTATCCCTTAATTAAGATAGACATAAAACTATAATATATTCTCAATGTTGACTTGAAACAATTAACTGAAAGTGATAAATTCAGTTATCAAGTGGATTTCGAGTTAGAGGTAGTTGGTGAGACATGCAGAGTAATTCTAGTTGTAATAGAGTTCGAAGTGCCTGGTGCAATAGTTAATGCAAGTTGTGACCAGTTTAACTCATTTAAGTGAGTTAAACTCAATTGTGCTAGTTGTAACTGAAGATACACTAGTGAGAGATCTAGTGAATTAAATATTAATTAATTCACAATCAGTGATCTCGCATGCAACTGAGGATTTACTATTATTAGTTGCATGCATGTCAAATCAAGTGGAGGCCTAGTTGATTTCTAGGTGAAAGGGAAGTTGACTATCAGTTTTAGGATTATTGGCTTACACACATGCAACCAAAAACCCATTGGAGTGCCCATGATACTTGCGCAGTCAAGGAAGGCCAAAATTCCTATCTTTTAGGGATCTATTCCAGCATGGATTGTGCAAGCAAGGCAGGTTGTCTGGAGGCTGATAATTGGCTATGTGTTGGTCAGTTTTGCATATGACAGTGTGAGACAATTAGCTGATTATAGGAGGGCTCTTGTGAGAAGATTTTTGTATGTAATTGTTTCATGATCCATGCTTAATATACAATAGAAGATAGTGGGGTTTTTAGCTATAAGCTTTCCCCAAGAAATTATATGTGTTGTGTGTGATTGATATTTCTTCATGTTCATGTGATTAGCGATTGTGTTTTTTATTCTGCAAAATATTTGTAGAAGCGATTCAGTATTTAACTTTAATACATTGTTAGATCGGTTGAATCCAAGATATACATTCATGTTGTATAATTTCTACATAAGGGGCATAGAAATTTTACCCATAGTATCCCCCATGCGTATTTTATTTCTGCCATGCATTCAAGTTTCTTGCATTGTCCATCATCCTCTCCTTTTTTGTCTTGTGACGCCTTTCAGATGGATCCTTCATCCACAGCGTACATCGGCTATGCCGACGGTGTAAGTCACTACTCACGAAATCTAGCCTTGGCAGCCTGGGACATTTTTACCCCCATACATTTGTTAGTCCTTTCCAATGGCATATGTACTGGACTTGCCACCAATAATCAGGCCGAATATGATGCAATGATAGGTTTTTTATTCAATGCCCTTTACCATCGCATCCTTCATCTTCATGTTCGTTTAAATTCCCTGTTGCTTGTCAGACAATTGAATGGTGTTTATCGTGTGTATAACCCTGTCCTTTTTAGAATATATTTACGAGTGAAACTGTTAATGCGTGAATTTGAAAACCAAAAATCATTATGTTGATAGAAATGCAAACAATATTCTAGATTGGCACTTAACAAATGCATTTAACACAATACAATACCAATAAAAAAAAAGGGAGAGCCACATGCTCGTCATATATAAAAGATGCATATCCATAATATGTGTCCACAAAATCATAAATGTTTTGGAGTCCTCTAATCTAATACATTAGACATGCCCATAGCATGTTAAAAAAATCAAAATTGGGGGCACTTCATGCCCCTACATCTAATCACTATCTGGAGGGTCCCGAGCCAATGGCTCGACTCCTGCAGCCCGCAGATCCCGCATACCTTACCCGGCCATCACCATGCGTCGCATGACCCCTTGCCACTCTGAGGGTAGCTCGCCCCATGCCTCAATGTAGCGGTCATCTAGATCATGCTAGCCGCACTTTGATACCCCGGTCATCAAAAAATCGCATCTGTGGCGGAAATCCTCCCATAGTGCCTCTAAATCTGCTCTGCCAACTCCTCTCGTTGTACTAGACTCTGCAGCCCCTGGCGCTGTGGGTTGTCCCATATACTTGGTTGGTTTCTCCGGTGCTATATCTGCATACCAAAAGTAACGAATCAGTACCATATACATCATTCTAAAAAACTTTAAATGCATCATAAAAATAATAACTTGTCATTTACCATCTAGTCCCCATGCTCAGTCGGGCGGAAGTGGAAAGTCTGGGTCCCCCTTTGTTTCTGGTGATTTTATACTTCATCCAGAACCCTTTTTATTCCAAGAAGGGTCACTTCGCCGCCTCTCAAAATCGAATTTCTGCACTTGCACCACTTGTACTTGGGGCACCACTTAGCCTCCATACTTGTCGATGTGTGTGTCGACTTTCTTCATGAGTAACCATCGTTTTCTCATGCTTTTATGGTCCCCACCGGGCCTATTCTTCATGGAAGCGTCATCAAGTCACCCTTAATCAAAGCATATAAGTTGAGTCATCATCGCATTCATGGAGTCTGTCCCGAGTCCCTTTTGCCTCTTGTTACAGTATTACATCCATTCATGATTTTTCCCTCTCTCGTGTAGCCCATTTTGGCCTCTATTCCCACTGTCCCCCATCCCCTCCGAAGTCGAGTCAGTCGCTGCCAGGTCATCCATGATTTCTATGCTATGACAAGGGAATTCGTCTGTTTTATACTCAATATCCTCCATTCCATCATCATCCCTGGTGTGTGCCCATTAGTCACTCTACTATGTTCCCTCATGCCTTAGTTGAGGACCCTCATTGCCTCACCTATGGCGAAACTCCTTCTGTCGACATCAACACATTCATTCCAGAAAACAGGTCTATAGGGCGGTGTATCTTGGTTTCAACTTCCATTATTGTTCAGTGCCTCGGATCAGGCAAAGGGACTCCTGATTGCCCTTTGACTTGATTGTTTCTCATCCGCTCCACTTCAGCATGATCGAGATTTGTATACTCAATAGTTCGGTGATCCAGCAGATTGATCTAGTGATTCTCGGGTGTGTGTGAGATGTTTTAGACCTCATGAGGGGGTGGCCCTTCAGGTATCCTCCCACATGCCCAAATGACCTCATTATCTTCTACAACCTCAGATGCAGCTCCGCATATTTGATGGGTTCGGCCCCAACCACTTGTAGCGCCTATAGCATGCAATGTATCACTTAGATTATCTATTTATATTTTTAGAGCCCTTTCCTGTTTATCAGGGCTTCTCTGGTCGTTATTAAATCTCATGTACTCATATATTATTGTATTCAATCCTGGTTGTTGTCCCAGGCGCGATATGTATGTGGGATCCATTATATTTTTTACTAGCCCATGTTTATGCCCACATATCATGTACTTTATAGCTCAGTCTCATTTTGCTGGGAGAACCATTATTCTTTGTACTTTGTCATCTCAACAGGCATAAGTATGCCTCCCCAGCCTCATTAAGAACAAGTACCCAAAAATTATAGGATACTTACCTTTGTCGGTCTCACCCCCTCAGGGTTATCGTCCTCTCGTGCTTCACTTCGCCTATGTCTCTCTCTCTCAATGACTACCCTTCATTGTCTACAGATTGTGTTCTTACAACGTACTTCGGTCATATGATTAGCTCCTAACACTCGCATGTTGTGGGAAAATCTGTTACATCAATTTTTGGTCATCAAACCATTTACAATTAGATGGATCGAAATACACCATGTAAGACCAATTTTACCATAGTAAAATTGCTTTCACTATAAGAAATAATTTAATAAACCATAGTTTATTAAGTTATTTCTGGTCCAAATAGAAAACTCCATGAGGAATAATTAAATAAATCCTTATTTATTTGATTTTCCTCTAGGAATAATTAATTAAACCTCTGTTTAATAATATTCCTTGTCATATTTAACCCAATTAATGAGAAATAATTAGATAAATCATTATTTATCTTATTACTCTCTAGGAATAATTAATTAAATCATTATTTAATTAATAGTCCTTGTTAAATTTGACTAAATCATTTAGGGATAGTAAAATAAATCATTATTAGTTAAATTATTCCTTGACCTCGTCCTTGAAATAATAAATAAATATTTTATTTGTTTATTTTTCCTAAATAAAGAGATTTAACCAATTTAAATTCCTTTTCCATCCAACAAAATATAATAAAATATTCCAAGCAGTTAGATCTAGATCTTGGTTAATAATATTTTACTATGCACCATTATCAAGGATAACTTAATATTTTGTTATAAATATGAGGGTTTTCCATTCATTTCTTACCTTTGATCCCTTTATCATGGTTGGAATTTGGTCCTCTTATCATTGCCACACTTTAATTACTTTTATTTTCTTTTTCCTTATTGAGCTCCCTTTGAGTTCTACACATCTTGGGTATTCTATGCCATTGAGAGAGAAACTTTGAAGCTGAAGCATTTGAGGACAGGAAATAACCCATCCCATTGAGGGGGATTGTATAAGTTCTCTTGAGGGGAAGTTGAACCTCTGATTTTAAGATGCCCTAGGCATTGATCTTTTGCAACTCAAGACTGTCTCTAGGAGCTACAACATCATTTTGGTGTCGTTTTCGGGGACCAAATTAGGAAATATTTTCCCTGGGATACGACATTATCTTCACCCTTCAATTAGGTGAGCACGAAGGGTTGAGAGTTACATATTCCTCACCTTGGCGACTCCACTGTAAAATAGTCCTAATCAGAAGTAATCTTGGCTTTCACTAGGCCTCACACCAGATTCAGATCCATCATCTACACCCACCTCTAAATTATATGGTTGTGTCGAGTTTCCTTTTGAACAAGTATGCCCCCTTGGCCCTCCCTCAGCCTTAAATGATATGTAGAAAGACTATCTAGAGCAGTTGCCTCGGTTCATCAAGAAAGATAGTACTTATGCACAGAGACATATTGAAAACTTTTGTGCCTTTGCTA
This sequence comes from Pinus albicaulis, assembly GCA_034641835.2. NCBI lineage: Eukaryota > Viridiplantae > Streptophyta > Pinopsida > Pinales > Pinaceae > Pinus > Pinus albicaulis. Next base: position 740,584,081 of record CM076576.1, read on the forward strand.
AGAATGTAAATGTAGAGCACTTAGATGTGGTGTCAATGATTTTCGTCCAATATTTGGACGGAGAGGCCCAGAAATGGTTCAAGTCTCTAGCTTGCCACACAGTTCACACCTGGGAAGAGATGGAAAATTTCTTCACTTTGAAATGGGGAGAAAAGAGGGACCATGGCTATGTTCTCACTAAGTTCAATGCTCTCAAGAAGAGACACAATGAGGATGTGACAGAATTTATAAAGAGGTTCAATAAGCTCTATAATAATCTCCCTACTGAGATAAAGCCTCCCCAAGCAGCTGCGAAGGTGGTCTTCGTAAGAGTTTTCAAGCCAGATTTTGGGTTCACCTTAAGAGAAAGAAGATCCACATCTTTGGATTAGATCGAGACTGATGTGTTGGAGGTAGAAGCAAAATTTGCTTCTACTGGTAAGTTCAAGGGGAAGACAGAACATGAAGCTATAAGAAAGAAGGGGGAGGAGGCTTCTACCTCAAATCAGGAGAGGGAATTACAGGAGCGTAGAATCGAAGAGATGAATAAGCTGATCAAGAACCTCTCAAATAGGATGGTTAAGCTTGAATCAGAGGCCAAGAATTCCCCTCCTCGTTCCAACCAAATGATTCCTAACCGGGGGTTTAATCCTCAATATCGGAGGCCCCCTCTACAGCTGTTGCAATAGGTCTAGGAAGTCACAGACAACCAAGAAGATCAATTCCTCGCCTACTCTGATGATGAGGAGGGTGAACCCATCCTGAAAGGGGAACAAGAAGAAGAGGAAGTCCCTCTAGAGGACCAAGAGATTGACAGTTACTGTAGGCAGTTCATGGATTTCATGCAAGCTCAACTCCATGAGAAGTATGACCTTAGGTCCTCCAGAAAGAGAACTCGAGGGCAAGAACAAAATGAAGAGTCGATATCAAGATAACAAACCCCTCCTAGTCCTACTAATAAAGGGAAGAAGTTGTTAGAAGAGTCAGCCACTACATCCACTTCCATAAAGCAAGGAGTTGATCCTCCCAAGGATAAGAAGCCCACATCTATACCCTTGAAACAACCCGACCCTCCTAAAGAGAAGTTCGAAGAAGCCATTACAGAAAAAGGGCCCACTCCCTTTAATCTCCAAGAAGAACGACCCATGGTGGTTCTTGGACTACATGTGGAAAACTAGTTCCTGCCCTATTTTGAAGATGAGGGAGGCAATCTTACCCTACATGAAGAAGGGGAAGAGTTGGAGTGTTTCCCAAGGGACAACACTAAAATTCAACTGTAGTATGGTGATCTGGAAATGGAGGCAGCAGAGCTTAATTGTCCTGATCCACAAGAACATCCTCAGCAAGCAACATTTCCTTTAGAGATTAAGGACTAGTCAGATTTGCATGATGAAGACCATCTCTCAAATTCTCTTTCAGTACAAGGTAAAGTTAAAAATTGGTTTGAGAATATTCCAGCCACTAACATGAGAATTTTTCATCAATTCATGCAAGTTTTCCATGGTCGATGGGTAATCATGGGAAATGTCTTTCTTATCATAGAAGAGTATGGACATTTAAAAAGACAGCTTGGGGAGACAGTACAACATTTTTAGCCAGGTTAAATAAGATGTATCATTCAATGCCTGTTGATATAAGGCCACCCCTAGGAGTATCTCTCTTGCAATACCTAGATGTATTTAATCTAGAGGTGGCATTCCAAGTAAGAGAAAGAGACACTATGACCCTTGAACAAATGAAAAATATTGCAGTTAATGTGGAGGTGAACCTACTGAACGGAGAGGTGAAGTTTAAAATAGAGGAAGAAGTGATCCAATTTTATTCTCCACCTTTATCCCTTAATTCATCAGATAAAATGCAAACAGGTTCCGAGTTGCTTGAAGACATGGAGAACACAGGTGCAATACCAAGGGGTGAGGTAAGATCGATTGGGTCTGGATATCCAGAAATAGGTCAAGTGTATCTTGATCCAGTGGTTGTCTATATTGAGAAATTATTCATCAAAAGGCCACCATACATTTTCAACATTTCTGTTGTTGTTCAGGTTTACCAAGCCCCTTATAATGAAGACCAGGCTGGGAATTCCTATCAAATACCAGTAACAGGTTTGTTCCTGAGTCTGGTGGAAAACAGTGAAAGAACAAAATTATTAGAGTAGTTGCTTGCCTGGTTACACTAGCATTATTGTATCATTTAGAGCAATAGTAATTCCAACATATTAGGGTAGGTAGGTGTGCAAATAAGCTCAGTTCTATGAGCATATTTCTAGTTTAGTTTCAGATTGATTTGCAGTTTTCAGTTAAAGTGTGTTTCAGTTTCCAGTTTCAGCATAGTTCAGGTTTCAACATTTAATATTTTCAATGTGCGACAGTGATTTCTGTTTTATATAGTTGGAAGTGCACAACTCAATTGTAATTTCAATTCAGCCTTACAGTATGCATTTGTGACTCCATGAGCCCAATAAATCAACTGCATTCAAGGTCTACAGGTTCTCAATGCACTTAGAACAACACGTTATCCCTAGATGGAGCCAATGTTGGCATGTGACTGCACATAACATTGAAAAGTGGTCCCTATAAGGAAATCACAGGGCAGAGGCGTGAATGTTTAAGGGGAAGGCAAAACTATTCAAGCACGGGCCGGAAGAACGCCCCACTGTCAAAATATCAGTTCAAGAGTCAGACCAATGGACACGTTCAGAACATTGCACACAGGTTAGGGTCGAGTCGGGCTTATTCACAAGCTCAAGAGAGACTAATGCTACAAAATACTGTTTAATTCTAAGATGTCTTGAAGTTAAAATTAAACAAGATTATCATTCTTCCAAGTTCGAGTACAATGAAGGCTCGTATTCATTGTGCCCAGATCCAGCGGTAACCCGGGAGCACAAATTGCACAAGATTTATACCAAGTAGTGCCCCCGCAAGCAGTCTCGTTGAATCTGCTCACCTACAAATCGACGGTTGACATTATGTGCGGGAACACTCTCTTCAAATTCCAAAAAACCACTTAAGTTCCCCCGCAAGTGGTTTTGGGTTTCAATAAAGGACATTACGGGGTGATAGCTCGAGCCCACGCCCTTTACTTTCAAATCGGAGAAAGCAGAGAAATGGCGTATTTTCCTTAAAAGAACTTAAGGGTTTTGGAGGAGGCACAAAGGGGGAAATAGACGGTCAGGATCAAAGCGCAAAATTGAAGCGGAGAGATGGATGGTGGAGAGCATATCATAGGAATGCAAGTCAGATGGACAGAAAAGATTAGATCGCGAGATCTAAGTTAGAGATAAGCGGTCAAGAATGGATATTGGAAATAAAGATGCATGAGAGTTAATCGATCATAGATTCTGGAGAAGAGCCATGTGTCGGCCATACATTCCATCGCATATCGCACTTCGAAAATCTTACCATTTACCCTCCGCTCACACATAAATCTTGCGATTTGCGATATGTGGGCGGTCCTCACTTCATTGCCACGTCACCTCCCTCTCCCTGCACTTCGCACATCACAAGTTTTAATGTTTACCTCCATTGCTCATAAACTAAATCCGCCAATGTGTGATTTGCGATAGCTGTGGGACCCATTCCTGGCATGTCATATAAAGCCATCCCCCGTCCTCTAACCCACTCTTTTCAATTTAAATCATTTCCGTTGTGTGTTAATACTATCGGCCCCACCATTACTTCTGCCATTTCCATCCGTTTTTCACACATATCATCACCGCTAGGCCCCCCCATCCAATACCACAAATCATCCATGCCCCCCTCCGAAATTTGGTTTCTGGTTTGAAGTTTAAACACAACATGGATCTTTGGGTGGAGCACGCAGTAACGGTTATTCGATTTGTTTAGTAAATCTCCACTAAAGAGCCAGGCGCACGCAGTACAACTAGCCACTTCACAATAGATTAAGTGGAAATCATAAGACTGAGGGAGTGGAGACTTTCAAGCAACAAATGGAATCGTATGATGACAGACAACCTTCTCACCTACGACCGCTCCTCGCCATACTGTTTGAAGGCTCCCATAATTGGCCTCCATGGTCAACCATGTCTTTTCTGTATACTATTTGATTTTGATGTTTTGCTGGTGAAATCTCAATTTCACCCATTCCTGTTTTAATTCTCTCAATACATAAGTAATTTCTCGATGTACACTCTTCAAGTTATTTCATAGGTATGGGTCATTCATAAATTATTAGGATCGTAGACCCTCGAAGAAAACCCTATATGTAGGGATTTCAAAAAATTAAAAGAGGGACTGGAATTTTGAAGAATTTTGTTGTAGTCTTGTATGATTGTGCTCCCTGTACTCTGAGATACATATTTGGGAGAGATGTTTGAACTTAATATGATACAACATTTTTATTTGGATTCCAGATGGAGTAATGAGTAGTATGTATCTATTTTCTTCTGTTATCAGTAATCTCCTTTTTATGTATAATCATCTTTCATGCTCTGTTGCTTTGATGGTTCGTGTAATGTAGCTGCTGGTGGTCTGCAATTTTATTTATGAATTTGTGTCTGTATAGCGCTCATGTATTAATCTTGTTGCACTCCCTTAATTCGCGCTCCACGAACCTCTGTTGTTGTCCATATCTCATTCATATCTGCTTCCTCTGAGTTCACAGGAGATAGATTCTTAATCCTCTTAAGCCTGTCTCTTGTGGGTTCCTTCTCTGTTCTTCCGCAATGCCTCTTGATATTTTTAAAGCTTCTGCTCATTGTTTTATACTTGGCCCATTTAAAAGCCATCAAGCTTCACAACCTCTTGAGCCCTCTCACAGTATAGGGAATTCACATGAATCAGGCTCAAATGGTCTTCTCCATTCTTGAACCACCAAAACCATTATTCTCTTGACCCATATTCTGTCAGAGGCATTTATACAATTGTCCACATTTAACCTCCGATTTTAAGATGTCCTAGGCACCGGTCTTTTGCAACTCAAGGTTGTCTCTAGGAGCTACAACACCATCCTTCAAGCTCTCCAATGTTCTACGGAAAGATAAATAGCAATGCACAAAAATAAAGGAATATTACCTGCATGGTCATTATGAGAACATTGAATAATGAAATGCCTAGTGGCAAATATTTGTCCTTTGAACAACAATAATGAATTGGTGGTTGAAAAGGTTCATGAGACATGGTAAAATAACACAACATAAAATCATTATAACCTCAAAAACATTCATTTATTATATCGTGAACCATGCAAATATTACGTTTGTTCATATACATTGAATATATTACATTTGTCCATAAACTTGTCACCCATACAAGACACCACAATTATCGCAGGTTTCGGAAAAATAACATATCAATGGGTTCTTCTTTAGTGAAAGAACCATGCCATGATAGCCGCAAGGAAAATGATAACAATAACACATTCACATATTAGAGACCTATGATGATGCTGATTAATGAATTCTCTTGCAATAGATTGTGATCCGGTGTCATCTCTACACCTGCATCTACACTTGACATTCCTTCCATCAATATATCAGTGGACATCGTATGAATGTCTGCAAGGTATTGTATGTTGAAATATTGAAACTAAAAGCTCCACGTTATTTCTTCCTTGTAAAACGATCTTAAATTAGCTTTTTGAACTTCATAGATGTGGTTGATCTGATTGCATATGAGTTGCGAATTCGAGAAAACTTCAATATCATTGACAACATTATTTTTTTCCTCTTTTAAGCCCTCAACAAGGGAAATATAGTAGGCTTCATTACTCGCTTTCCTCCCGTGAACTTCTATCTTTCTATGCACCACATGATTTTTCACCGCATTATGAAGCACATATTTAATGATGGCTTGACCTGGATTTGGACGACAAGACACTTCAATGCATAGCGTCCACTTTTCCACCATTCTCTATGCTCAGAAGACCTAGAAAATAAAACAACAATAAATTCAGTTTAGATAATTAGGCACTTATCTGGCTTACACATTCAAACATTCAAACAAATTTGTCTTATACATCTCCTTAGAAACATAAAATAACATTCAATCAATTATGTTTGCCTACATGTCCTTGTTTGTTTTGGTGTTTTACATGAAGAAAAAATAGTCTTTCTCTATATCAACGACAAAACCTTTGCTTATGCTCAAGATATCAAACCCTAGTAGCATAAAGTCTATCAAGTCCGCTACTTCTGCTCAACATCAACAACAAAACTTAGTTGGACAAAATATAGACTCTTCCATGAAGAAATTAATTCAAAACCAACCAACCATCAGTTTTTTATTATGGACAAACCTCACTAACCAATGATCATATGCAATTCCCATTACCGCATTTATTAAATTCGAAAATTTGTAAGTTTCCATCTACAATTCCCATGGTTACGTGCAGACAATAAAGTAGAAATACCCCCTTTGTTTTATTTTTCCTTGAAACAAATCTACTACATTGGACATTGGTAGCTTCTCATCTATGCTTTTCAGCATTTCTTTCTGTAGGACTATTAACAGAGACGCAGACCTATTTCATTTCAGCAATGGCCACATCTGTTAACAGCATGGCAACAACTTTCTCTTCATGCAAAATTTCAGCAAAGCGTTCATCCTCATCAAAACATATTTCCATTTCTCTACCTATGACCATTGCTTCCATGTCAAGTGGTACACTCTCATCTCCATCAGTGGCATGGAACCCACAAGCAACATTTCCTCATTCTTTGAAGTCTGCATTTGTGGGTCTCTATGGAGGTCTGGGGCCAAACCCCAAATCCTTAAACCCTACCTTAAATCCTAATAGAATAAGAACTCTTAAACCTCATAGAAGCATCAAATCTGAAATTTATGTGGGTGACAAGCTTCCAGAGGCTACATTTTCCTACATTGATAAAGAGGACAATCTCCTGAAAATCAAAGTCTCTAATTTAACCAAAGGAAAGAAGGTGGTCCTCCTAGTTTTTCCTGGTGCCTTTACTCCCACTTGCTCGCAGAAGCACCTCCCTGGATTTCTATAGAGGGAAAATGAACTAAAGAGCAAAGGAATCGACACCATTGCATGTATTTCTGTCAGTGATGTTTTTTTAATGAAGGCTTGGGGGGAGAACCTCAATGTGGATGATAAGGTGCTCCTGCTTGATGATGGAAATGGGTATTTCACCATGGCAATGGGTGTGGCTTTAGATTTGAGTGATAAACTTGTTGGGCTTGGTGTTCGATCGAAGGGCTATGCCCTAGTTGCAAAAGACGAGATTGTTAAAGTTTTGAAGTTGGAGGAGGGTGGTGCATTCACTGTCAGTGGAGATGAAGAGATTTTGGACTCACTATAAGGATTTTATTATATGTCATATTTCATATGCCTATATAATCAAGCATATATATTTGTGTCTCTCTTTGGATTGCGGTAGATGAAGTAGGATGAGTAAAACCACTTTTTTGGGGGATTTGATTATAAATTGAAACTGGCTTCTAAGCATGCATGTTTAGAAAGTACATATTTAACATTTTGGCATCGATTAAACCTATGCCTGGATACATTATTTCAATGTAAAGAGATTCCTTTATACTATTACAAACATGGTGCAAATTTGTATAATTGTGAACATAGATCATGTGGTTTTTCTTGAATGAATGGTTTTACTCTTTATCTTGACTAATCATCTATCTTGTTAGCAATGTCAGCCCAAACTCAGTTTTATTTCCCTAATCCTTGCAAATCTACCTTGGTAAAGCGCTGGAAAATGATTTTTCAACGCCTATAGGAAGTGCTGGAAAATCATTTTCCAGTGCCTACAGGAAAATATTTATATGCATCCGCACCATCATTATAAAAGAATTTATTCTTTACTGGATGAAGAGAGTGCTTGCCCATATCCACAAGAAGAAAGCAAGTTGGAAAGCATTATGCAAAACATAAGGTACCCATCAAGTCATTGGTAGTCACATAAAAACTCAGTGAACAAGATTTAGAAATTTAGTTTGTTAATGGAAATTTGGTACGCAAATCATTTCCTGCAACCCAATCTTCAAACCTACAACCTAAATTAAAAGATTTGGCAAAAAATATGGAGGTATCAACAATGATCAATAAGGCGCAGAGGAGGGAATAAGGGCAGAGAACTAACAAGACCTAGAGTGTAGGAAAATGGGAGGCAAGAACAAAAGGAATCTACAGGAGGACAAACAAGAAAATCATAACCACACTGCAAAACTTAGAGAACAATGAGAAGAAGAAGGGGAACAACATCAGTAGAGTATGAAATAATCATCAATAATAGAAAAAAGCTCGAGCACTTGCATCTATCAAACATCTCTTGTACATTGCAGTTAACTAGGATGTTATTCAAACTATTTTAGCTTCTTGGGATTCTGCATATGGAAGCTCTAAGGAATTGTTGGTTTTGATTGGCAATCAAATATGAAGCTAGTAGTTAGCTTTCCAAATCAAGCTATATGCTCGGATATGGTTGTAGAATTTGTTCCTTCACCTATTTCTATAGCGCAAACCTTCTCCGACTCAATATCAAAATCAAATTTTACAGTATGATTGAAAGGAAACTTATTTTCTCAAGCCTTTAGAAGGACTGCAACCTCAATATCCCTTGAGACTAAGAGTCACATATTTTATATACACAATTCTAAATCGAGGAAGGTTTTATTTAGTAAAAGGAGAAGATATAGACAATGAAATATAAAATTACAGATCTTGAGAAACAGAGTCACCTGTGGATCCCTTGAGAGTCTCTCGAATTATATGAATGCGTGGAGAGCCCTAGTCGATGTTCGGGGTTGCCTCTACAATGTCTGGTTGTAGCAAGTTTCGCGCAAGTAAATGAATGGTAGTATTTGAAAGTTTTGAACGGGGGGAGCGGCAGGAGTTAATGTAGTAGGTGGAGGAGTTGCGGGGTGGTGGAGTGGAGGGGTGGGGTGGGGTGGAAGGATGGGGGGCCCACCGAAAGCCGATTACCGGAGGCGAAGGAGAGCGGGCGAAGGTGGAAGGATGGGGGGGCACCGAACGCCGGAGGAGAGACGGGAGCCCGCAGAGCGACGGAGTCGACGTCCCATCGTTGGACCGTCCACAGTTTTCGGCCACCAACTTTTCCATTTCATCGAACTAAAGACTCTTCCATTAGAAAGTGTCAAACAAAATATTTTCAATGTGAAACATTATGTATCATAACAGCTTGCACTCATAAATAAGATTTTTTTGTTAATGGATTTTTTTCTATTGTTTTATCTCTCATGTTTAAATCCCTTGGTGTGCACACACACTCACAAGCTATCAAAGCAGTGCTTCCTTGAAATTTTAACATGGTATTATAGCAGTTTTGATGATTTTTCAATTTCCTACAGTTTAACTCTTAGGGTTAATCACAATTCAATTATGAGGCAATACTAAAGAATTTCATATCATCATAGTTTTAATACAGATGGGCGGTCAGCTTCCTGTAAGTCTGTATAATGTAGTTTTGTAGACTGCAGGTTCTGGGTCTGCTAACCTACGAAGCCTGCAGGACGCTCTCTCTTTACATTTTCTGGGGAATATGGAAGCGTAGGAACGCCGTTATATTCGAAAATGCTGACCCCTGATGTGAGCTCCACCTGTTTGAAGATTGTGGGATTTTTCTGGGAAATTGGACCCTGGATCCCCTCCCCATATCGGAGAACTGTTATTTACAAAGAATTTGATTCGTCTCTTCTGGTGGGCTTTTTTAGATGGAGCCTCCTCGGAAGGTCTTTGTGGTTGTGGGGCTATCATTTTGCTGCAGGCAGTTTTCCAATACCATTTCCATCAACAACAGGGGCTGGATCCAACAACAGAGCTGAGTTGTTCACTCTTTAGGGCATTTTACGATGTGCATCTTCGCTGAAGATTGATGAGGTGGAGGTTGCAGGGGACTCTAAAACTGTTATTGATTGGGTGTTGGGCAATTCTTCCTTTGGGATTCCTTCATTATTCCACCGGATGTCTCAGATCAGGCAATCAATCAGCCTTTTCAAGGGAATTAATTGCTCACATGTCTATCGAGCGTGAACAGAATCAGTCTGCAGATTCCCTCTCCAAGAATGGTAGGACTGCTATGCCAGGGAAGATCTTCTACTCCATCCTCGTCAACGGCTCTATTAACAGTTCTGAAGCCTTTTCTTTCTAGAATTTTTTTTGCTTCCTTTAGCTTCTCTTTTGTGCAGGTTTCGGCAGCATCAAGGTTTGTCTCTTGGCAATCAAGGATGTCTTCTTTGCGGTTTCGCTACCGTTCTGGGTAGATGTTTCAGGTTCCTACCTTGTTTGTTGCTCGGCTAATCTGTGACCGTTTCCTTTTAGTATAATTTGGTTTCATGCATATGGTTTCTTCAGCAATGTGGCCCACACAGTGAACTCAATCTCAAGTTTAATGATTGAGTCCACTTATTGTTGTTATTGTTGTTTTGGAAAGTATGCATTGGAACTGAAACTTCTTTATAATCTTGTAATGCCTTTAATCTCATAACCCTTTATTTTCAAATGAACCAGCCCACAGAGTAGCTCCTGCCCCCTATGCCATTCAACTATTTTTCATTTTGTGGGTAACTGATTTAATTAGGAGTTAAATTCTTTAGATCAATGTTATATTTATCATTATCATTCATATATATGTGTTCAACTTCTGAAGTAATATTGACATCAAACAAACACATTGCTATATAAATATGAAAATAAAATTGTTATAAAAGATATAGAAGATGTGAAGTGGTATATTAGATATCAATACTGAAATATTTGTCCTGAGTCATAACACCTAAGAGAATGATACAAAATCATATAAAAATAAAAATAAATGTTTCTAATGAGATGAATCATGGCAATTAAAATAATGAATTTTCCCGTGTTTGCTTGATGGTAATTGGTCATAGCATTCTTAACAATGTTATTAGAACTAGACCAAGAGATTAGTCGACCAAAAAATACATAAAATATTCAAATTTTCAAAAGATCATATAATTATGTGCATCCATATGAATCCAAATTATTATACACAAATATGTAAAGTTTCTCATGTATATAGCAATGGTGCATATAACCAAAATAATAATGAGTGCAATCCATCTATCAAAATTTAGATCAATAGAGATTCTCTAAATGGCATTTAGAATCCAAAAAAAAGAAAATCATACAATAACAAATAACTACATAATATCAAAATCATTGCCTATATTCAGATCCTCTTCATTAATATCACCCTCTAAGTATTAAAATAAGATTAAAAAAAAGTTGAATATGCCCAATTAATGATTTTGCTTGAGTGAAGTGTACATTTTTATTGTGGTCATGATAGATGAGTTTAAGAACCAATGCCACCAATACTGAGGTACATAGAGGGGTTGGTTCTCTTGATTAAGTTTTAGTTCCATAGCCTCATACATCACATAATCCAATAGAAAAGTTGCAATCCTACCAACCTGAAATCCTGAGAACTATTAAGTTTGCTAAACTTTGAATGTACCTAAAATCTTACTTTCTACGTATGGAATCCAATGAGGTTGGAACCACTCTCAAACATCCCAAACAATTAATTGTGATGTTAAAAATTTAATTAAAATGATGAAAATTTGAATGTCTTTCCTTTTCAATGTTTTACTTCAAGAATTTAATATTAACATTAATTACTAGGTTAGGTATCTCATGAGATGAAACATGGGAAATGAAAACAATATATTTTTCCTATTTTTCTTGATGGAAAATAGTCATTGTGTCAAGAGGTGCTCTCAAGCCCAATGTAAAAAATGTAGCAATAAAGGCTCAATTTGACTTTAGCCTTTAGTCAGATTGAGTAAATTGAATTCCCACATCAGCGGGACAACAAGGAGGTAGTTAACTAGTGTGACATGGATCTTGTCACTCAATTAGCTCAGTGAATTCAAGTTAGTGGACTTGGAGTTCAGTCATGCATGTGTGATTGCCAAAATTTTAGCAGTCTAATTCAGTTATTTTCAGTGGTACTCAGTTAATTGACCTCTAACCATTAATAGAGTCAGTTGAAGGTTAGTTGTGTAGTGAGACAACAATCTAACTCAAAGATATGTCATTTAACTAATATACTTATATGTCAAAGATATGACATTAGAGCTTATTATCTTTCCCGCCTTCCTTGTGATACCCCATAATTCAACTTTTTTTCCTTCCAAAAAAAAATTCAAGAAAAGTTATTAAAAATTACAAGCTACCGTCCCCAAAGATTGTAACAATTGTACTCCTAGTACAACATCGGCACCTCCCATTGGAATGAAAAGCATTGGACTATTCAATACATATTTCCCCATGGTTAGCTTGATATTATAACATTTTCCAAAGCAATTTATAGTCCCTCCATTTGCAACCATCACTTGATACTCTGGTGTTGGGTATAGGAAGCAATTCAATTCCTTGGCTACCTTAGAATGAATAGAATTATGGGTACTACCTGAATCAATCAATTTTATTACCTTTTTCTTCTTGATATGTCCTTCTATCTTGAGAGTTTGAGGAGTGGTAATTTCTGCCAATGCATTACAGGATATGGTCAGACTCATTTCTTCTTTCTCTAGGGTTGGTTCCTGGTGTATATCCTTTTATTTTGAAGTTTCTTGTTCATTTTCTTCTTCCTCTTCACAATCTAATGTAAAATAATTTCTTCTCAACACACTTATGACCTTTACTGTATTTGCTATCACAACTGTAGCAAAACCCTTTTTCTCTTTTTTCTTCCAATTGTTGTGGTGTCAACCTTGTAGGTTGTGGAAGTCTAGGAGTAGCAACACTTCCATCTTTATAGATGTTAGTGGTAGGCTTCCTTGTCGCCATAAATTTACTTTCAAATTTTCTTGCCAACCTAAATGTATTCTCCAATGAATCAAATTCCCAAAGGCGAACCTCATGCTAGATGTTATCCTTTAAAGTCCCTATGCATACATCAATCCTGTGTTCCTCTGGAATTTTAGTTACCCTTATATTCAATTTTTGGAAGTCCTCAATGTGCTCCACCATTGTATCATCCACTATTGTAATTTCGAGGTCACAAGTTCAAATCCTTGTAACAACCATGTCAACCATTGTATTAGGCAGTTTTGATAATATCGGTTTCGGAAAAATATCGGCGAGGGTCCAGAAAATATCTGATCGGCAATATCAGCGAGAATATCGGCAAATATCAACAAGCATAAAAATGCATAATATATTAATTTTTTTCAAATTTTTAAACATATAAATCAATAACAACGTGAAATAAACACATTGGCACATAAATATGAAGAAAACACTGATATATATGATGTAGTGGATGTAAAATAAAAATGATACATCAAAGGGGATACCAAATCCTGTTGATCCCTGATAATTGTCCAATCAAGGACTCAAATGTGGAGAACCAATACAAAATAACATCACACATATAAAAGTGGCTCATCATCATGAGTTATATGTAGTAAAACAAATAAAAATAGCAGCTATCTATCAAAAATCAGTGGCCTGTCCCCCTTTTACAGGAAAACATGAGGGGTTGTTTGTTAGGCTTGCCTCTAGCACTAGAAGGCCCTGACCCTGCACCTAATGTCAAATACTGACTATTGGGTGTGGAGCTCTTCTATCCTATATCTATAGCAAATGGTGCAAACGTTGATGCTCCCACAGTGTCCTCCTCGTCCTCCTCCTCCTCTTCCTCCTCCTCCTCCTGTTGCCCATGTTCTAATGGTTCCTCCAGCTCTAACCATGCAGGTGAATCCTCCAAGACGGGATGCTCAGTCTCCACCCTCCACTGATACAATACATCAATATTGTCTAAGGAAATGGCATCTAGATCCATTGGTGCTTGTATTTGCTTCACTCAAAGTCGGATATTGTAATGCACATACACTAAACCATTTAGACGTGCTAACTCCAACCTGTAAGAGTGTCAAAAAAACTAATGAGTCTTCCCTCTTGACACTTGAGGGTCATAAATTAAAATTACAATAAACGTAATTTCTCAACTAAAGGATGAAGGTCAAATTTATACCTGTTACGCTTTGTTTAGTGTATTTTCTCAAATACACTCCAATTGCGCTCACACCTTGAAGAACTATATGTTTGACTCAGGATTCTTATGGCCAATTTCTACAAATTTGGTTCCCTTGCACCATAGGTTCGCCACCAAATATCTACAACAAAATAAAGAAATAAAAATTCAAAAACATAAAACATAATTAAACTTTCAAATGCAAGTTACATAATTTAATTTTTAAAATCTAGAATTGTTGGGTGTGGAGCCTAATTATCTTGTTTATTTTGTATCACAATGTTGGACCCCTGTACCTTAATGGGGCGGCAACGCCGCCCGTAATTAAACGCTGCCTTGGGGGTCCAGGGGGGGGCAACTGCGACTTTATGGAGCACCCCCCTGGTGGGGGGTTTCGGGGACAGTGCCCTCGAAGCTAAAAACAAATGTAAAATTTCCTTGTAAAAGTTAGTAATTTCTAGTCAATCTGGGATGTTCATTAGGCGGATGATCTGACAGTGGAAGTTATGTTTAGTTTAGAATTTTTTGCCCTAGAAGGCAACCCCTCGCTTGTATGAGGGCATTGTATTGCGGCTGTGTATTGTATGTATATTCTCAGAGCGAGAAACAGCTAGGAAGACTGTGAGAGAGAACAAAGGATATTACAACGGATCTGTTGTAGGTTGTGTCTCTTCATTTTGCTGGATAATAGAAAGGAAGGACTGACTGTTCAGGGTGGACGTAGCCCAAATTGGGTGAACCACGTATATCTGTGTCTCTCTATTTTTATGTGTTTTGTGTGCTTTTATTTTCTGCATATTTTATGTGTTTCATTGCTCTGTAATATATAATTTTCTAACAACTGGTATCGGAGTCGAAGGTCTATTTGGCTGATAAAATTGCAGGAAAGAAGGGTTCCTAGTTCGAGTGGGAGCAATGGCGGAAGATGGTAAGTTTAGGGTCGAGAAATTCAACGGCCAAAACTTCTCGTTGTGGAAGATGCAGATGGAATATTATCTATATTAGAAATATTTGTACCTACCATTGAGCGGAAAAACAAAAAATTCGACGGCTATGACAGACGCAGAATGGGAGATTCTCAATAGAAAGGCACTCGAAACAGTACGGTTATGCCTCGCGGCTTCGGTAGCCTTCAATATTTCGAAGGAAACAACAACAGAGGGTTTGATTAAGGCATTGGAAAAACTATATGAAAAACCCTCGGTCTCAAACAAGGTATTTCTTATGAAATTTTTATTTAATATGAAGATGTCGGAAGGTGGATCTGTTGCAAACCATTTAAATGATTTTAATACAGTTACCAGTCAGTTATGTTTTGTAGGGGTAAACTTTGATGATGAAGTTAGGGCTCTTTTATTTCTGTGCTCATTGCCAGAAAGATGGAATGGTTTAGTTATGGCCATTAGTAACTCTGTCTCTAGATCTAGCACTTTAAAGTTTGATGATGTTGTTGGTGCTATCCTTAGCGAGGAAATGCGACCGAAAAGCTCTGGTGAGACATCAAGTAATGCTTTGAGTGCAAATTCTAGGGGAAGAAGAATGGAAAGAGGAAAGAGCTCAGGATATCGCAGTAAATCAAGGAAAGGCAGATCCAAGTCCAGATCGGGGATAGTGTGCTGGAAATGCGGAAATAAAGGACACCTAAAGAAATATTGTAGATCTCTGAAGGGAAAAGAAGGAGACGCACAACAAGAAAACAATCATGAAGCAAATGTGACAGGTGATGTGTTACAAGATGCTTTGATTCTTTCTTTTGAAAATGTTATTGATTCCTGGGTGGTAGATTCAGGGGCCTCATTCCATGCCACACCTAATAAGAAATATTTTCATGACTATGTTCAAGGAGATTTTGGACAAGTCCGTTTGGGTGATGATAAACCCTGTAAAATTGTTGGAATGGGTAAAGTTCTTGTAAAACAACAGAATGGAAATAAATGGCTATTAAAGGAGGTAAGGCTTGTTCCAGATCTGAGGAAAAATCTGATTTCAACAGGGCAGTTTGGCGGTGAAGGTTGTGTGACAACTTTCACAGATAAAACTTGGAAGGTCACCAAAGGAGCCCTAGTAATATCAAAAGGCGAAAAGGTTGGAACATTGTATTTATGCAATGGTATTTCTAACTCTATTAATTCTGTAACTTCCAAAGGAGCAGATGCAGCATTATGGCATCATAGGCTCGGACACATGAGTGAGAAGGGGATGAGATTCTTCACTCAAGAAATTTGTTGCCGGGTTTGAAGAATGTTGATTTGGATTTCTGTGAGAATTGCATTTATGGAAAACAGAAGGGAGTCAGATTTCTCAGAGTTAGGAAAGAAAAGAAGAGAGAAAAATTAGAGCTTGTGCATACAGATGTATGGGGCCCTGCTCAGGTATCATCTCTCGGTGGCTCTCGTTATTATGTTACTTTTATTGATGATGCAACTAGAAAAACTTGGATATATTGTATTCAGAATAAATCTGATGTATTTGATACTTTCAAGAAATGGAAAGCTTTGGTTGAGATTGAGACGAGAAAGAAGTTGAAGTGTCTCAAATCAGACAATGGAGGTGAATATTGCAGCAAAGAGTTTGATAGGTACTGTTCAGAGCATGGAATTCGCAGAGAGAAGATAGTTCCAAGAACACCACAAGGAAATAGTGTGTCAGAAAGGATGAACAGAATAATCATGGAGCGTGTAAAGTGCATGAGTGCAGGATTGCCTTTACAATTTTGGGCAGATGTTGTAGATACTATTGTTTATCTAATAAACAGAGGACCGTCAAGTTCCTTGGATGGTGGCATTCCAGAGGAAGCGTGGACAGGTAAAAAGGTAAACTACTCTTTTTTAAAGCCTTTTGGTTGTGAGGCTTTTGTCCATATTACTAAAGAAAATAGAACAAAGCTTGAGGCAAAATCAAAGAAATGTACCTTTATTAGATGTGGTCTTAATGATTTTGGTTATCGCTTATATGATTATGAAAATCACAAAATCATTACGAGCAAAGATGTAATATTCAATGAAAAGGTCTTGTATAAGAATCAGTTGCAGGAAAAGAAACAGGAAAAAGAAAGCAAGGAATACACGGTTCTTGATGAGATAACTGAAAAAGTAAAGGTGCCTCAAAATAATAATAATCAACAACCACAACAGCAGCAACCACCACAACAGCAACAGGCACCTCAAACACCTGAAAGTGGTGTTAGAAGATCTACCAGGATAAGTAGACCCCCTGAACGATACTCTCCTTCATTATATTATTTATTATTGACTGATTCTGGTGAACTCGAATGTTATGAAGAAGCAATGCAGGTTGAAAGCAGGAAGAAGTGGGAGCTAGCCATGGAAGAAGAGATGGACTCCTTAATGCATAACCAGACTTGGGACTTAGTCAAGTTGCCTGCAGGTAAAACTACATTGCAGAATAAATGGGTTTACAAGTTGAAGGAAGAAAATGGAGGAAAACAGAGGTACAAAGCTAGACTTGTGGTGAAGGGGTTTGCACAGAAGAAAGGTATTGATTTTGATGAAATATTTTCTCCTGTTGTTAAGATGACTTCAATCAAAACTATCTTAAGTCTTGTAGCAGCGGAAGATTTACATCTTGAACAGTTAGATGTAAAGACAGTATTTCTCCATGGAGATTTGGAGGAAGAGATATACATGCAGCAACCAGAAGGATGTGAGGTAAAAGGGAAAGAAAAATTGGTGTGCAGGTTAAAGAAGAGCTTGTATGGCTTAAAACAGGCTCCAAGGCAGTGGTATCTAAAATTTGACAAGTTTATGTCTAAACAAGGTTATACTAGATGTCACTCTGATCATTGTGTTTATCTGAAAAAGCAAAATGATGGCAGTTATATTATATTGTTATTGTATGTAGATGACATGCTTGTTGTAGGGTCTAACATGCAGGAAATAAATGTGCTCAAAATAAAATTGGAAAATTCATTTGCAATGAAGGATTTGGGAGCTGCAAAACAAATCCTTGGTATGAGAATAAGTAGAGATAGGAAAAATCGCAAATTAACACTGTCTCAGAATGAGTACATACAAAAGGTGTTGAAAAGATTTAATATGCAGAACGCAAAACCAATTAGTACACCTTTTGCTAGCCATTTCAAACTTAGTAAGGAGATGTGCCCCAAGACCTAAGAAGAAATGGACTATATGTCTAAAGTTCCATATGCATCAGCAGTTGGAAGCTTAATGTATACAATGGTCTGCACAAGGCCTGATATTGCACATGCAGTGGGAGTTGTAAGCAAGTACATGAACAATCCAGGAAAAGAACATTGGATGGCAGTAAAATGGATTCTCAGATATTTGAGAGGTACCACAAATCAAGCATTATGCTTTGGTGGTTCAAACATTACTCTACAGGGATATGTTGATGCAGATATGGCAGGTGACAGAGATAACAGAAGGAGCACTACAGGATATGTATTTACTGTAGGTGGAACAGCTGTCAGTTGGGTTTCAAAAATCCAAAGTGTCGTTGCACTTTCAACAACAGAAGCAGAGTATGTTGCTAATACAGAGGCTAGTAAAGAAATGATTTGGTTACAAAGGTTTATGGATGAATTGGGCAAGAAGAATGATATGGGCACATTATACAGTGATAGCCAAAGTGCCATTCATCTTGCAAAGAACTCAGCATTTCATTCCAGAACTAAACACATACAGCTCATGTACCATTTCATACGGTCAGTATTGGAAGATGGATGATTGAAGTTAGAAAAAATACACACTAGCCAGAATCCTGCAGATATGCTAACAAAAGTTGTAACCAGGGAGAAACTGAGATTATGCTCAATTTCAATTGGTCTTCAAGGATGACGATGAAAATGAGAAACAACCAGGTCCAATGAGGAGTCATTGTCCAGCAAATGAAGCAGCGGTGGAGTAGCTACAATCAGTCTCCAAGTGGGAGATTGTTGGGTGTGGAGCCTGATTATCTTGTTTATTTTGTATCACAACGTTGGACCCATGTACCTTAATGGGGCGGAAACGCCACCCGTAATTAAATGCTACCTGGTGGGTCTAGGGGGGGCGGCTGTGACTTTATGGAGCCCCCCCCTGGTGGGGGGTTTTGGGGGTAGCGCCCCCGAAGCTAAAAACAGATGTAAAATTGCCTTGTAAAAGTTATTAATTTCTAGTTAATCTAGGTCATTCATTAGGCGGATGATCTGACGGTAGAAGTTATGTTTAGTTTAGGGTTTTTTCCCTAGAAGGCAACTCCTCGCTTGTATGAGGGCATTGTATTGCGGCTGTGTATTGTATGTGTATTCTCAGAGAGAGAAATAGA
The DNA here is from genome assembly GCA_034641835.2 of Pinus albicaulis. NCBI lineage: Eukaryota > Viridiplantae > Streptophyta > Pinopsida > Pinales > Pinaceae > Pinus > Pinus albicaulis. Next base: position 740,603,309 of record CM076576.1, read on the forward strand.
TAGGGAGACTGTGAGAGAGAACAGAGGATATTACAATGGATATGTTGTAGGTTGTGTCTCTTCATTTTGTTGGATAATAGAAAGGAAGGACTGGCTGTTCAGGGTGGACATAGCCCAAACTGGGTGAACCACGTATATTTGTGTCTCTCTGGATTTATGTTTTTTGTGTGCTTTTATTTTCCACATATTTTATGTGTTGCATTGCTCTGTAATATATAATTTTCTAACAAGAATTATAAATAAGTAAATTCTAAATTGAAAATTCTAATGAGTGATGGCTTTTCACTTACGTGGCATGAAGAGGGTCCTTTTCCTAATAGCATCATCAAAGCCAAATACGCCAACACAATCATGATAACGTTTTATCTCGTAGTTGATTTTGCTACAAATCTCGGGATCAAGTACCATCCTCTTAATACAATAATGGAGCCCTTCCATCACCTCACCATCAAAATCAAAGGCACATTTGTATGTAAATGCAAGGTTGAGGAAGAGAGATGTTGCATGAATGGGTCGATGAAGAATCCTTGTCCACTGATTATCAATCACATCCCATAACATCATATGTTTATCATGACCAGCAGGACCCTTGTCTACATAATAAGAAAGAATGGCCTCCTTGGCCCTATCCATGGCCTCATACACATAAGCCATTGCAGGCTTCTCTCCATCTACCAATCTCAGAACCTTTACTATAGGTTCACTAATTGAGCACACTTCTTCTACTCCCTGCCAAAATGTCTCAATGTACACCATTTTTGCAATGGCTCTCCCGTCTTGTCTCCTGCTGTATCTACAATCACACCACTCATCATAAACAAACATTTTCTTTAACTCAAACTGGCATCGAAGCAAAGACTGAAGAGTAATATAGTTGGTGGAAAAACGTGTGATTGCAGGACTCTGCAACTCCTTGTTTCTGGTGAATCTCCTCATGAGGCTAAGAACAAAAGCATGGTTATATATAAACTTGGGGACATTCCTAGCCATATCATTCACCTCCTTCATGAAGGAGGAGTTTTCACATATCCTCAAGCAACAAATCGATACAATGTGTTGCACATGGAGTCCAGAACAATGTGTGGTGCCTCTCCATAAGAATCTTGCAGCCACATAATTACTTGCATTATCTGTTATGACTTGCACCACATTCTGCACGCCAATCTCTCGGATGAAGCCATCTAATAGCTCACATATCATTGTTGCATCTTTTATGTGTGTGTATGCATCCACTGATTTAATAAACATGGTACCTTTAGGAAAATGTACCAAGAAATTTAGAAGGGTCCTACCCTTCCTATTTTTCCAACCATCAGACATCACTGTGCATCCAGACACTTCCCATGTCTTTTTCAATTCTGTCAATCTAGAGTTGATGTCCTGCTTTTCTGCTTTAAGGAATGGCCCCCGCAACTCCTCATATCTAGAAATTTTGTAACCTGGGCCCACAACAACAATATCATCACATTGGCTGCAAAAATAGATTGGTTTTGGTGATGATGAGAGGAAATTCACTCCAAAAAATACATTTTCCCATAACTTATCAACTTCTAGCTTCTCCTTTTTTTTAACAACTGATGTTATGGAAGGTTGTGTTCCATTTCGTGGAACAAAAAATGATGACCTCCCACTCCCAACCACATTAACACTAGTTGTTGCAGGTGATGTTGTGGAGCCCCTCCCACTACCCTCAGCCTCAAAATCAGAAGAAGATATACCGAAAAATCTACCTGCACATTCAACCTTGTTTCCTTCTGCCTCTTCCTTCTTTCTGTCTTTTTCATCAATAGCTTCAAGAGCTTTTTGTATAAGCTCTGGACTAGATATTGTACAAAGGGGAACATCATGTCCAGAGAGTCTAGCCAAATGGCATTTCAATCTCGTAACCCCTCCTGCCATTTTTGTCCCACACAGTTTTCATAATAAATATGTCCAAATTGTCCCACCGTTAGGCTCCCCATACTCCCAAAATGTGTCCAAGGCTTTTGGCATATTTGACTTTTGTAGTGAACTAATTCAAACCTAGGGCACAAAAAAACAAAAAATTGGCATTAAACACCCATGCATAAAAATTTAAAAATAATAAGTAATAAGCATGTCATTAAAAAAAAAAATACTACAAGAATACAAATACATTATTTGACATTTGCAACGTGAATAAAAAATTGGCAATAAGAGGGTGCATAAGAATTTTAAAAAAAAAAATCAAGCTTCATGTCTAAATATGGACAAAACCCTTGCATTGGCTCATGGGCATGAAAAACATAGTAAATAGAAAAAAAAAAAAAAAGTATCACAATGATGGTAGGCAAAGAGGCAAGGATGCATAGCCCTAAATCTATAAAAAAAATCATATAAATATGGGTTTAGAAGAACATACCTGTTAATGGAAGAGATGGATTTTGTCTCAATGTTCTTCAATATTTGATGATGAAAAACTTCTTAGGTGCTGGTGATAATGGTTGTTCGATCACTAATTCCTCTTTGAAAACCTCCACAACGCTTTAGCATTCCTTCTCAACCACTCACAAACATAAATGAAAAAAAAAAATTCATTTTTCCATTTTCTAGCCACGGCCAGGAGAAGCCTGACGATACTTTCAATCGTCGCATGATATTTTCCAAAATATCGTCGATATTTCGGAAATATCACGATATTTTCTCGGTGATATTTCGTTTCCCCGAAAATACCGCGATATTTTCGAATATCGGCGGGATCCTAAACCTTGTGATTGTTGGCCATGGCCTATCCTTTTGGTCCAAGTCCATGGTCGTTTTTGCCAACATTCTATTGATTAGTGGTTGTCCAGGGGCTAACCCAATATTGAATGAGAAGTTTGACCTACCAAATTAATATATTTTGGGTCAATAATGCTTTTTATGGTTTCTATTTGTCGAGATGTTTCCGTTGATATATGGCACGCCATGTAATTCTTCACGGTTTGAGAGATATTCATGTTTGAAGTTTGTACCCCAGTAAGTGGGCTAAAACCCCATGGGGTTGGGGCATGGGTCATTGAAAAGTCATCATTAATATTTTATAAGCTCCTAAAATCCCTCCCACGTTCACTTGTTGAAACCCCTCTCAACTTAAGCGTTCATATATATTGTGATCTTCATTTCCTCCTTAGGGAAGAGATTTGGCCATCTGAAACAGGTCATCGTGGAATTTTCGCTCTAAATTTTATTCTACGAAGGCTCATAAGCTGAAATTTTTATGACGTGAATCCGAAATCCTGAGGAAGCTGCAGTAAAAATTTCAGATCAAGTTGCACAATATTTTTGGAGATATGATCTGTGGAAGTAAGGGTTTTTGCAGGCTCCTGAAATTCATCTCAAAGAATTGACCTTGGTAAATTCGTCATAACTCTCTCTCTGAGTATCGGATTGGAATGCCGTAAAAATTGATGGATAGTGCACAGTCTTTAATTTTCTCTCTATCAATTTTGGAAGCAAATGAATAAACAGTGACACATGGAACGTCGTACAAGTGCGCTCTGCTGAAACAGTCAATAATTAGGGCAGTGTGAGAAATTGGGTATAAATCTCTCTAGAAGAATCCAAATTGGGTCAGACCTGTGGCATTGGAAAGAAGACTCAAAGGACTACTATAGGACCAAAAATCAGATATTGAGGATCTAAAATAACAGAGATACACCAGACTCAATACCGAGCTCCTAGAATGCAAGAAAAAGCTAGATCATGTGTTGTCAAGGATTGCAAAGGACCAGACTTTCTACAGCATAAAAGCAAAACAAGGTGTAGCAGAGGGTAGCATGACAAGAGCAGCAACTAAGGTGCATAAAAGCAGTAAGAAGTTCATCATATGAAGTCTTCAAGTGGGCAACACTGCATACAATCATTGTAAAGGTATCATTGTACTTAGTCATTGTAAATACATTATTGTACAAATTGTACTAGTGTCTATCTGCCAAGGGTTGAAGAGGAAGTGTTGGGAGGTCTAGGATCATCATTAGGTGGTTGTGTCAAAGTTGGGGTTATGGTCTAGTATATCTTTTTCTTCTACATCATTCTATATCATTGTAAAGTGGACCATTTTCCCTGGTACGAGAGTCCATTCTTCTTTTATTCTTTTATAGGGTGGTAGGGTGGTTTTAGGGTGAGTTGTAGCTCATTGGGTGTTGGGGCATACTTTCAGTGACTACTGAAGAATCTCGGGCATTGGAGCGTCCATCCAGTGGGAGCTGGAGAAGAATTATTTTCTAGATTATAGGAAGTTGGAGCTTTATTTTCAATTGGAATTGAAAAGAATTATTAGAAAAACATTAGGTGGTTTTTGTCCCGAAGTGGGTTTCCACCTTAAAAATTGTGTGCATTTGTGTTCCTCTTGTTTGTTGCTATCATTGTACAAACACTGATAATAATTGAAGATTAACTAATGCTCTAATTGAAATAAATACTGATTCACCCCCCCTCTCAGTATTTCCAACAATTGGTTTCAGAGCTTGGTTCCTTCAATAGCAGTTTAACAGCTGGAAGGAGGTCATGGAGCATACCAAGAATGGTGTACCTTTATTCAATGAAAATAATTATGCACTTTGGAAAGGAAGAATGGAGGTCTATCTCTTGGCGCAAGGTTACGAAGTATGGGACACTGTTCAAAATGGATTTACATCAACCACGGATGAAAAAGGTAAGAAGAATTTGGTAAATGATGCAAAAGAAAAGAATATTATTATCAGTGGACTTATTGAATCTGCTTATCATAAGGTGTTGGGTTGCAAAACCGCCAAAAATGTATGGGACAAGCTTGAGAATATATATGCAGGTGACTCAAATGTCAAAGAAGCAAAGCTTCAAATCTATAGAGAAAATTTTGAGCAACTCAGAATGAAAGAAGATTGCAACATTGCTGCATACTTTCAATACGTTGATGAAATAACCAATACTCTGGAAGGATTGGGAGAGCCAGTTGATGAGAAGACTATTATACGGAAGATTCTTAGAACGTTACCGGGGAGATTCAACCCAAAGGTATCGGTCTTAGAATACAGTGCAAATCTGGACAAACTCAGCAAAGAGGAATTACATGGAGTTCTCATAGCATATGAAATGAGACTTGATGAAGAAGAGGGCACTTCGCATCTAGAAACTGCGTTTGTTGCATCTAAGAAAACCAATAAGGATAAACAACCTTCAATTGAAAAGACATGCACCTGCAAGTGTGAAGAAAAGGGAGATGATGAAGAAGGTCTTTCAGATGAATAATATGCTTACTTCACGAGAAAACTACAAATTGGTAAGGGACAATTCAAAGGTAAAATTCCATTGATATGTTTTAGCTTTAATGAGGTTGGGCATTTTGCAGCAAAATGTCAAAACAAAAGTAATGGCAACTCAAAAAGAAAGAAAGGCTTTAAGAAATTCAACAAGCAAGGATCAATGATGAGCTATCTTCTTTAGAGAGAAAGTTCCTTTTGGATCCTTGCTTGTTGAAACTCTTAAACAATTTTTCTTTTTTAAATTGCCATTACTTTGTTTTTATTTTGCGTCTTAACCAGATTATAGTTGAGCATATCAATGGAGTTTACCTTTGATATGTTCAGTACATGTGAGGTTGGGCATTTTACTTGAGAAAAATGTCCAAACAAAAGTAATGGCAACTCAAAAAGAAAGAAAGGCTTTAAGAAATTCAACAAGCAAGGATCCAAAAGGAAATTTCTCTCTAAAGAAGATAGCTCATCATCTCCAAAGAAGAAGAATGTTGTAGGAAGAGGTGTCATGATCGCAGGGGGAGTACTTGTGTTGCCATCAATGCCAAAGGGGGAGATTGTTGATCAGCGGTTGTCATTGATGTCAACCCAAGCAGCACCAAGGGCTAACCCAATATTGAATGAGAAGTTTGACCCAGAATATATTAATTTGGTAGGTCAAAATTCTCATTCAATATTGGGTTAGCCACGAATGTTGCCCGGATGTGTGATCGTATCCCCTTTGGCATTGATGGCAACACAAGTACTCCCCCTGCGATCATGAAACCTCTTCCTACAACATTATCTCCCCCTTTGACATCAATGGAAAAGGGTAACTCCCCCTGAAACACAACCATCCTGCGGACCTGTACACACTTCCACTCCATGACCTCCTTCCAGTTGTTAAACTGCTATTGAAGGAACCAAACTCTGATACCAATTGTTGGAAATATTGAGAGGGGGGGTGAATTAGTATTTCTTTCAATTAGAGCATTAGTTAATCTTCAATTATTATCAGTGTTTGTACAATGATAGCAGCAAACAAGAGGAACACAAATGCACACAATTTTTAAGGTGGAAACCCACTCCGGGACAAAAACCACCTAATTCTTTTCTAATAATTATTTTCAACTCCAATTGAAAATAAAGCTCCAACTTCCTAGAATCTAGAAAAGCATTCTTCTCCAGCTCCCACTGGATGGACGCTCCAACGCTTGAGATTCTTCAGTAGTCACTGAATGGATGCCCCAACACCCAATGAGCTACAACACACCCTAGCACCACCCTACCACCCTATAGAATAATAAAAGAAGAATGGACTCCTGTACCAGGGAAAATGGTCCACTTTACAATGATATAGAATGATGTAGAAGAAGAAGATATACTAGACCATAACCCCAACTTTATATTCTGAAAAAAGGAAAATCTAATGAGAACTTGGGAGAATCCCAAGCTTCTGGCGAAGATATTCCAATGCTAGCGAATATTTGATATGTGATTTTTTTGGTGCTGCTTGGAATCTTGCTACTTGTCCAACTGCTTGCATAACATCTGGTCAGGAGGCTATTACATATAGAAGACTACTAATCATAGATCTGTACAACCTTTGATCCACATCCTTCGATGAGTCGTCTATGCTCAATTTGCAACCAAGTAAAGACATCTCAAAATCACTTTGCACCTTTGTAGAAAAATTCTTACTTAGACGATCATCATTGCTACCAATTATTGTATCATCCTCTTTAGCTATTAGACATGCTTTAGTTGTTTCATCCAAAACATATATGTCGTTTGGAGCTCGACTTGCTGTAGCCACAATTTCACCATACACACCTTTCCTGATTTCACATTTCGTGGAGTTGAATAGTATTGTGTGTCCTTGATCACACATTTGTCCAACATTGAGCAGATTGTGATTCATGTTTTCAACCAATAGAACATTCTTGGCTAGAACATCTTTGCTTCCGAGAGTGACAGTACCTGATCCTATAACATTTGAAGATCCATCATTTCCAAAGGACACGGTTCCATCTTTCTTCTCTTTCAGAGATAAAAATTTATTTCTATCTCCAGTCATATGCGTTGAGCAACTACTATCAACATACCACACATCTTTGTTCTTTTGAGCCTTGAGAGCGAGAGCACAATTATCATTCTTCTTATTCTTCCATGTTCGTTCATTCTGTGGCTTCGAAGATTCTTCTGGAGGATTTTCAAGTCTGCAGTCTTTGGCTATGTGTCCAAAGTTTCGACATTTGTAACATTCAATATTATTTCTTAAATGTTCAAATCTATTGATATTTCGCTGAGCCCTGGGAGGTTCATATTTGACAGATCTCCTGGAATTGTATTCGTTCCTAGGGTACGTGCGACATTCTACAGATTTATGACCAAATTTTCCACATGAATAACAGTAGCCATAAAAAATATGTTGGTACCTGGATGGAAATTTTCGTCGAGGAATTGTCTTCTAAGGTTGTTCTTGCGAATCTTGTCCAATGAAGTCTTCATGCATGTCAGATCTCATAGGTTCATTGTATTTTGTTGTAGAAGGTCCTGCTTCTTCTTCTTTGTAACCAATGCCAGTTTTGTCATTGTAAGATCGTTGATTGTTGATGATTTCTTCCAATGCCCTTGAGTTGTTGGCATAGTTTTTCCTTTCTTCACTTCCTCATGCAGCGAGACTACTTGGGCTTCTAATTCCTCCCTTTCTTGGTTGCTTTCTTCCAACTTCTTTTAAAGTGACTCTTCAATGCATTTATGTTCTTCAACTTCAATTTTGATACCTTGAACTTGTTCTTCAAGAGTTTTGGAACAGATCTTCTCCGCCTTGAGATCTTTTATAAGCTTGATTGCTTCCTCATAAAATTCATCTATGGTCCATCCTTCTTCTTCGTTGTTTGATACCTCTTGCTTGTTGTGCTTGGCCATAAACAATACTCTCTCATTGGCTTCTTCTTCACTATCATTGTAAAGTGGACCATTTTCCCTGGTACGGGAGTCCATTCTTCTTTTATTCTTCTATGGGGTGGTAGGGTGGTGTTAGGGTGAGTTGTAGCTCATTGGGTGTTGGGGCATCCATTCAGTGACTACTAAAGAATCTCGGGCGCTGGAGCGTCCATCCAGTGGGAGCTGGAGAAGAATGCTTTTCTAGATTCTAGGAAGTTGGAGCTTTATTTTCAATTGGAGTTGAAAAGAATTATTAGAAAAGCATTAGGTGGTTTTTGTCCCGAAGTGGGTTTCCACCTTAAAAATTGTGTACATTTGTGTTCCTTTTGTTTGCTGCTATCATTGTACAAACACTGATAATAATTGAAGATTAACTAATGCTCTAATTGAAAGAAATATTGATTCACCCCCCCTTTCAGTATTTCCAACATATTCTAGGTCGATCTTGAGAGAACTCGTGGTTTTAGAGGAACCTACTTATGTAGGGGTGATCACTAGTGTATGGGGAAATCTGACCCACATCAAGTTGCACTTGTGTCTTACTACATGGTTATGAGTCATAGATTCTATACGTGGCCTTGAAATTGGTGTAGTATTCCTCAGATGGTTCTTAACATTGCAACCTCACAAAATAAACATTTCACATTTCTCAAGGAAATTCACATTTCCCAATCCAAGTGGCTTAGGAAGTCAAATTCAATTTGGTCTCAAAGTGTTCAACTTGATGAGAATATACCATGCCACTTTGATATTTTTCCAAATAGTGAAGGCATGATGACGTTATAGGTGGTCAAAGTTGGTCAGTATGTATAAGGCAATGTTGGACAATTTTCTGCATAAATTATGTCCAAGTTGGTCTACGAAAGAATAGGAACACAACCCATGTCTCAAATTTTCCAAATTCCCAGGGGTATTAGAGATCCATAAAATGATCATGATGATATGGTAGAGACAGTGATTATATAGCAATGCAGGGCATGATGTCGACAAGTGAAGATATACCCAAGTGAAATTTGGTCAAACAACAACAAACCTAGGTGGCACAATTGTCAAATTCATCAAGGTGTTGGAGATCAAGAAAAAAGGTGGCAATGTCAATTTATTTAAAGTCAAGTTAACTAGTCATTAGAGCCTTCAACTAACTATCTTGGAATTCAAAGTGGAACATTGTGATATTATGGACCAAAAGGTTGGTAAGTTGAAAAAAAAATAGCCATTGGAAATTCAAGAGATTCCTCATCAACCAAATTGAATTCTTCTCCACTAAGTCGATTTACTTCATGGACCAAGTTGAGAAACTATTGGCCATTCAAGTAGGACATTGGGCCTCCTAGCTACTCATTGGGTATTTTGGGGCTATTATTCATCTTCTTTTCAACTTCTAGGGACATAACAAAAGAAACATTAGGCTTCTTTGATTGTCTTGAGTCAAGTTGACCCCCTTGTGGAAAAATTATTCATGTAAATGTAATATTTTATCAAATTTTCTTAATCTTTGACATGGATGACAGTGAAATATTTTCCTAGCGGAAGACTCAAACAAGTTGTTAAAGAAAAAACTATAAATGCTAGTCTCTTCTCTAGATGATGTTGTTGTGTTTTTGTGAGATCATATGCCATACTAAAGAACTCCTTTTCTAAACCTTTGTGAAAGCATTGTGTGGGTTGGATTTTACTATTTTTCATTTTCTTGGTTATTGTTGTAACAAAAGTATAATCTAAAATAATTCACACTAAGTAATATAACACAATAGTTGGAGGAACAGTTTGTTTAGGGGCTACATACCCACATGAAGGAGGTAGACTAACTGCTAGTCTATTTTATCTCTTTGTTGTTGATCCAGGTTCGTCAGCGACCAGGTTTACCCATGATCTTTTAATTTTGTGATGTTGTTTAAATTTTATTTTGAAAGAGCATAAAGGAACACATGTGCATGTTGTAAAGAAGGGGAACAAGACAACCATTAGCAACATAAAAACACGAGACGTTGATAACGGATTTCACTCAGTGTGGGCTAGGTCTTCGAGTCTGGTGTCAAAAAGGGGTAGGCTGCTTCATATAGTGCTCGAAATGGGAAGATGATGTTCATACAAGGATGTGCCCTCAACATGAGTGGTTTGTCTCTCCATGATACTTTCCTCTACAGGAAGTCTCACTCACGATGGACCTCTTATTAGTGTGACATAATCTCACATGAAGCAAAAACAAGATCCCACAATGTGCATTAAGAAGGGATCTAGACACATAATACATCTCACAACATAATAAGGAAAAGACCTTCTAGCGGATGTTTTTGAGGAACCCCTTATAAAAATAAACCAGATATCTATTTGTAGCGGAGGTTTCTAGAAGAGGTTGGCGGGTGGAGGTTTTTGTGGATGTTTTTTGTCCGGTGTGTTTCTCATCATACACCACAACGGTGCATTTAACTATAAAATCACCAGTGCGTACTACAAATTGGCACACCGAGACACCGTGATACACAGATTCAAGCCTGATGCATCATAAAAACCCGCGCTAAACAAAAAACAGGACCGGTGCACCTCAAAAACCTGCGCACCGGAACAAGGTTAAATAATAAAAAAGTTACGGCCAAAAAATATGCATTTTCACTTCTTCAGTGCTCCAGAGCTCTCAAGCACCGGTGCGAATTTCCCTTGTGTGAGGCGCCTTGAAATCAGTGCTCCCATTGCACGCACTGTTGTTGTCCATTGTGTTGAGATTCAACAAGAAAAAAAATCAGCACCCACGGCTAGTGCATTAAGCAACAACACTAGGGTGGGGCCCACAGTGTTATTTTTGGGTGCATGCCTATTTTAGTTATCCCTTAATTAAGATGGGCAATAAATTGTAATATATTCTCAATGATGACTTGAAATAGTTAACTGAGAGTGATAAACTCAATTAGCTAGTGGATTTCGAGTTAGAGGTAGTTGGTGAGGCATGCAAAGTAATTCTAGTTGTAACAGAGTTCGAAGTGCAGTGGTGCATTAGTTAATGCAGGCTGTAATCAGTTTAACTCAGTTGTGCTTGTTGTAATTGAAGATACAATAGTGATAGTTCAAGTGAATTAAATATTAATTAATTCACAATAAGTGATCTCACATGAAACTGAGGATTTACTATTATTAGTTGCATGCATGTTAGATCCAGTGGAGACCCGGTTGAGTTCTAGGTGAAAGGGAAGTTGATTGTCAGTTGTAGGATTATTGGGTTGCACACATGCAACCAAACACCCATTGGAGTGCCTATGATACTTGCGCAGTCAAGGGAGGAAATAATTCCTATCTTTTAGGAATTGCATTCATCAGGGATTGCGTAAGCAAGGCAGGTTTTCCGGAGGCAGTAAATCGGCTATGTATTGGTCATTTTTTGTATGATAGTGTGAGACAATTAGCTGAGTACTAGAGGGCTCTTGTGAGAAGAGTTTTGTATGTAATTGTTTCATGATCCGTGCTAAATATACAATATAATATAGTGTGGTTTTTTAGCTATAATCTTTCCTCGAGAAATTATCTGTGTTGTGTGTGATTTGATTCTTCTTTACTTCATGTGATTGGCGATTGTGTTTTTAATTCCGCAAAATATTTGTAGAAGCAATTCAGTATTTAACTTTAGTACATTGTTAGATCAGGTGAATCCAAGATATACATGCATGTTGTATAATTTCTACATGGTATTAGAGCACAGGAAATTGCAGAAGTGAAGCAGGAGCTAAGTTTTTGACTGGATAGAATTCGAATTTGCAGAAAGACTTTCTTGGTGCTACAACTGATTCAAGATCGAAATGGCTTTCAATGGCTTGAGGTTGGATTATGCACTCGAGGGAAGTTTAAACTATATTTCTTGGAAGGACAGGATGGATGCAGTGCTCGAAGACAATGGCTTAAAGGAATTCATGGACACTGATGTTCCTAAACCCGTTGTGACAAATGTTGCAAATATTGATGCATGGAAAAAGAAAGTGAAAAAGGTGAGGAGGATAATGTTGGAGGGAGTATGAGACCACATTGTCTCAAGCCTCCATGGGAAATCCACACCATATGCAATTTGGAAGGCTTTGACGGATCTATTCCAAAGCAACAACGACCATAGTAAATTGGCACTCAAAGATAAACTCAGGAAGATCAAGATGGAAAAGGGTGACACCATTCCACAATATCTAACAAAGTTTGTCCAATGTTGGTATGAACTAGGGAGCGTTGGAATAACAGATGTTGATGATGATTTGGTGAGCTTGGCTCTCCTAGGACTTCGCAAGAGTTGGCACAGTTATCAATACTTTGTTAATGGAAGGAAAAAATTCCCAGATTGGAAACGATTGTGGTCGGATTTGGTGCAAGAGGAGTTCAGACGGAACACCAGAGATGGATCTTCATCTAAGAATGAAGATGAAGAGGATTGTGCTTTGGCTGCCAAGGAGAGGAAGGGGAAGGGGAAGAAATTCCATTCTAAATCTGAGTCCAAGAATGGAAAGAATTAGGACATGTCCAAGGTGAAGTGTTTTCACTGTCACGGGCATGGGCATTTTTCTACTAACTGTCCAAAAAAGAAGAAAAACAAGAAGGCTGGAGAATTTGCAGCTGGTGACTCTTGCCTCACAACTTGAGCTCGACTTCTCATTGGTTGCATGCATGGTGTTTAGTGCATTGGGATCTGTGTGGTATTTGGATAGTGGCACTTCCTTTCACATAATGGGAGACAAGGAAATTTGCAGTGACTTGGAGGAGAAATATCTCCAGATGCATATTGAAATGGGCGATGACTGGCGGTACAATGCTACCAGGATTGGTACCATCATCTTCCAAAGGAAGTCAAGTAAACCCTTTCAATTAAAAGATGTAAATAATGTATCAGGTTTGAAGAAAACTTTAGTCTCAGTCGCAATGTTGGAGGATAGAGGCTATGATGTTGTTTTTAGTGAAGGAAAAGCTTTCCTGTGACATAAAACAATAGGACAAGCCAAGAGGATATGGATTCAAGTTAAAAATATCTACAAGCTAGAGGTAGATAGCTGCGCAAAAATGATGGGCAAGGAAGATCAAGTGGTGAGCCAGAATGAGGGCAAATTATGGCACAAGAGATTAGGCCATCTTCACCATGGAGCCTTGAAAGTCATGCAACAGATTTCTACTGATCTTCTCAGGGGTACACTTGCTCAGTCAGACACATGCAAGGGATGTACTATGGGAAAATATGTAAAGGCCACCTTTCATGAGAAGGAGAACTGAGCTTCGGGGATCCTTGAGAGAGTTCACACAGACGTGTGTGATCCTTTGTTTGTTGCTTCGACAGCAAAACATAAGTACTATGTAATATTTGTTGATGATTATTCTCGTAAGTGTTGGATCTTATTCATGTAGAAGAAAGATCAGACATTCTCTAAGTTCTTAGAGTTTAAGGCAGTGGTGGAGAAAGAGTTGAGTAAGCAAGTGAAGGCTCTTAGGAGCAATAATGATGGAGAACACATCTCTAACAAATTCAAGAACTTCTGCAGCAAAGAAGATTTTTGAAGAGAACTCATAGCACCTTATAACCCACAACAGAATGGGGTCGCGGAGAGAAAGAACAGAATGATCGTGGGTGTAGCACGAGCGACGTTGCATTATCAAGGCCTACCGATGCATCTGTGGGCAGAAGCATGCAACACAACGGTACATGTGCAAAATCATTGTCCTCATAGGATACTTCGCATGAGTACTCTGAATAGGATTTCACTGGTAAGAAACCTGATGTTTCACACTTTAATATTTTTGGCTCATTTGTTTATGTGCATGTGACCAAGGAAGCCAGGAAAAAGCTGGAACCAACAGCTGAGGTTGGGATTTTTGTGGGGTACACTGAAACACCCCATAATTATCGTGTGTATTTTCCATACAGTATAATGATTGTTGTGCGACGGGATATAAAATTTGATGAGGAGAAATCCATGCGGTTGTCCCTTGAGAGGGAGTTGGACTTGCATGCAGAGGAGTAAATGTTGGTTCCCAAGGATGAGTTTCAAGATGTAAATCAGCCACATGAGGAGGTTCATGGACTGGAGGAAAATACTCATGCGGATCCATCCATCAGAAATGGCAGAAGGCGCACCAGGGAAGCTGATAGATTAAGACTTGATGCTGCGGAGAATGTGGGAGCCCCTACTTCACAGCACAGACAGAGACAGTCTCCTGATCGATTTATTGGATACATGGCTCTTATGATAAAATGTATTGTGATTTAACCATCTTCCTTTTATGAAGCAGTGCAACAACCAACTTGGGTTGATGTAATGGTGGAGGCGTATGACTCCAATGTCAAGAACAGTGCATGGGAAATAGTCCCAAGACCAGTCGACAAATCTGTGGTTGGATCGAGATGGATATACAAGGTAAAGCAAGATGTTGATGGGAGTGTGGAGAAATACAAGGCCATATTTATGGCCTGGGGATTCTCACAGAATGAGGGGATAGATTATGATGAGACTTTTGCACCTGTTGCAAGGTACTCTTCCATAAGATCCATCCTTGCATTCCTAGTGCATATGGGTTGGTGCATTCATCAGATGGATGTGAAAATTGTGTTTCTCAGTGGGATCATTGAGGAAGAGGTGTACATAGAGTAACCTGAAGGTTTATAGATCTTCAACAGTGAGTCGCATGTGTGCCAACTCGAAATAGCATTGTATCGGTTGAAGCAAGCCCCCCCTGCTTGGTACACTCGGATAGACAGCTATTTCACTGGACTAGACTTCACCAAAAGTGAAGCAGATGAAAACTTGTACCAGATTGTGGTTGAGGGTAAGATATTGATCATTTTTATTTATGTTGAAGATATAATTTTTATTTTTGATGAGCAACTGATACACTCATGCAAGGAGGATCTTGCAAGGGAGTACGAAATGAAGGACATGGGACTCCTTCATTATTTCCTTGGATTGGAAATATGGAAATGGGATGGTGAAATTTTTGTGTCTCAAAGCAAGTATGCAAAGGAGATACTAGGTAATTTTAACATGGAGAGTTGCAAACCCATGGATACTCCTATTCCAGGAAATCGGAGGAAAGAGGATGCTACTTCTAGAGAGGTAGTGGATACTATTGTCTACAGGTAGTTAGTTGGTTCACTAATGTATCTAATGAACACCAGACTAGACATTTGCTACGTAGTTAACCAACTGAGTCAAGTTATGGTTAAGCCTACCAAGCTCTTTGGAAGGCGGGGAAGCATGTCTTGAGATACTTGAGGGGCACATCAGAGTATGGTCTATGGTATAGACGGACAGAGAGAGTGAAGCTTCAAGGCTTCACGGATGCAGATTGGGCGGGCAGTAAATCAGACAGAAAGAGCACATCAGGAGGGATCTTCAACATAGGATCGAAAACAATTTCCTAGTACATCAGGAAATAATAATCTGTGGCACTCAATTCAGTAGAAGCATAATACATGGTAGCAAGTCAAGTTGCATGTGAGACTATCTGGATAAGAAATATCTTGGTTGGTTTGTTTGGTTCTCAGATGGATCCGACAGTGATTCATTGTGATAATCAGAGTTGCATTAAACTCTCGATTAATCCTTTGTTTCATTATAGGTCCAAGCATATAGATATCTAGTACCATCATCTCATAGATTGTGTGCAGAGGAGGATAATGTTGCTTTAGTAATTCCCACAGAAGATCCAAATGCAGATATTCTGACGAAGGTGCTCACCAGAAGAAAATTTGAATACCATAGAGACAGGATCAGGGTGAAGGATAATCCCTTTCACGTTGATAGGAAGTGTTGACATTCAACAAGAAAAAATTTCAGCACCCACGCCTAGTGCATTAAGCACCTACACTAGAGTGGGGCCCACAGTGCTATTTTTGGGTGAATTTCTATTTTAGTTATCCCTTAATTAAGATGGACAATAAACTGTAATCTATTCTCAATGATGACTTGAAATAGTTAACTGAGAGTGATAAACTCAGTTAGCTAGTGGATTTCGAGTTAGAGGTAGTTGGTGAGGCATGCAGAGTAATTCTAGTTGTAACAGAGTTCGAAGTGTAGTGGTGCATTAGTTAATGCAGGTTGCAATCAGTTTAACTCAGTTAAGTGAGTTGAATTCAGTTGTGATATTTGTAATTGAAGATACACTATTCAGAGATCAAGTGAATTAAATATTGATTAATTCACAATCAATGATCTCACATGCAACTGAGGATTTACTATTATTAGCTGCATGCATGTTAGATCTAATGGAGACCCAGTTGAGTTCTAGGTGAAAGGAAAGTTGATTATCAGTTGTAGGATTATTGGGTTTCACACATGCAAACAAACACCCATTGGAGTGCCCATGATACTTGCACAGTCAAGGAAGGCAAGAATTCTTATCTTTTATGGATTGCATTCATCAGGGATTGCGCAAACAAGGCAGGTTGTCTGGAGGCAGTAAATTGGCTAAGTATTGGTTAGTTTTTGTATGACAGTGTGAGACAATTAGTTGAGTACTAAAGGGCTCTTGTGAGAAGAGTTTTGTATGTAATTGTTTTATTATCCATGCTGAATATACAATAGAATATAGTGCGGTTTTTAGCTGTAAGCTTTCCCTAGGAAATTATTTGTGTTGTGTGTGATTTGATTCTTGTTTACTTCATGTGATTGGCGATTGTGTTTTTTAATTCCACAAAATATTTGTAGAAGAGATTCAGTATTTAACTTTAGTACATTTTTATATTGGGCGAATCCAAGATATACATGCATGTTGTATAATTTCTACACATTTGCCACCTTCTTGAATTCAAATTTTGGAAAACGGTGAGAAAATTTAGTTTTGAAAATTCTTCAGCAAATATGCCTCCTTGACGCCCAATTGTATAGTTATTTTACTTGTTTCTCCATAATTAAAATTTTTATCGGATTATATTTCTAAAAAAACTTAAAATTTACCCTTAAAAAAAAAAAAAAAAATCCCATGCAAAGCGCTCAAGTCGTTCGGCTCACACCAGTTCGCAGTGTTGCCTGTAAATTTACAGTGCCCACCGCGACCATTGCTAATGGAAACCGCACCAGTTCCGGTGCGATACCGAAAAGGCGCAACATGTTTTCTTTTCAAAACATAAATGGCAGTGTTGTCGGTTAACCGCCCGCACCGTTGACTATGTCCAAGTTCGGGAGTGCGGTGCGCTGACCAAATTATGCGCCCCAGGGCGGATAGTTTAGTCAGTGCACCGCCCTCCGGACATCTGTACATAGTCAATGGTGCGATCATTTAAATTACCGCACCGTTGACCATGTGCTGATGTCAGGAGGGCGATGCGCTGACTAAATTATACGCCCCGGGCCGCATAGTTTGGTGAGCGCACCGCCCTCCCGATACTGGTACATAGTCAACAATGAGGTCAGTTAGACAACTGCACTGTTGACCGTGTAATGATTTTAGGAGGGTGGTGCACTGACGAAACTATTCGCCCCGGGGCGAGTAGTTTGGTCAGCGCACCACACTCCCGAACTTGTACATAGTCAACAGTGCGGTCGGTTAAACGACCACACCGTTGACCATGAATTAATGTTGGGCGGTACATTGACGTAATTATCCGCCTCAGTATGGATAGTTTCATCAACGCACTACAAGAGAAAGTACATTTCATGTTGTGTGGTGCGCTGAAAATTTCCAGGCACACTACGGACGGTGCACGATAAAGCAGACGCACCGGTACCGATGCGTGACTGTTTTTTTTGGCGCACCGACTGTTTTTTTTTAATATATATATATTTGTAAATACATGTCTCATTTGAATATATATATATATATATATATATATATATATATATATATATATATATATATATATATATATATATATATATTATATATATATATATATATATATTGAATCATTCAGCGACGTCAAAGGAGAGAAGAGAGGGAATAACAAGAACATATGGCGAACCAGTATAACGTGGTTCACCTGTGGGAGACACGAAAGAGGTAGAGACTTATGTACCTTCACCCTATTACGGCATCCACCCAATTTCTCCTAAGGGAGGTAGGCCTCCTAAAGTTATATGAGGATGCTACATCCCTGAAGGGCCATAATGGGTTATTTTGACAGCTCATTTTTAGGTGGAATGCCCACCGACAGGATTTTCGGGTTGGTCATAACCAGTGGTACATGCCCACCAAGGAGGGAATATATTCTATTATTGGCCTATCTATGAGAGGGTAGGATTTTCCATCGTTCTGATAGGTCTTCATCAACTATGCAGCAGGGATTCAGTTGGTGTACTCCGAGAGATACATTAGTGTCGATATATTGTCTTCTACAGATTTTCAGGTCTCGAGTGGTCAGTGATGTATTGCTTCCTTTGGTGCAGAGGAGGTGAGGTGCCTCTCACTAGTGTCATCAACCATTTCAAACCATACCAGTGATGGGAAACACATTAGTTTCCCGCTTTTATTTTATGTTGATTCTTTATTACAGGCGTCGCGGCTTGTGAGGTGGTCTACGATTTTTTTGTGACAGTTCTGTATAGCTTTAGATAGATGTCGTTCTTAGGCACAAGGGAGAGTGAAATTACCTTTTGCTTTAGAGTTATTTTATTTATCTTTTGAGAGGTTTCCATAGACTAGGCATACTTTTTTTTGGCAGCCTTATAGGCCAATGTTACACGTACGAAAGGAGATGTGGAGCCAGATGATGCCCAAGAGGGGCGAGTCTGACTTTTCTGTAAGGATATCTCATGATGCACTGGAGTTGTTATCCAGTGTTGATGATCACGCCTTCGTTCTGGTGCCATGTCTGTATGTTGGTTTGGATTAGCGAGGGTGTGCCAAGATCCTCTTCACAGATGATGAGTCGCCAGATGAGAGAGGTAATATTAGTATTTTCTTTAAATTTATTCTAACACGTTCTTTAACTTGTTTTTATTAAATTGTTTAATGAAATTGTCTAATTATTGTTGTGTACTTGTATATATTTTGTAGATATTGGGTCATTTGTTGGCGATGAGATTCCACTGCTACCAAATGATCCAGGTGTAGATCCTGCTGACAATCAGGAGATGGCAGATGCAGAGGATCAAGCCAATGACAAACTTGGTCCTCATGATCATGCGCAGGTACCGGTGGGTTTGAGGCGTAGGCCTGACACTAGATTTAGGATGGAGTCGGGCGACCAACTCTATTGAATCCTAATGGAGGAGGGATTCAGTTCAGTCACTATCAGAGAGATACAGGTTGATGATAGGCTGACAACGATATGGAGAGGCATGCCACATTATATGTTGACCCTGATGCAGCATATCGTTGGAGCTACCAGATTACTGGCACGAGCGAGGAGGGTCAGTCGACGTAGGCGTGGTGGAGATGCAGTGTGTCAATAGTCAAGCAATGCATCATATGATGATCACGATCATGGGAGTTATCATCATTCAACTAGTACTCCACCTCCTCTTCCACCTCGCACCGGAGATGAGCAGCTTGCAGTATCCAACAGTCATGATCATGAGCAGGAACTTGATCCCGAGGAGGGTGCAGGTCCATCGACTGAGAAAGCCACCACACCATCCATAGATCAGCAGGTTGGACCATCCACGTCGAGTCATCATGAGCAGGCAGTTGATCCTGATGAGCATGAGGTACCTCCATATCAGCAGGCACGCGATGTGATGATCGGCATCTATCTAAGCATGTCGAGGCTACACCATCGACTGAGCATGCCTCGAATAGTACTATTATTGATGTACCACCATCTAATATTTGACATTTATATGCAATTATATTACAATTGTATATTTTTGACATTATATATATATATATATATATATATATATACACACACACACATCATGATGAACACCAACATGTAAATTAAGTACAACTGCAACATGAACATAAAATACACAGACCTTATATATATATATATATATATATATATATATATATAAGGTCTGTGTATTTTATGTTCATGTTGCAGTTGTACTTAATTTACATGTTGGTGTTCATCATGATGTGTATATTGTTAGGTCATGTTAGATATGTTCATTTAATGTGCAGCTTGCAGATAGATGTGGATGTGATAGCAGTTATTTGACATGAGATGTATATTTGATGTTTGTGTTGTGATGATGTTATACAATGCTTGTGTTTTGTTAAATGATCATTATCACGATGATTAGATGATGTTAGCAAATTTGAATGTGTTTTTTAGTCGAATATGATGTTTTTACGATGGTTATCATGATCGTGATTTTTTTTTTATATTAAATCATGATATTTATTAAATATTATGTTGTGGTTGTAATTGAAATTTTAATTTTAATTGTATGTAAAATTGTAAAATTATAATTGTATTTCTAATTGTAATTGTATATAAAATATTTGTAAAATTTTAATTGTAATTGTAATATTTAATTTATTGTGAAATGATTGTAATTGTAATTTTAATTGTAATTGTAAATGATTTCAAATTCAGTAAAGCTTTGAAGTAGAAGACCACAAAGATTCTTTCCTTTGTCGTTGTAACCTATGGAAAGGATGGAGGAATGACTTTCTGGTGAAACCCTAAGATGGTGGCCGACCTGGTTCGACTTTGGATCGACATTTGTGGTGGCTATGGACTAGTTTTGTGCCTATGGTTGTTATGCTTGGCTTCTATGTTGCACACAGACCTCGGGGTTGAGGTTTAATGTTTTCTTGCGGATCCTTCAGGGTTACTATTGGCTTCGACAATTTATTTTATCGGTGAATGTTCGAGATTTCTGTGTGGGGTCTGGTTGGCTTCCCGGGACCGCATTATTGGCTTTGAACATCTGCTGGGAGGAGACAGACTTGCTCAGAATTTTTTGCACTTCCTCCACTGACTGTTTACCTGTCTTCTCTGCAGTCGGGATGGGGCCCTATTATTGATGCTTCTTGGCACACAGATCTCGGGTCACGTTTATTTTGTTCCTCGGTGTTTATCGGCCCTCTTTTTCCATGGTTCTTGGTGTCTTGCGCCCGTGACTTTCGGCTGGATGCTGTCTGTGAGAGGCTATTTGAGGTGAACCTTTTTTTTTGCTGCTCTCTCTACTTGTGGTGACTTGGAACCCTACAGTTGTGCGAGGGGTTTACACTCTACCCAGGGAACATTTGTTCCATCTACTGGCCCGAAGCGACCACTAGCCGGCCAGTGCGGGCCTGTCAATATTTCTATTCCTTTTCTAAGTGACAGTTCCAGCTTGGACCACCTGCCTTGCTGGACGATATGGGGGACTATGACGACGAGGTGGATTATTCGGAGGATCCACTGGGTGGGGTGGACATCTGGGGTCATCAAGCTCACGTGTAAGGGAATGAGATGGATGACCTGGACCCGGCTCCTAGTGTTGCGATGCCAGATCAGATTTCTCTTGTTGCAGTGGAGGGTAGCTCATCGCCCATGGGTGTGCTCGATCAGTTCAACTTTAACACTCCCTCACGCGCACAAAATGGGATTTGGGGCTTTTCTCTGGCTGAAAAATCTCACTTAGCTGAGGTCGATATTGGGCTCTCGGAGCCATATTCGAATGCTATTTATCAGAGTATTGGAGAGGCTTCACTCTCCTTTGAACATCTAAACATTGGGGGTGCTTATTCTCTTAGTGGCCCTGCGCTCTGCGAAGCTGCCTATGCGGGTGTGTCGTCTTGTGGATTAGAGGCGGGTGTTGCATCTTCGGCTTCGGGCGCATTCACAAATATTCCGGTGATCCCCCCCATCTTGGAGAAATCGAACTCTTCATCTGACTCTGACACATCCGCTAAGCGAGATCTGGGTCGCATAAACAAAGGTAAGAAGACTCAAGTCACCAAGTGCATGAATAGCATTTTCATAAATTTCAGTCCTGAGAACGGTATGAAAGATTGGGCTCATACTTCGGCATCCATGGTGGTTGGAAGGGTCCGAGGTCAGAAATACTATAATGTGCAACTGCAGCAATGGACCAAAGAAATTTGGGGCGGATCGCTTATAATTCTGCGAGAGGTTCATGTGCTGACAAAAGGATGGTTCTCTCTCACCTTCACACAACCGGAGAAATCAGACTGGGCTCTTAAGCACTACTGGCATTTGGAAATGCACCCCGTCTACCTGAAGCGATGGGCACCACTTTTTGACCCCAACAAGGAGAACGCGGGCGCGGGTCCTATCTAGCTTAGATTGCCTGGTTTT
This sequence comes from Pinus albicaulis, assembly GCA_034641835.2. Taxonomy (NCBI): domain Eukaryota; kingdom Viridiplantae; phylum Streptophyta; class Pinopsida; order Pinales; family Pinaceae; genus Pinus; species Pinus albicaulis. The sequence goes on from CM076576.1 coordinate 740,625,620, forward strand.
CCCGAGCACTTATGGACTGAGACTGCCCTCAAGTTCATTGGGGGTCTATTTGGAATTTACCTGGACCATGACCGGTCCTATCTGAACTCGGGCTGTGGCTCGAATACTGATCTTCTTGGAAATTCATGATGGGCTTCATGATACCCTCAACATTCTCTTCGATGGGATGATGTGGCAACAGGTGCTTGAATACGAGGGTGTTCTGTTTCATTGCAGGAAATTCCACGAGGTGGGGAATTTGTACAAAGAATGCCCAAACATGGGGTTTGCTTCGACTGTGGTCAATAAATCCCGGATGGTGGCATCCCAGACTGAGCCTATAATCATTTCTGATCGGGTATCGAAAGGCAAACAGATGACTGCGTCGGATCCTCCTTCGGAGGTTGTGCTGGCGATGAATCACATGCCTCCATCTTGGCTAGTAACACACCCTAGATCGCATGCTTTGGTCACTCATGAGTCCGCCCAGCGATCTACGACTATTCTGGGTACTAGTCCTATCTCCTACTCTTTGCATTCTATTTTCTCATCTAATTTATCATCTATTTCTCTTCCTTGTTTATCATTTGGTTCCACTGCTTCCACTCTATCTCAGAGATACCCTTCGATTTGCTGCAACATTGCACAAGCTCCACCCTCCTTTACACCCAATATCCAACACACGTCAGCTGAACCTAACCCTTGCCAATCATCATCTCGCTCTGAGTCATCCAATTCGAGACATAATTACTTTCTGCGATCACTCACCCAACCTCATTCTGAGGCTTCTTTTGGCATCGGTCCCGGGCCTGGATGCCCCCCTAATAAGTTAAGAGGTCGTCCATCATCCATGGCGAAAGCTATCAAGAGAGAAAACTATGAAGTGGAGGTTGGTACTCAATCATCCCTCATGAGGGTCCTTAGAGCAAGGCGACCCTATCCAGGGGTTACCTCATGATTAGTCTCTCATACAACTGCAGGGGATTGGCCAACCCCGATAAGAGACTGGCTCTGAAGGATCTTCTCGCACAAAATCCTATTGACATATTATTCCTACAAGAGACTTTAGGGATGGAATTGGGGTAACTGCTATCCTAAAATCTCTCCCTCCAAACTGGTCTTTCATAACTTTGGATGCCCACGGAAGATCTGGTGGTTGTGATATGGGTATTAAGTGCAAAACCTCCCGGATGATTAATTGTTGGGGTCGGGCTGGAGTTCTTGGTATGGATATTATATTTGGGCATTCTGAGCAGGTGTTCACAATTATTAATGTTTATGGTCCCTGTATCAATAGAGAGGCCTTTTGGCACTCTCTACTGGCCTGCTTCATTTTTTCATCTCCTCACATTATCTTAGGTGGTGACTTGAACTTTTCATTGGGTATCTCTGAGTCTTGGGGCACTTATGCCACACCTGATCCACTAGCAGAATTCTTCAACTCACAGCTAGTGAATTCAGACCTCATTGACATTCATACCACCAGGATTCAACCCACCTAGAGGAATAGGAGGACTGGTGATGTGGCCCTTGCGCACAGATTAGATATGTTTCTGATCAAGCAGCCACTTCTTGGCTCACTTGCTCGTGCCCGAAAATGGGTGGGGCATTGAGGAAAGTCTGACCACTCGCCTATCTATCTGGAATTTTGAGTGTGGTCCTCACCGGGCACGAACTCCTTTCAAGTTTAATTCCAGGTGGCTTCAAGACCCGGATTACCACTCATTGGTTTCACAAGCCTAGTTGCATTATCATCAAAGGCCTGATTTGGACCCTGCCAAGGTCATAAATGAAAATATCTCCCGCATCAAGCGCCTGACCATTAATTGGGCAAAGAATAAGAAGCGTCAGGAGAGAGAAGAACTCAATCGAATTGATAATGAAATTTCTCATCTCAATAACTCGGGCCTTGATGGATACCGATCAAACTCCTCCAAGGAGCATCTTATTACACTCGAATCTGTAAAGGCAAAGCTCCTGAGACAAAAAGAAGAGGATTGGAGACTTAAGAGTTGTGCTATTTGGTTCCAGGCGGGTGATGAGAATACTAAGTTTTTCCAACAACGTGAAAATGGTCGTAGGTTTGCTAATACCATTTGGGAACTGACTGATCAGCATGGTTTCGTGGCCCGTACTGAGTCACTATTACATGCTATGGGCACTATGCACTTCACTAACTTATATAGAGCTCCACTGAATATGGACTTTCCTGACATCATGCATATTACCCAATCTTTCGGAAGATATGTGGATCAGGACCAAATTGATGACCTCAATGCACCTGTTTCTATGGGCGAACTAGAGGGAGTTTTGAAATGGTTCAAAAAAGACAAAAGTCCTAGGCCTGATGGCTGGCCCATTGAATTTTTCATTCACTTTTTTGACCTAATGGCACATGACTTGTTGATCATGATTGAGGACAGTAGGGTGAAAGGCAAAATCTATGATGGCTTCAACTCTACTTTTATTGCGCTCATTCCTAAATCGGATCATCCATCTAGCTTTCATGACTATCGACCCATATCCCTCTACAACTACATTTACAAAATCATATCTAAAATTATTGATAATCACAGCAAGTCGTTCCTTTCCTCCCACATCGAAAAGGAACAATTTTCTTTCCTCCACCATAGACAAATACATGAAGCTATTAGCACCGCCCAAGAAGCCCTCCACTCCATCAAAACCAAGCGCCTTAAATCCACTATACTCAAGATATACCTGACAAAGGCTTTTGATCAAGTGAATTGGAGCTATCTGCATCTCATCCTCATACAAACTGGCTTTCCCCATTCATTTATCAATTGGATTATGGGCTGCATTTGTCATGCTTCTTTTAGCATCCTCATCAATGGTACAACATCTGATTTCTTTCATGCGGTGTGGGGATTGCGCCAAGGTTGTCCACTCTCTCCCCTATTGTTTGTCCTGGTTATGGAAGGGCTCTCTGTCCTAATTAAAAATGCTAGGATCCAGGGGACCATCCATGGTCTCTTGATCAATGACATCGTTCGCCTCACTCATCTACTATTTGTGGATGATGTTCTAATTTTTCTGGATGGCACTAGATAGGACTCGATTTAATTTGATAAGATACTCCAATGTTTTTGCAGAGCTACTGGTATGATTCCTAACGGCCTCAAATATACTGTTATTATGACGGGTTGTACTGATCAGGAACAGGGCACTGCCATGGAACTATTTGCATATGTTTGAATTGATATCAGTGTTGGGCTCAAATACCTGGGATATCATATCAAACCAAACGATTACAAGGTCAATGATTGGTGCTGGCTCATTGCCAAAGTTGAATGCAGGATCAATGCTTGGTATAACCGTTCGCTATCCAGAGCGGGATGTTTGGTCCTCATAAAATCAGTGCTTGAAGCTATACCTGTCTACTGGATGACCTTGGCTTGGATACCTATTGGTATTACGAATAGAATAAAATTTATTTGCAGACATTTTCTATGGCGCAACCAAGATAAGGATTCTACTTTTGCTTGGATTGCATGGGAGCATATCAACATTCCCAAAAAATGGGGTGGGTGGGGGATCAAAGATATCCATCTATTTTCGAAAGCCCTTGCAGCAAAAATGTGTTGGCATTTAACCTCTGGACACAGCCTCTGGAAAGAGGTCATTGTTGCTAAATATATTGCGCCCAGAAGCACACTTGATTGGATCAGGGACAGAATTGGACTGCCCTCGGGTGCATCCATCATTTGGAAGGCGATCACTAAAGCGGCGCATATCATACAGAGGGGATTATCATGGCAGATTGGCTCCGGGGAATCAGTGAGAATTGGATCAGATTCTTGGTCTGGAAGCGATGAGTTCTACAAACTTCTAGATTACATATTAGAGAATTTGGCTCGCCGAGACATAATTTACATTTCTCAGATCGCGGATCCTGTGCACACAACCTGGCACGAACAAGCCTGGTTTTCGGCGGATTATCTTGAGATTCCATGCAATGGTCACCGGGTGTGGCTGAATTATATTTGGGTGCTCAAAGCATCTCACATTCGGATCACTGATCGAGATGACCAGTTAATCTGGGCTTGCTCACCTAATGGACAATATTCACCAAAGCTTGGGTACCTGGCTCTCATCCAGCACAAAGAACCCCCCCAAAAATATTGGTGGTGGCGAAGCATCTGGAAACTAAACGCCCCGCATAAGCACAAAACTTTCTTCTAGTGTATTTTAAACCATTGTGTTCCCACTATGGATTTTCTCCGTCGCCGTGCTATCCATGGGTCGTCTCGCTGCTGTTATTTCATGTCCAATGGTGAGGACACCCCACATTTATTCCTTCAATGCAATTATGTATTGGGTATCTGGACACAGATTACTACTTCCTTTGGCTGCATTCTCCCCTGGCGGGGTCTTACTCTCCTGGATGCTTGGAAAATCTGGTGGCAGTTGAACACTAACAGTCTGAGGCTGCGAAATCTCCCTTTGATTTTTGCATGGGAGATATGGATTGCTCGCAACAAATTCATTTTCAATGGTCGGCCAATACATTTCGATCACATATGGACCGCAACTTTAGCCACCTACAATCTCATGCCTTAAGTGAAAATCCACAACCCTCCCATGGTAGCTATCCCTGAACGGATTGATCGCAGTAGACCTTGGGCCTACTTTGATGGTGCGGCCACTTCTCAGGGATGTGGGCGGGGGGGGGGCGCAATCCTTCAATTAAATGACAACCACCATTATCAACTTCGCATGGGATTGGGACCAGGCACTAACAATTACGCAGAACTTCAGTGTCTTAGACTTCTTATGGTATTTTCTAGGGAAAAGCTCTGCAACACTATCCAGATTTTTGGAGACTCTCTTCTTGTGGTCAATTGGTTCAATGCACATGTTGTTGGTCACTCGCACACACTATCTGCTCTTCTGCGGGAGGTTTGTCATCTCAGGACTCTATTTGACATCATCTCTGTGGATCATATTTACAGGTCTCGGAACTATGTGGCTGATCAATTGTCCAAAGAAGCCACGGAGTTGACATGGGGGACATGGCACATTTCTGAGCAGATTGGTGACCAATTTTACAGATTTTTCCATCAGACTTTTATTGATGAGGCACTGGATCAGAGGGTTGTTTGATGAACAGCCTCGTTGGGGAGATATTTTGTTCTATGTTACTCTATCTTCCCATTGACTTATTATCAGCATTTACATATTTGTATTTATTTTCTATTTCTGATTCCTGTAAGTTATGCACCGAACTTACATGTGATGTTACAGGCATATGATTATGCATCAGCTACTCTGTTTATTATTTTTATGACATGGATCATCTGGATGCCTGTATGGCAGTTTATGGTTTTCTGAAAACCTGGTTTTGTAGAACACTACAAGCAAATGTAACATGTAACTTATCTATCAATGAAAAATTACGAATTTTTCCTTTGTGAAAAAATTGTAATTGTATATATGTAAAATTGTAAAATTGTAATTGTAAGTGAAATTGTAAAATTGTAATTCTAATTCTAAATGTATGTAAAATATGTGTAAAATTTTAATTGTATTAATGTGAAATGATTGTAATTTTAATTGTGATTGTAAAAGTAATTGTAATTGTATGTAAAATTCTAAAATTGTAATTGTAATTGGATGTGAAATTGTGATTCTAATTCTAATTCTAAGTGTAATTCTAATTCTAATTCTAATTGTATGTAAAATATTTGTAAAATTTTAATTGTATTAATGTGAAGTGATTGTAATTGTAATTTTAATTGTAATTGTATATATGTAAAATTGTAAAATTGTAATTGTAATTGTAGGTAAAATTCTAAAATTGTAATTGTATGTAAAATTCTAAAATTGTAATTGTAATTGTAATTCTATGTGAAATTGTAAGATTGTAATTCTAATTCTAATTCTCATTCTCATTCTAATTCTAATTCTAATTCTAATTCTAATTGTATGTAAAATATTTGTAAAATTTTAATTGTATTAATGTGAAATGATTGTAATTGTATATATGTAAAAATTGTAAAATTGTAATTGTATGTAAAATTCTAAAAGTGTAATTGTAATTTTAATTGTAATTGTATGTGAAATTGTAAAATTGTAATTTTAATTTTAATTTTAATTCTAATCGTAATTGTATGTAAAATATTTGTAAATTTTTTATTGTACTAATGTGAAATGATGGTAGTTGTAATTTTAAGTGTAATTGTATGTAAAATTATAAAATTGTAATGATAATTGTAATTGTATTGTGAAATTGTAAAATTGTAATTGTAATTTTATGTATTGTTATCATTCGATTTTATTAAAAATTTTAAATTTTTAAATATGTAAAATTGTAAATTAATTGTCAATTTTGAACCATAACTACCGTAAGTAAAATGTATATCATAAATATTGTTAAACTACCATAGTTGTAAAATTGTAAATTTGTATGAGTATAAATAATTGTAAAATAATAAATCTAGAATAATATGAATTTTTGTAACATAATAAAGTTTAGAAAATAATGCAAATAAATTCATGTACTTTAATTATCATTATTTTATTATGATCTTACATACAAAAAAAAAACTTTATGCAGTACGCCATTGTTTTCGAGATCAACATAATTGCAAATTATCAAGTGAAATGATTTTAACATTAACACAATGAAAATTACCAATTAATTCAAAATACATATTATAATGTTTCGAAAAAAGAAGTCTTAGTTATAAGGTAATTAAGTCCTCTTCTTTATAAAAACCCATCTTAAAAAGTATAAATGATGAAATAACACATGAACCATAACACTCTCAGTTCTCATGATAACCCTCATTATCTTCCAGTTCACTTGGTATGATAACACTATTGTTCTCAAAAATATGTTTTGATCTAGGGTCATCATGTCTCAATACAAACCACCAATCCCTATCCAACACATCTAGGTAAAAAAACACCTAGTTGCAGTGTTTGGGGAAAACAAAGGGTTCCTTAGCTTCATCCCACCTCTTTCTAGAGTTGATAAATATCAGTCTACTATCGTGATTTTCCTTTACATTATTCCAATCAAAGGTGTCCCACCACTTGCACCTAAACATAACACATTGGAAAGAAGAGAAAACCACTTCAATGATCTCTTGTACCTTTCTAACATAACCTAACATCCCTCGTACTAGGTTTTGATCATGGTGGCTAGATCGACTAGATTGATCGAACTCAACTTCCACTTCATAGTCTTGTGCCATGTGTCCATCATTGGCGTTTTCTGTGTGAAAATGGTGTCCATATGCCCACATAGATGGGAATAAATGCACCTATAAAAAAGTTAAAAAATCATAGTGTCATGTGTCTTATAATAACCCAACAGTTAAAATATAAAATATAGAGGTAGCTACATTTCAAAGGTACATTATTAAGTTTAAATTGTACATAAATAGATTATTATTGAGTGGGTGCACCCAATCCCTATGTTTAGCGCATCCTCTTCAACACCCAGGTAGTGACCGGTTGCACCGTATTTATCTTTGACTTGGTCAGCAACCCAAATGTTGGGCATATTTTTGGCATATTTTCTTTTAAATGATCAGGATAAGGCACACTTCTACCATTCAACCATCTGAATTATTTCCTATCACTGTCCCATTTCATCCTCTTTGTTCGTACAATGCGACCCACGGTTGTGTTGCTTCGGAATTGTAAAGAACAAATTTATTGATTGCTTCAATTTATGCATTCGCTGATGAAATAAAACAGACATATAGTACATATGAGATCAAAATATACATTATATCGAAGTTCAACATGAATATTTACTTTGTGTAAATTTGAAAAATCACAAGTGGCTTACTCTTTATCAAGCTTCTTTTTCCATTCATTTGGAGCAGCTCCCCTTCTCTTTTGTCTTCATCCCTTTCATCGTCCCAAATCACTGCACCTGGTCTATTGTCGATTTTCTTGATCTACTCACTGGCATAATAGAAAGATTGATACGATATGTACCCCTCTGCCATAGACCCCTCGAGTTTTTCTCTTTTTCGAACAAAACCTTTCAATTTCTTCATGTACCTCTTTAGGAAGAACATCCAACGACAAGAAACCACCCCAACTAATTCAACCTCATCTACTAGGTGGATTATAAGATCAACCAGCAAGTCCAGGAAACTCATCGGTAGTTCCTTATCAAACACACAAACAATCTCAACTATCCCTTGATGCCACCGTGGAATGCTAGCCACATGAATCTCCTTTGACGTGATCCAACGTACAAATGCAGATAATTTAGATATGGAACGTCCTAGGTCTTGGGGGAATTCATGTTTAACACACCCACACATGAACTAAGGATAATGACACTGCAAAATTATAAACACGTGTAATAATATACAAAATTAGTTATGTTTTACGATCCCTGCATGGGATAAAATTTATTAATATAACAAATTTTAAAATCATGCTTTTGACATTATACGTACTCTTATAAGATTCAAATGATCATATGATTTCAACCCCGAAAAATGGTCATCCACGGTGAAGCAATGCCGAAGTGAAGACCCGTATGAAGATGGCACCCTCACACCCATTATAACTTCCTTTGCCAAAGAAAGATCATCTTTTTTTAAAATCCATGGGACATCACCTTCTTTGAAATACCATGAATTAGAGGGACCAACACGTGCCTCTAATCCTGTACTTTCTAATTGTCTTGGCCAATGTTTATTTAAATAGTTTTTGAAGTAATAAGATCTTTCCTAATAGCCAATGTGCCACTATGTTTCAATGATATGTGCCTCCATAAAGAAGATGAAACATTTTTAAATATATGCATGGGATCTAATAAGTGGGTAATATTAAGATTCTCCCAATATGGGAGGTTATAAAAGATAGATCCTTTTCATCCCAATGGACAATTTCTCAACATAGGTTTCAAAGAATTATGGATCATCGAACATAGGCTCCCCATTTGAATCGAACATTTCTATGAACTCCTTCTCCTTCTCTCTCTCATATGCTCTAAGCCATTCAACTGGTGTCGTTATTAGAGGCCTTTGGGTTCTCTCTCGTTTACCATTGAAAGCGGATGTTGCTCTTCTGTAAGGGTGTTCTTCTAGGAGGAATACCCTGGAGTAATCATACACTGGCTTTCATAGGTCGTTGGACCATCTAGATTTCAGATAAGGTCCATAACGTTTACATCCAAAATACCCTTTTGTTACAAGACCTGCGATATTATTGTATACAATATATATGCATGGAACGTTAAATAATATCATGAAGATAAGAACAATTACAACGAATTAAATAACTAATATGCGAAAGAATATTTTTACGTATATAAACAAATTAATAAACATGTAATTTACCAGAGAAAACTCCTAAGCCTGAATAATCATGTGTCGTGTAAGCACATATGCCATACAAAATAAAACTCCTCTTTGCTGCGATGGGTCTTGATACATCATATACATTTATCCCATCCCATAATTCCTTCAATTCATCTACCAGTGGTTGTAAGTAGACATCCATATTCTGCACTTGTCTTCTACCAGGGACTATGAGAGCCAACATAAGATGTTCATTCTTCACGAAAAACCACGGGGGGATATTGTTATTGATCATTACTATAGGCCAAATAGAATAGTTGGTGTTCTGGAGGGAATACGGGTTGACACCATCTATGGCTATGCTGATTCGTAGACTTCATACTTCATCCTTGAATTTTTTGGGCCATGTATCCTCTATATGCTTCATGGATATTGAATTTGTTGGGATTCGTATAACTCCCAACTCACTTCTGTGTGAGGCATGCCATCCCTGAAACATAGCTAATTCTTTGCAATGAAATAGCCTTTGAATCCTTTATATTATAGGCATGTGCCTCAATATCTTAAAAGGAGGACCACATGATATACCATTCTTTTTTTATTTATCATACCTGTCATGCCCACATTTTGGACATATCTCTGTGTCTGCATATTCTCCTCTATATAGAATACAATCATTTGGACATGCATGATATGATATGTACTCAACAACCAACATTTTGAACAATTTATGTGCCTATTCTGAGCTACTGGGCAAGACATTATCACTCGGAAGAACATTATCTTTGAATAACCTAAAGTTGGTGATCATGGACAATATTAAATGTACATTAATGCCGATATAAGTATTAACATTCATAAAATTGACCATTTGTGATGTTCATTGTGTGATTATATTTCTCAAAATTTAAGGGAGGACTTTATGGTAACTTACCTCAAAATTTCCAAGAAACATGCATTCGACAAGCCAAAATTTGCTTGTCCCCAAGTTGTACAGTGACATCATTGTCCCCAACTAGATAGACTTTGACTGACCGCCAGGTCCAAAGAGAGGGGTGGTGGAAGAAAATTTAAGGCTTTCAAAAAAGGTATCAGCGATATGAGCATCATCCCCTAGCTGATCATCATTTTGGAATGCATCTAACAACATTGTATCCATGGCAGTCATATTCCTTAAGTAATTGTTGAAGATTGCAACAAGAAATAGTGAAGGAGGCATCCTGAAACATCATTCCTGATCCTTGTTGGAATATAATCACCTAAACTAGGTGGGGCCCACACAGGTTATTTTTGTCGCAAAGTCTATTTTTAGACATGTCGATCATATTCTATGAGTTGCAGGATGCTATTTGTAGATGGTTGGTCAAATCTGAAAAATAGATGAAATTCTATTTTTAGAATATTGGGCGAAGTCTATTTATAAAGCACTGATCTAAAAATAGATGCATGTCGATTATTATTAGCTCTTAATAATAATCAGACTCTAAACAGCAGCTTATTCTCTTGGAGCACTTCAGTTCAGTGCACAGATGTGGCACAACAGCTGACAGAAGGAATTACGCTATTCCTGAGGGTTTACTAGAGCTATTGCATGGAGGACTCAGTTAGAACTCAAGTGGAAAAGTTATGACACAGTTGGAAGAAGTAGTTATGGAGTTGTATTTAGTTTAACTCAGTTAGACTCAGTTGAGCTAGTTGTATCTAGTCTAACTGATTGATACACTAGTGAGAGTGGTGTGAATTAATTATTAATTAATTCACTAAATAATAACTCATTAATCAACTGAAGAATACATCAGTTAACTACAGTGCATGCACAGTTCAGTGGAGACCAGTGGAGAGGTAGGTGAAAGAGCAAGTGTGACTATCAGTTGTGACTATAGTGTTGCATTGTTTGCACCACAAATTTAGTGGAGATGCCTTTAAGGATTGTGTGAGCAAGGCTGGAGAAGTTCGAGTTCATCCAGAGCCATTCTTCAACAGGGATTGCACAGTAGAGGCAGGTTAGCAGGTGGAAAAGATCGGTGCATGGATTTTCAAGATCGGACCTGATTAGTGTGTAGCGATTGGATAGTACTGAGAGCTTGTGATAAGCTTTGTATGAGGATTGTTACATGATCTCTATGACATATATTATATATAGATAGTTGGGGTTTTTAGCTTCAGGCTTTCCCATCAAACAACTGTGTTAATGTGTGTGAATTTTTATGGCTTCATGTGTGCATTGCGATTGATTTAATTTATGCATGTGATGATCAATGGTGAAATAGATTCTGTATTGTGCATGAAGTTAAAATAGTGTGTGATCAGGAGAATCTTGGACATATGCATGCGTAGTGCATATAATTTTTACATGGTATCAGAGCGTTGATCATTGGAGCAATTGCAAATTATTGAAGCGGTTGAGTTTTGTGCTGGTGGAATTTGAATTTGCTGCAGTGTTTTCTTGGTGTCGAAGTTGAGCATTCATTGAAATGTCTTTCCACGGATTGGGATTGGAGTATGCCCTTGAGGACAACTCGAATTATATTGCATAGAACGACAGGATGGAGGCGGTGCTGGAGGATAATGGGTTTAAGGAGTTCATAGATGCTGAAATTCCTAAACCAGGTTCTAGTGATGCAGCCTGTTAGGTCTCTGTAATTTATTAGCAATATTGGGAGAGTCCAATCACACAGTTAACATCATTTCAACAAACTTTGGGATTCTAGGATCTAGCCCTCCTTAATCCGGAGAGGGATCTCTCCAATATGTACAAAGATGGATATTGTCTTTGAAAAGCTTAAGGTAATGATATTAGGCTAGTTATGAAGGCCAAGGTTTTGTTTTGTTTTGGATGGTTGAGCATGAAATGTTACTTGAGGGGAAAGTCCTAAGTGCAAAAGTTTCAAAAGTGAGAAGTTGCAAGCAAATAGAACAGTTTTGGCAGATAGATAGATATAACGCTGGTTTTTAGTCCATTGGGCTATGGAGTCATATATGGGCTTTAATTGAACAACAACATCAAGTGTGATCCAAGGGGCAAGTCACCTATACCACAAGATTATTGAGATTAAAGTGATGAAATGGAAACATTAAAATGTTGGAGGGGTGGAAACTGATAATAATTTCTCAGAGGATTTATAGTCAGTCCAAACAAGAAAAGCCTCTTAAGTAACTGTTTTAAAACCAACCAAGGACGGGGCTAACCATAGACTTATTGGGCAAGTTTTTATTAAAGCAACTTAATTGACAAACAATCCAGTAATCCACATAATTACCTTCAGAAAGTATGAAAACACATAAGAAAAACAGAGTGTAACTTAAGATCAGATAAAGTACTTTTAAACCTAGTCTGCTTTCAGTCAACACCAAGGGAAACTTTCAGAATCTGCCTTTGGAGAAAAGAATCTAGGAATCAGGGAAAACCATATCTTCTCTAGTCTAACTTTAATAGCAAATAATGGAAATAACATTCTAGAACAATGTTTGAGCAAACAGAAGGACGAGGGAACGCCAACATTCCTAACTGTTTAAACTGTATTGAATCATTATTAAATAAACAAATCTGAAGAAAACATTAAGATAAAGAATTTCTCAGCCAGAGAAGGTTACTGCTATACAGAAAATCCTAACCCTGTTTAAACTGTTCTTTACAGAGGGAAAATGAACAATATGGCATACATATAAGGAAAACGATTAACAAAGAAAGAAGCACTTCACCAGTGATAAAGACCAGGATCCCAAGAAACAGCTTTTATATTGATGTCAAACCAGTTACAATCTTCAAGTCCAATGTTTCAGTTCAGTAATCATCTTCACTATTCAACCTAACTACTCTAGCACAAACAGAGCTTCAAGGGCCAGTGAACACTATGTACAAATAGAAGTCTCGAGCTCAAGTGTATTTCAAAGTTCTGCAACCAACAATTTCTCATCTTCTGCAGAAGTACTTATAGGAAGATGAGGAGGTGAGATTTTAACAAAATATCTCAAGGATAATTAATGCAGAGTGAAGACTTCTCGGCCCTTTGAGAGGCTCGAGGGAGAAATTTACAGGTGGATCACTACATTAACTGTTTCAAAATAAATATCAAAGCTCGGTGGAAGCTTTGTTTGACTTTGAGGCTCTGTGTATGTTTTGGAGTAACTTTTCAGATATTTATGCATTGGTTTCCTTGCAGAAATAACTTCTCGGCAATGCTGGAGGCCGATATTTCTTCGAGCAATAACTTCGGCCTCTGTTCTGAATGGTTTGAGGCGACATGTGGCTCTTTGTAGTAGCTGAGAAATCAATTTGCCTCAGATGTGGCGGTGGAGGCTTTCTGTCTGATAAAACACTTTAGGTTTTCCTTTAAACTATGTTGTAGATTGGGGATTAGGCTTTTGATAACTGTCTTAGCCGTAATCCCCATAAAAACTGTCTTCAATCTTCATCTGCTGTGCTGTGTCTTCAAAACTGATACTCTTTAACTGTGTTTGAATTAAAACAGTGTCTTGTCGATGTGCAGGGCTGCGCAGGGCTCTTTAGGTTATCAATGCCCATGAAACATCGATAAATTATTTGATACAGAGCCCGTGAACGGTTCTTTTTAGAAAGCCCGAAGGCACAGGAAACGTCTTTCCCAACCCTCGGCTCTCCTTTAATCTATAATGGAAAATTATTAAAACACCTGCAAAACACAAAAACAGTTAAGAAATCCTGCGGAAATAGGTTTAAACTGCTTCAGATGGCGGGGGAGGAGCGTAGCCGTCGGATAAAAATATCTAACGGTGGAGATCGGTGCAAATCAGAAAAATGAGAGCGGGGAGAAGAAAATAAGGCAGGGTGGTTTTGGACCGTCCGATCTGGACACGTGGACGGTCCAGATCTAATCGGAGGATCTCAATCGGGGGTGGCAGAAAAGGGGATGCGATTGAAACGCAGCGATGCGATTAAGCGCTGACCGTTGATCTGCAGATCAGATCGATGGTGGGAAACTAATCGGCGGGTTTTGAAATGGGGCAAGACTTGCGATTGGAGGGAATAAGGACCGTTGGATAGGCGGGAAATGGATGGACCAGATTTAATCGGAGGATCGCAATCGGGGAGGTCACACAACAATATGCGATTGAAACCTTGCGATTGAGCCCTTTGCGATTGAGCGTTGGCCGCTGATCTAAGGACCAGATCGACGGCATGGAATGAATCGGAGGGATTGCAAGGGTGATGCGATGGTCATCGGATTGCGAAACAGATGGACGGTCGGGATCGAATCGAGGATCGGCAATCGGGGGCGCAACAAAAACGCATGTGATTGAAAGTTTGCAATGCGATTGAGTGCAGGACGTTGGATCAAAGGACTAGATCAACGGTGGAGAATGGAATCGGGGAGAAACCCTTGTATTTTATATAAAACCCGAACTTTTTGAAATAAACAAAGGTTTTTATGGATCGAGCGGAAGAATATATATACAAAGCGGACAGGCGCCCGACTGCGGGGCCTTCGGATATATGAAAAATGATGGGCCCGGGGCTTTATATATAATAAGGGCCTAATCGCAATCGGAACTGCGGGCCTGGTCTTTCCGATCAACCCATTGAAATTTCCCCGATTGCGATTGCGCGATCGGTCTTTTTGATCTAACCATTTTATTTTTAACATGTGACTTTGGCTCATTACATCAAAACTTTGGAAAAGAGGGTTTTTGTAATTTACAAAGGAAAAAGGGTTGAAAATAAAATATTCACAAGGTTTAAGCGCCGGGGGCGGGCTCAGGGTTATATGAAAATAATATGATCGGGGGTCTTAAGCAGCAAGGCTAATCGCAATCGGAACTTTTGGAGTATGGCAAAGACTTGCATCTTTGATTCTTTCCGATGCGATTAGCACCTTATCGTATTAGCAAGTGGTTCCAGACCCAAAGCGTATGGTGGGGAAGTGGTTTAGGGCTTAGCTCAAGGGGCTTAGGTCTATAGCAATGAAACTTTGATTTTTTATGAGAATTTTCAAGGATTTTAATGGATTTGGGGATTCCGAAATAGTTAAAAAGTGAGTTTTTAACTATGAAAGGGGAAATTTTCATAAATGGAAAGAAGAGGACTTATGAAAACAAGGTAGTTTTGATGTAGAAAAAGGGGAGCAGATGAAAGGTTTTGAGAAGAGGAGAAATGACGGTCTTTCAGCAGTCTTTCAGTTGGAATCAGCAGAAATTCCTGAGTATAAAAATGGGACAGCAAATGAGGATTTTGGACAAAGGCATGAGGCCTCAAAAAGTCTTCAAGAGCCAACAATTTTTAGTGATAAAATTTGTTCCTTAGAGGCTCAAAAAAGATCTTAGCCACCTTTTGGTATAACAAAATATTATAGGTGGCTAACATTGGCTCCACTTGGGGATGGTGCCTTCTTGAAGGCATCAAGAATTCAGACTTGATTTCTGGGAGGCTGATTAGTTGCCTCAGCCATGAAAACAATGGACCTTTATCAACAAGCTTGCTACCTACCCAATCCTACAGATCTAGCATTTTTTCTTCATCAGAGTGCACTTGGATTGGCAAACTCTACTCACAACATTTTATTCTTTTGAAAGTAGGAAATATAATCTACTTCTACTCCTTATTTCTCCCTGAACTCAGATTAAACAGTTGAGCTCAGATATTTCTCTACCTAGTCTACTGTCCGTTAGGATTAAACAGTCCAACAAACTTTCATTCTCTAAATTCTACAACAGAAATTTAAAAATAGTCAAGTCAAGATTGAGTTGTTTGACTTGCTATGATCTATGGCATAAGAACAAGCTGCACATAGATAATTATTTGCAGAAAAAATTAAATCAAAATGGAAGGCTTAAGATCTGAAAGTTTCTCATTATGGCCTTCTTTTTCTTTACAGCTCTGTTTTTAATTTTGTTTTGAGCTGTCTCTTTCTTGATATCTGATTCAGATTTTGGGCAAATTAGAACCAGTTTTTCTCTTTTATGACTCAGAAAAATAACACAGTTTTGAGTCATCTCTCTTTGGAGACTTTGGTTCAGATTTTGAACATGTTTGAACCTTTAATTTCTATCCTAATCTATCTACCGATAAGCCAAGATTAAACAGTTTGGCAAATCAAATTCACTACCCTATCAGCAGAAAATTGAAATCTAATTAGTCAAGATTAAACAGTTTGACTAACTAGAAGTGTGTTTTGCAGGAGTGGCAGTTTAAGCTTGCACACTTTCAGATTTATTTCTCTTTTTGGCATGGGGCTGTGCCTTTCTTGTTCTTCATTTCTGCCCTCTTTTCTTTCTTTCTTTGTATTTTTTGATTTTTCATAACTTTGGATGCAATGGTGGATGAACTATTCATAATGAAAAAGAAGAAAAAAGAAGGCTTAAAAACATATCATGAATCAAGAGAAGTAATGCTTGAGCATCCTGCCATTGACAGGACCCCCAAACAAATATGTTCCATCCAGCTCTTGTAAGAAGAATGCATTGTTTCCAGCAACTGAATGAATAGAGTAAGGGCCAAGCCATAGATTTTCAAATTTACCATGCTTTCCCTTGTCTTCCCTCTTTGAGTCCCACTTTAAAACTTTGTCCCCAATCTTGAAATTGCTGGCCTTTGTTCTTCTATCAAAAAGCTTCTTAATGCTGTCCTGTTTCTGCAATGTTTTGTTGTACACTTCCTCTCTGATTTGCTAAAGATGAATGGTCTGATTTATCCTTCTGATTATGTCATTTTCTTCAGTCTGCAACTCTTGAATTAACTTCATAACTGGTACACCAAGGCTGTTAGGAAAAATTGCATCTGTACCATATACAAGCTAGAAGGGTGACATACCAATAGATTTCTTCAAAGTTAATCTGTCAGCCCAAAGTGCATGGACTAGCTTTGTGTGCCAAGACTTCTTGTTGTCCTCCAATAGTTTCTTGATTATGTTCACTAAGCTTTTATTGGAAGATTCTGCAAGTCCATTACCTTGAGGGTAATAGGCTGTGGAATGCCCTAGCGTTATCTGGTATTTATGATAGAAGTCAACCATTTTCTTTGATCCAAACGCTGCTGCATTATCTCTGATGATCTTGGTAGGACAACCAAATCTGGAAAGGATATTGGTTTCTATGAACTTTATAATAACTGAATCATTGGCTTGCCTACAAGGAATGGCTTCTATCCACTTAGTGAAATAGTCTGTGGCAGTAAGGATCCATATATGCTGGGTAGAAGATGAGGGATGGATTTCACCTATGAAGTCAAGTCCCCATTGTTGAAATGGGGCTTCAACAGTGATTGGATGCAGAGGAAGGGGTAACAATTTTCTTTTGCCTTCGAATAGTTGGCATTTATGGCAAGTAGTGGTCATCTTGTGGACATCAGGAAAAAGGGTGGGCCAATAGAAACCAGCCCTCAAAATTTTGTTGGCTGTTGACTTCCAGTACAAATGGCCTCCACACTCTCCTTCATGAAATTCTTGCTTAACCTTCTCTGCATCAAACTCAGGCAAACATTTAAGCAATATACCACTAGCATTTTTCCAATAAAGACACCTATCTATAATGCAATAGTTTACTGCTTTCAGTTTTAAGAAACTTGCCTTTGTTTTCGACAAACCAGGAGGTGTATTTAAATTAAGCAAAACATAAACGATATCAGCATACCAAGGAGAATTCATAAAATGGTTTTCAATAATGGGAGTTGAGAATTCTTCTTGGCTATCCAAAGCATTAATCATATTAATATCAAGAACTTCAAAATTGGATTCAACCATTAATCTAGCTAGACCTTGGCCTTTGATGAGTTTAGTGGGTTTTATCTCTAAATCATATTCGAGAATAACAACAATCCACTTACCTCTCTTACCATATAGGTCCTGTGTTAGAATGTCTTTAACAACCGAATTAGGGACAAAGGCAATGATGTGTGAGTGAAGGATGTATACTCTGAAGTCTTTCAATGCTTTAACCAAAGCAAAAGCTTGCTTTTCCATAATATTATACTTCAAAGGGGCATCCCTCAATGCCTTGCTAAAGAATGCAATAGGTTGCTCTTGTCCTTGTGGATTTTTTTGTAAAAGGACAGCAGCAATGGTATGTTCTGATGCAAATGAGAAGATATAAAAATCTTTCGAAAAATCAGGGCTTATGAGAACCGGTGTTTTGGTTAATGCTTGTTTCACCAGCTCAAAGGATGTCTTTGCTTCCAAGGTCCATTTTATCCCTTGCTCCTTCTTCAACATGTTTGTGATATTTCTAAGGAGCTGTGCCAAGTTAGGGATGAACCTTCTCAAAAAGTTAATCTTTCCAATGAAAGACTGCAACTCTTTGATATTTCGAGGATGAGAGATTTGCAATATAGCCTCAATCCTCTTTGGATCTATCTTTATACCTTCTTCTGAAATAATGTGTCTAAGAAGCTTACCTTCTTGGAGACCAAATAGTGTCTTCTTAGGGTTTAAAGATATTCCAAACCTTTTGCACTTCTCGAAAACTTTTCTCAAATGTTCTAAATGTTCTTCATCTGTTTTTGAAAACACGGTGACATCATCTAGATAGATAATGATGAAGAAGCCCAATTCTTCCGAGAATGCTATGTCCATGGCTCTCTGAAAGGTTGCTCCAGCGTTCATTAGACCAAAAGGCATCTTCACATATATGAAAGTACCCCATGGAGTAGTGAAAGTTGTCTTTAATTGATCAGCAGGGTGAACTAAAATCTGATTATACCCTGAATAGCCATCAAGCAACGAAATCCTTTTAGACCCCACCACTCTTTGTAAAATGTGATCCATTTTTGGTAAAGGGTAGTTATCCTTTAACGAAGCTTTGTTTAAGTCTCTAAAGTCTATACAAAGCCTGATTTCTCCAGTCTTCTTCCTAACAGACACCAGATTAGATACCCACTCAGAATATCTAATAGGGACAATAATGCCAGCGTCGTGCATCTTCATGATTTCCTTCTTAACCAATGGCAACTGGACAGGGTTTATTCTGCGCAGTTTCTGTTTGAATGGTTTTTGGTTTTCTTTAAGAGGGATTTTGTGTTGTATTATTTCAGTGTCATAGGATTTAAGATCTTCGTAACTCCATGCAAAAACATCAGAAAATTCTTTGAACAACTCTATGTATTTGAGTTTAATGTGAGCTGGCAAAGTTTTGGACAGTTTGATCATTTTCGGTTTTTCCTCACTGCCTATATTGCACTCCTCTACTTCGGTCTCTACAGGTTCCAGTTTTGGTTTATTGGCCACATCGTTAAAATCGAACAACTCCTCTAAAGGCGTTAGACCACTCGGCAAATTTTCATCTTTAGAATGCAGAGTTTGTAATTCTTCCGTTTCTAACTCTGCACTTAATTATGTTTTGCTCCTAAGTTTGCTAGACAATAGGTTAATATTGGCAGGTTGAGGAGACGATTCTTCTTCACCAAGAAAGTTTTCTTCACTGCAGTCTGTATCATAATCTGAATCTGAACTGTGCAGTTCGAACTCATTTCTGAATTGCATGAAGTCTTATATTTGTTTGTCATTGTCAAACACTTGCCAATATTTTTCGTTATCAGGCACTGCCGGTCTAAATTTTATCGGAGTTGTGTTGTCTCCAGTCTCATATGGCGTTAGACATGTCCTGGCCGCAAAAGCTAAATTGTGGGCCGCAATGTTCTTTTTCCTTGGGATGAAACTCAGCTTTGACTCCTCAAATGTTGTCAAAAGATCCATGACATCATTCCGATAGGCTCTAAGTCTGGGATGATTCGCATTATACTCCCCATTGACTTGCCTAATGATTAACTCAGAATCCTCGTACACATTAATTCTTCTGGCTCCTAATTTCTTCAAGAGATGCAAGCCTAAGAGAAGGGATTCATATTCTGCTATGTTGTTGGAACACTGAAAGTTTAATTTGCATGAGATGCATTATGTGTGGTTGTTTTCAGTGTTAATGATCCAAACCCCTGCACCAGCATTATTTCTAGTGCATGACCCATCAAAATACATACTCCATAAAGGACTGTCTTCGGTTTCGTCTGTTTGGCAATTGTCCTTTTTAACTATGGTGCCTTCTGACTGTTCATGATTAGCAGCACCCAATTGAATTTGTTTTGACTCGTCAAATTCTTCAATAGATTGAGGGATGATGTCAGAAAGGTTAGGGGTATTTTCTGGGTTGTTAAGTCCTAAAAACAATGGACTCATAACCGGTAAATCAAGACCCATGCTTTGTTTACTAATGTTTTCACATGTGGCAAACTGTTTGGACACTTCTGCGTTATTATACTCTTCTTCCCTATCGGCCTTTAATTCTGTTAAAGTGACTTGCTCACTAGGAGTTTCATTGTTAAACATGATAAAAGAATCAAGGCCTGTATTGACAGAATATATAGGAGAGTTTCGTGGTCTGTCTTGACTTGTAACCGTGTATTGCATATGAGACTCCATGTAAAGTCTTCTGGTCTGATTGAAAACCGGGATGGTCGCATATGTCATGTCCATCTGCATAGTCCCCTGTAACTTAGCTCCCCAGGATCTCGATAATAGCATTCCATACTTTGGGGGGACATCAGCCACAACAATGTCCATGAGTAAACACTTGGCTGGAATCTGGGCTAGGTTAACACAGAGGTCTTTTATCAATCCTAGACATTTTACTCTACTTGAGTCAAAGGAGTATAGGTCTTTGTAGGGTCTGGTAATTTCTAAACCAAGGCTCTCCA
Source organism: Pinus albicaulis (assembly GCA_034641835.2). Lineage (NCBI taxonomy): Eukaryota > Viridiplantae > Streptophyta > Pinopsida > Pinales > Pinaceae > Pinus > Pinus albicaulis. The sequence continues at coordinate 740,646,551 of CM076576.1, forward strand.
TCACAGCTTTAGGCATTAAATTATGAGAAGCCCCGGAATCATGCATAGCGTTGTGTAGAATTTTGTCATGAATGTTCAAACTCACATAAAAAGGAGGAACTGGTCCTTCTTGAAACTTCCCTTCAATCTTAGGGCCAAAAATCAACTCTGGTAGGTCGTCACTAAGATTAACTGTATCTCCATTTTCCTCTATATTTAAAGCCTTCAAAATTTGGTTCCTATATACATGTTGGGCAGCTAACTCAGTTAATGGAACAGAGATTTTGATCTTCAAGATTTCCTGTTCCAGGCTAAAGGGGGTTTGATTCTTTGAAGCACTTGTTTCAACCTTATTAGCTGTCACTCTATCAACAATTACAGCTTGCTGATTTGTTTTATTTGACACAACTATTGTAGAAGGAGTACTAGCTGAAGTGTTAGTACTGCTGATGTCTTCACTCTGTTTTTCAGAATTTTGAGTGTTTTTCTCCTTATCCTTATCAGAATTAACAGCCACTGTTTTGTCTTTTTGTTTGGTTGTTTTGGGTTTAGCTGCGGTGTTGCTTTGAGAGGATTTGTCAGAGGTTTTGGTGTTGGGGGCTTGTTGAATGGTCTTGCTTCTAAGGTCATATTCTCTTTGAGGTTCTATGACGACATTTTCCATGTCCTGATAATAGTTTTCATTATCACCTCTTTTGTCGTCGTAAGGTGTGTAAAGACCTTGTTTATTATCATAATGAACCTCAAAGTCATCATCCTCTTCCCCAAACATGTTGATATCCTCTTCCTCTGTTATGTCTTATGTTTCTTCAACCTCACTTACATAGTTTTGATGAAAGGGAGGGGTGATCTGTTGATCATCATCCCTGGGTCTGTTTGGAGGTTGGTTCCTTCTAACATTCTGATTTTGGTTCCTATTTTGAGGAGCAGTTTGATTTTGATTTTCTTGTGCTCTCTTAATTATGCTCATCTCTTTCATCATTTCTTCCATCATTCTCTCCATTTTTGAGTTGGAAGTAGAAGGTGTGGATTCCTCTCTAAAAGATACTCTCTTTTCCGCTTTCATCCTCGCTCTCTTCTCCATAAGGTTAACTTCCACAGAAAGAGCACCTCTTTTCATATCTTCAAGGGTCGCAAAAACTCTTTCTCTGAGTGAATATGTCATGTCTGGATCAAACCCTTCAGGAAATTTGTTTAAAGCTGAGCCCTGAGGGGGTTTTAGTTCAGGGGAAAGTGCATTATAGACGCTGTTAAATCTAGTACAATAATATTGTACACTTTCCCCAGGGTTCCTATGGAGATTGTTATAGTCAGCAAGGACTTGGAGAGGATTCTTTCTCACTTCCCATTTGTTTAAGAATGTTTGATGGAAGGCTTGGAGATCGTTAATACTATGGGGGGTTAAACCTTTAAACCATTTTCTTGCTTCTCCCCCCAAACTTTGAGAAAATAATCTCAACTTGACAGAATCATCATCAATTTCGTTTCTGTCAAAGTAGTCATTCATCTTGTCCACATGTTGAGATGTTGTTATAGTATTGCTAGCATCATACAATGGAATTTTGGACTGATAGTCCTGTGGAATATTGACTAATGGTACAGGAAGGACTAAGGGAGCATACCATGTTGCCATGATAGGTGGTGGATTTACAAGAGGAGGTGTGGGTTGAAGTGGAGTGGTTTGAACAGTGGATGAAAGATGAACAGAAGTGGATGGAACAACAGTAGATTGCTGAGCTGATCTTGGATGAGAGACACCTAGATTATATAGAAAATGTAAATCAGGAGGTGTTGATTCTCTATCCCCAAGAGGTTCACCTTTTTCCGGGGATGAATGTGAAGACTCAGAATCTAACTGATCTAAATCACCAAATGACCTAGTCCTAAATGGGTTCACTAAGTCAATTTGTGATTGTTGCAGAGCTGAAAGATTTTCAGGGACTGAATTAGCTCTCAAGGGTGATCTGAAAACAATTAATAATTTAACCTTAGGAGACTTCCAAAGGATACTTTCTGGATTATCAACTATCTCAGGTGGGTTAGGGTCTGGGTGGGCTCTAGTGTGAATCTTTTTAGAAGCCACTATGCTATGTTTTTAGACCCAAGTAAACAAGAAAAGTTCAACCAGATATGACAATCTTTGAAAGGTCAACTAAACTGTTTACACAAATCTTAATCCTACAATCCTCTAACTGAGTTTGAATGATTTTATAATGATAAGGGTTCTTCCCAGTGGAGTCTTAAGGTCTGCTAGGATTGTGGAGTCGCCAAGTGGAAATTTTTAGCTCCTTTCAGAGGTAAAAGGTCTTATGGTCCACCACCATGTTTATTTAATTTCAATCTAAAATATTTTTAGGTTTTTCTAAGTCATTTTTCAGTTTTGTGGTTGTTAAGAATATCCTAACTTTGTTTCAAAACTTAGCTAAGGTTGTGAGACAAAGGCAGTCTACTCTTATGGCTAAGCCAGCTGATTTTTCAAGGTTAGATGAAGTCTTAAGAGAAACCTAGGGTTTACCTAGTTTGTCACTGATTCAAACAAGTTCCATCATGATTACCTATATTAGGCAGTGCTTGAAAAGGCTGCTTTTTACTCTGGTTAATAAAGCAAATGCTCTATGAACCAAATCTCTGACGTCGTATGATTATCTTTAAATGAAAATGATTATGGTTCGATAGTCCCCAGCGGAGTTGCCAGAAATGTTAGGTCTCTGTAATTTATTAGCAAGATTGGGAGAGTCCAATCACAGAGTTAACATCATTTCAACCAACTTTGGGATTCTAGGATCTAGCCCTCCTGAATCCGGAGAGGGATCTCTCCAATATGTACAAAGATGGATATTGTCTTTGAAAAGCTTAAGGTAATTATATTAGGCTAGTTATGAAGGCCAAGGGTTTTGTTTTGTTTTGTTTTGGATGGTTGAGCATGAAATGTTACTTGAGGGGAAAGTCCTAAGTGCAAAAGTTTCAAAAGTGAGAAGTTGCAAGCAAATAGAACAGTTTTGGCAGATAGATAGATATAACGCTGGTTTTTAGTCCATTGGGCTATGGAGTCATATCTGGGCTTTAATTGAACAACAACATCAAGTGTGATCCAAGGGGAAAGTCATATATACCACAAGATTATTGAGATTAAAATGATGAAATGGAAAACATTAAAATGTTGGAGGGGTGGAAACTGATAATAATTTCTGAGAGGATTTATAGTCAGTGCAAACAAGAAAAGCCTCTTAAGTAACTGTTTTAAAACCAACCAAGGACAGGGCTAACCATAGACTTCTTGGGCAAGTTCTTATTAAAGCAGCTTAATTGACAAACAATCCAATAATCCACATAATTACCTTCAGAAAGTATGAAAACACATAAGAAAAACAGAGTGTAACTTAAGATTAGATAAAGTACTTTTAAACCTAGTCTGCTTTCAGTCAACACCAAGGGAAACTTTCAGAATCTACCTTTGGAGAAAAGAATCTAGGAATCAGGGCAAACCATATCTTCTCTAGTCTAACTTTAATAGCAAATAATGGAAATAACATTCAAGAACAATGTTTGAGCAAACAGAAGGACGAGGGAACGCAAAAATTCCTAACTGTTTAAACTGTATTGAATCATTCTTAAATAAACAAATCTGAAGAAAACATTAAGATAAAGATTTCTCAGCCAGAGAAGGTTACTGCTATACAGAAAATCCTAACCCTGTTTAAACTGTTCTTTACAGAGGAAAATGAACAATATGGTGTACATAGAAGGAAAACAATTTAACAAAGAAAGAAGCACTTCACCGGTGATATAGACCAGGATCCCAAGAAACAACTTTTATATTGATGTCAAACCAGTTACAATATTTAGGTCCAATGTTTCAGTTCAGCAATCATCTTCACTATTCAACCTAACTACTCTAGCACAAACAGAGCTTCAAGGGCCAGTGAACACTATGTACAAATAGAAGTCTCGAGCTCAAGTGTATTTCAAAGTTCTGCAACCAAAAATTTCTCATCTTCTGCAGAAGTACTTATAGGAAGATGAGGAGGTGAGATTTTAACAAAATATCTCAAGGATAATTAATGCAGAGTGAAGACTTCTCGGCCCTTTGAGAGGCTCGAGGGAGAAATTTACAGGTGGATCACTACATTAACTATTTCACAATAAATATCAAAGCTCGGTGGAAGCTTTGTTTGACTTTGAGGCTCTGTGTATGTTTTGGAGTAACTCTGCAGATATTTATGCATTGGTTTCCTTGCAGAAATAACTTCTCGGCAATGCTGGAGGCAGATATTTCTTCGAGCAATAACTTCGGCCTCTGTTCTGAATGGTTTGAGGCGACAGGTGGCTCTTTGTAGTAGCTGAGAAATCAATTTGCCTCAGATGTGGCGGTGGAGGCTTTCTGTCTGATAAAACACTTTAGGTTTTCCTTTAAACTGTGCTTTAGATTGGGGATTAGGCTTTTGATAACTGTCTTAGCCGTAATCCCCATAAAAATTGTCTTCAATCTTCATCTGTTGTGCTCTGTCTTCAAAACTGATACTCTTTAACTGTGTTTGAATTAAAACAGTGTCTTGTCGATGTGCAGGGCTGCGCATGGCTCTTTAGGTTATCAATGCCCATGAAACATCGATAAATTATTTGATACAGAGCCCGTGAACGGTTCTTTTTAGAAAGCCCGAAAGCACAGGAAACGTCTTTGCCAACCCTCGGCTCTCCTTTAATCTATAATGGAAAATTATTAAAACACCTGCAAAACACAAAAACAGTTCAGAAATCCTGCGGAAATAGGTTTAAACTGCTTCAGATGGCGGGGGAGGAGCGTAGCCGTCGGATAAAAATATCTAACGGTGGAGATCGGCGCAAATCAGAAAAATGAGAGCGGGGAGAAGAAAATAAGGCAGGGTGGTTTTGGACCGTCCGATCTGGACACGTGGACGGTCCAGATCTAATCGGAGGATCTCAATCGGGGGTGGCAGAAAAGGGGATGCGATTGAAACGCAGCGATGCGATTAAGCGCTGACCGTTGATCTGCAGATCAGATCGACGGTGGGAAACGAATCAGCGGGTTTTGAAATGGGGCAAGACTTGCGATTGGAGGGAATAAGGACCGTTGGATAGGCGGGAAATGGATGGCCCAGATTTAATCGGAGGATCGCAATCGGGGAGGTCACACAACAATATGCGATTGAAACCTTGCGATTGAGCCCTTTGTGATTGAGCGCTGGCCGCTGATCCAAGGACCAGATCGACGGCATGGAATGAATCGAAGGGATCCCAAGGGTGATGCGATGGCCGTCGGATCGCGAAACAGATGGACGGTCGGGATCGAATCAGGGATCGGAAATCGGGGGCGCAACAAAAACGCATGCGATTGAAAGTTTGCGATGCGATTGAGCGCAGGCCGTTGGATCAAAGGACTAGATCAACGGTGGAGAATGGAATCGGGGAGAAACCTTTGTATTTTATATAAAACCCGAACTTTTTGAAATAAACAAAGGTTTTTATGGATCAGGCGGAAGAATATATATACAAAGAGGAAAGGCGCCCGACTGCGGGGCCTTCGGATATATGAAAAATGATGGGCCCGGGGCTTTATATATAATAAAGGCCTAATCGCAATCGGAACTGCGGGCCTGGTCTTTCCGATCAACCCATTGAAATTTCCCCGATTGCGATTGCGCGATCGGTCTTTTTGATCTAACCATTTTATTTTTAACATGTGACTTCGGCTCATTACATCAAAACTTTGGAAAAGAGGGTTTTTGTAATTTACAAAGGAAAAAGGGTCGGAAATAAAATATTCACAAGGTTTAAGCGCCGGGGGCGGGCTCAGGGTTATATGAAAATAATATGATCGGGGGTCTTAAGCAGCAAGGCTAATCGAAATCGGAACTTTTGGAGTATGGCAAAGACTTGCGTCTTTGATTCTTTTCGATGCGATTAGCACCTTATCGTATTAGCAAGTGGTTCCAGACCCAAAGCGTATGGTGGGGAAGTGGTTTAGGGCTTAGCTCAAGGGGCTTAGGTCTATAGCAATGAAACTTCGATTTTTTATGAGAATTTTCAAGGATTTTAATGGATTTGGGGGTTCCGAAATAGTTAAAAAGTGAGTTTTTAACTATGAAAGGGGAAATTTTCATAAATGGAAAGAAGAGGACTTATGAAAACAAGGTAGTTTTGATGTAGAAAAAGGGGATCAGATGAAAGGTTTTGAGAAGAGGAGAAATGACGGTCTTTCAGCAGTCTTTCAGTTGGAATCAACAGAAATTCCTGAGTATAAAAATGGGACAGCAAATGAGGATTTTGGACAAAGGCATGAGGCCTACAAGGAGTCTTCAAGAGCCAACAATTTTTAGTGATAAAATTTGTTCCTTGGAGGCTCAAAAAAGATCTTAGCCACCTTTTATTATAACAAAATATTATAGGTGGCTAACACAGCCACACTTGACGCATGGAAAAAGAAGGTAGCAAGGTGTCGAAGGATTCTGTTGGAAGTTGTGAAGGATCACATTGTGTCCAGCCTTCACAATAAAGCCACTCCATTCTTGATGTGGAAGGCTTTGACAGAATTGTTCCAAAGCAGAAGTGACCAGAGGAAGTTGGCGCTTAAAGACAAGCTCAGAAAAATAAAAATGGAGAAGAATGACACTATTCTGGTATACTTGACAAAGTTTGTCCACTACAGGGATGAGCTTGGGAGTGTAGGAGTTAGTGTGGATGAAGAAGACTTGGTGAGCTTGGCTCTCCTTGGGTTTCTAAAGAGTTGGCATAGCTACGAGGACTCTGTCAATGGTCGGGAAAAAATGCCAGGATGGGAGCGACTTTGGTCGGATCTTGTGCAGGAGGAAATAAGGCGGAGTACGAGGGATGGCTCTTCATCAAAGATTGATGATGAAGAGGATTGCGCTTTGGCTGCCAAAGAAAGGAAAGGGAAGGGGAAGAAAAATCCTTTTCAATCCGGTGTGGATGGCAAAGAGCATGACATGTCCAAAGTGAAGTGTTTTCACTATCACGAACATGGGCATTTCGCCACACATTGTCCACAGAAGAAGAAGAACAAGCAGGCTGCTGGAGCTGCAGCTGGTGAGGCTCTTGCCTCGAAATTTGAGATGGACTTCTCATTGATCACATGCATGGTGTCTAGTGCATTAGGATCGGGGTGGTACTTTGATAGTGGTGCTTCCTTTCACATGACAGGAGATGTGAACCTTTTCAGTGACTTCGTGGAGAAAGATCTCTAGTTGCATGTTGAGTTGGGCAAAAATGGATGATACAGTGTGACCAAAATTGGTACCATTACCTTTCAGAGGGAGTCAGGTAAACTCATTCTTTTACAAGATGTAGTGCATTTTCAAGGTTTAAAGAAGAATTTTATCTCAGTCGCAATGTTAGAGGATAAAGGGTATGATGTTGTCTTTAGTGAAGGAAAATTTTTCCTTCGGTACAAAGCAACAGGACAAGTCAAGAAGGTTGGGATTCGAGCCAAGAATCTCTACAGACTTGAAGTAGATGGGATTTCTACGGAGCTTCCTACTGTTGGGAAGTACAAGAAAGACATGCAATTGAAGCTTGAGAGGGAGCAGGATTTGCATGCAGGTAAGAGTGAACCTCGGGATGTGGAGCAACCACAAGATGAGGATCATGGAGTGGGAGCAACTACTCATGTAGAGAAATTTCATGCCAGATGGGCAGAGGGAGTGCGTGCAGCTATACCACTAGGTGAGAGGTGGGGCGACATGCATGAGTAATCCCAAGAGGAGATTTATGGGCAAGATTCATTGAGATGGTGTGGATCTCATGAATTGAACCTGGCTATGAGTGCCCACACAGAGCAGCAGTAGCATGATCAGTTGGATTGATGCAAGCAAATCAAAGTGACAGGCTCAGATACTGGAGCGCGGTTCAGAGTTGACAGCAAATGCAGAGTGCATGGGTGCAGAGTTCAACAGTGCAGTGGTTCCTGAAGACATGTCCAGTAGCTAAGCAGAAGTTGAAGACTTTGATGATAGATGCATCAGATTTATTGAGTTGTTTGGAGCCTATTTAGTTTCATAAGAGTTGCAGAGCAGATGCATGGAGTTGCATGGTGCTTGCAAAGGTTGCAAGGCGAATGCATGGAGTTGCATGTCACATGCAAAGACAGTCCTTTCTTGTTGAGAGGGAGTGTTGAAGATTGCAACAAGAAACAGTGAAGGAGGCATCCTGAAACATCATTCCTGATCCTAGTTGGAAAATAATCACCTAAACTAGGTGGGGCCCACACAGGTGATTTTTGTCGCAGTCTATTTTTAGACATGTCGATCATATTCTATGAGTTATAGGATGCTATTTGTAGATGGTTGGTCAAAGGTGAAAAATAGATGAAATTCTATTTTTAGAATATTGGGCGAAGTCTATTTATAGAGCGTTGATCTAAAAATAGATGCATGTCAATTATTATTAGCTCTTAATAATAATCAGACTCTAAACATCAACTTATTCTCTTGGAGCACTTCAGTTCAGTACACAGATGTGGCGCAACAGCTGACAGAAGTAATTACGCTATTCCTGAGGGTTTACTGGAGCTATTTCATGGAGGACTTAGTTAGAACTCAAGTGGCAGAGTTATGACACAATTGGAAGAAGTAGTTATGGAGTTGTATTTAGTTTAACTCAGTTAGACTCAGTTGAGCTAGTTGTATCTAGTCTAACTGATTGATACACTAGTGAGAGTGGTGTGAATTAATTATTAATTAATTCACTAAATAATAACTCATTAACCAACTAAAGAATACATCAGTTAACTATAGTGCATGGACAGTTCAGTTGAGACCAGTGGAGAGGTAGGTGAAAGACTATCAGTTGTAGGTAGGTTGAGACTATCAGTTGTGACTATAGTGTTGATTTGTTTGCACCACAAATTTAATGGAGATGCCTTTAAGGATTATGTGAGCAAGGCTGGAGCAATTCGAGTTCATCCAGAGGCATTCTTTAGCAGGGATTGTGCAGTAGAGGCAGGCTAGCAGGTGGCAAAGATCGGTGCATGGATTTGCAAGATCGGACCTGATTAGTGTGTAGCGATTGGATTGTACTGAGAGCTTGTGATCAGCTTTGTATGATGATTATTACATGATCTTTCTAACATATATTATATACAGATAGTTGGGGTTTTTAGCTTCAGTCTTTCCTGTTAAACAATTGTGTTAATGTGTGTGAATTTTTATGGTTTTATGTGTGCATTGCAATTGATTTAATTTCTGCATGTGATGATCAATGGTGGAATAGATTCTGTATTGTGCATGAAGTTAAAATAGTGTGTGATCAGGAGAATCTTGGACATCTGCATGCGTAGTGCATATAATTTCTATAGTAATCATCCATACAAACCTCTATTTGATTGCCTCCATTGCCAGCTTGTGAAGAACTACTATTGATGTAGTCATTCCTAATTGGTGAATCTGGACGTAGTGGAAATTGAATATGTGGTTGATTCCACCATTCTTGGTATCGTTCCTCTCTGATTTTTTCTCTTAATTCAACCTTCTCTCGATTTTACATTGTCGTGGGGTGCAACGGAAGATGGTAGGTAGGTCGCTCATCATCACTAGAATCCTAATAATTTCAAAAAAAAAAAATTGAACATGATTAGTACAAAATCTATGATATCAATTAGTAAGCACGTTGACAATGCATGATTCATTAGTTTGACGTTGAAATAATTACATTAATATACCAAACAATTATTATTACCATCATTGTCCCAAGATTTAGGTTAGAAGATGCAGTGTCACAATTGGCAGGGTGAAGCGACTATCCATTTTCATCTACCAAATGTGCCTTGCATTATGCTGCTCCTAATAAGAGCTTTCGACGGTTTGGAGCTATTTGAATATTTTGTGGATCTAAACTCAATTCTGAATATCCATGAACCTGCAAATTTGTATACATTAATTTTATTAAGCTGATTGGCATAGATAAAAAACATAAATTCAATTAGATAATGAAAATATAAATAAAATATGAAGTAAATGTTACGTCTCGAGATGGATAGGGAGAAATTTGCGATGGACTTTGAGAAATATTATCGAGCGATACAATGCTTTTGGAAGCCATTTTTTTGTTAATTTTACTCAATTGATTAATCTTTTGACACAAGAAATAGATTCAGGCCTTTAGAAGCACCTCAGAAAGATCATTACAGTTTGCAAACTGATTTAGGATGAAACAGGGGCTTATCTTCTGGTCTACAAAGGTTTAAAATTGTTCAAATTTTCAATCTTTGTGATTAAAAATGGTCTCGGGCCATGGGAATTCTTGTGAAAGGATAACTAGGGTCTGCAAAAAAAACTTAGGATGGAAAGAGGGATTTCTTCAGGTCTACAGAGGCTCCTAAATGATTCAATTACTTATTACTTTCTCTTTATATTAAGTACAAGTCATTTCTTTGAAGAATACCTGGATAAAATGAAGATTTTATGTTTGCAGAAAGGGTTTTGAGGTTGCGGAAGCTTTCTGAGGCTTCACTGGTCTTTATAGAGCCTTTGATTGTTTCAGCAACGGTTGTAGCAGCAAATGGTTGAATTCTGTTGAAATTTGGTTTAAAAAAGGGTCGGCAGCAATTCTTTAGGTCGGCAATGGCTCTATTTGTGCGAAATTGTAAAAGAAAGTAGTGAAAAAGGCACAATAGGGCGGTCTTATTTTCGTTTTAACCAACAGTGATTAAAACATTGAATGTGCAGGATATTTCAAATGGAAGGGTGGTTTTTTCTAAAGGGCGGAAATACAACTCGTGGTTTTCGCATCAACCAATTGTGGTTGGCAGTATAATTTCTGAGGATGCGATCAAATGGAAAGTTGACATGTTGCAGGGAGTAGAGCTCTGAAAACCACGCATTTTGCAAGGTCTTAGGTTTGTTAAGGATCAGGCTATCAGATATGCGAAAAGGCTCATCGGTCGTCGGATCTGATCAGTATAGATTTGACGGTTGGGCAAATGCGATGGATCCGTCGGGAATTAGATAGGTGTGACTCGGGTTTAAATTTAATGCGGGTTATGTGTAATATATGCATTGGTTTAATATTATAAGTGTTCATGATTTAAATAATGGATGGGATTATAGTGAATGGGGTATGGAAATATATCACGTGTGGGGAAATAAAACTAAAGGTTATAAATAAAACATGGGTTGGGGAAATATATATAAAGGGGAGTTAATATATACAAGATAAAAGGTATTTTAGGGGATTTAATATAATAAAGTTAAAACTAAAATTAGTATATGATCGGGATTGTAAAAATATACTAAGTTTTTAATGTAAAATTAATATCGGGGACGGATGTTTTCACAGTGGGACCCGACATAAAATTTAATCATTTATACTTAGGATATTTTCATTTTTGGGGGTTTTTTTGGGAATTTTAAATGAAAAATGGAAGTTAATAAAAGGAAAATGTGTTTTAAACTAGGGAAAGGGGTTTTGTAAGGGAAAAAAGAGTGAAGTAAGGGGAAAGGATAAAAATGAAGGGGAGGGGATATTTTTACAAGGGAAAATGATTTCAGAGGGAAATTAGTAAGTATGAAATGACCATTTTTATGCTTTTCATGCCTTGTGAAAACTGCATCTTCCTATGACCCTCGGGAGGAACACCATACCAAGGCTTCCAAAGGGAGGTGGACCCACTCCAACAAGTTGTAAATGATGCAGCTAGTCTCTTAAAACTGCAGGGGTTTGGGGAATCCCACTAAGGCAGAGGCTATTAAAGATCTATTGAAAATGGAATCCACAGACATACTCATGCTCCAAGAGACAAAAATAGAAGGGGAGATCCTTCTAAACACAAGCAACACAAAATGGAAATTTGATTCAGGAAAGGTAGTTAGTGCTAGAGGTTCGGCTGGAGGAATAGGCACATTCTAGTCTAAAAACACCTTCTCTCTAGAAAGATCCTATGAGACTCAACATTGGATCTATACCGAACTACGCCATACAACAAGCAACTTCAGCTTAGCTCTATGCAACATGTATGTTCCCATGCATTATGTTGAAAAGAAAGAATGCTGGAAGACACTCTCGGACTATTTAGAACTCCTCAATCCTATAAATATAGTCATAGGAGGAGATCTGAACATTATTATGGATCCCAAAGAGAAGAGAGGGGGGACCTTCACAAGGGATCCTCTCCTCTCCACAGTGGAAAATCTCATACTCCAGTGGGATTTAGTAGATTTCAAGCCAGTGAAAGGAGAATACACTTGGACCAACAATAGAACAGGGGAAAATCATATTTCAGCAAGGCTGGACAGATTCCTCACCAGCAGCTCCATCATGATGGACAAAAGAATTATTTCCACCAAGATTCTTCCAAAACTTACCTCGGACCACAAACCTATCCTTTTTTGAAGACTTAGGTCCTCTTCCCTTCCACTTTAGCCTTCTCTGGGCTGAAAGAGAAGGGTTTTTCGAAACAGTCCAATCAGCCTGGGGAAAAGATGTAACAGGATTCCCAAGCTTTGTGTGGGAACAAAAAATGAAAAATGCAAAGAAGGCTCTAAAAGAATGGATAAAGAAGGCTTTAAAATCCCCCACCAGTCAGAGGAAAGAAGCAGTCCATCAGTTGGCAGAACTCCAATTTGAATTGGAAAAGAAAGAAATCTCCGCCATGGAATTAGATAAAGAAAAATCTGCTCAAAGGAACACATATAGCTCCTTTAGAAGTGAAGAAGAATATTGGCGCTTAAAGTCTCGCAGCTTGTGTCTCAAAGCTGGGGATAGAAACACTACATACCTCCACAGATAGTACAGGGCTCGCCTTTCGCGAAATCATATTGCAGAAATCACCACATCCAGTGGACAGGTGTGCAAAGGATTTGATCAAATAAAGGAAGCTGCTAAGAAGCACTTCCAAAACCTTCTTAGTGCTGAAAGGGATGGGAGCGAGGAGGATATAACAGACTTCCTCACAAATATCCTGAATTTAGTCAGTCCAGATGATAATGACTTACTCTTGAGTCCAATCACGGAAGAAGAAATATCAAAAATTGTTTGGTCTATGGAGCCAAACAAAGCCCCTGGACCTGATGGATTCTCAATCCATTTCTACAGAATATGCTGGGAGCTATTCAAACCAGATCTTCTTAGAATGATACATGGATTCATGAGGAAGGCAAAGGTCGGAGGCGGTATAAATTCCACCTTTCTCGCCTTAATCCCCAAGGAAGAAAACCCAAGATCTTTCGAAAGATACAGGCCGATTTCGCTTTGCAATGCTTCCTACAAGATTGTGGCTAAACTTCTGGCAAATAGAATCAAACCTCTCCTGCAAAAACTAATTTCTCCAGCACAAGGGGGCTTTGTGAAAGGAAGACATATACTGGACAATGTCATCCAAGTCCAGGAAGCTCTACATTCCAACCACTCTCGCAAAGAACAAGGTATGCTTATCAAACTGGATATGTGCAATGCTTTTGATAGAGTTAATCGCTCTTTCTTGTACAGGGTTCTTTCTTCCTTTGGGTTTAGCCAAGACTTCATCAACCTCATCAAATCTTGTTTAGACAAGATATAGATTGCCCCCATGGTAAATGGAAGACCTGCTAATTTCTTTTTAGCCACCAGGTGATTGAGGCAAGGCTGTCCTCTATCCCCATTTATCTACATACTGATGGCAGATTGCCTGAGTAGAAAGTTGACATTGGAAAAAAAATATGGCAGCATACCTGGGATTAGAATTAAGAAAGGAATTGATCCAGTGAATCATGCGCTATTTGCGGATGATTCAATTTTGCTCGAGGGAGCCTCTCCAAGAATAGCAAATTCTTTCAAAATCATCCTCCAGAAATTCTGCAGCATCTCAGGAGCTCTTATAAGCGAGAGGAAAAGTGTTGTGTATGGTTGGAACTCAGAGCATCACATAATTAAGAAAATATCAAATGATTTGGGCTTTACAGGGTATGCTGATTGGGATAAAATTAAATACCTGGGTCTCCCAATAACGTTGGGCTCTAACAGAAATCAGCTATGGGAGGAAGTAATATCGAAATTTAAGTAGAAAATTGCTGCGTGGGGAGGCTTTTAGCTCACTACCAGAGGCAAAATTACGCTCATTAAATCAGTTCTCACGGCTCTGCCCACTTACCAGACTTCTCTAATGCTAGCTCCAAAACCAATCTCCGATCAAATCTCCAGACTCACGCGCAACTTTCTATGGAATGGTGGACGTGGAAACAATAACAAAATCCACCTAATAAGTTGGGATACAGTGAAACGACCACTCGCAGAAGGAGTATTGAAAATCCGAGATCCCCTGCATGCAAACTTAGCAATGGGCTGTAAATTACTATGGCAGCTTTACACTGAGCCAAATCACCCAGTCAATCAGATTTTCAAGCTCAAATACCTCAAAAATCAGTCAATAAAATTCTTTACAGTGGAAAAAAACCCCAAAGGAACGCAGGCCTGGAAGTTGTGTAGCAGAGGCATAGAATTCTTCAGATCCTACCTGTACAGAATACCTGGAAATGGTAAAAACACAATGCTATGGAGAGACAGTGTCATGGGTCATTCCCCTCTAGCAGAAGTTAATGAAATCTCTGAGTTAAGAGCTTGGTTACATGCGAAAGGAATAAGGAAAGTAGAGGACATATCGAGCTGGGATAGCAACGGGAACTGGCAGCGCTGGATTTTTCCTAGAATCCCAGGGCATTTAAAATCTCAGTTAGATGCTCTTAAAGACGCCATTTCTGACTTCGCTCCGGTGCACATAGAAGAAGAAGACTCCTAGGGCTGGGGTAAGACGGGGGTGTATACAGCAAGTCAAGGGTATCTCCAGATGCAAAGTAAAAAGGATTCGACTCATCCGGAGTCCGTGTGGAAACAGATCTGGGATAGCTTCAGCATCCCTAAAATTAATTTCTTCTTCTGGACTTTGTTCCACAAAAAATTCTGACTGGGGAAAATCTGTGCAAAAGAAATATAGCAGGTGCACACCGATGCACCCTCTGCAAAAGCTCACTGGAAACTTCAGATCATCTATTTATAGATTGTGAGTTTGCGAAGGAGGTCTGGTCCATATTCCTGAACGAACTGAATGTTCGTCTTCCATCTCAAAGCTCGATTGACATCATGTTCTCCTCTTGGAAAGCTAGCTACCCTCACAACATAGTTAGCAAATCTATATGGCACCGGGTGTGGATAGCTATCCCTAAGTATGTCTATTGGAAGCTCTGGCTAGCTAGGAATGAAATCATTTTCAACAACACAGAATTGCCAACAGAAAAAATGGTTGAGCAGGCAAAGAACCTCCTCTTAGAAACCTTGAATCACTCTTCAGTCAAAGATGACAACTCACACCGAATCGAAGAAATGATGTGGCTGGATGCTTACACTTGTAAGGCCAGACTTCCAGCAATCACACGACCAATCCATAAGGAAAGATAGCAAATCAGAGATCCAGAGGACAGATTCCAACAGTGGTGGAAATCCCAGGGCAAGTGCACAATATTTTTTGATGGAACCTCAAAAGGTAACCCAGGGAGGTCAGGAGCGGGAGGGGCGATCTTCTTTCTGAATGGGAACAAAGAAGATTTCAGCTGGGGTCTTGGACTAAAAACCAACAATCAAGCAGAAATTCTCAGAAATGTTGATAAAAGCAATAGTAAGCAAGAAAGGGCTTAAGGACCCGGTGCTAAACAAACAGCTAACAAGAGTGAACAGAATTCTGAAGGATTTTCCCTCGGTGCAAATATTCCACATTCTCAGAGGATTAAACAAGGAAGCGGACAGATTGGAAAATATAGGATGCACGCTACAAAATGGCATGATCAGCATAAATGTAGAAACATCGACCACGGCAATTATCCCCTAAGTGGAACACTGTGCTCAAGTCAATCTGAAGAATGTAATGGTTTATTAGGCTTTGCCCAACCTGGCTTTTTATCAATAAAACATAACCGTTCCAGTTTATAAAAAAAAAAAAAAAAAAAAAAAAAAAAAAAACCTGCATCTTCCTACCCATCATCTACCCTAACATTTTTTTCTTCATTTCTTTGCGTGCAGTTGAGCTTGCAGACCCTTATTCATTTTTCTTTTAATAGAAAATTAACTAATTCTATCCTTATTTCTTCCTAGGGCTCAGATTAAACTGTTGAGATCCTTATTATTCTCTACCTAAATACTGACCTGCCAAGGTTAAACAATTTGGCTAGATCTTTATTCTCTATCTATCAACATGAACGATCAAGATTAAGCAGTTTGACCTTCATGGATTGTGGCATTTTTTACAAGCTGCACACAATCTTATTTTTCAAAATACAGTAAAAAGTAGTGGCATTTGAATTTGCATCACTTTCATGATCTATTTTATCTCTCTTTTTTGTTGGGGTTCATTTTTTTTTAATTCTTTTTTATCTTTTTCTTTCATTCCTTTTATTTTTCTTAGCACTTTTAACCTCTTTACATTTTTTATTTTTTATATGGGAAACAATTTTTCAGAAAGAAAAAGTAGCTATATATTACAAGACTAATCGTAGTCAATTCAAAATTACGAATCTTATTATTATAGGACCCTAACATTCAGAATTATGGCTTTTCATTTTAGATTTATAGGGTTTCTATTGCTATATATATAGGCCCATGACATCTAACCCATGGGACGACTTGCACAATCGGATCCCAATCCATGTCGGCTCTTGCGTGAATTTTGTAAAAACATTTTTTTTTTAATCGGTGCACCGTGTGTAAAATAGCGCATCGATGCGCTATTTTATCACAATGCACCGTGCATGTACTTTTTGATAAAAACAATTTAAAAACATGTTTTTGTTAATCCATGCGCCATATGTAAAATAGTGCATCGGTGCGCTATTTCATTATAACGCACCGCGCATGTACTATTTGATAGAAACAATTTTTATTTTATGTCTGTGTTAATTAGTGCACCGGATAACATATAACGCATCATGTCTCCTTGTTGACAAAGAGCACCATACAATGGTCCCTTGTTTTCGCGGTGCATTTATAAGAACATGACGCACCGCCCCCTCCACGACATCATATGCTACAAAAACTAACACTAGAGGATTTTTATTAATTTGTCTGTGTTAATCGATGCAATGGTTAGCATATAACACACCAATTCTCCTTGTTGACAGAGAGCACTATATAGTGTTTCTATTGTTTTGGCAGTGCATTTATAAGAACACGTCGCACCGACGTCGGTGCGTACATCTTGAAAGGTGCACCGTTTTCTTGAAAAAAAAAAAATTATCTAAAAATTTTATGCTTTATTTATAAAATATATTAATGAATGGTATGGTACAGGTTTCATATTGATAAAGAAATGGCTGACAAGATATCAAGTAACAAAAATACTAATAGCACATCGAGAAAAGAAAAAAAGGCAAGTTCTTTGTAAATTCTTTACAAAAAATATTTTTTTTGAACTATATGTAAGTTTAACTAATATGTATTGTTTACTACGTATCATCCAGAGCCACAAAATGACAAAGCTAAATAATATTATTTCTGATCTAGGACCAAAAGAGCGTAAAAGCTTGATGGAAAAATTGCAAAAGGATGAGCCAAGTGAATGAAAAAATTTTATCGATCCAATATGAGTTTCTTTTTTTAATTTTCATTAATAATATACTTTAAAATATTAGATAACATGTTTCAAACAATCTATTAATTCACATATGTTTAGTGTTCTGCAGGGACCAGCAACTCAGAAAATGAATGTTTGTAATATTCCAAATAAGAAAAGCAGCAATATGGAACATAAAAATGGAAATAGCAATGAATATCAATACACCAAGATATGAGACAAGTGTAAAGCCATATTATTATGCATATCAACAGCAAATGAGTACAATATACTGAGGCACAAATCAAACAATCAAGGCAAACAAGCCTCCAATGAACAAACACACCCAAACATGAGATGTTGTTGCTATACAAAATGTCGGAGAACTAGTATAGCGCAGTCCCAGAGAGTATAACTGCTGCTGAGAAATAAAATAATATGGATCTCCTGATATATGGCTCCAAAAGTGTCAATAATAGAGATCTAGACTCCCAAGCACCTTTCCAAGACAACCCAGGAAGGGTTTTCGGAAATACACAAAATACATAAATGGTGAACTACAGCCCTAGAGCTGAAGAATCACTGCAATTGGATAGCTAAAAAGAGGTGGTTGAACTGATGTAGAAATAGATTGAAACTCCTCCAACAGATTCCCCAGATGAAGAGTTTCTCCCTTCACTGGAAATCTAACTCACCCAATGAGGCATTGAATCCTCCTCTGCAACTGCTGAATAGAATAAAGCAGTCTATGAGGAAAACTATGCTATAGGGGGTGGTAGAAGCTTGGCCTGATGCCAAATGATCAAATAATGCTCAAGGACCTCCCTTTCTAGCCTCCCAGTGGAAAGGCTACTCCCTCCACTGAAAACAAGCTCAGAAAATGGCCTTGTGAGTCCTCCACTACCTCTCCCCTGAAAATCAACACAACCCTGGAAGAGACTGTGTTGTGGATGATGGTTGAAGCTTGGCCTGATGCTGGATGGTGGAAATGCAGCTCTACGAACCTCTCCTGAGTGGGCACTCGAAGTCCCCCAAAGATGAGGGTGGGATTCCCACTCGAGAACACCCAGTGCTAAATAGCACAACAAACTCAGCTAAACAAATGAAGTGTACAATAAGTCATAAAAGACCAAAACATAAGCAATAACCATAATGCCCTCTATGGCTGCCTTCCCTTCCTTATATGCATTGTGAGCCTCCTCACCTTGGACCCCACTCATTAAAGCCACTACTTTGGATACTTTCTCCCATTAACACTGCGATGTCCCTCATTAACTATCCACTCCCTCCATACCACCATTGTTGATTTGATCAAACTTGACCCCATCCACATGCTCCAACCTCTATTCACACATGAGGGTGCTTTATCTAGCTCCTAAGATTATCCTAATTCACATTAGAAGTGATTTTATTCCTAATAAGGAGATTTATGGGTCTCCCTACCCTCTTATTCATATATCTAAGTGACAAAAGAAAATTTTAATATTCCAACTAGATGAAAGCTAATTTTGAATATTACAGTCCTCCCCTCCAAAACATTGCTTGTCCTCAAGCAACTGTAAGGGTGAATGCTGCAAAATTTCTTCTCCTCCCCTTGTGGCACCTACATATGATGAGCTCCTCCACTAAATAAGGTGTCCTCTAATCAATTTATCTCTGAGCTTCTCCTCCCAAGTGCTCCCGTTAGCCAAGTGGCTCACATCATAAGGAATTAAGAGCTCTATGGTAGCAACTACATATTTCCCAATGTTCTCACTGCAACATGGGGCATAGGAAGTGTTGGAGATCTCACTCCCAATGAATAGACCCAAACCATGTGATTTTCCTCCGTCCATGCCAATAATAATGATCAAGACATCATCAACACATGGAATCAAAATCAGAGATACCTTGACTACCATGTGAAATACTAGAGGATGATAATAGTCCCTCAAGTGGAACCAGAAAAGTTCTGCTCTCAGCTGCCTCAAAACATGATATGATGAGTGGCTTCTCAACCACTTTCCTGCTACCACTACACTCTCACATGCCTGGATAAAGTAACTGATGTGTGGTGTCAACTAAATACACCCCAAGTAATATATCATCTCCCCAAAGCCTCCTAGGGATTGGTTACTCTCATCACTACTTGAGGCCTCAAGTAGACCATGCAGTCTAAAGAAAGGCTTGCCCTTGTGTGGAGAAATGTATTGAAAATAGATGGAAAAAGAATGCAGATACTTGGTTATTTGATCAATATGCACAAAAACACATTCCTTACCATGTACCTTGAGCAAGCTGGTGAAGTGGTTCATAGATGAGCGTTCTCGTATCTCCATCAAAAATGGAAGTGGATGTGACAACCTTGCAAGTTGTTTGTTTCCCTCCTCAATCTCCAAACAAACCATACACCTCCTAATGTGATGGTGCACCTCCTCTTCGAGACCCTCCCAAGAGAATCCCTCCATGATAGTTTGATATGTCCCCATGAAATCTGTGTGACCGGAGAGGAAAGCTTCATATGCTGCATGTAGAAGCTTCTCTTTGAGCTTAGAAGCTCTAGTCAAGAATATTATATTCTGATAATATATGACTCCATCTATCACTATGTACTTCTCATCTGTTAGCTGACCATCAAGTACTCTGCATGTGAAGAGATCCTTGGAATACTCCACCAACAGCTGGGATTTCCAATAAGGATCTATACCCAATAATGACAGTGTTGATGGTATGTGTGGTAAAGCACCTGTCATGTTGTTGCCTTCCTCTTTCACATGTTCCATTCCAAAGTCATATGTCGGGATGCTGCTATCATGCCTCTGTTTCCTCTCCTGTAGCTACTCCTGCTCAAGTAGGGGTTGAATTTTATGGAGGTTAGCCTTCACTAGGAATCTATCACCCATCCAATACTTTCTAAGTTTGGCCAATGTATGCATGAGTGCTCACAACCCCCTATCATATATGGAAGATTCCTCCCTATGTGGAAGTATCTTCTGGTTCTCCCAAGCCATGGAGTGGCCTCCTGGCACCATGATGGTGTCATCATCCATCCCTGAAACATCTCCTCTCAGCGCAAGATGCTTGGTGAGAGTTGGTAACACTGATACTGGAAGGATGCCTCCCTCCTCCTTGAGCCTACCAAAGACTCTCTGTGTTGTGCCAAGTCCTCCCAAGGTTCTCACCTCATCTGGATCTATGAGTGGTGCAGCTTGTTGTGATAAATTTCTAATCAACTCTTGGTCTGCGGGCCTTCCTAGTGGAATGCCTCCAAATAGTACTTCATCATGGGTCAAGGTCAACTGCATAATTGAATGGATTGTTGGGTCCTTTCCCCCACAGTGAAAATCAGGCTCTATATTATGTGTAGAGTCTACCTAAGAGGGGTAAGTGTGCATGCCCCTGATCATCTGATGCTTACCACTCTTTTTATCTATCCACTCCATCTGCAAGGTCTCCCAATCTGTGGTGACCTTCCCCAAAGTAATCAACCAATGTACACCCAATATCACATCGGTGTATCAACCACAAATAAGTGATTAGTCAAGGTGTATGTTTCCATGGTGACAGATAATGCCAGAACATATTTCATGCACTACATGGTTCTAGCTCCTGGTACCAAAACTAAAAACCCCTCAAAATAATTAGTGGGTATTGCTCTCCTCTGCACTAACTGAGCATCAATAAAGTTCTGGGTAGCCCCATTGTCATTCGACATTGATGCTCTTTGATCCTGAACAGTACCTCGAACTCTCAAAGTCAAATGTTTGGGTACTCCCTGAAAAGATGCAAGGGCCCCTTCAACTAGAGAAAATGCCCCATTCCCACCTCCTGGTGGTGGTGGATCTTCTCCTGCTATCCCAACGTTGTTCTTCCTTCTGGTTCCTCTTCTTCCTCCTCCTCACTATTAGAGAACACCTCTATATAGTGTGCCTTTCCTGCTACAGAATAATGCCCTGGTGCCCATGGTTCTTGGCATGTGAAGCAACGCTTCCTTCTTCTCAAGTCTCTTCGGACATCATCACTAAGAGGTCCTTTGTTTTGGCTCTCATTTGAAGGGGGAACCTTCACATTTTTCCCCTTTTGCTGGAAGGGTGGCCTTGGCTGAAATGGAGCCTTTTCCCTTGGAAAATCATCTTGTAAATCTCTTGCCCTTTCAACAGCATCTTTAAGGGTAGTTGGTTTAGTAGATTTAACCAACCCATGTAGAGGCTCTGCTAGCCCATCAATGAACATAGAGACCCTCCTAGCTGCAGATAAATCAGGAACCATAACATAAATTTTTAAAAACTCAGAAATATAGGTCTTTGGATTACGTGATTGCTTGAACTTGGCTAGCTCAATAAAATGTGCCTCTGGGTCTCTTCGATCAAACCTCTCTACTAACCTTCAGGTGAACTTTGAATACGTAGTCACATTGGCATGACCCAATGTAGAAATACCGTGAAACCACCAATCATGTGCCTCACCTTCAAGGTTCAGCGGTGCTATTTTGATGGCCTCCATCTCCATTAATTTATTCAACTGGAAGTAGATGTCTAACTTCTCCACCCAAGACTTAGCTGTGAACTTGGATGACCCATCAAAAGCGGGAAAAAATAATCTACCAATGGTCCTTTGTAGATCATTATTTTGTGTGAATCCTACACTGCTATTGTTATATCGAGGTCTCCTGTTGACCTTGATCTAAAAGGACCCCTGAAATCTTAGATTATATTTTAATCTCTAAGATTGAGACTCATACTCTATGAAATAATCTTCAAGATTTTCTTGTTCTTGGGATCCTCCATTTCCCACTGCTAAAAATGTAGGCGTAGTGGAGCGTTGGGAAACTTGTTGCCTCAGTGGTTGATCATACCAGTGACGTGAAATGTCGGAGCCCTCTCCATGTATAAACCCTTTAGGGGATTCTTTGTGTCTCTCCATTATCATCTCCTTGATTTCCTGGGCAACATCTTGCATGGTTTGAAGAAGAAGTTTGGGAAACTCCTTCTCATCTTCTTCTCCTGATATGGGAGTTTTTCCCTTGTCTTATTTGTTTTCTGTGTAATCATATATCCTATTTCTATTGAGATACCTCTTCTCCCTTTCTGTGAGAGGCTCTCTTTCTTCTGATGACATAATGGCTGAAATACACAAGTTGAGCCAAGATTACCCTCTGATACCACTGTAATATTCCAAAATAGGAAAAGAAACAATATGGAACATAAAAATGGAAATAGAAGTGAATATCAATACGCCAAGATATGAGACAAACATAGAGCCATATTATTATGCATTTCAGTAGCAAATAAGTACAATATATTGAGGCCAAATCAAACAACCCTCCAATGAACAAACACACCCAAACATGAGATGTTGATGTTATACAAAATGTCAGAGAACTAGTACAGCGTAGTCCCAGTGAGTATAACTGCTACTGGGAAATAAAATAATATGGATCTCCTTATATGTGGCTCAAAAAGTGTCGGGAATAGGGATCTAAACTCCCAAGCACCTTTCCAAGAAAACCCAAGAACGATTTCTAGAAATACACAAAATACAGAAATGGTAAACTACAGCCCTAGGGCTGAAGAATCACTGCAACTGGATAGCTAAAAGGAGGTGGTTGAACTGATGTAGAAATATATTAAAACTCCTCCAATGGATTCCTCGGATGAAGGGATGCTCCCTTCACTAGAAATCTAACTCACCCGATGAGGCACTGAATCCTCCTCTGCAACTGCTCAATAGAATAACACAGTCTATGAGAAAAAATGCATTGTAGGGGGTGGTAGAAGCTTGGCCTGATGCCAAATGATCAAATAATGCTCAAGGACCTCCCTTAATAGCCTCTCGGTGGAAAGGCTATTCCCTCCATTGAAAACAAGCTCAGAAAATGGCCCTGTCAATCCTCCACTGCCTTTGCCCTGCAAATCAACACAACCCCGGAAGAGACTGCGTTGTGTATGATGGATGAAGCTTGGCCTGATTCCGGATGGTGGAAATTCAGCTCTAAAAACCTCTCTTGAGTGGGCACTCAAATTCCCCCGATAATGAGGGTGGGATTCTTGCTCGGGAACACCCAGTGCTAAACAGCACATCAGACTCCGCTAAACAGCTGAAGCATGTAAGAAGTCATAAAAGAAAAAAACATAAGCAATAATCATAATTCCCTCGATGGTTGTCTTCCATTCCTTATATGAATTTTAAGCCTCCTCACCTTGGGCCCCACTCATTAAAGCCACTACTCTCATGGAGACTTCCTCCCATTAACATTGCATTGTCTGTCATTAACTATCCACTCCCTCCATACCAGCGTTGTTGATTTGATAAAAATTGACCCCAACCACATGCTTCAACCTCTATTCACACATGAGGGTGCTTTATCCAGCTCCTAAGATGATCCTCATTCACATTAGAAGTGATTTTATTCCTACTAAGGATATTTATGGGTCTCCCTACCCTCTTATTCATCTATCTAAGTGAAAAAAGAAAAATTTAATATTCCAACTAGCTGAAAGCTAATTTGGAATATTACAATGTTGTTCTAAGAAAAGAAAAATTGTATAACATGCAAATGAAAATGAATTGCTCCTTAGCTCATCTGGAGTGGTGTTGGAGGTTAACAAAAGAGGGGAAAAAATTTACAAAACTTTGAGGGATCTAGTGGAACGAATGTATAGATGTTCTTTCCACTTACAATACAAAAATAAATCCAATGATTCCAAGAACCAAATTTTATCTCAACTACAGGATGAGTTTCTAGAGAATTCGTCAATGAGACATGTCAGAATTTTAATAGAAAAAACATACAAAAAAAAGGAATGAAAAAATAATATTCCTTTAAATGTGTTTCTAGAATTATATGTATATATTACTAGAAAGAAATCATTTATAAATATCACTTTTTTATATTTACTTTTCATATATCAATATAAAAAATAAATAGTTTATTGTCATGTTATATTTTCAGGAAGATTATGAAAATCTCAAAGGATGAACAAGTTGATATCAGAAATATGCAAGTAGGAATGTCCAAAAAGGTGTACAAGGAGATGGTCAAAGAAATGGACATAATTGCATCGCACGAGGAGCCATCTCAACAAAAACATGCTTAAAATGTAATATGTAATCAATGAATTTTTCGATTAGGTACAATAAATAAATAATTTAGCATTGAATATTAATTTTCAAGTATTTTCTAGCAAAAAATAAAAGAAAATGGAACCCATTCAACACATAAAATAGAATGACAAGGAAGAAAAGGGTTGATATCTAAGTTTGTGAGTAATTGTTACTTCCTTATAACAACTTAACTACATTTCATTTTTGTATATTTTAAGTTGTTTTACAACAATCATCATTGAATGTCTTCAAACAATTGCTAACATACAAAGAAGAATCATTAGATGAATTGATTGACATTGGGTTAAATATGGGTTGTCAGTATATGTTGGCATATCATAAATTAATTATGGAATTTGTAAGCATCTATCGATCTTGTTTTATTTAGCTCTGTCTATAATTAATAGAACAAACAAAACTTTTATATTAAATATATGATTTGTTATGGGGTATAAAACTTGCAAGAAACAAAGTATGGAATTGCGCCAACAAATGAAATGTTGAAAGATGGCATGAAATTTGGTTTTGAAAGAATGTGTGTAGTTCATGAGTCAATTCTAGCTATGGTACGCATTTCTTTTCAATTTACCTTGATGTATATTATTTAATATTTCAATTTTCATTATTCTCACCAATGTATATACACTCATTACAATTTATTTTTATGTTTGTAGATGGAAGGTGAAGAAGAAGAAAACAATCAACATTGTGAACAAAACATTCCTCAAAATAACCCAAGTCATGGAAATAGCTCGAGTAGTGACAATAGTTCAAGCGAAGAATGATGATCAATATGTTTTGATATCAAAGCAAGGCATTGTATTTTTTGAAATATTTGTCTGTGAAATCAGACATTTTGTTTAATGTAATGGACATTGTTTCCCAATTGAAAGACAGAGGGATGCCAATAACTGTCCCATTTTGTATGACAAAGAGTGCCTTATATATATATATATATATATATATATATATATATATAATACGTTTTGATCTATTCTATTGTGTTCTCCATTGTCGGTGTGAAATGTAACACCACTGATTAAATATATGGATGATTAAATATTATAATGAAGAGATGTGAAATTTGATGATATGATATAACAAATTAATCCAAACATCAAATTCAAATGCACTAATAAAAAATTAATTGATATGAATACTGTTATAGGATATGTTTCAACTGTTGATGAATAATGAATTTTAAAAAATCACAATAACTATGATATGATATAAAAGATTAATCCAAACATCATATTCAAATGCACTAATAAAAATTGAATTGATATGGATAATGTTATACGATATGTGTCGACTTTTGATGAATAATGAATTTTAAAAAATCACAATAATTGCATTGTCACAGGTCGATGTTTCTAAAAAATACAAAATGAAGACCGGTGCGTGTTAGTTACTGTGCACCGGTGTGTTTGTATGATATGGCGCACCAGTGCGTTTCAACCAATGGGCACCGCACAAATACCAATACCAATTATAACGCTCGATGTGTTTGTGTGGTACTGCGCACCGGTGCGTTTATGTGAGACTACTAACTGGTGCGTTGATGCGACCTATGGGCACCACACAAATACCAATACCAATTAGAATGTTTGGTGCATTTGTGTGATACTGCGTGTCGATGTGTTTATATAATACTATGCACTAGTGCATTGATACGACCTATGGGCAACGCACAAATACCAATACCAATTAGAACGGTCTAGTGTGTTGTATCACCTACAATGATCCCGGTGCAGTTTTAGACCTTAACGGCCCGGTGCATGCACCTTTGACCACCCCGAGGCGACTGTTTCGCTGCCACGCACCGGGACATTGCTAGATGCCTCGGGGCATCCTAAATTTTTTTTTCCATCCCGATGCTTGGTAGGTTTACAGTACCGGTGCATTCACTGTAAAACGCATTAGTGCGTTGACACATGATTAGCACATTGATAAGAAAAACATCTGTAACAACCTCCAGCTGCCCATTTTTTTTATTTGTGTTGAAATTTCGTTATAAGCTACACAAAAACCTCCGTTACTGAAAACAGATGTTGTAGAAAATGTTTTTTTGACAATTTTGACCAATTTTATAACACTAAAAACCTCTGTTATAACCTCCGCTAGAGGGTATTTTCCTGGTAGTGCAGCAAAAATAGGCACATGATCAAACTGCATATACCTCAACCCTTGAAGCTAGCTAAAGAAGTGGATGCTCAGCTGTTGATCATGGTTGTATCGTAGAACTCGTGTCGTCGAGGGGCATAGAATTGATTGTCCACACATGAGAATCGGACATCGTCACTCCAATATGGAAAATGGCCAAAAAATGGGGAGCTTTGCTGCTGAAATGGATATCACCATTGGTTTCTTATCGCCGAGAGGTGTAAAAATGACATAACGTTTGTCGAAAATGGACTTTGGCAAGTTTTAGGCCTCAAGGAATCTTTTTTATTCCCTCAAGATTCCTTAAGATCCAGTTCTGCAGGGAATCTGCAAATCTGATGCTGAGATGGCCATTATGGCTTTACCATCGCGTTCCCTACGAAATTCTAGTTAAAATGACTGTAAACTTCATATCATTATGACAAAATGAAAATTTACTTCCCCCTGAAATCTTTCAAGCATCGAGGAATATTGTCTGCAAAAATTCTTTGTCTCGAAATGCGTACTGCACATGGTTCTGCTTTGTTGTGGCTCACAATTCCACACCTGCAAATAAAAATCACTTCACCGTTTGGTCCCGCTTGGCCTTTGTTCCGTCTCCGTCCCGGGTGCACTATGAATTCGGGTTTAAGTATTGGTGGGGGGCGGAGCTATCAATAAGAGGCCCTTAGGCCGTTGGTAATGGCAGAGGGCTAGAGGTGGGCAGGTCGAGGGTTCCAACCCCACTGACCTCGCATGTTGGAAATTTGTTTTAACCGCACTTTTTTGTTGGCACATAACCATTTTAATGTTGGTTTATTGGCATGTTTTAAAGCAACATTGAATTGGTTTTTGTAGCTTGATTTTGGCTTACGATTGGTGGTCCGTTGTGGAGTCACCACATGGGCAGGGCCGATCCGTCGGCCATGGGTTCAACTCCCACTGGCTCTGGCCTTTAAATGTGGAGCAGGGGTGACGTGGGGCGGGTCCACCAGAGGTGGCCCTCCCACCCACATCACTTTATATATATATATATACGCCATATGGCCGCCGTGGCCCGGCCGGGTGGCGGGGTTTGGCCATCTCGCCGCCATGAATTAACATATGTTTTTTTTTTATGTAATATGAGGCACGAGGGTACGTAGGGTCGAAGCACTCGTCGCATCCTATATATATATATATATATATATATATATATATTATAACAATAATGGGATTTTTTTGGTTTTAACAAAAAATAAGGGTTATTGGGAAAATTAACGAGGCCACAATTTCACCAATTTTCGGGAGCTAAGTCCCATGTCGGCTGACGTTGAATTTGGGGGATAGTTAAACCTGGCCCACTGCCCAAATTTGACAAAAAATTTGACTCACTCTAACTTCTCCATACGGGTTCAGATTGGAGATCTGTTTGCATCGTTGGAATCAGGGCGGTGAGTACTTCAGTATGAACCTAGTTTGAGAGAAATCCAACCACCTTGAATTTTGACCTATCATCGGCCTTCTTGGTCTCCTGAGGGTGTCTGGAGCCACCTGAATCAATCCTCCCCATTGAGGAGCTTTTGTTCCTCCAAAATCATGAACATAATCTGTAGTTACTTTATACCTTGTATGCACCACAAGTGTCCTTAAAGGTCACCCTTCATTCTCCTTCACCTTTGTCCTTCGGAGCCATAAACAATGAGTCGACACCTACATCCTCTGCAAACCTATAGTACAATATTT
The DNA here is from genome assembly GCA_034641835.2 of Pinus albicaulis. NCBI lineage: Eukaryota > Viridiplantae > Streptophyta > Pinopsida > Pinales > Pinaceae > Pinus > Pinus albicaulis. The sequence goes on from CM076576.1 coordinate 740,675,022, forward strand.
TGAAATTTAAATGCTTAACTAAGTGAATAATCTATGACCCAATCATTCCCCACACTTGCCACAAGTTTATAACCATACTTTTTGGTCAATTTTACATCAAATGGAATCAATACCCCAGCTATCAATACAAGGCCAAAATACAATTGTTGCTTCATGAGTGATGGAAAACACATCATCACTTTTACATTTTAACATGCAACACATGATTTACAAAGTAAATCCAAAACAATCTAACACATCTAGAAAAACCATCTCTCACTTATCAAAGTGAATGGTTCATCTCTCTGTCGCGCATTTTCTTGTCGAACAATTGTTTCAACTGGTTCCTACACTGATGTTTTGTCCTTAAGGCGTTGCTCTGGATGGAGCCTCCAACACGTGGTTCTATGATGGCCACTTCTGTCACAATGACTACAATGAGTCTTCATCCTCCAGACCTACTTTACCTTCTTCTTTTTCTGCGATGGAGAAGGCCTTTCACGCCTCATCCTCTTTTGTGTTTCCATTCTTTTCCAACACTCAACAAATACATGGTTATGTAATCCACAAAAACTACATGTTTTTTGATGCCATGATCTATGTTCATTGTTAGAGACATGCTTGTTGTTGTCAATCCTAGAGACAGCCTTGAGTTGTGAAAGACCAGTGCCTAGGACATCTTATATAGCAAGGAGAAATAAGATATGACAAGGATAATTAGTAGAGCAAGGCTCTCATGCTATCTCTTGTAAATAGGAAGATTAATTTGAATGGGACCAAAACTTTCAGAAGCTTGATACAGAGAAAGCAATACTGCAGAGGCAAGATGTGAAACTCTAACACGAATGTATCAAACAATTCAAAGGCAGCTTACTACAAAGAGGGTTGGATTCTAAATACTTCACAGAGATGAATAATCAGAAAGTATCTACTGCGTACGTAGAATAAAGAGAATAATAACTGTTACTGAGACAATATCCAGAAACATATATCAACATGCGGTGGGCTTACGAAATTAAGAATCCACACATGATAACAGCATTTGTAAATAACATCTCATAGCAGCTAATATAGTAGAAGTACAGGTGAAGTGAAAATGGAACAGCCTATCACGCCTGAGCCATATTTAAAGTGCCAGATAGGTTATGGCATAAGTATCAACTAGGATAAATTCATACCAAAACCAATGGGCTACTCACATTCGAGAACATGATACAAGATGAATGGATGTAAATGAAATGAACCGCTAAGCTACAACACATAGAAGAGAATTACACACTGTAAAGCACCAAGACCAGAATCCTCATTGAAGATAGAACTCCTTTTCATTGATACCCAACGGGCTCTTCACGTTGTATTAAAGCTTCCACAAAAAAGCATGCAAGAAACTCTTTCACAGCCAATTCTTCAGAAAATCTGGAACATGTTTTTCTCTTCGGTTCTTGCTTATATAGAAGCCTTAGAAAACATGAACGAGAAGATATTTTTTGGGAAAAATATCTTCCTTGCGTGCTGGAAAACAGTTTGAGGTCTCCATCAAAAATAACCAAAATTCATGATGAGGAATTGGGGCATCTCATCATTGACATTTAGGCTCACAACTGTTTTAAACAAAAATATCAAATAACAGTTTTTGACAGAAGGTAAAATGCGGGAGTGGAATGTGAATTCCACTTGAAATTTAAAAGTAACAAACTAAAATGGAAGTAAAAGGCCACTAGGGCTGAATCATGAATTGACGATGCTCGCTGACAAGGTGGGGTTGAGGCAGTAGCTGTCATAGATGGCGGAATGTTGGCTGAGAGGAATCGATTTTCCTCTGATGTGGCAGTGGAGGATTTTTTGCCTGTAGCTCTTCATGATTTTCTTTAATTCTGATTTAATTTGGAGGATGGGCTATTGATCATCAATATTAGCCGAAATCCCCAAATTGTCTTCAATCTTCTATTTCTGCCGTGGCAGGTCTTCGACACTGATACTCTGACTTGCTGCTACGATAACCTCTCGACGTTCCAAATCACAGTGACCGTGATTGTGGAACCTAGAGTGAAATCATCCCTCTAAAACAACCCTGCACAATACGATAAACTCATCAAGGCCTGTGGAGGAACGGTGGTGCAGCAGTGGAAAACAGCGGAAATGGTGAAAGAATGGTGGAAAATGGAGTTGATGGAGGTTTGGTGTCATAAGGGTCGCAGACCGTCCGATCAGCTAAAGAAATGGGAATGAACGGTCAGGATTTACGAACGGAGGTGTTAATGGTAAGTAAGCGGAAGAAACAATACTTTAGTGTTAAAACCCCAAAGTCTAATGTTTGGTCAAATACACAGGAAATCAATGAAAATGAATGAAATTTAGGTGTATCTTGTGGTGGGACCTGGCGGGTGGAGGGCGATTAACTGTGAGCCGTTGGATCTCAGGAGGAGATCAATGGTGTGGATTGAATGTTGAAGTTAATAGAGGCTCTGATGAAGAAAAATGGACGGGGGCGTGATGCAATGTGGGTCGTTGATCTCAGAACAAATGGATGGTTAGGATGGAATCGGGAGATCGTGATCGGGGGAGACGGAGGGTGGCACCATTAAGAACTTCCGATTGGCGATGGAGTGATCAAGCGCCGACCGTTCGATCGTGTGAGGAGATCGACGGTGGAGAATAAATCGGCGGGGACAAAAGAGTGGAGCAGGATAGATAAGGGTCGTTAGATCAGAATGTATGAACGGCGGAGATTGGATCAGAGAATCGCAATCGGGAGGGACAGAGGGCGGCATATAAAACATTTCCGATTGGCGATTAGCAATTACGCGCCAGCCGTCGGATCTGGAAATAGATTGACGGCCCACGGTTAATCGGAGGTGTCAGTGAAGAGGGGCGATGGGCGCGTTGTGGAACAAGTGATGGCCGTCAGATCTGTACATATTGATGATTGAGATTACGGCGCGGGTCTAATAGACCAAACTCAATCACATCGAAACTTTTAAGCTTGCAAAGGAAAAGGGCGCATATGAAACCTCCGATTGCGATAAGCGCCTATGGGCTTAGCACCTGGTCTCGCCTCCCGGTCGCGTGGTGGGGAAGTGGTTAAGGGGGCTGGCCGAAAGGGGCTAGGCCTGATATATGAAGGAAAGTGGGTTTTTGGCCTATTTTTCATGCATTTTAAGGCCAACCAAGGGGCAACGGTAAGGGGGATGAAGGGTTTATAAGCCAAACAAAGGGTATTTGTGGGGCTTAGAAGGTAATTTGGGATGATTTAAAGGATAAGTGGGGAATTTAGAAGGGGAGGAAAAATGATGAAAACGGAGGCTTAGAGGGAATGAAATAAGAGGGAAAAGGAGGCCTTTTGGGCATTCTTCTTTGCAAACAGAGGGTTTTCAAAACTGGGAAAAACAGTGAATGTTAACCATATGATCAACACTTGTAATCAAAATGAATATTAGAATACTAAGACTTGTTATACCTTTCTTGTTGGTCTCTGGTCCAATCATGGTGACAAGAGCTTGCCTCATCTCTTTCACAGCCATGTGTGTTGTCATAGGATGATGGTGAAGTGTTCCCATCATTATCTTTCCCCAATGGTTTCAACCATGCATTGGAAGCTTTTGACACCTTCGAGCATTGTCCTTCAGTGTATCCCAAACCTGTGAATCGAGATCTCTGCACAACCTCCAATGACTGAGTTATGCCTTGGCCATTAACACCAAGTCCTCCTCCCTTATATCCCATCTTGGTGAGGATTCGCATGCAAGTTAATATAATGGGTATCGCCACATTTCCCACATAAATGATAGCATGTGAAGATGAAACTGAAGAAAAATCAACATTGTTTACCTCATATGTCAATTTAGATACAGGTGATGATGGCTTCTTCCAGCCTTTTTTGCGCTTCAACTCCTCCAAGTCCTCTTCCGCAGCTCGTAGCTAAAGATGCAATCTCTGCTCCTCTTCTTTCTCTTCGTGTAGAAGCCTCCTTAATTCAACATCATTCACTTGAAGGCTCTGGTCGTTGCACTTCAGTTCTTCCAAGAATACCTCTGCGGCCTGCAACTAAAGCTGCACTCTCTTCTTATCTTCTTTCTCCTCTCGTAGAAGCACTTTCAATTCAGCGTTATCTTCTTGAAGGCTATGGTTGATCTCCTTATTTGAATGATGAGAATACGGTGAGGGCAATGAATATTCACTGGAATATGTGGATGAAGCATCGCTTTATGCTTCTTATTTCTCCCATCTTTCATGAGCTTCATACATCATGTCCACCATTTTTGACATCCCGAGCATGGCCTTGTACATGTCTTTTCCATCCTCCATTGTTGCACGTTCAATCGTTGTTCACGCTTGCAATTCGCACCAGAAAGAAGTCCGCTCTAATACCACTTGATCCGGATCTGTCAACGGCTGAATTTACCCATGATATTTTAATTATGTGATGTTATTATAATTTTATTTTAAAAGACCATAAAGGAACACATGTGCATGTTGTAAATAAGGGAACAAGACAACCATCAACAACATAAAAACACGAGACGTTGATAATGGAGTTCATACAGTGTGGGCTACGTCTCCAGGCCCAGTTTCAAAATGGGGTAGGCCACTTCATATAGTGTTGGAAATGGTAAGATGATGTTCATATAAGGATGTGCCCTCAACATGAGTGGCTTGTCTCTCCACGAGATGTTCCACCATAGGAAATCTCACTCACAATGGACCTCCTATCAACATGACATAATCTCAACTGAAGCAAAAAAAAACATCCCTCAACATGCATAAAGCAGGGATATAGACACATAATACATCTCACATCAAAAAGAGGCACATGATCAAACTGCATATACCTAAACCACTGAAGCTAGTTGAAGAAGCAGATGCTCAATTGTTGATCATGGTTGTGCCATCGAACTCGTGTCATCGAGGGGCATAGAATTGATTGTCCACACATGAGAATAAGACACCGTCACTTCAATCTGGAAAATGGCTAAAAATGGGGAGCTATTCTGCTAAAACAAATATCACCATTGAGTTCTTGTCACCGAGAGGTGTAAAAATGACATAAAGTTTGTCAAAAATGGACTCCGGTAAGTTTTGGGCCTCAATAAATCTTTTTGATTCCCTCAAGATTCCATAAGATTCTGTTCTGCAGAGAATCTACAAATTTGTTGCTCATATGAACATTTTGGCTTTACCATTGCATTCCCTGCGAAATTCTAGTTAAAATGACTATAAAATTCATATCACTCTAACAAAATGAAAATTTACCTCCCATTGGAATCTTTCAACCATCAAGGAATATTCTCTACAAAAATTCGTTGTCTCGAAAGGTGTGCTGCACATGGTTCCGCCTTGTTGTGGCTCGTTGTTCCACACTTACAAATAAAAATCACTCCATTTTTTGGTCTTGTTTGGCCTCCGTTCTGTCTCCGTCCCGGTGCACTGCGAATTCAGGTTTAAGTATTGGTGGGGGGTGGAGCTATCAATAAGAGGCCCATAGGTCATTGGTAATCGTGGAGGGCGAGAGGTGGGCAGGTTGGGGGTTCCAACCCCACCGACCTCTCATGTTGGAAACTTGTTTTAACCACACTTTTTTGTCGGCACATAACCATTTTAATGTTGGTTTTTTTGGAGTGTTTTAATGCAGCATTGAATTGGTTGTTGTAGTTTGATTTTGGGTTACAGTTGGTGGTTCGTTGTAGAGCCGCCGCGCAGGTAGGGCCAGTCCTCTAAGTGTGGATTCAACTCCCACTAGCTCCACCCTTTAAATTTGGAGCGAGGGTGGCATGGGTCGGGTCCACTAGAGGTGGCCCGCCCACCCACATCACTTTATATATATATATACACATACACACACCATATGAATATAGTGACTCCGGCTGGGGGTGGCAGGTTTTTGCCACCTACCACCCTAAATTAATATATGTTTTTTTTATGTAATATGATTGCAAAGGGGTCAGTAGGGTTTGGCCACCCGTCGACCCTATTTTATATATATATTTTGTTTTTATAACAATAATGGGATTTTTTTGGTTTTGACGAAAAATAAGGGTTATTGGGCATATTAACGAGGCCAAAATTTTGCCTGTTTTTGAGAGCTAAGTCTCATGTCGGTTGACAGTGAATTTAGGGGACAGTTAAACTTGACCCACTGCCCAACTTTCACCAAAACTTTGACTCGCTCTAAATTCTCCACACGGGATCGGATTGGAGATCTGTTTGCACCGTTGGATTTAGGGCGATGAGTACTCTAGTATGAACCTGGTTCGAGAGCAATCTGACCACCTTGAATTTTGACCTATCATCAGCCCTCTTGGTCTCCTGAGGGTGTTTGGAGCCACCTGGATCAGTTGTAGACGAGTCGCTAAAAAAAAGGTTGGACAAATATTTCAAGAGGTAGATTAAATTGGGATAAGGGTTCATATCCATCATATAATTGTTCCAAAGACCATATATTCCATGCTAGGGGTTGCTCCTAGTTGGATTTGAAGGTGTGGAGAATTTTAAGACAAAATTGGGGGAAATATTCTCATTTAGAGACCAAGCCTACTTCACTATCAAAGTGCAAGGTCGACTTACTTGCAAGTGTGTTTCACAACCCAACATATTGAGGTAATTTATTGTGGTACAAGGTAAGACACCTACAAGATCCATTTCATATATTAAAAACTCACAAAATTTTAACTTTATATTTTACTTTAGGATAATTAACTAGCTAATTTTTACAAGTTTTATCATTAAAAAATATTTTATTCACATTGGAGTTGTGGGAAATAAAATTATATCTAAGACAAGGGTTAATCACTAAGTTTAAATCTAATATTGCATATATAATTCATTGTGTATTGAGTTTTCTATTGCATAGATGCACTTTTCCTTGTTGTAGCAGAACAAATATGCAATTTTTTCAAGGTCCCTAGTGCCATAAAATATCTCTCTATATTTTACAATGAAAATTAGCAGGAAAACAAACAATTAATTCCTCCACCTCACCCTTAAACCTCATTTAAGGCATTAATATTTACTTGGTTGGGTGAAGCATGACATGGGAATCCCCGTAGCATTTCCAAAGGAAGTTGAAGTTATAGAGTGGGGATTTTGGTTGAGGTAAAAGTGGGACCTATTATCCCAAAATATGGCAGGCCTAGTTCAAAGGCTCACTAAGTAGATCTAGACCTCCTAGCAATAGGGGGTCAACCCCCATTGTCACCTCGCTAGCCTTCCTCCAACCATTTTATGTTGAATTAAACCATAAGGGAGGCTCCCCTATATAGATCACCTAAATGATATCAACAAGAACGGTTTAAGGTGATTGAAAGGTCTGATGATTGGGATAGGGAACTGGTAGATCTAAAAAGGTTAAGATAATATCTACTAAATTTCAATTACTTTATCCTTAGACAACTAAAACGAATTGAAGAGTTGTTATAAGTTAGGGTTTGATGTATTTTCAACGATATTGCATGTAATGTCATATAAAAACTTGAGGAAATAGCCTTACAATCATTGATCAACAAAGTAACATGGCTATCAATTGTTCATGCAAGTTTTAGGGTATGTAATTGAGTTTTTATGAGAGAAACATGCATACGACAATAATAATAAATATGATATCAACCCTAGTATTAGGGCCTTAGTATGCAATTAATGCTTCTCCAATTATTAAATGCAATCCATATTAAAGGGAAATATGATCAAGTAAAATGATTATTTAGCACAATTTCAAGAAATCCCTAACCCTAGCCCTATATACTTAGAATTTAGAGAGAAGAGAGAGAAAATATTTATAGAGGAAGGATTGATCAACACCTCCTAGTCTATATTGCCTTGATCTAAATGGGAAATGGAGTATTTCAAAGAAAATTTAATGAATATGACCTTGATGAAGAGGGTGAGAGGGAAATAGCCTGATTTTAAATTCAAGATGCACGATTTAGAGTTCTCTTGAAGGACTCAAGGGAAACAACTCTGCACAACATAAGGAATCAAGATTTCAATATCGCTATTGTAATTTCAAACATGGACCATATTGAAACCCTAATTCACATATTAATAACATGCAAAATTCAAAATATAGAGAATAAACATTTCTACAAGAATCTCTTCAATCTATCCCAAAGAAAATTCATCATGCAAAAATCCTTCTCCAAGACAAATTTTCACCATAGATTCGCATTTTGACCAAGCATAATGGAAGTCAAGAGCTAGTGCACACTTCTAGATGAGAAGAAGTGTGATGAATGGTGATGATGAAAATAAAAATTGACTCCCCTTTATTTACATGACAGTAACCCAGTCACTTTTTCATAATTTTACAAGCAAATCCATAAAAATGAGTTTACTTGAGCATTCAACTAGGTCAAAGGTCACAATTCAACCTTGAAATAGCTTCAAAACAGATCAAAATGCCAAAAATAGCCCACATGTTTGGGAGAAAAATGGTCTCCACCATGACATCATCCTCCAAAATAAGCAATAATGCATCAAGGAAGTGAAGCAATGGTCCAAGAGTGCTCCTCACTCTAATCAATACTAAAGTGCATGTGTACATCTCCAAAAGGTATCTCCTTCACAATGATGTCACCCAAAATGAGCCCCATGTCACCCTTTCCATGCATGTAGGAGTAACATGGCACCACTCAAGGAAAGTGTTGGCATCAAAGAGGGATGTGCTAGCCATCCCAAGTCATCTTAGTGATAACCATCCTCATCCGAGCTTCGAAATAATGTTTCATCCATCAAACAAGGTCAAGGCTAGCTTGGGGGTATCCTGGGTCCATTTGGGCACATCATCAAATAGTCCAATACCCAAGATTTAAAGCTTGATGATTTAGCATCTAAAGGCTCATCAAGAGCTGTAAAAGCATGTGGAGGATGCTTAAGGCCCAACACTCTTCTTTGGATGGGAAAATTTGGGGCCAAAAATTCACATTTTCTCTCATAATAGGTGATATGTAAACTGTCTTGGATATTCCACTCGACAATTCATCACAACAAATCTGATAAAACTATATTTAAAACTCTGAAATATACACTATTAGTGTTTTATTTCTCTTTAGATTGATGGATATGTAGATTATTTTTAATTGTGTATGCATGCAAATTAAATTTATGCAGAAAAAAAAAAAGAATAGTGAAATAAAAACTCACAAACAACGATTGACACAAGATATGACCTAGGAAACCCTTTCAAGAGAAAACCAAAATGGAAGGCGAGGTCGCTATGGTCTCTTTCTCTAAATAGAAAATGACTATGAGAAAAAAGAAGTATGGTTTATAGCTCGTGGGATACTACAATGCACAAATCCTCTCTGTATAATGTATCTCCTATCCCTCTCAACTATTTTTGCTCATCTATGAAACAAATGCACTCGAAAGAATGGAACCCCTTTTCCTCCTTATGGTCTATTTATAACAACCTAATAACCTACTAGTGGTTAGGTTTGACAACTTCAACTCTTAATTATGGTTAAAATATGGATTCTTATAGAGTATTCTTCATCATAATCATGTTTCTAGCCCTTTTTCCATTGAAAATAGGGGTTGATGTGGCATGCTTTTGAATTATGGTGGTGAAAACAGGAAGGTCAACTTATGAGTAGCATAATTTTCGCATATGGACTTCAATTCACACGATTATTACTTCAATGAAAAGGTAATTTTATCAGAATATGAAATTAAGGTGTCGAATTAAAGTGAGAAAGTTTTGCCCCCAAAAAAGTTGTTTGATGCCTCAAAACACTCCTTGAAGGTTTCAAACCCCAATTTTCCAAATTGGGTCATGTTGGTAAAAGTGGTTTTGTGAGCTGATTCCAACACGTTTTCCACTCTGAAAGCATCAAGATGGATGAAAAACAATATAATTATCCAATCTAGATCACACCTTCCAATTTTTTGAGGCTTTTGGTCCCCAAAAGCTTCTATTGAATGAGGTGAGGAATGTTTCTCTCCAGCTTCTCTCAAGTGTACCATTTAGCTTGTCTGGAAGTTGTCCTTTCAAACCAATATTCCAAAATTCATTTTACACATGTCTTGTAGTTCTATACCTCTTTCAAAATTGTATATTTCATAAAATCTTCATGAGAATTTGGTGCCAAATCCTTCACAAAAGGTAGGACTTGTTCCTCTTCGTGATTTAGCATGGAAGGCTTGTAGAGTTTCATATTTTCTACATTCGCAGCTGAGTAAATGTACATGTATGGTGCTATACTAAGTTGATAGGAATTATCACCCACCTCTTCTAGTATATCAAAGGGACCATGCCGCATAGCCTTTATTTTCTTACTAGGACCCTGTAGCCTCTTCTTGTTCAATTGTAGCCATATGTTGTCTTCCACCTTGAATGATTTCTCTATTCTATGCTTATCATGCATGGCCTTATATTTTTCCCATAATTTCTGTAGTGTCTCTTGTAATTGTATTTGGATATACCTAATCTTCTCTACAAAAATTTTAGGCCTCAAGGCATCCCTTGTAAGTTCCTCCCTCATGTTCGCCTCCTTGTTTCCCATATGCAATATCCAAAGGTGAAGGAGAAAAATATCCAAACCAAGTTTTAAATGGGGACTCACTAGTATACATGTGGAATATTGTATAATGTTGTATATATACTAGTTTTTCATCCCAAATATTTGGATGCATATGATTATACCCTTCAAAAGTTGCACCAAAGTCTTGTTGACTACTTTTGTTTTTCCATCTGCTTGTGGATGGAATGTTATATACCTCTTCAAATTGGTGTCCATATTCTCCCATAACATAGTACAAAATGGACTAAAAAATCTTGTGTCCTTGTCTGAAACAATGCTCCTTGCTTTCCCAAAGTGAAACTAGACCTGTTTAAAGAACAATTTTGTTGCTTCTTTCCCACTGATGATCTTTTTGCAAGGCATAAAAACACACATCTTGCTGAAATTGTCAACTACCATGAATAGGTAGTCATGTCATTTATTGGTTGTTGGTAAACCTCCAACAATTTCAATGGAAATGATTTAGCAAGAATGAGTGGGTATGGAACGATATAGACCCTATTTCCTTTTACTTGGCTTACTGGTACAACAATTCATTCATCCTCTTATGAAACTAGCTACATGTTCTTGCACCTTGGGCCAATACACATACGTTTGCAAGTTTTCCAGTTCCTTACCCACACTAAAGTTCCTGCAACCTTGGAGATGTGAGCCTCTCTAAGAAGCTACAATCACTCACCTTTAGGAACACATAGCTTATCCAGCCTGTAGAGTAATCCATGCTAGAGATGGTAGTCAACGGTGTTGTCACCATTGTGCACATGAATATGACTTTAAAACTACTAAAAAACCACCTTAAAGTCTTCATCCTTTGAATATGCTTCTCTCTCTCTATATATGTATCATGGGTGAGTGGCTCCTTGTGCATCAGAGTTCCCAAAGTTGTGATATTTAATGTGGGTGGCCTTGAAATCATGTTGGAAAATTTGTTTGTGTCGTCCTTCTTGTACTTAATCACTAAATGAAATTGTTGTAGAAACCTTATCAACTTGTAATGTCTAGTCTATTTTAGCATACTTTTGTCCTAAAAGTACTATAGTAGCTAGTGATCTATGTGGATCATTGTATCCTTTCCCATCAGAGAGTGCTTCTACTTCTTCACAACATGCACCGGGACATAAAGCTCCTTCTCATATGTAGAGTAGTTAAAAATTTCCCCTTGAAATACTTCAAATGGTAGCATACACACATTCCTTCTTGCATCAAGACCACTCCCATAACATATCCACTTGAATTTGTCTCCACTTTGGAGGGTTGTTGCAAGCTTGGTAATGCTATAAATGGTTATTGATTAATCTTCTTCTTTAGCTACTCAAAGGCCCTATGTTGATCGTTTCCCCACTGGAAACTCTTGCCACTTGCTATTATGGCATGGAGTGGCATCACTATTGCTGAAAACGAGGCTATGAACTTCCTCAAGTATTGTGCTTCCCCAATGAAACTCCTAACCTCAAAAACATTAGTAGGCACCAACCATTTCATAATGCCTCCATATTGGTAATATTTATCTTCAACTCTCCTCCACCTATCACATACCCTATATACACCAAAGCCTATTGTGCAACTCACACTTCTTAATATTTGCTAGCAATTGGTGCTTCTTTAATGTCTTCAACACCTGTGTCAAATTTGATATATCATCCGAAAGAAAATAAAAAATGAATCTATAAAAGGGTGCATTATATCATTCACTAACCTCATAAATGTATCTAGTGCATTGTATAGGCCGAATTACATGACTAGTCACTCATACAAACCTTTCCTAGTTTTGAAAGTTGTTTTCCAGGTATCTTCTTCTTTGACTCGATCCTAGTTTTGAAGGTGGTTTTCCAGGTATCTTCTTCTTTGACTCGAACCTGGTGATATACAGACTTTGATTCCAGCATGGTGAAGTAGTTCGCTTGCTACAACTGATCTGAAAAATCATATATCCCAGGCAGGTGGTATATATTCTTGAGCATGATTTTTTTCAATGTCTTGTAATCAATACACATCAGCCAAGTCCCATCTTTCTTTGGAAAAATGATGATGGGTGACCCACATGGCAATGTACTCAGTCAAATGACACCTTGTTCCAGCAGTTGCTGCAATTATTTCTTCGCCTCACTTGCTTCTATAATATACTGACTTTACAACCCAATATTCGACAATGGGGAGTTCAACAATAGTTGGATCTCATGCTCCACTTCCCTCTTGGGTGGTAAGCCTTTAGGCTTTTATAACACATCTCTATACACCCACAACAACTCTTCCAGTTGTTTTTTTAATTTCTTAGTAAACCGTTACAGGGATAACTTACCTCTTACAAAATCTTCTATAGTTTATTTTTCTCTTAAAAACAATTTAACACACTTCTTGTTGAAACTTATCAATTTCTTGGCTTGGTTGGCACTTACTAGCGAAATTTTTTACTTGTGTTTGAGCGTGTTGATGGTAAAAAAAATTGTATGCTTAATGTGCCTATACTAGGGCTCTCTCCATGGATATTGCATCTCACATGTACATGTAGGGACTTCCAAACACCACTGTGCATACATCAAGGGGAACCACATCTAGTTTAGCTTCATCAATAAAATCAACGCTAATAGAAAATCTAATTTTTCATTGTTTTGTTACCTTTATATTTTCATCCTTATTTACCCAACGGATATGGGATTGGATGATCACAAACTTCCAATCCCAATATATTGACTAGTTTTTCTGCAATGAGATTCGCCTACGATCCTGAGTCAAATGGACCATCAATTTTATCTTCTTAACATGTATCTGTATGTGGAAGAGTTTGGTCATTTTTAATCTTCATATTGCTGAAGGATACTCAGATTCACCTCCTTCTGCATTGACATATAAAAACATTTCTCATAAATGTATGAGGTGCTTTCAATTTTTTTGCTCAATTTGGTGGCCATGAGGTTCTTCTTCTTATTGTCTTTCTTTTTGTTCTTCGGGTTAAGCTCTAAATACAACTTCCAACACTTCTCCTCTGTATGGTCGTCAATATTGTAGTGGTTGTTGGGATCTTTGCATTGGTGTTCCATGGTCATAATATTTTTATATTCCCCCCCTTTCCACTTTTTCTTCCCTCCTTAGAAGCATCATGTTTCTCCTTTTAGTTGGATCCACTTGATTTCCTTTTCTTTAGGCCTATGTTATCTAGGTATTGTGTGTCTATAGACAAGCCTCATCCTTTGATCTAGGCTTGAACAACATCACTTGATTTCATAGATGGTTGTGTAGACCCCCCAGATACTTGAGTAGTACATCTAGGTTCTTCAAGGATATACCCAACACTATGGTCATATTTTTGAAATATGTAGTGTACTCTTGTATGTATTTCCCTTGATTTTCCCCGAAGTAGTGCCACCAGATCCATTGGTCCTTTAAATACCCAATAGGGTAAAATTGTGACTTTATGAGGGTTTTGAAGACCTCCCACTTAGTCACTGAAGGTTCTCCCTCTAACCTCAGGGTCTTCATGTGATTTTCCCACCAAGTGAGGGCATGGTCCTCTAATTTCAGCCATGCAAATGAAATCTTCTATTCTTAGTCAACATGATGGAGACTGAAATAAACTTATAATTGTTACAACTAATTATTTAGCTTCAAAGCATCAATATCATTTTGGTATAGCTTGATATCGACCTTTCACTCCATTGTGAGCAAGGACTATGAATGATTCACAACATTTGAACTCAGTTGAGTTTTCTTCGGTCCTTTCTTTGGTTGGTTCTCTATTTCTTCCCGATCTCTTGATCTCCCCTCTGATCTATCCTCTACATTAGAAACCCCATCTTCTCAAAATATCCCGATCTTATTACTCAGGGCCAACATGAGGAGATTTATACTACAACTTATATCTTCAACTTATGCTTCTAGCCACAAAAAACCTCTCTTTTGCAAGATCATGAGGGTCATTCATAGATTCATCAACCATGATAAGGGTTTTATGCCTTTTGGCCTACTTGGTATAGGTCCACAACAAATATCCACAATATATCTAAATAATCCTACTCTGATACCAATATGACTCGTAAACTATCGTGGATATTCCAATGGACAATTTGTCACAACAGTTCTAATCAAACTGTATTTAAAAATAGGAAATTAATACTATTAGGGTTTTATTTCGTTTTAGATTTTTGGATTTTTATATTACTTTTAATTGCATATGCATGCAAATTAAAATTATGTAGAAAATAAAGAAAAATGAAATAAAAACTCACAAACCATGATTTAACAAAAGATATGACCTTGGAAACCCATTCAAGAGAAAACCTAGTTGGAATATAAGGTCGCTCCACTCTTTGTATTTGAATATAAAATGGTTGTGAGTAAAAATAAATATGACTTGTGGCCCAAAAAACGTCATTTGATGCCTCAAAATGCTCCTGAAAGGTTTCAGACCCTAATTTCCCAAATTGGGTCCCACTAGTAAAAATTGTCGTGTGAGATTATTTCTCCACTTTTTCCACTTTTAAAGCATTGATATGGATGAAAAACAATGTAATGATCCAATCCAAATCAATAGGGAACACCCCCCCCCCATAAGGTGTCGAAGAGGAGTCAATTTATCCCTTAAGGGATCTCTGCTGCATATGTGAAACAACATAAACAAAACATCTCAAAATCAAGTGAGTTCAACTTTATTAGAGACATGAAACCATTAAAGCATCATAGTGGACCATATCTAATGCTAGGGGAACATAAATACTTCACACAAAATTCACCTTCAAATGTTTAACTAGATCAGGATCTATAAACAAGTTACCTCATTTATGTTAGGGATGATTAGTTCAAGAACCTTATTAGATTTTTCTAGCCCTCAATAGGAGTGAGACATGTCTCAGGTTGACTATCAACCTATATTTATGTGTGGTATGGTGGTCATAGAGTGGGAGAGATTTCAAGGAATATGACGCAACCATGAGACCAACTAATGGGGTTCAACATCTATAGTGTAATGATATAAGGAAGGAGTAATCGTAGTGGCATGAGTTACCCTTTTCCTTGGCCTTGTTTTTCCACCCCTCTAGTTTTCCTTTTACTTCAATGATTTTTCTTTAATTGGTGCATAACTTAGGATCCCAATCTTGATTTATGATTTTCCAATACCCCTTTAAGATCAAGAAATTTCTCGCTCTTCAAGATCGAGACATTCAAGAGTTCCCTTTTTCGAGATGAAACATTGAATTCTTGAAGAACTAAGTGATGGATAATTAAGGGATAGAGCCCATGCTAGGATTTTTCCTAGATGCTAAATATGTTCCAACCATGTTTTTCATTTTCTTTATTTTTATTGTTTCTTTATATGCTTTTATCATTCTTTTAATTACATTAACCTTTGGGGCCAAGTTTTTGAGCCTTGACTCAAGGATGTGGATATAGGGTACCAATCCCAATGAACAATGACTATCAAGTCAAAGGATGGATGTGGATAACATGGAAGTATGGTAAGTGGTATGTATGGATTACCTTGTACATGCTATATGAATTAATTCCTCCCTAGTCATGCCCTTCCTAAACCCTAAGGCTTCACTAGACTAGAGTCAAAACTAAACTCTTAGGTGAAGTGTGGGAATAAGGATACAATCGAGATTGGTCAATAATATAGTTTTCCATGTTATCCATATTGATATTCCCATAACATTAAATGAAATCACATGATTGCTAGAATGGTTAAATTACTTACTAAGAGATGACCCACCTTGCTTCAAGAACAAGGCCAGATGGGTGATAGAGATGGTTGGAGAAATGGGTTGAGAAATGCGGCATAATGTTATATGTTGGCCATCATAGGGCTAATGGCTAGTTAGTTGTCAAATGAGGAGAAATTTTTTCTCCTATGGGTAATTCTCAATTGTTGAAGGTTATGGAAGATGGATAAGACATTGATGTGTCTTTGTAGGCCCTCATGAAAGGAGGATAATAGGGTAAAAATGTTATAAAAATTAATCAATATATCAAAATATGGTGTAGAATAAAAATTTCATTGTATTATATATTCTCTTGGAGAAAATATTATAGCTCTTTAGTGGGAACCCTTTCCTAACCTCAATTGTGCTTTATATAGTATCTAAAAGTCCATGTGTTGTATAGAGAGGACCAAGAACCAATTCATAGAGTCTCATAGTGGAAACTAAGAGTGTGTTTGAAATCTCAATGTCTTAGAGCCAATGGAACAAGGCCCCTGTCATGTTGTGCGAAATGATTTTTGAAAGTCATAAGGAAACAAAATACTTTCTAAGAGTGATTATCAACCTCCTTAATAATGACCTCGAGTATGAAAATGTAGTTCATGGTTTGGTAATTTGAATTGAAACTTTCTTGTCCCTTGGCATAGAGGTGTCGCTTATAAAGTTTGTCTAAAGGTAACAAATGAAGAACTATTGCGTAGAGTTTGGAAACAGTGTGTATAATCATGATGATATAAGCTATCACACAATTTGAATATTGAGTGGATGATATGTTGGTACCTAGATAGGGGGAATTAGAACATACACCATGATTAAACAAATCAACAATGTGGGAGTTGAGGGAATGAATATCATGTTTGAGAAACTTGGCTTGGAAGCCTTCCTCTTCAACTATATTTCTATTTCTCATGGCCCTAATTGTTTGGTTGATGTCACTAAAGGAGAAAATATGAAAATAATGAGTGGTGAGGAAACACTGAATAGGAGCTTGTGAAAAAGCATCATAAAGGGAAATTATACGAGTGAATATGGATGACGATTATAAATGCAGGGGGGGATCACTGTGTATAGGGAAAATGGTGAGCCAAAATATTTTTTAGAGTGGTTGAGGGCCTCACAAATATCTCAAATCATTGAATGTATATTCAAGGTAGGTTAGTTCAATTTTTGCATCATTTTGAAATTAGAAACATATTAGCCCCCATCAACTTTAATGAGAATAAGTAATGATGAGCTTCTTTGATACAAGTTCTTGTGGAGAACCCTCCTAATTGAATTATAATAGGGGAATTCAATCTCATTCTTAGAAAAAAGGAAAAAAAGGGGAAAATTATATACCAGTATTAAAAATTTCAACATTGAACAAAAACCAACAAGGGTCTAGAAACATTGTTTCGTAAAATTTGACCCAAAAAAAAAATCACCACAAACATTGAAAATGAAAAATATATTCATTTTTTCATATTTTTAAACATATAAAGCAATAACAACACCGGATAAACAAAATGCACGAAAATATGAAGAAAACACTGACATATATGATGTAGTGGATGCCAAATAAAAATGATACATCAAATGCAATACTAAATCCTGTTGAACCCTGATAATTTTCCAATCAAAGAATCAAATATGGAGACAATATACAAAATAGGAACACATATATAAATGCATATCATCATAATGAGTTAAATGTACAATTGAAAAATAAAATAAACTAGAAGATAGTCATCTGAGATCAATTCCCTCTCCCCCTTTTATGGGAAAAGATGGTGGGATGTAGTTTTCCAGGCCCGCCCCTAACAATGGAAGGCATTGGCCCTACACCAAATGTCATATGATGAATTATGGGTATAGAGATATGCTCTCCTATATATGTAGAAGGTGGTGTTTATGTTGGCACATCCTCCTCCTTCTTGTCCTCTTGTTGCTACCATTATTGTATAGGTTCCTCCTCCATAATGGGAACCTCAGATTCCACCCTCCATTTAGATAATACATCAATATTATCTAATGAAATGGAATCCACATCCAATATTCTCTCCATTTACTTAATCCATAATCAAATATTGTAATCAACATACACCAATTCATTAATGCATGAGAACTCCAACATGTAAGAGTTTCATAAAAAATTAACGAGTTATGACTCTTGAGGGTCATACATTACAATAAATGTAATTGCTTAGTTGAAGTTCAAAGTTACAACATGTTGCACTTCTTTGAGTGTATTTTCTCAAATACACTCTAATTGCATTCACGTCTCAAAGTGCTACATATTTGATTGAGGATTATGATGGTGAATTTACGTAAATTTGGTGCCCTTACACAATATTTCCACAACCAAACATATAACAAAATAGAGAAAACATAAGTATACTTTCAAATAAAACATAATTGAATTTAAAAAAATAGAGTTCTAAATTAGTAAATTCTAATGAGTCATGGCTTGTCACTTATGTGGCATCAAGGAGGTCCTTTCATAAATAACATCGTCAAATTCAAATAGTCCAATACCATCTTGATACCTCTCTATCTTTCAATTTATTGTGCTACAAGTCTTGGGATTAGGTACCATCCTATGAAGATAAGTGTTATCACTGGAAAACTGGACAAGCAAAATGACATTATTAAATGTCAAGCAGAAGGATTCACGAGGCTGAGAAACATTATAGAATCTAGAAATTTTAAAAATCTCTAAGGTTAAGAGGCAAAATGTCAAATTGCGCACCAAAGACATAGGAAAAATGCGCTTTGCATGATTTTTTCTTCAATATGTACGTTGGGTTGCGCGGCTTTCCCTCAAAAAGCTACGCGGCCCTAGGAGTGGTGGAAGTCACCTTCCGGGACCACTTGACACACTTCAGGAGAAGATTCTACACTTGAGGCCGCCCAAGGACAACCGCCTAGAGCCACCTTGGTACCTCAAGTGAGCACACAAAGGAATCAATCCCCTCTCTTGGATCACCATCCACAAGTGTACCAAGAGAGGGAAGAAGGATTTGAATTTTCCTATAAATTTCCACCATGAGAAGAAAAAAATGAGAACACATTGTTATGTGGGCTAAATTTCCCATGAGAAAACCAACGGTGTGTAATCCGGAGCAGCAATATTTAGAGGATTCGGTTTTTGGCCACCCAACAACTTCAATCCCTTAGGAGAAGAGAGAGGCCTTGCAACATCATCTCAAGGGTAAAAACCTCCTTGCACTGGGTCTTAGAACTCCATAGTTCTAAGGATCCTTTGGCAAGTGTGTAACGTTATACCTTTCTTTTACTAATAGCAGTCAATAAGAGGGGATTTTATTCCACCCTTTGTATTATTGTCTCGTTTGACTCATGTGAGCTTGTGTTTTAGTTTTAGTTTAGTTGTGTTTCTTCTTCTTATATGCAACATACTACATTCCATAATTTAGTGTGTTTTATATATATTAGCATGTGTTCACTAACCTACTAACCATCTTTTCTGCCCATGACCATAGCTTGTACGTTGCAACCATTCCTACCAAACACCGGTGGTTTAGTATGCTTGTACACCAAAACCACCACTACAACAATTATGGAGCCCTTCCATCACCTCTCCATCAAAATCAAAGTTGCATTTGTAGGAAATTTGGGGTCGAGGAAAAGTGTTGTTGCATGTATGGGTCCATGTATCATCCCTATCCACTAAATGTCAATTACATCCTATAACATAATGTTTTTATTAAACCTACGGGTTCCCTTTTCCACATAATAAGCTCGAATAATCTCTTTGGCCCTATCCATGGCCTCATACAAATAAGCCTTTGTAGGCTTATCGTTATCTACCAATCTAAGAACCTTTAGTAAAGCTTCACTAATTGACTACACTGCTTCTACTCCTTGCCACAATGAGTCAATGTGCACCAATTTAAAAATGGCTCTCCCATCCTCTCTCCTGCTATATTTACAATCATGTCACTCATCAAAAACAAAAATTTGCTTCAAATCGAACTAACATTTAAGCAAAGACTAAAGAGTAATGAAGTTGGCAACAAAACATGTGATTGCATGATGCCACAACTCCCTATTTATGGTGTGTCTTCTCATGTGGCTAAGAATGAAATCATTGCCATATATGAACTTGGGGATGCTCTAAGCCATATCAATCACTTCTTTGATGAAGGAGAGTTTCCCCATATCCTCAAGCATCAAATGAATACAATGTGCAACACATTGAGTCTAAAATAATGAGTGGTGCCTATCCATAAGAATCCTACTAGCAGCCACATAATTACCTTCATTATTTGTTATAATTTGCACCAAATTATGTAAACCAATCTCCTAGAGGAACCCGTCTAACAACTCACATATCAATACTACATATTTTATATGTGTTGATGCATCGATTTATTTAATAAACATGGTACCTCTAGGAAAATGGACCAAGAAATTTAGAAGGGTCCTACCCTTCCTATCTGTCCAACCATTAGACATCATTGTGCATCTAGAGAGATCCCATGATTGCTTTAATTCTGCCACTATAGATTTGGTGTCCTTCTTTTATGCTTGAAGGATTAGCCCCTACAACTGCTCATATGTAATGATTTTGTATCTGGGACCCACAAAAACAATAAAATCACATATTGGCTATCAAAATGGATTGTTTTTTGTGATGTTGAGAGGTAAGTAAACTCCTAAAAAGACACTTCCCCATAACCTTGTTAGCTTCTTTCTTCTCCATTTTTTATCACTGATTTGATTGAAGTTTGTGCTCTAACTCTACTTCATGGAACAAAAAATGATGACCTCTTAGTAAGTGAAGCTATGGAGCCCCTCCCGCTACCCTCATACTCAAATATAGATAGCCCTAAAGATATGCCTACATGTTCGACCCTATTCGCAATTGTCTATTCTCTCTTTCTGGCCCTTACATAAATTGCATCATGTGCATCTCTCATAACCTATGGGTTAGATGAAGTAAAAATCCCAAAATCATGCTCGAGGATTTTATCCAAATGATATTTCAACTGGAAAATCCCTCATATCACATGATGCTCACAAAATTTTCAATTCAATCTTTATCTGTCTATCCCATCTTTAGGTTCCCCATACTGCCAAAATGGGTCCAAGGACTTTGGCATATTTTTAGTGGAAATGGACAACTTCAAAATTCAATATTAGGGCACCAAAAACACAAAAAACCCCCACCACACAAAAACTAAGAGCCTTCTCATTTGAAAAATCAAAATTTTAAAATTTTAAATTAGATTATTTGCAATGAAAAATGGCAATAAGTGGGGGCCTAAAAAGGTCAAAAACTAAAATCAAGCTTGTTTTCCAATTATGGAAAAAACCCTTACATTATTTCAAGGGTATGAAAATCATATAAAATGACAAAAAAAGAAGGAAAATGTTGGTAGTAAAAGAGAAAAAAGTAAGCATATGCAAAAATGTACAGAAAAAATCATTAACATGGGGATATTTAACAACATATATGCGAATGGGAGATGAGAAGTCTATCTCGTTGATTTGGAAAATGACCTTCAACCTTTGATCCACAAAAACAACTTTGTTGATGATGATAATGATTGTTTTGCCTTCAATCCCTCCTTGGAGATTACCACAAGCTCTCCTCCCTTCTCCAACAACAAAAAAACAAAAATGGGCAAGAAAAACCCAAAAATTTCTTTAAAATCATGCAAACTTGCCATCTCAACAAATTTTCATATCGAAAGGAAATTTTTTTTAATGAAAATAGATATTTTTTCAAAAGACTCACGATTCTTTCAAAGTTGAAAACATCACAATTTTTGGGTTCCGAAAAATCGCGAGGCAGAAAAAATCACCATTTTCACAAAAAAAACATGATTTTTCACTGATGTTATCATAACTGGTATATACCAAGGGCTCCCATTGAGAACTTGTGAAGTCCATAATGCAAAATTTGATCTTTTATATATTAATCCTAATGCATAAAATTTCACCTAAACAAACAAAAGGATTTGTCCTGGTTATATTGACAAGAGACTAGATAGGTTTCTAGTACAAAATTCCTTTATGGAAGGGATCTTGTAATTTCTTAAACCATCATTCCTTTTGCTTCTTGGACCAAAATCCTATCACTTGGTGTTTCTCTCCCACTTTTAATTATGAACCCATCCACTTTCACTTTAATTTTGTTTCGCTAAAGGAGGGATTCATGGGATCAACCTATGAATATTTATAGATTCTTCTCTCACAAATGGGATAAAATATAAGGTGTTTAAAAACAAGCCTAATATTCTTGGAAAACAATATTGTATTTGACTTTGCATCAAAGGGATAACTAGAAAAATCCCAATTAGTTGCTACTTAAGAAAAACTAGAATAGTTGAGCTACTTAAACATATTATCCCAAGAAGAAATGGTATATAACCTTAAACTACATCTATCTCAATTGCAAGAAGAATAAAACCAAAGACTTAAATGTTATAGCGTGTCGCAAGAATCAAGAGAGAGGAAAAACTCTTCCATAAAATGGAAGACAACCAAAGGGAGAAAAATATAGTAAACAAAAAATGGTCACCCTAATGGTAACTCTATTTTTGAATTTGATGATTAACTATTAGACCATGACCACTCTTGCTTCAAATATCTTTAACTAGAATCTCCACTATAAATATAAGGTGACGAAGATGAGTTTCTTGGTTTTATCCCAAGGTTTCTTAGTGGGAACGATTACAGATAATATTCAAATAATTGATTGAGAATGAAGTTGTAACACCCTGTTTCCCCATTATGAAATATTATTTATTTATTTTATTATTTATTATTTATTTTATTATTTATTTTATTATTTATTATTTATTTTTATTTTTTAAGACTTGAACGGATCAATTATTATTATTATTATTATTGATTGGTGAAATCAACAACTAGGTTGTATTCCCAAGACACAAGGTCGATTTTGACCACTACCAGTATAACCTCCAAAGTGAATCCACTCAGCTCCATGGATCGATGATAGGTTAGTCAAGGTTTGTACCTAAGTCACCTAGTTCGTGTTTGTGTTTGAGTTCAACGACTTTAAAGTTCGATAGTGTTAGGTCCCTATAATACTACTATAGCCCCCTTATTGTTATTGTTAGTGTAGCCCCCTTATTGTTATTATTGAGCCCATGTAGCCCTCATATTGTTATTATTGTGCCCCATAGAAGCCCACTATTGTTATTATTCCCCCCTTACATTATTATTTTTATGTAGGCTCTAATTATATTGTGACCCCTTAGACTCCTATATATACCAAGGAGGTCTTTTCATTTGTATCATCTAATAATTGTTCATTTATGTGATGTAAAGGATGTTTCCCCTTCGAAGTTGATAATTTTCAGGTCATTGATCTATATTTTCTTCTTATTTGAGATTTGGTTGCATAACATTTGGTATCAGAGCTTTGGATTTAAGGTTTTACTACTTTAAATAGGCCATCTTGACATTTTCACTATAAAATTTTTCTACAAGGATTAGAAGTTGAAATTTTGACCATGTGGAGCCAAAATATTGATGAACTTTGTGTAAAAATTTCAGATATTTTTTGCTATATTTTCTAAGATATGGTCTGAACAAGTTAGGGTTTTTGCATACTCCAGAATTCAATCTTAGTGAAAATCATCATAACTTTCTCTACGATCATCAAATTCAAATTTTGTAAAAAGTAACTAAAATTACATGGAATTTGGTTTGTCATGTATCATTTTTAGGGTCGAAGGTTGAAACAATGACACGTGTAATTTAATACAAGTTCACTCTTCTGAACTAGTCCATAATCATGCCATTGTGGGAGATTGGACATACCTTTATCTTGAATAATCCAATCTCGGACTGACTTGTGAAATTAGAAAGAAGAGTTGGAGGGATACCACAGGACTAAATTTCAGACCTTGGAGAGTTGAAATTATAGAGATACAACAATTTTAATATTGAGCTCCTAAAAGCAAGAAAAAATTATGTATTTAAAAAAATATATTTGAAGTGATTCAAAGAGCATAGTGAAGCATATAAATCAATACTTTGTCCCAATATTCCTTGTAACAAGAAAATGGATACACCCAGTAAGGAAACATAAATCTCTACTATGGCACATAAAGAATACGAAGAAATGCAACATCAATTATCAAAATTATGAGACCAAGTTCAACAAATTTCGCTCTCGCAAAGAGTAACAAGAAATGAACTGGAAGGTAAGATGGATGGTTTGAAGAATGGCTTAAAATCTAACATGGAAGAAATGGTCAAGTTGGAAGGGTTGAAGGATTGTTTAAAAAAATAAATAAAAAGAGACCTAGAAGGTTTTAAGGAAGGTTTGACAAAATTTCTAAAAGAAATGCTTCCTAGTGGTGACAAGGTACTCCATGGAAATCACGAAAAGGACAAAAGGAATACGAATTATGATTTTAGAGACTCCAATAATGGGTTGAAAACTAACCACATTCCAAAGATCGATATGAGGAAGTTTGATGGAAAGGATTTGGTAACATGGATACTACAGATGGAGCAATTCTTTGATTTATATGTTCCGCACACACAGAATATACGCATTACATCTTTATATTTAGAACAAAATTAGTTTATGTGATATCGATGGCTTTGTTGTCGTAAATCAATTTTTACTTGGACAAATTTTGTGTAATAATTGGTAGCAAATTGTGAGGATACAAACATCAATACCTTCTTAAACAAAAGGGTTCAATGGCAAAGAACACTGAGGGCTTCCAAAGATTGAATATCAAGGTAAATGATATTATAAAGGGGCATAGGATTGATGTATTCATAGGGGCTTTAAAGGATAACACCCAAAATGAAGTTCGCCTTTGGGAACCTAATTCATTAAAGAAGGTATTCAAGATGGAAAGAAAATCTGAAAATAAAATTATGGAAACAAGGAAGTCTACCACTCACAACTATAAAGATGGATGTGTTGCTGCTCTTAGCCTCCAACAACTTACAAAGTTGACACCACAACAACTGGAAGAAAAAAAAGCAAAATGGCTTTGTTACAGTTATGATAAAAAATACACTAAGGGTCATAAGTGTGTTGAGAAGAAATTATTTTACATAGATTGTGAAGAGGAGGAAGAAAACACTACAAGGAAAAGACCCTCTAGCAGATGTTTTTGAGGAATCCCTTATAAAAATAGCCCAAATATCCATTTGTAGCGGAGGTCACTAGAGGAGGTTGGCGGGTGGAGGTTTTTGCAAATGTTTTTTTGTGGTGCATTTATAATCATAACACACATCGGTGTGCTTGATACATATGTAACGCATATTTTGCATAGTAGAGGCTAAAGAAGCGTTGCAGAGTTATTTTTAAGTACTACGAAAACAACATCACACTTCATACATGCAATGTGCCAGTGCATTTTATATAAAGCGCACCGATGTGTACTATAAAATGGCACACTAAGACACTGTGCTCTTTGTACAATCCCGCATGGTGCGTCTCGGTAATCCAGCATACTATAAAGAAGTGCGGTGTGCCATTGATATGACCGCTTGATGTGTCTCATAATCGAGTGCACCGAAAAAGGGTTAATTTTAAAAAAATTACTGGTCGTAAAAGAAATTCTTTTTTACTTGTTACAGTGTTGTAGAGCTCTCAAGTACCGATGTGAGTTTTCCTTCTCTGAGGTGCCCTGCCATCGGTGCTCTTATTGCACGCATTGATTTCATTCATTGCTCATTGTGTGGACTTCGAATTTTGCAAAGCGGCGGGAAAATTTGGTTTTTAGTATTCCATTGCAGAGATGCCTCCTCGACGCGCAAATGTGCATGTAATCTACTTGTTTCTCACAAACTTAAGCTTTTAGTGGATTAATTTCTTAAATTGAGTTAAAATTCACCATTAAAATATAAATATAAATATATATATATATATATATATATATATATATATATATATATATATATATATATATATATATTTGCTGCATTCGAGTCGTTCGACTCACACCATTCTCGGTGCTCCCTGTAAATTTCCAGGTCGCACCACGAACGATGTTAATGGAAACTGCATCGAGCGGTAAATGTGACAACCTGGTGTGGTACCAAGAAAAAGCGCACCACTTTAACAATAAAATAGTGTGGTGTGTGTCGGTTGACAGTCGCACTGAATTTTATTTTATTTTTTAATTTTATTTTTTAAATAACACTCTATGTACAGCAGTGTGGTCGTTTACCGGAACGCACCGGGCATTATGTAAAAATAGACATAACGGCCCAGTCCGTCCATATTACGGGAATGCACCGCCACCGCCATTGGTATAATATTGGCAACTGGCGGTGCATTGCACTATAACAACCGCTGCGGGGCGAATAGTTTGGTGAACACACCACACAAAAATATTTATTGAAGTAAGATTTGTTGTTTTCGCGGCACGTTAAGTTTTTTCATGCACACCATGGGTTGTGTGTGATAAATAGGTACGCACCTGTGGCGGTGCTTGACTATTTTTTTGGGCGCACCGAATATATTTTTTTCGATAAAATTTATATTTATATATTTCTAAATACATTTGTCATTTAATAAAAAAATAGGTTTTATGTATGAGGGAGGTTGATGTATTTAATATGTGAATCATTCATCAATATCAACAGAGAGAGGAAAGGAAACAACAAGAGAAGAGAGAGAACAATTAAAACATGATATAGTAGTGGGAGGCATGGGAGAGGGAGAGACTTTTGTACCCTCACCCTATTATGACACCCACCCAGTTGCTCTTAAGGGAGGTAAGCCTCCTTAAGTTCTACAAGGAGGCTACATACCTGAAGGGGCATAGTGGGTTATTAGGACAAATGATCTACAGGTGGGATGCCCACTAACAGGCTTTCCAAGTCAGTCCTAGCCAATGGTACCATCCCACCGAGGAGGAAATTTATTTTATTACTGGCCTATCTAAGAAAGGGCAGAATTTTCCCCAGTTCCCATAGGTCCCCGTCAGTTATGAAATAGGGAGTCAGTTAGTGTACTACCATAGATACATTAGGGATGATATATTTTTTCCTACAAATTTTCAGGTGTTTGGTGTTCAGCTATGCATTGCTTCATTTGGTCCAGAGGAGGTTAGGTGCCTCCCACTATTACTAAATACCATTGCAGATTATACCAGTGATGAGAAACACATTAGTTTCCCTCGTTTATTTTATGTTTATTCTCTATTCCAGATGCCACGACTTGTTAGATGGTATGCCATTTTTTTGCGGTAGTTTTGTTTAACATTAGATAGATTTCGTTCTCAGGCACGCAGGAGGTTGACCTTCCCTTTTGCTTTAGACTTATTTTGTTTATTTTTTGAGAGGTTTTTGAAGACGAGGCCTACTTTTGTTCGCCAACCTCGTAGGTCAATGTTACATGTATGGATGCATATGTGGGACAATATGATGCCCAAGAGGGGAACGTCCGAGTATCCAACCAAGATATCTAGTGATGCA
Organism: Pinus albicaulis; assembly: GCA_034641835.2. Lineage (NCBI taxonomy): Eukaryota > Viridiplantae > Streptophyta > Pinopsida > Pinales > Pinaceae > Pinus > Pinus albicaulis. The sequence goes on from CM076576.1 coordinate 740,702,632, forward strand.
CTAGAGCAGCTAGCCAATGTTGATGATCACATGTTCGTGATGGTGTCATGTCCTTACGCAGGTTTGGATTGGCGAGGGTGTATCAACATCCTCTTCACACAAGATGAAGCACCAGATGCTAGAGGTAATATTAGTGTTTTATTTAAATTTATATAGTTTCATTTTATTGTCTTAATTAATTAGAATAAAATTTATTCTAACACGTTCTTTAACTTGTTTTATTAAATTATTTAATGAAATTGTCTAATTATTGTTGTGTACTATATATTTTGTAGATATTGGCACATTTGTTGGGGACATTATTCTACCCCCATTGGATGATCTTGTATATGACGAGGAGATGGCGGAGGGCGCAGATCAGGGTGATAGACCTCCTCGGGTGCAGATTCCCGCGAGCATGCGGCGTAGGGCATCCATTTGATTTAGGATGGAGTTGGGAAACCGACTATGTAGACTCCTGGTTGATGAGGAAGTCCACCCTATGATGATTAGAGAGGTCCAGGCTGATTGTACACTCACAGAGCTCTAGAGGGACATGCCTCGTGATAATATGAGCCTTATACGTCATATTGACGGAGCTTCCAGGCTACTGGTGGCTAGGAGGGATAGGCGCCATGAAGATGCGCGACACAACAACTCATCGGATGATCATGATCATGAGGGGAGTGATCATTCTAGTACTCCACCTCTTCCTCCTTCAGCTCACGCCAAATATGAGTAACCAACATCTAGTCCTAAGCAGACACCTAGTCCTTAGCAGACACCATCTGAGCATGCACCTCCTGAGCAGGCACGTCCATCTGAGCAGGCACCTCCTGAGCAGGCACCTCATGATCAGGCACATCCATCTGATTAGCAGGCACCATAGACTGAATAGGCACATCCATCTGAGCATGAGGCACCATCGACTGAGCAGGCCTCAAGTATTAGTTATAGTATTAATGTAGTACCACCATATATTTGACATTTATATGCAGTTATATTATAGTTGTATATTTTTGACATGGTGCATATATTTTATATTCATGTTGAAGTACTTAATTTACATGTTGGTGTTCATCATGATGTGTATATTGTTAGGTCATGTTAGATATGTTCATTTAGTGTGCTTGCAGATAGTTGTGTATGTGATAGCAGTTATTTGACATGAGATGTATATTTGATGTTTGTGTTGTGATGATGTTATACAATGCTTGTGTTTTGTTAGATGATCATAATCACGATGATTAGATGATGTTAGCGATTTTGAATGTGTATTTTAGAATATATGTTTGTACGATGGTTATCATGATCGTAATGATTATTTTTAATATTAAATCATGATATTCATTAAACATCATGTATTGGTAATTGTAATTGTATGTATCGTGATTATAATAGTAATTTTAATTGTAATTGTATGTAAAATTGTAAAATTGTAATTGTAATTTTAATTGTAATTGTATGTAAAATATTTGTAAAATTGTAATTGTAATTGTATTGTGAAATTGTAATTGTAATTGTATGTATCATGATTGTAATTGTAATTATATGTAAAATTGTAAAATTGTTACTTTAATTGTAATTATATGTAAAATTGTAATTGTAATTGTTATTGTATTTTGAAATTGTAAAATTGTAAATGTATGTATTGTCATGATACATTTTTATTAAAATTGTAAAATTTGTAAATTTGTAAAATTGTAATTGTAATTATATGTATCGTGATTGTAGTTGTAATTTTAATTGTAAAATCGTAAAATTGCAATTGTATGTAAAATTGTAAAATTGTAATTGTAATTGTATGTAAAATATTTGTAAAATTGTAATTGTAATTGTATTTGTATTGTAAAATTGTAATTGTATGTATTGTCATGATTCAATTTTATTAAAATTGTAAGATTTGTAAATTTGTAAAATTGTAAATTAATTGTCAATTTTGAACCATAACTACTGTAAGAAAATGTATATCGTACATATTGTTAAATTACCATAACTGTAAAATTGTAAAATTGTAAATTTGTATGAATATAAATAATTGTAAAATAATAAATCTAGAATAATATGAATTCTTGTAACATAATAAAGTTTATAAAATAATGCAAATAAATTCATGTTTAGAATTATCATTATTTTATTATGATCTTACATACCAAAAATAAAAGTATACATTAATACATTTTTTAAAATTTTGAAGATAACACACACACACACATACACATATAATTGCATTTATTTAAGTAATGATATAGTGAAAAACCATTTAAAGCAATCAAGGAGTTGTATTATTTTAGGAATTGACATTAAAAAAAAAAGAACTTGATATTGTGCGTTGCTTTTGAGATCAACATAATTTCAAATTATCAAGTGAAATGATTTTAACATTAACACAATGCAAACCAATTAATTCAAAATACATATTATAATGTTTGGAAAAAAGAGTCGTAGTTATAAGGTTAAGTCCTCTTCTTTATAAAATCCCATCTTAAATAGTATAAATGATGAATAACACATATACCATATCACTCTTTGTTCTCATGATCACCCTCATTATCTTCTAGCTCGCTTGGCATCATAACACTATTGTTATCAAAAATATGTTTTGATATAGGGTCATGTCTCAATACGAACCACCAATCCCTATCCAACACATCAGGGTAAAAAAACACCTAGTTGCAGTGTTTGGGGAAAACATAAGTCTCCTTAGCTTCATCCCACATCTTTCTAGAGTTGATACATATCAGCCTACTATCACGATCTTCCTTCACATTATTCCGATCAAAGGTGTCCCACCACTTGCACCTAAAAATAACACAATGGAAAAAAGTAAGTCCACTTCAATGATCTCTTGTATCTTTCCGATGTAACCTTAATGTCCCTTGTACTAGGTTTTGATCACGGTGGCTAGCTCGACTATATTGATCTAACTCGACTTCCACTCCACAATATTGTGGCACGTGTCCATCATCGGTATTTTGTGTGCAAAAATGGGGTCCATATGCCCACATAGATGGGAATAAATCCACCTATAAAAAAGTTAAAAAAATCATAGTGTCACGTGTCTAATAACCCAACTGTTAAAATATAAAATGTAGATATTACATTTCAAATGTGCATTATTAAGTTTAAAATGTACATAAATGAGCATCAGCGATATGAGCATCATCCAAAGAGAGGGATGGTGGAAGCAAATTTAAGGCTTTCGAAAAAGGTATCAGTGATATGAGCATCATCCTCTAGTTGATCATCGTTCTGGAATGCATCTAACAACATTTTCTCCATGGCAATCGTATCTCTTAAGTAATCATCCATACCAACCTCTATTTGATTGCCTCCATTGCCAGCTTTTGAAGAACTACTATTATTGTAGTGATTCCTAATTGGTGAATCTGGACGTGGTGGGAGTTGAATAGGTGGTTGATTCAACCATTCTTGGTATCGTTCCTCTTCGAGTTTTTCTCTTAATTCAGACTTCTCTCGATTTGAAAGTGTCGTGGGGTGCAACAGAAGATGGTAGATAGGTCACTCATCATCACTAGAATCCTAATAATTTCAAAAAATATATTTGAACATGATTAGTACAAAATTGATGACATCAATTAGTAAGCATGTCAATGCATGATTAATTGGTTTGATGTTGAAAAAATTACATTATGCCAAACAATTATTACCATCATTGTCTCAGGATTGTGGCTAGAAGATGGCATGTTACAATTTGCAGGGTGAAGCGACTGTCCATTTTCATATACCAACTGCGCCTTGTAGTATACTGCTCCTGATAAGAGCTTTTGACTGTTTGGGACTCTTTGAATATTTTGTGCATCTGAACTCAATTCTCAATCTATATGAACCTGAAAATTTGTATACATTAATTTTATTCAGCTGATTGACATGGATAAAAAAAAAAAAAAATCAATTAGATAATGAAAATATAAATAAAATCTAAAATAATTATGTCTAGAGATGGATAGGGAGAACTCCGTGATGGAATTTGAGAAGTATTATGGAACGAACTGGATTTTGAAGAATTGTCCATTTGATATAATTATGAAATTTTCTCCTTGCATTTGAGAAAAATTAACAATAAATTTTGGTGTACATACCTAAAGTAATTTCGGTGCCTTAAAAAAGGAGTTATTGTTATCGGTGCTAATGTACTGTTAACCGCACCGGTGCGGTTTTATTACCAGATGCACCGATGCCGTTAGTTAACAAAACACACCGAATATCGGGAAAAAAAATAGGGCAACTTTATTTTTTTGAAAAAAAAAAAAAAGGGGAAAAAAAGGGCGGCAAATGATTTTCAGAAATCTAATTTCATAAAAAGTTCTTTAAAAAGTAAAAGCTTGTCATTATTTCATTATTTTTGCAAAAAATTTCAGGGAGGGATTTGCATGAGAGACATACCTGGAACAAGAGAGCACTATGGAGCAACAAAATACTTTCGAATAGCAGCACTATTCAGAGAATCAGAATTTGATACATCTAGTGATTCACACAAAAACCTTGTAGTATAGTAAAATTGTTCAATTTTACTGTAATAATTTTTTATTTTTTTTTAATTCATGCATACTAGTTTTTATTTTTTCTGTTAGATTTAATTCATGCATACTAGTTTTTTTTTTTTAATTTTGTATGCATTTTACTAATAAAATCATTTACAATCTCTATTCTTATTTACATTTAATTAAAATTCAGAAAGAAAAAAAATCCATTCTTACGTTAAACCCTTGCTTCTTCTTATTTATGTGACTTCACAATTAAGGCTTTTCATTTTAGATTTATAGGGTTTGTATATATATATATATATATATATATATAGGCGTATGACATATAACCTGCGAGATCACTTGTAGAGTCGAATCCCAATCTCTGTTGGCCCTTGCACGATTTTTTTAAAAACAACTTTTGTTAATCGGTGCACACTGTTTAAAATAGCGCACCGGTGCACAATTTTAGTATAATGCATCGGGCGCCTATTGACAAAAAACATTATTCGATAAAAACATTTTTTTATTAATTTAGGTTTATGTTAATCGGTGGTCCGGTATTAATATAACACATCGGGTCTCCTATTGACAAAGAACATCGTACAATGTTTGTACTGTATTAGTGGTGTGTTTATAAGAACCTACCACGTCGTTTTCGGTGCAAGTTATGAAAGTCGCATCGGACATTTAATTTAGATAGACACACCATTTTCTTGATTTTTTTTTTTTACCTGAAAAAGTATGTGATTTATTTATAAAATATATTAATGAATGGTACATGTTTTATATTGATAATGAGATGGCTGATAAAGATTCAAGTAATAAAAATACCCATAGCACATCTAGAAAAGTAAAAAAAACAAGTTCTTTATAAATTCTTTACAAAAAATATTATTTTTGAACTATATGTAAGTTTAACTAATATGTATTGTTTAGTGCGTATAATGCAGAGCCACAAAATGATGAAGCTTGATAAGATTCTTTCTGATCTAAGACCAGAAGAGCATAAAAGCTTGATGAAAAATTTGCAAAAGGATGAATCAGGTGAATGAAAAAATACTATCGATCTAATATGAGTTTCTTTTTTGAATTTTCATTAATAATATACTTAAAAATATTAGATACCATGTTTCAAACAATGTATTAATTCAGATATGTTTAATGTTCTACAGGGACCAACAACGAAGAAAATGAAAGTTGTTCTAAGAAAAAAAAACAGAACATACAAATGAAAATGAAATGCTCCTTAGCTCATCTGGAGTGGTGCTGGAGGTTAACGAAAGGGGGAAATTTTTTTAAAAAACTTTGAGGGATCTAGTGGAACGAATGTATAGATGTTCTTTCCACTTACAATACAAAAATCAATCCAATGATTCCAAGAACCAAATTTATTTAAACTGCAGGAAGAGTTTCCAGAGAATTGGTCAATGAGACATGTGAGACTTTTAATAGCAAAAACGTACAGCAACAAAAAAGAAGGATTGAAAAAGTAATATTCCTTTAAATGTCTTTCTAGAATTATATGTATATATTACTACCAAGCAATCATTTATAAATATCACTTTTATTATATTTAGTTTTCATATATCAATATAAAATTTAAATATTTTATTGTCATGTTACTTTTTCAGGAAGATTATGAAAATATCAAAGGATGAACGAGTTGATATCAAAAATATGCTAGTAGGAATGTCCAAAAAGGTGTACAAGGAGATGGTCAAAGAAATGGACATAATTGCATCGCACGAGGAGTCATCTCAACAACAATGTGTTTCAAATGTAATATGTAATCATTGAATTTTTTGATTAGGTACGATAAATAAATAATTTAGCATTAAATATTAATTTTCAAGTATTTTCTTGCAAAAAATAAAACAAAATGGAACCCATTCAGCACATAAAACATGACGACGAGGAATAAAAGGGTTGATATCTAAGTTTGTGAGTAATTGTTACTTCCTTATAACAACTTAAATAGATTTCATTTTTGTATATTTTAAGTTGTTTTACAACAATCATCATTGAATGTCTTCAAATAGTCACTAACATACAAAGAAGAACCATCAAAAGAATTGATTAACATTGGGGTAAATATGGGTTGTCAGTATATGTTGGCATATCAAAAATTAATTGTTGAATTTGTAAGTTTCTTTCTTGTTTTATTTAGCTTTGTCTATAATTAATAGAACAAAAAAAAAAAATTCTATTAAATCTATGATTTGTTATGGTGTATAAAACTTGCAGGAAACAAAGTATGGAATTGCGCCAACAAATGAATTGTTGAAAAAAGACATGAAATTTGGTTTTGAAAGAATGTGTATAGTTCACGAGTCAATTTTTCTATGGTACATTTCTTTTCGATTTACATTGATGTATATTATTTAATATTGTAATTTTCATTATTCTCACCAATGTAGATACACTCATTACACTTTATTTTTATCTTTTTAGATGGAACTTGAAGAAGAAGAAAACAATCAACACAATGATAAAAACATTCCTCCAAATAACCCAAATCATGGAAGTAGCTCGAACAGTGACAACAATTCCAATGAAGAATGATGATCAGTATGTTTGGATATCAAAGTAAGACGTTGTATTTTTTGAAATATTTGTTTGTTAAATCAGACATTTTATTTAATGTAATGGACATAGTGTCCCAATTGAAAGACAAAGGGATCCTAATAATTGTCCCATTTGATATGAAAAAGAGTGTCTTATTCATATATATATATATATATATATAATAAAATATGTTTTAATTTATTTTATTGTGTTCTCCATTGTCGCTGTGAAATGTTACACCACTGATTAAATATATGGATGATCAAATATTATAATGAAGAGATGAGAAATCTGATGATATGATATAACAAATTCATCCAAACATCACATTCAAATGCACTATAAAAATTTAATTGATATGAATACTGCTATAAGATATGTGTCGACTTTTGATGAATAATGAATTTTAAAAAATCACAATAATTGAGATGTCACAGGTCGATGTTCTAAAAATAGAAAATGAACACCGGTGTGTGTGTATGATATTGCGCACCGGTGCGCGTGTATGATACTATGCACCAATGCGTTTCTACAACCTTTGAGCACCGCACCAAATACCAATAATAATTAGAATTCCTGGTGCGCTTTATTGATGACTACGATCTAGACGAATAAGCGTTACATGCACCGGTATGGTTTTCCTTTAACGTGTCGGTGCATTTTTACAACTTAATGGCCCTGTGCGTTTTTACACCTTAACGGATCGGTGTGTTTTTGCACCTTAACGGGCGTCGATGCATGCACCTTCTATCAAACCAGTGCGTATTTGTTGGTGAAACACAGTGAGACGTTGCTAAACTCCTTGGGGCTTCCGAAATTTATTTTCCATCCACGCGCTTGGTATGTTTATAGTGCCGATGCATACAGGTTAAAACACACGATGCATTCAAACATGAAGCACACATCGATAAGAAATATATCCGTAAAAACCTTCGGTAGCCCAAATTTTTTTAGTTGTGTTGAAGTTCCGTTAGAAGCTCCGTCAAAACCTCCATTTCCAAAAATAGATGTTGTAACAATTTTTTTTTTGAAAATTTCGGCCAATTTTATAACACAAAAACCTCATTTATAACCTCTGCTAGAGGGTCTTTTTCTTGTAGTGAAAGGAACAAGAAACGTCAAAAGAAGAGGATATACACCAAGAACAAACCCCAAAGAAAGAAGAAATGAATTCGACCATATATTGTAATGCATTGGCGAGAATTACCACTCCTCAAACTCTCAAGATAAAAGGACATATCAAGAAGAATAGGTAATAGTGCTGATCGATTTTGGTAGTTACCATAATTTTATTCATTGTAAGATAACCAAGGAATTGAATTACTTGCTATATCCAACACCGAAGTGTCAAGTGATGGTTGCAAATGGAGAAACTATAAATTGCTCAAGGAAATGCCATAATATCAATCTAACCATGGGCGAATATGTATTGAATAGTCCAATGCTTTCCATTCCTATGGGTGATGTTGATGTTGTATTAGGAATCAAATGGTTACAATCTTTGGGGATGATAACTTTTAATTTTGAAGAAATTTTCTTGAAATTTTACTAGGAAGGAAATGAAATTGAATTAAGGGGCATATCAGGGAAACTAGGGAAGATAGTCAGCTCTAACACAATGACAAAGATTTTGAAGAAAGAATGAGGCATGATTGCACAATTATGCTCACTAGATATTCAAACATCGAAATCATATGTTTCTCCATATCTCCAAAGAATATTGGATAATCATTCCAATGTATTTGAGACTCCCAAAGGCGTCTCACCTATTCATGATCATGATCATGTTATTCACTTAATTCCAGTAAGCATTCCTCTAAACATCAAACCTTACAAATATCCCTATGCCCAAAATAGTGGAATTGAACGTATGGTTGCAAAAAACTTAGAGGTAGATATAATTCAACCTAGCCAAAGTTATTTCTTTGCTCAAGTAGTATTGGTACACACGAAGAATGGATCATGGCATATGTGTTTATATTATAGGGAGCTCAACAAGCTCACTATTAACGATAAATTTCCCATTCCTATCATTGATGAATTATTGGATTAATTTCATGGAGCAATTTACTTCACCAAGCTGAATCTTTGTTCAAGATATCATCAAATTAGAGTGAAGACCATAGACATTCTGAAAACAACACTCATAACTCATGAAGGTCATTATGAATTTTTAGTCATGCATTTTGGCCTTACTAATGCACCTTCCACATTTCAAGATTTTATGAATTCCAATTTCTGACCCTTCCTTAGAAATTTTGTGCTAGTATTTTTTGATGATATACTAATCTACAACAAGTCTTGGAAGGATCATGTTCAACATGTTGACAAGGTGCTCAAATTATTGGATGTGAAACAATTGTATGCAAAAACCTCCAAATGTTTCTTTGGGGTACAAGAGGTGGAATATTTGGGTCATATTGTATCTCATGATGGTGTTAAGGTAGATCCAAAAAAAATTAAAGCCATGAAGGAATGGAAAATCCCCACAACCCTAAAGCATCTTCGAGGATTTCTATGGTTGATAAGGTATTATCGCAAGTTTGTTAAGAATTATGGGAAAATAACAACACCTCTAACAACATTACTGAAGAAAGATGCATTTTTTTGGACTCTAGAAGCAACTAAGTCCTTTGAACATCTTAAAGAGGCAATGTGCCAAGCTCCGATTTTAGCTATTCGAGACTTCACAAAAAGCTTTATGGTGGAATGTGATGCCTCAGGAAATGGAATTGAAGTTGTTTTAATGCCAGAATGAAGACCCATTGCTTTTGAAAGTTTTCTAATGAAGGGAATGTATTTACACGAACCTATTTATGAGAAGGAAATGTTGGAAATACTACATGCATAAAGTAATGACGTCCTTACCTAATGGGAAGAGACTTCAAGGTAAAAACATATCATGATATTCTTAAATAATTTTTGGAACACATATTATCTTCAAAGGAGTAGCAAAAATGGGTCACTAATATGTTGGATTATAACCTTAAAATCTTCTACAAAAAGGGAAGAAAAATGTTGTTGCAGATGCACTCTCAAGAAGGAATGAGGATGTGGAAGCATTGCTCTATGCCATTTCTATTATCCAACCCGACTGGATAACTGAAGTAAGGGAGGAATGGAAGAATGAAGAAGAGGTGTGGACACTCATTCAAAAGTTGTAGCAAGATCCCAATACATCTGATACCTATATCTGGGAAAATGACTCATTATGGTATACAGATCACTTATATCTATGTAAAAATTCCCAATTCAATCAAAATATTCTTTTGGAATTGCACACCTCTCCTTTTGGAGGGCACTTAGGATTTTTAAAAACTTACCACAAGGTCAAGAAGAATTTTTTTTGGGATGGCCTTAAATCTGATATTCAGAAGTTTGTTGCAAAATGTTTGTTTTGATAGCAAAATAAAGTTGATAAAATTAAGGCCCCAGGTCTGTTACAACCTTTAGTCATTCAAAGTTAGCACTGGGAGGAGGTCTCAATGGATTTTATCACAAGTTTACCCAAGTCTGACGGAAAGAGTGTCATCATGGTGGTAATTGCTAGACTTACCAAGTATGCACAATTTTGTGCATTATCTCATCCTTTGAAAACTAGTAAAGTTGCTATGCATTTATGAAAACAATTCAAAAACTACATGGAAACCCAAAGATTATTGTAAGTGACAAAAATCCCATTTTCATTGGAATATTTGGGACGAAATTTTTTTATCATCTTGGTACGCAATAAGCTCATAACTCATCTTATCATCCTCATTTTGACGAACAAACTGAAATAGTGAACAAATGTTTGGAATGATATCTTTGTTGCTTTGTATATGATAAACAAACAAAATGGGTCAAGCAGTTACCTATGGATGAATGATGGTATAACATTTCCTTCCATACTGCAGCAAAAATGACCTCATTTGTGACACTTTATGGATATCATCCACCGTCCATCACATCATCTTTAAGAAAAAATTCTAAGGTTCAAGTAGTGGAAGATCGCATTGAGCATCAACAACAAGTTCTCCAAATCTTAAAGGATAACCTCCCTCTAGCGCAGAATCAAATGAAACAACATGTAAACCAACATTGCAGTGAAAGAAGTTTTGACATAGGCGACTGGGTATTTTTACGGCTACAAACATACAAACAAATGTCCCTCAAGCAAGCTAAGAAGGATAATAAATTAGCACCCAAGTACTATGGTCCTTACAAGCTGTTGCGAAAGATTGGTATTATGGAATACAAATTGGAGTTGTCTGCATCTTCCTAATTACACCCAATTTTCCATGTTTCATGCTTAAAGAAGGTTATCAATGGAAAGCTCATATTTCAAACAACATTGTTAGAACTTGACGAGGAAGGGAAAATCATATTGGAGCGTGAAGCATCCATGGAAGCAAGAACCCAATAACTACGAAATCGATCAATTTCAGAGTATCCCATTAAGTGGAAGAACTTACCCACTGAAGATTCCTCATGGGAGGATGAGAATTTTATACAGAAGCATCCAAAACTACTCAAGTGTTGAGGACAACACCTTTTTTGAAGGATAGGGGCATGTTAAGTCCCTATAATACTAGTGTAACCCCCTTATTGTTATTGTTAGTGTACCCCCCTTACAATTATTGTCGTGCCCATAGAAACCCACTATTGTTATTGGTATGTCCTTATATTATTACTGTTATGTAAGCTTTGATTATATTGTGAGCTCTTAGACTTGTATATATACCAAGGTGGTCATGTCATTTGTATATCATCCAAGAATTGTTCATTTATGTGATGTAAAAGAGATTGCCCCCTCGAAGAGATTAATTTTCAAGTTGTTGATCTATATTTTCTTCTGTTTTGTGAGTTGGTTGCATAACAAACAATTAAAAATTTGAAAATAAAATTTGGTATTAAGTTTGACATACTAAAAAAATTGAATATATATATAAACAACATTTAAAGATTAAAATGATTTTTAATATATGTATGTTTCTTTAATATATTTAACTTTTATATATTATTGAAATATTAGACTTCTATTATAACTGTTTATAAATATATAATTTAAATGCATAAGGTGTACATGTGTGTGTGTGTGTGTGTATATATATATATATATAACAACTAAATTTAAGGTTAGGTGTTTTTTTAATCAAATGTGTCTTTTATATTTTATTATACTTCTATTATAATTGGTTATAAATATATGAGCGTCGAGTATGCTTTAAAACAACTTCTGCTTGGCTAAGAGCTCCTCTTCCTCGGACGTAAGGAAACATGTTAAAAACCCAAGACCTAGAGGCATCTGGTAAGAGTGAAAGTCTGCCCCCTTATGAACCACCAACAAATTATTCTAGGTGTCGTGATTTTCCTTGAATAACGATGATGAGTCAGCATGCATTCACAGATAACAACCAGAGATGATTGTCCACAATGCTGGTTTCACAACTGAGTTATGATAGGTTTTCCCAGCATGAAAAAAATGGTTATAAATATATAAATTTATATAATCTAATTGTGTATGGTATCAATAAAAAATTAACAATTTTTTTTTTTAAATATTAAAACATTTTTTTAATGTACATATCTTTCTTATATATATATATATATATATATATATATATATATATATATAGTTAGACATTGGTGAGGCTACATCATGGTCATATCTAAGAATAACATGTGAATAGGGTGTGGAATTGAATCAATGACTTGACATCTTGGAGTGCCTTAACAACACACTGGTCATCGTATATCTAAAACCCTGTAAACAAATACCTTTATACATTATTAAAATAATATACTTCTATTATAATTGTTTATAAATATATAAATTAATATAATTTAAATGTATATGGTACAAATAAAAAATCAAGTAACACACATATATAACAACATTTAAAGTTTCATTTTTTTTTTCTTTCAAAATACATATGTTTCTTTAATATATTTAGCTTTTATATTTTATTAAAATATTAGACTTCTATTACAACTGTTTATAAATATAGTTAACAATGCACCGTCTGTCTAAAACTCCGTAGACAATTTTCTTTATATATTATTGAAATAATATACTTCTATTATATCACAAAGGTTAAAGATTCATTTTATACATATGTATCTTATATATATTTAACTTTTATGTTTTACTGAAATATTATACTTTAATTACAACTGTTTTTTTTTTTCTAAATTAGGCTATTTCTATTAATATGTACAAAAATACAAAGTGAGCTTCAAGACAGGTGGTTGTTGAACTAGCCAACCCCTGTTCGGTAAGAACTGTTCAAAAAACCAAAAATTGGGCTGCCTTCAAGGGGAAACCAACCTTTAATGTGTCCAGGAGTAGCAAAGTTTGCAAGAAGAAACAAAAATAGGTGTAAAAACCAGAGATGAGCCTATGTAAACTGATATATAAGAGACAAGGAACTACATCTATCGATTCTGTGCATCATTTTCCACCTGATGTGGATTTTCCTCAGTCATGAAGAAGCCGTATTCAGTCAGGGTCTCTAAGTCATCCTTTGTGAGATGGGGGTTAGACTCCAGAGTCGAAGAGGAGACCATATTGGGTTGCTTTGCAGTTTCTGTGCCAACAATGTTGTCCGCAGCTACCTCTTTTTTCTAGGTGCCATCCGAAGGGAAGCTCTAATCGCCATCCGAGTCGTCCTCCGAGTTTTTAACTGGGAGACTAGTGAATTTTCGGGGTAGAGGGGAAGGAGTGCGGGAGATTGTGGACTTGCAAGGTCTCTTTCTGCCTCTCAAGCCAATGTCATGGTGTTGCTCTTTCGAGAGACGAACTAGAAGCTGGGCAGAGAGCACCGAGGAGGGAGAGATAGGGTCGAAAACCTCCGGGTCGTCAAGGGAAACATAGAGGGAAAGAGTGCGCGTAGACAAACTAGGGGCCGGAGCGCGGGAGGGGGAGCCTCTACCACCTCCACGACAACTGCACATTCAGTGGTGATGCGACATAGTCACAACGGAGAGGAGAAACTACTAAGCAGAGGTCATATGCGCAGAGGGAGCCAGACGGTTAGTTGAGAAACAAGTGGAGGAGAAATAGTAGAGTAGATTTGCAGGGATGGATAAATGAAAATTTATTTGGAAATCGTCGGTTCCATCCGCCATTAATGGCCAGCAAAAAGGAGTGAAATTCAAGGGAGGGGGACAGAATGCCTCGGAGCGCCGACGTAATCCCCTGTCAACCTTATTTAAGGTTTGCACGTGTCGGAGTGAATGTGCCTTCGTTTTTTCCAGCCAGGTGCCCCTACGTCGATGAACTAGGTGGCCTCCTACACAAGTCGTGTCATGCACCCACATCCGAGGCAATTACCACTGTTTATAAATATATAAATTTATATTTAAATGCTTAAGATATAAATAAAAAATTAACACACATGTATATTTAAAAATAATAAATTAAAACAAAATTTAAATATTATTATTATTTTTTAATTTCTATTGAAATATTCTATTTCTATTATAATTGCTTATAAATATATAAATTTATATAATTTTATTTATTTATTATTATTTTTTTTAACTGAAACGGTTAGTGTTTTTTATTTATATATGAGATCTGGCTGGGCTGGAGCCAAAGCAGCCTTCATTACATTTTTCTTACAGTTTCTATTACAATATTTATCTCTTGTCATGGGATACATGTTTGAACTGGCGCTTCATTATTTATGCTGAGTTCTCCCTGAGCTAGTGTGCAGCTTTGGTTGGCATATTTGTCAGCTTCCTTGTTCGATTCTCTAAGAATATGATAGCATTTGAAGGTGGTAAACTCTTGAATTATGTTCCGAAGCCTTTGGAGGTTCTTATTTAGGACAGCATCGTTGAACTTGTTTTCCATATGGATTTTTTTAATCAGCATTTCAGAGTCTCCGAATGCTTGGATTTTTCTTATTCCTCTTTCTTTGGCGATTTGGCAGACTTTTATCAAGCTTAGAATTTCAGCTTGATTGTTGGTCCGCTGTCCTAAGCCCCAACTGAAGGTCTCTTTGGAAGATCCGTCCTGAGAGAGAATGAGACCTCCAGCGCTTGCTGTACCAGGATTACCTTTAGATGCTCCGTCGAAGAAGATTGTTGTTATTCCTTGTTTTCACCACCAACTCTGAAATTCTTCATCTTTTCCTCTTAGTCTCCATTCTAGATTTTGAAGAGGTCTTACTGCACTTTGATTTCTTTTTCGAAATACAAAAGTCCCAAGCCATTTCCTTTCAACCGGCAGTAGTGTGGATTCATCTTTTAACGGTTGGTTGCTCAAGGTTTCGAGCAGTAGGCCTTTTGCTTTGGCTGCCACTGTGGTTGGAGTCCAACATACATTATTAAAAATCTATTCATTCCTAGCTAACCAAAATTTCCAGCACACGTACTTTGGAATAGTGATCCATACCCTGGCCCATAAAGACTTGCTGTTGATGTTCGTAGGGTAGCGTTCTTTCCATGTCGTGAAGAGTTCAGTTACTGTCAAATTTGCTGGAGTCGCACTGTTCAAACCATGGAAGGTGAGTTCCCATAATTTGGCTACGAAAGAGCATGCTACAAATAGATGATCAGTTGTTTCGTCGCGCTGTTTGCATAGGACACATCTGTGCGGCCCTGCGAAATTTCTCTTCATAAGATTTTCTCCTGTTAGAATTTTTTTCTGCATGACCGTCCAGAAAAAGAAGTTGATTTTTGGGAGTGCCATCGCATCCCACACCTGCATCCAAAATACTGAGGGTTGAAAATAGTTGCGCTGACTTTGTTGAGCTTCAAATCCCTTAGCAGAGGTGTATTTGCCTGAAGCCCCCCATCCCCAGGTGTCCGCAACGTTCTGATGCACAGGGGTGACATCTTTCAGATCGGATTTGAGTCGGGCTGTTTGCTGGCTTAAGTGATTTGGAATGTCGTTGAGACTCCACGCCTACCAGTTGCCTTGTTCATCCCATTCCGAGATTTCTGAAAGTCGTTTTATGCCTCTTTCTTTTAGCAAATTGAGTAATTCGGAGAGCTCTGTTTTGAATTCTAGTGGCTCGTTCCCCATTATTTTGTCCTTCCAGAGCTTTACCTTTCTACCACTTCTAGGGATTCGATAGAGGTGTTTGATGAAGACTGGTATGCTCTTTTTGCACAGCTCCCATAGTTGGGTTCCACGTTTTCTTGCTGTGTTTTCCAGGTGTCTTAGCGATGCTCCAGGCAAGTACTTGTATCTTAGCATTCTACAGGCTGGGTGATTAGGATCGATGAACATGTGCCAGAGTATCTTGCAGCCAATAGCTATATTCACTTGCTCAGAATCTTTGATTTGCAACCCTCCATCTCTGAGTGAACATTTTACAGTTTCCCACTTCACCAAGTGGAGTTTTCGCTGATTTCCCCTGCCTCCATGCCGTAAGAAATCTCTCAGGAGTTTGTTTAACTGTCCTGTAATTGATTTTGGGGCCAGCAAGAACGAGGCCTGGTAAATAGGGAGTGAAGAGAGCACAATTTTTATCAGTATGAGTTTGCCTCCGTGGGTGAGCCACTGCCCGCCCCAGAATTCAATTTTTGACTTGATTTTGCTCAAAACTTCCTCCCACAGTGCACACTTGTTTATGCCCAGGGTGAGTGGCAGCCCAAGGTAATTAATTTTGTCCCATTTTGAATGCCCTTTGAACCCCATTATACTTGCTACTTTCTGAATTTCTGCTTCTTCAACGTTCCAACTGTAGACTGCACTTTTTCGTTCATTTATCAAGGCCCCTGATACTTTGCAGTATGCTTGTAGGGTGGACTTGTACGCATTGGCTATTCTGCAGGAAGCCCCACCCAGCATGAGTGAATCGTCAGCAAAAAGGGCGTGGTTGATAGGCTCCAGCTCTTTCCTTATTCGCAGACCTGGGGCATTTCCATTTGTTTTGTCCAGCTCAAGCTTTCTGCTCAATGTGTCCGCCAGAAGTATATACAAATAGGGAGAGAGGGGTCATCCTTGCCTTAGGCCTCTCGAGGCTTGAAAAAAGCTGGTTGGCCTCCCATTTACCATTGGGGCTATCCAAGGCCTACTGGTGCATGCTTTTATCAATTCTACAAACTCTTCCGAGAAACCAAAAATCCGAAGAACTTTATATAGGAATGACAAGTTGACTCTGTCGAATGCATTGGCCATATCAAGCTTGACTAGCATTCCCTTCTCTTTTCTTGAGTTGCTGGAATGTATAGTTTCCTGAACTTGGATGACATTGTCCAAGATGTGTCTTCCTTTGACGAAGCCTCCTTGTGAGGGGGAGATGAGATTTCCTAGCAGGGGTTTCATTCTGTTAGTGATGATCTTTGCTATTATTTTATATGATGCATTACATAAAGAAATAGGCCTGAACCTTTTGAAAGTTTCCGGGTTAGTTTCTTTCGGTATTAGTGCTAGGAAGGTTGAGTTTATGCTTCCTCCCATCTTTGCTTTCTGCAAAAAACCTCTGATCATTCTAATTAAATCTGATTTTATTATTTCCCAGCATATTCTATAAAAGTGGATTGTGAATCCATCTGGCCCAAGCGCTTTGTCAGGTTCCATGGCCCAGATTATTTCGCTGATTTATTCCTCAGTGACCTACTTCAGGAGAGCTATATTATCCTCCTTGGATACCAATGATGGGATGTTTTTGAGGAACTCTTCATTTTCTTCTTTGTTGCCTTCATTCCCTTTACTATATAGATTTTGGAAGTGCGTGCCTGTAGCCTCTTTAATTTGATCTATTCCCTTGCAAAGCGTCCCATCAGAGGTTGAGATTTCAGAGATGTGGTTTCGAGAAATACGTGCTCTACATTGTCGATGGAAATAAGAAGTGTTCCTGTCCCCGGATTCCAACCATAGACTGCGGGACTTTAATCTCCAATAGTCTTCTTCTATCCTAAATAATCGGAAGGTGTTGCATTGGGCAGCCTGCTCTTTATCCAGCTCTGCTGTTGTTATCTCTACAGAGTCCATTTTTCTTTGCAGATTTCCCAATTGCTGTACTGCTTCCTTTCTTTGACTGCTGGGGGTGCATGTAGGAATCTTGCTCCATTCTTTCAAAGCCTTCTTGGTTTTCTTTATCCTTTGTTCCCATACATAGCTAGGAGAGCCTATGACTGGAAGTGACCAAGCTTTTCTAACTGTCTCTTGGAATCCACTTCTTTCTCTCCAAAGCAGGTTGAATTTGAATGGGATTGGGCCCAGATTCTCTTCCTCCTCCATCGAGAGGAGGATGGGTTTATGATCAGAGGTAAGTTTTGGAAGGATATCTGAGGAGATGATCCTTCTTTCCAACAGTAAGGTGCTTTGTGCTAAGAATATGTCAAGTCTTGCTGAGATATTATCTGCACCTGTCCTGTTATTTGTCCAAGTGTATAGCCCTTTCTTTGGTTTGATATCCAGTAATTCCCATTGTAGTATTATGTCTTCTACCACGTGTAGCATTTGATCCCTACTACTTCTACCACCTCTTTTTTCTTTTCCTTTCATCACTATGTTGAGATCTCCGACTATGATTATGTTGTTTGGTGAGTGAAGTTCCAAAAATTCATTTAAAGTTTGCCAACAATTTTTTTATTTTTTTATTTTTTATTTTTATTTTATTTTTATTTTTTATTTTTTATTTGGAACATAAAGATTGAATAAGGCTATAGTTAACTTACTTGCTATGTGCTTTAGCTCAGTGAAGATCCAGTGCTGAGTGTTGTGTGTGTTGACTAGCTTGAATTGGTCCTCCTTCCATAGGGTGGCTATTCCACCTGTGGAGCCCCTTGCGCTTACTGTTTTTCCTGAATTCTTTTGCCATTTCTTTTTACTGATTTCTAGAAGAGTATCCCCTTCAATTTTTGTCTCTTGGAGCAATAGGATCTCTGCTGGTTCCGTTTTCATAAGATCTTTGACTGCTTCGAATTTTGATGGGTTCCCCAATCCTCTGCAGTTCCAAGAGACGATTCTCATTACTTACTATTGGGAGTAGTGCTTATTCCTCCTTTTGGAGGCCTTGTTCTTGTGCTTCTTCTGATTGACATTTCTATTGTGGCCTGGCTTCCTTGAGTTTTTTTCCTCTCTGCCTCTTCCTCCCTTGCTTCTCTGCGCGACTTCCTTCCTGCTCTTTTAGCAGGCCTCTCCAGGGTCTCTTCCTTTGAGGAGCTGAGAGGATCTATGGTTTTCTTCCTAGCTATATCTGCATATGAGGGAGAAGGGGTAATTTCTAGAATTGCTGCTTGCTTCCCTTCTACTTCTTTGCTTTTACCACTGGGGGAGGTCTGGTCTTGTTCCATGCTGTCATTGTTCGGCTCTTATGTTTCTGCTTCCTTGTTTTGATGGGTTCCCCAATCCTTTGCAGTTCCAAGAGACGATTCTCATTACTTACTATTGGGAGTAGTGCTTATTCCTCCTTTTGGAGGCCTTGTTCTTGTGCTTCTTCTGATTGGCATTTCTATTGTGGCCTGGCTTCCTTGAGTTTTTTGCCTCTCTGCCTCTTCCTCCCTTGCTTCTCTACGCGACTTCCTTCCTGCTCTCTTAGCAGGCCTCTCCAGGGTCTCTTCCTCTGAGGAGCTGAGAGGATCTATGATTTTCTTCCTAGCTATATCTGCATATGAGGGAGAAGGGGTAATTTCTGGAATTGCTGCCTGCTTCCCTTCTACTTCTTTGCTTTTACCACTGGGGGAGGTCTGGTCTTGTTCCATGCTGTCATTGTTCGACTCTTCGGTTTTTGCTTCCTTGTTAGGATCTGTGATCTGAATACCTGCTGTTGATGTGGGATTGGAGGTCTCAGATCCAGGATCCTGGGATTCTAGCGGGGCTTTGTTTTCTTTTGCGTTGCTCTTGCCTCTATTTTTTGCTGATCCTACTTTCTGCACTTTTGTCCATTGTTCCGCTTTTGCGTTTTCCTGTTCCTCTGTGGTCTTTTTTTTTGCAATATCTTGCAAAGTGGCCGTAGCCGTGGCAGTACCGGCATTTGAATGGTAACTGCTCATAGTCTAGCTCCTGGATGTGCGTCCAGTCTGCGACAGTTAATTTTATCGCTTCCGGAAGCCCTACTTCCAAATCTACCTCTACGCAGATCCGTGCGCAGGAATACTGATCTTTCCTCACTGCTTGATCTATGTACTTTCCCAACAAGTTGCCTATAGTTTGCAGTGATTTTTGATTCCAACAATGCAGCGGAAGGTGGGGGAGACGGACCCAAACTGGAACAGTCGACGACACATCCTGAGTCGGGTCAAAATCAAGGGTCCATTTTTTTAGATACAGCCCTTATGGCCCCATGAAATATGGTCCGTTTCGGAAAATGAGGTTTTTTTCTTCTGCACTTTCGAATACGAAGACGAAGAAGCCTTTTCCAACGAAATGGCTTTTGATCCCTTCGGAGATTAGCGAAGACCAGTTCCTCTGCACCCATTCCTCTACAGCTTTAGGTGAAGGCCAGTGGCCTGTAAATTGACAAATAAGCCCTCTGTCTGCTAGATTGAGGGCAGATCTACAAGTTTCTTCGATTGGAAGCTCGATTGAAGGCATGCAATCCAGTTTTTTTACAAATTTCTGCTGCATCTCTGTCAGCGTTCTTTTGTTTGCTCCTGTAGTTAGTTTTTTGAATGCCACAACGTCTGGCATGGGGGGAGTGGCCTCAGCGCCCCCACCGGAAGCCATGGCTGCTTGCATGCAGTCTCTATCAACGCATGCAACAGTGTTCAGCGCATGCAATAGATGATTTTCCAGCGGTCAATTCGGATTGAAGCTCTCACGATTTTTTGACATTTTTAATCGTTGAAAGTCTCTGGAGTTCACAGCAAGTCTGAGCTGAATTTCGTTTACTCTGTCAATCTGGATTTCAATGCTAAATATGACTGGTTCTTTCGGGTTCCTTTAGAGCCGAGTTCCCATAGCCTTTTTTCCACAGAAGTCAACATAAAATTCGGATCAAAGGTCCAAAAAAATCCTCTATCCCCATTATGGTATAAATTTATATAATTTAAGCGTGTAGAGTATAAATAAAAAATTAATATTTATATATATTTTAAAAAATAATAAATGACAACCAAATCTAAAAATTAAAACATTTAAAAAAAGAAATTTAGATATGTTTCTTTTATATATTTAACACACACACGTATAAGTTTGGCATTGGAGAGACTAAATCACATTCATGTCCAAGAAAAACACCTGAATAGGGCAGGGAATTGAACCGTTGACTTAACATCTAGGAGTACCTTAACAATGCACTTGATCACTATCTATCCAAGACCTTGTGGACACCTTTTATATTTGTTTCAAATACTACATTTTTTTTCTATGTGGTTCATGGTGTTTAGAGATCAATGACCACTATGTCCATGAAAATATTTGTGTGAGGAAGACTTACTTGAAATCACTTCTTTCTTACTCAAATACGAAGCTTAACCTCAAGAGTTTCGAAAGAATATCCCTCAATAGCAAAGGTGCTTTAATACCAATTCAGCTAACCCTCGGGGCTAAAATATATATGTTCTATTCATTACATTAAAGTTCATCATATCATTTGTGAGAATTGAATGAAATATTACACTTCTATTATAGTGATTTTTAAATATATAAATTTATATAATTTAAGTGTGTATAGCATCCTCCCAAAGCTAACTTAACTTGTATTGGTCTCTCCTTTGTGGTCAAGTTTGACATTGAGAAACAACATTTTGTTAGTGGAGACAATTTGATTTTTTTTTTTTAAAGTGAGTAGGTTTTAGCATTTAGAGTTTCATTGTTTTTTATTTTTATTATGAACTTATTTGAATTAGCTATGATTCCATAATGAATTTGAAAAAAATCCCAATAGAATTTTAAATGAATTTTGTGAAATTATTTGTGTACATGTTTGGCTTATTTGTGTATGAACTTGAAACAAATTTCAATAGAATTTTAAACAAATTTCATGAAATTATTAGTGTACATGTTTGACTTATTTGTGTTTGGGTTGAGATTTAGGAGTTCATTGAATAAATTCACCTAGGAATGAAATTTGACGAACTTCAAATTTAATCAATTTTGTCCACCAAACCTCATGACTTAAGTCTGAATCAATGACATGGTAAAGAGTGTCTGAACAATGCACCTTATTGCCATCTAAAAGTTTGGAAAAATCCAATCATAAATAATATAAATATGTTTTGTTTATTAATAAAAATTTCCAAACAAAATTAAAAAGTAAAACATTTGCACTAACCATGATACACAAAGCTAATAATTAGATTAGATAAATATTTTTACTTACCTGAAAATTATTTTTAGATACCTAATAAATAATCTATCTTTGCTTTGCTGAATAGCCATACTACCAAGTTCCCAAAATTTAAATTTGAAATTTTTCTTTTTCTTTCCTTTCCCCGAAGTTTTGAGGGAGTTTGGTAGTGGGCCAGCCAACGTTCCACAATTAAGAAAGTAAAATTTAAATTTGAAATTCTTTCCTTTTCTTTTTCCCCAAGTTTTGAGGGAGGGAATTTCGTATTTTCTTTTTCCCCAAGTTTTGAGGGAATTTGGTATTGGGCCAGCCAACATTCCACAATTATGGAAGTATGAAGAGATGGCCGGGCTAGTTGAGAATGTCAGCTACTGGTAGAACAGATACTCATTTCACTTTTCCCCATTTACCCACAAATTTCTCTGTCGACAAGAAGCTTAAAATCACAAATTTTTGGGAGCAAGAAAGCGATGCCCGTGGGGATTGGGGGGAATATTCTTCCATCCATGGGGAGTGTGCAGAATAGAAAAAGGGGAGCATAGGAAGAGTTTCCATGAGTAGAGATAGCACCTGCGAGCAGGAAAACTGAGAGTTGGATTGCTGCTGAACTTTTACTGGTAGGTATAGCTCTATTTGGCTGCCAAAACTTGTGAAAAAGGTTGCCAATGTGAGCTGGGACAATTACTGAGTAATTGGACCTGTTAAATCACTGATTTGGGTGCTGAAATTAGGCAAGGAATCCTGAACCCGCCCTGGGCAAAGAGTGCCAGTTTTGATGCTGGCTGAGCAAGTAAACAGGCACTAAGAGGGAGGGAAGGACGCCGAGGGACTAAACAGGTAGTCAAGGGACTCCCTCGTGCAAATGCAACCAGCTGGGAAGGAATTTGAGAAAAAATCATGGAGTTCTTATGCTCTTTGGGTAAGTGATTTCTGTCATTTTAACTGCTGTGAAGCAGAGTGGCCATCACAGTGCACACCCATCAATTTCCTTGAGAAGCTGAGTTCCCCTGGTGGTATCATGGCTTGCTTAGGGGTGGCCAGTTGTAGAAAGTTGAATCACAACTAAGTCTATCGTTGGGTGGAAAAGAGATCACTCTTCTTTAGTTGCAGGCAACCGATTTCAGATAAGTCTCTCATCTATCCTAAATGATGTTTATCAGTTTTAATTCACTTGATATTTATTGTCTGAATTGATGTTATCTGCTGGGTATGATTCTCTACTATAGATCTTTGTGCCATGGCCAAGTGTACTACTTTAATGGAAAACGTTGCTGATGATGTCAAAGGGGATTTAATATTCCTGTTATAATGGCAGGCTTCTGTGGTGGCATTCTGAATTGTTATGGCAAGACCAAGCAATTTATAGTCTTCACCGAAAATCTGAAGATAAGATTTATAATGTTTACCCTTGCATATACTTGCATATATCAAAATCAACCTAATTAGTTTGGTATTTTCCAGTTTTCTTACAACAAAGAAGGGATCTACGGATCTATATCTATGGAAGATTTATCTAATTTGGGCGTGAGGGTCTTCAGGGTTTCCGGAGCGCATTAATGAGAGTCTCTGGAGCAACATTCTGTTCCTGAGGAGGCCAACCGTCTGCGGCAACGTTTAGTCTGGAGGCCGCCAATCATCTGTTGGTGCTACGATCCCTGCCGACACAATATCGCTCCCCGAGAACTGCATTACCAAACGAATCACCAGCCCCCATTGCTCGTGCTGCTCACAAGCCGTCCCTGTCGTAACCACTGGAGCACATGAGAAGGCCGATAGCAGTTGGCTGCCATCTGCGCCGTCATCAGTCACGTGAGCCAGTGTGAAGGAAACGCCAAAACTACTGGATCAGAGTGCAAGAGTGCGCCATTGTAGCGAATGGTAGTTATGGAAGCCGGTTCTGTGGCCGGCATTTAAGGACAGCCGACGAAGGGAAGCCAGTCGACGTGGGGTCATCCTTGGTTTATCAGTTAATCAACGAGCCAACAAACGACTGGTCGTCGTTTCCTTGTTTGATCGGTTGGACGAGGGTAAATTTCCATACGGAAGATAGTCAACGTCACCGTTCCACGCCAAGGGAGGAGGGATGAGATCGCTGGGTTAGAACGACCTCTCTCCATTGCACATTCGCCGATCTGCTGAAAGTCGTGATAATCTCATCACCAGTCCTACTGTTGTCTGAGCACTCTTGAAACGTCCGCGTGCATGATTGGTGGGAGTTTGCCCCATTGGGTCGACCGAATTATTGGGAGGCTGCAATGGATTGTGTTCCACCAACAGATTTCCAGAGGCAGTGGAGACCTGCAACCAGATGCTTGTTTCAGCTAAATCCATTTCATCTTTCACGACGTGCGCTATTTTATTCAGTAGCCTAACCCGACGGAATCGACAAGAGTTAGCATTATCCGTTTACAGAGTTATGATTGAAGCAGGTATTGTGTAGTGCCAGAGGAGTGTGAGAAGCGGCCTTATTGGAGTATTGAGGCGCATCAGTATCACAACAGAGAGATTGCACTCGTCAAACAAATAGCCAGGGAATCTTACTGCGTTGTTCCTTTGCTAACTGGGGATAAAAGTGCTGAAAATGAATACAAATTTTGGGAAATAGATGTCTGCATATAGCCTTTGAACACTTGCATGCTGGATAACAGCAATACGTTGTCCATCTTTACAGGGGTGTCATATTCAAGTTTTAATCAGGATTTCCTTTTGCGTCGAGGCAAAGAATTGCAGCTGTGTATAACAAAACTTTTGTCCTTAAGGAGACAGTACTTACATTCTGCTATTGGCAGGAGTCTTCTTATGAATGATGACCTCTTTTGTTCTGCAGTTTAGTATGTATTGAACAAACATTGTGTCCTGTATTTTAATCGTGATTGCCATAGTAGAATAAGGCATGAAACTGAATCTTTGACCAATTTCAGTCTTTTAAGGGCATAATTTCTTCTATTGTTGGCCATGAGCATTGTGGGACGTTATCTCTGATTTCTGTGACCGAGTTGACTCAAGAAGTGCGTGTTAAAGGGGCCTGTGCATCGTTGGGAAAGTTACATAAGCCTCATGATTGTTGAGCCTATTTCTGGAGTGTATTGTATGGCTGTAGTAGAGGACAAAGGCAGGTGAACGTTGGTCCATATACCTGTGTTGTTGCAACATCAAAGGCTGAATATTATACTGAAGAATACCTTGCTGGAATGTGCACCAGTTTCTTTCATTCTTGGCATCCACTTTGTATTTTCATATTAAATTAGAAAAAGGTTGTTCATGCTCCTATTCCTTCCTCATATCAGCATTGTGTATGTTCCTAGAATCATCACAAATCTGAAGCATGATCTTGGTCTATATTGCTCACTGTATATGTTCATTTGGAATTCAAACCTTGAAAAGCACACCTACAACCATGTGCCTTTAAACTGTTGACCAAAGGTGCCACTGAAAGCTCAGTTTGAACTCAGAATTGAGGGAAGGAATTGGTTATATCCCAAGGAGAGTATCTTACAGTTGGAAGTTTTATTTACAGGCATTATATCAGTTAGAGAAATCTGAACTATATTTATTGGGCGGGAGAAAGAGAAAATCAGTATTCTACAGCAGGATTGATCTTGCAGAAAGTGTCTTCCCAGTTATTATTGCAGAGGAATTTCTTCCATTGGGGGAAAGAGAATAGAGGCTAAGTATCTGAATCCATTAATGCCAAGCAATAATGTCATCATTTTATTTTTGGAAGTACCTTAGGAATCAACATGGTAACACATCAGCCGATCCTCTGAACTACAATACTTCTGCGGAACAAAAATGGCAACAACTTACAGATCAGAAGCAAGAGCAGAACAACAGGCCTTTCTCTCGGAAGGAACTTGCTATCCTTCAACAATCAAAGGACATCCGGAAGGAAGATGTAAAAAGAAAGCGTCTCTTTGAACTTGGATACAAAATCCGAAGATGTACTCTTATGGTTGGACACATTAGATATGGCTGTCCCTGATAAAGTAATCAGATTGGAAAAGGTCAAGTTGACCTTGAAGCCCTCAATGATTGCTTCAATACAGCGCATGTTCTTGGAGCATCCTTGTGAAAAGGTTAGACTCACAGTTGCCTCTTGTCTCAGTAGGATCATAGCTTTAACATCACCACTACTACCTTTCAACAATGATATCATGAGGGAGATATTGCAGTTAATAGTAGAAACCCTTCAAGGGTTGAACAACATCATGGTTCCTACCTTTCAAAAGCAACACAAAATTCTAGAACTGATGGCAAAGTTCAACTTTGGCACATTCATGCTGAATCTAGAATGTGACGAGTTGATGTTTCAGTTGCTTCAAAACTTTTACACTAGTATTACATCAGATCATTCAGACCATGTCAAAGCATACATGCAAAAGATTGTGTCCCCGTTCTTAAAAGGATATGTCGACCTCTGCAAAATACTAAAATCCAAATTGTTGACCATTTGAAGGAAGGAACCAAAGGTATCACCAACTGCCTATGATCTAGTCGAGAAGTTGGTCAGACAAAACATAAAATTGCTCAGAAGGGTGCTGACTAGGAAGGAGTTGAGAAGGATTGATGGAGGAAGCAATAACAAAATCTGCAGCAAGAATGAACTAAGGAGGAGAGAACTATGCTTTATCTGCAAGGGACCTTGGGCCCTTACCCATTCATGTCCAGGTGATAGGAAGGAGGCAACAAAGACATAACAAGAAGAGATTCCTTTAGATCACGGGGAGTCTTTTGTAGTTGGGTCTATTGATTTTCAGGATGGGGAGCAACATCGTAATATTATTCAGGGAAATTTGAGTGAGGAGCCAACAACAATGAACCAACATGATGAGCATGAGGAGGAGCATGACAGACATAATGTGCAAAATGAACCATTCCTAGAGAGCCGGTCAAAGGTTCAAGTTGAAGCCGTGGTCATTGGGCATTCGGTGCAGACAGGTACAGAGACATTCAACAGGCACCAAGATTGCCAGTGGAAGACTTTCAGAATAATATCATGCATTTCAAGACAGATCTTATGATGTTGAAGCAGAGAGTCCGGGAAGTCCGAGACACTATCTTACAGGAGAACAGAAAAATTAAGGAGCTCATAAGGGTATGTGTCGAGTTAGCGATCAAGTTGTCTAGTGTTGAGGAACGACTCAAGTTCCTCACAAGGCAGCAAGAGGAGTACAGTTGGGAGTTCCAGAGCAGCCCTCTACAGAAGTACATAGATAAGGGTTGCAACACTACCATCCCACCTTTATACATTGGGGAAAGCAGGGCAGAATTCTTCAAATGGATCATGTTGAGTGACTGGGTGGAGCAATATGAGTGGGGCATTGAGCAACATCAACATGGTATATTTGTTCCATATGCAAATATTCATCCTTCCCATGGCATGGATTGGCGAGAGATTATGAGTTGGTCCTCCATTGATGGGATGATTCTTAGGAGGATACTCTTCACCAAGGGTATATCACAACAAGGGCTTGTGAAAATTCCTGAATACAATTATGCAGAAATCCTACTGTAGTGTCATGGTTTACTTCTCCTACTTGATTAAGTTATACAAGTTATTTTCAGAAGAAATATTCAGAAAATACTGGAGTAAACACAACTAATAGCCTACACATGCAGATCATTTATTGAATATTACGCCCATTCAAACAAAGTGACACATTGATTTTTGGACGTAAGTCCCCGGAAAAATCCAATGTAGGAAAACCGGTGCAACAGATGTGAGGGTTTATTATTATTAAGTAGATTATGAGTACAACAAATCTGGTTAACCTGACAGAGTAAAAGTAGATCTGCAGCTAATCTATTGTTCTGAGACCAAGATTCTGATTGATCCACACCCTCAAACGGGATCTACAGGATTCAGCCTGATTATGGCCCTAGAAACCCCAGCGTTGCCCCTGAAGCCCCAGTGTCAGCCCTGCTAGGCTCTGCGTTGCTCAGAAGGGGACCGCGTAACCCCAGAGTGGGTGATGCAGTCCTTACGCTGCCTCTGGAGGATACTCTTCGCCAAGGGCATATCACAATAGGGGCCTGTGAAAATTCCTGAATACAATTATGCAGAAATCCTACTATAGTATCATGGTTTACTTCTCCTACTTGATTAAGTTATACAAGTTATTTTCAGAAGAAATATTCAGAAAATACCAAAGTAAACACAACTAATAGCCTACACATGCAAATCATTCACTGAATATTATGCCCATCCAAACAAAGTGACACACTGATTTTTGGACGTAAGTCCCTGGAAAAATCCAATGCAGGAAAACTGATGCAACAGATATGAGGGTTTATTATTATTAAGTAGATTCTCAGTACAACAAATCTGGGTACCAAATCTGATTAACCCAACAGAGTAAAAGTAGAACTGCAGTTGACTTGTTGTTCTGAGATCAAGATTCTGACTGATCCACACCCTCAAACAGGATTTACAGGACTTAGCTTGATTATGGCCCTAGAAACCCCAACGCTGCCCCTGAAGCCCCAACATCAGCCCTACTAGGCTCTGCATGTCTCTGCGCTACTTAGAAGGGGACTGCGTAACCCAGACTGGGTGATGCAGTACTTACACTGCCTCTGGAGGCCTCTGCGTAAATATGGATGCCCTCTGAAGCTGTAACGCTACCCCTCCTGGGCTTGCATAGCACCTGCGTAGCGGCTGAAGCTGTGCTGCACAACTGCTGCTGCGTAACTGCCTTTGCTTCTCTGCGCTGACCCTGAAAGCTGCTCCTCTGCCTCTTGCTGTCTCTTGGCTCCGGGATCAGATCTCCCCCTCAGCCAATACTACCCCTCGTTGTAGAAAACTCCTCTGGAAATTCTTAGCAAACCCTGCCCTAGAATTTCAACTTAGTTTCTTAGCTCTGCCTCTGTGTGTCTGTCTCCAACTGACCCTCAAACCTTTCTCTTATACTTTTTCGTTGAACACATCAACGACCGAGATTAAAACACTCATCAACAACTGAGATTAAAACACTGCTTGATCCGCGTCACTTAGTGCATTTCAGCGCATGTGTTAATTAGTTCACTTTAATTATTTAATTTCCCGAAGTTTAGACTTAGGGATTACATTAAAATAATTAATTATTTGAATAACTTCAACACCAGATGAAATTTCTCCAAACACTTTCTGGGTTTTGGAGGTGATGTGTTTCTTAGTCCCTCCACAAAGTTTCAGGCCTAGATCACACCCGATGCTACCCCAACTACACAAAATCTCAACGCTCTCTCTTAGCACGGAGTGTGCTCTAGCAATACATTCACACCATGTATCGCAAGATCTTGGTATTGGTTTTTATGCTGCTGATGCTTGGCCTGCTGCCCTCCATCCATTGCACTGCTGCTCTCTGTATTGCTGCCCATGTCACTGCCACTCACACTGCCACATCTGTACTGCAGCTCCCTCTCAAATTGCTGTATCATGTTGCCCATAGCACTGTCACTGTTAACTGCTACACTGCAACGAAGTTGTCGAGAAGTAAGCAACTGAAGGACTCTTGCCCAATCGTTGACAGACTAGTCAAGTTGCATCTCATCACTGAAACTCCCTTGGCTGCTGATTTACACTGTCCTCTTGAAGCCATTGCGCTGGTACAACTCTGCACTGCATGAGCACTGCCTCTCTGTGCTGCTGCTGCCTCTGCATTACGTTGCTCCCTCTTCAACTCTTTAGCACGACCCTCTGCTTCACTGTGACCTTCTGCAACCATCTCTCGACTCATCCCGCTACCATCTTAAGGCTCCCTTAGCTCGTATATGATCCAAGAGTAGGGTTGATTCAAGGATCCTGCTAACCTTGATCTGTAGCTGCTCTACAGATCCATGTCACCCCACCTCTTCTCTCGAGGCACATGAGCACTCATGTCTGCGTCATCATCAAAGCCATCATCCTTTGCTGCTGCAACCTTTGATTCAAAAGATCCTTTGTCCTTCTTCTTAGGACAAGTCCTAGTGAAGTGTCCAAGTTCGCCACAGTTAAAGCGCTGGACCTTGGATAGGTCCCTCTTCTTCTTCTCTTGCTGGTTTCGTTCCTTTGATGCAAGGGCTGCATCATCCTCCTATTCTTTTTTCACTCTGGCTGATCCGCTTTCGTTGCTTTGCCTCTTTGTGATTCTCCTGATTTCCTCCTGACGAAGGATTGCCCACATGTCTGCCCATGATGGTAACGCTGCCTTGCGCAAAATGCTTTGGACAAACGTTTCCCATTCTTCAGAGACTGCATTTAGAGCAGTCCTCACTAGGAGCCCCTCATCCAAATTTGCACCCATGGCAATCAGTTGAACCCAGAGAGGCTAAAGTCTGAAGAGGAATGGATCTAGCTCCTCACCCTTCATCATTTGGAACAACCACATCTGATTCTCTAGAAGCATCCTGCTTTGGACAGAGCCTCCCTGATACATCGTGTCCAATGCTACCCACATCTCATTTGTCGTATTCTTGCCGACAATATGAGGCACGACGTGGTCTTTGACTCCATTCATGATCAAACGCTTAGGTCTCACTTGATTTTCTTCATACTTCTTTAGAGGATCTGCATCGTTTGGCACAGCTAGGACTTTCTCTGCATGATCTTTGAGGCCATACTCATCCATAACTGACAAGATTTGTCCCTCCAGATAACGAAGTTGGACATGCCGTCCAACCTATCATGATCTCTCAGTCCATATCGCGCCATTTGCTCAGATCTGTCAAATCAGATACTCCTCTCCCTCTTTCTGTTGCAATACTCAACAAAAAATGTTGGATCTGAGTTTCTTGGTGATTTAGAAACCCTCTATAGTAATTGCTCCCTTCGACAATTGATTTCCCTCTCGAAAATCTTCAGCCAAACACAATCAGACAGTACTCTCCGATCACCCTCCTGATCAAATCTCAGATCTGTTTGGCTCAGATCTGCTGAGTGATTGTCTTCCTCTCGCTCTTTGTTGACTTAGCTAGGCACAATTCTGCACCGACAGAATTTCCACCACACCAGCACTGTTGAAGATCTGAAGCACTGTTTCCGGATCTTGGCAAAACTTCTCTACAACAGGAAGAATGATTGGATTGTGTACCATTGACTGGCCCATCGTAGCCTCAGTGCTGCTCAGAAGTGGACTGCGTAACCCCACACTGGGTGATGCAGTCCTTACGCTAGCCTAGGAAGGCTCTGCATAAGCCTGTTGGCTTTCTGTATTTGTAGCGTTGCCCCTTCCTGGGTTTGCGTCCTCCTGCTGCCAAGCTGCCCCTTCCGGATCTCTGTTGCTTCTGCTACTGTCCTACAGAAAAAATATTCTTCATTTGATTTGCTGGAGATTCAGCTTGATCTGCTATCCCTCTGATACCATGTGAAAATTCCTGAATACAGTTATGCAGAAATCCTACTGTCGTATCATGGTTTACTTCTACTTGATTAAGCTATACAAGTTATTTTCAGAAGAAATATTCAGAAAATACCGAAGTAAACACAACTAACAACCTACACATGCAGATCATTTACTGAATATTATGCTCATTCAAACAAAGTGACACACTGATTTTTGGACGTAAGTCCCCGAAAAAACCCAATGCGGGAAAACTAGTGCAACATATATGAGGGTTTATTATTATTAAGTAGATTCTGAGTACAACAAATTTGGGCACCAAATCTGGTTAACCTGACAGAGTGAAAGTAGATCTGCGCTAACTTGCTGTTCTGAGACCAAGATTCTGACTGATCCACACCCTCAAACAGGATTTACCAGACTCAACCCGATTATGGCCCTAGAAACCCCAGCGCTGCCCCTGAAGCCCCATCATCAACCCTGCTAGGCTCTGCGTGCCTCTGTGCTGCTCAGAAGTACGCTGCCTCTAGAGGCCTCTACGTAACTTTGGATGCCCTCGGAAGCTGCAGTGCTGCCCTTCCTGGGCCTGAGTAGCACCTGCGTAGCGGCTGAAGCTGTGCTGCGCAACTATTGTTGTTGCTGCCTTTGCTTCTCTACACTGACCTTGAAAGCTGCTCCTTTGCTTCTTGCTGTCTCTTGGCTCCAGGATCAGATCATCCCCTCAGCCAATACTACTCCTTGTTGTCTCTTGGCTCCAGGATCAGATCATCCCTTCAGCCAATACTACCCCTTGCTGTAGAAAACTCCTCCGGAAATTCTTAGCAAACCCTGCCCTAGAATTTCAGCTTAGTTTCTCAGCTCTGCCTCTGTGTGTCTGTCTCCAACTGACCCTCAAGCCTTTCTCTTATACTTTTTCGTTGAACACATCAACGGCCGAGATTAAAACACCCATCAATGGCTAAGATTAAAAGACTGCTTGATCCGCGTCACTTAGAACATTTCAGCGCATGTGTTAATTAATTCGCTTTAATTGTTTAATTTCCCTCTGTTTAGACTTAGGGATTACATTAAAATAATTAATTATTTGAATAACTTCAACACCAGCTGAAATTTCTCCAAACACTTTCTGGGTTTTGGAGGCGATGTGTTTCTTAGCCCCTTCACAAAGTTTCAGGGCTAGAGCACACCCGATGCTGCCCCAACTATACAAAATCTCAACAGGGCCCTTGCGCACAGGCAGTGATGGAGGACTGAGCCTTTATCATAACCAACAAGTCCCAGGACTTAGGTGGCATTGGGATCCAAGAGGATCTATCGAGGGCAGGATCGGTCCAAGGGTTGTTTGGGATCTAGGTATCAGAGGGTCCATTCGGATCATTTAGCATGGAGGCATGTGATAGCTCACTGGTTTGTAAGGGATCTTGGTATCAATGTACAAATGCTTCTGCTGTGGATAGAAGTGGATTGCTAATATTCCCTTTCTTGGATTGGGCGGGAGGATTTGTAATATTCCCTTTCTTGATTTGGTCAAAATGGACGTAATTTGTGCATGGCATTTTCCCATGGTATCAGCCCACGGTATTTGCCTTAGGTTTTCAAGGGAAAATAATAAAATAAGGTTTCTAGAGAGTCTCTCATCCCATTTAATGGGTAGGAGCTAGGCATTTGGAACATCTTGAACTTGTTTATCTATTTGTGTTTTGTTGGGAACTAGGCGTGGCTAGTTCTAGCTTGATCCCGGAACGAAAACCTCGTGGTGACATTTGTTGGGGGATCCATCCAGGGTTCACATTTGTGCTTCAGTATTTTTATTTTATTGTTCATTGAGCAGCTGTGTATGCCGAGGCAGGGGCTCCATTATTTGCTTGTATTTGGGCATGTCTCATTTTCTAAATATTAATTGAAATAAAGGCTGCATTATTCTAGATCTCCTGTGTTCAGTTTTCTATTGAAAATATTTTACTTAGAACACCTTAATGTGCCAGATCTTACAGATTCCTCCATGAATTTGGGTTTTCATGTTTAAGTGAATTAAGTGAATAACTCAATTATGCTTAACTGCTTGCTTTTTTGGTCAATAATCTAATGTCGGGGGGAAATAGTTTGCTGGTTTATGAGTTGACTTACTCAGTTTAGGTGAGCCTGAAAATAGAAATTTGTTGGACGCCGTGGCTGTCTAATAGAAGTTTCCCTGCCCTGACATGTATTACGAATATTGAATTTGCTTCTTGGCCCAGTGGATTAATGCTGAAGAAATTGTTAATGTAATTTGTTGATTGTTGGATGCTATTTACACATTAAAGAATTTGGTGTAAAGTCCATTAAATGATTTGTAGGATGGAGTTTGGGCTATTTTTTTATGATCACGATTATATTTATATTTGGAATAAAAGCACAGGAAACCTCGAAGTATTTTCCCGCATCTTGTGGATGGTGATTATGGGCCTCACGCTAACAGAATTGAAAAGAGTTTACTGTAGGATGGAGTATGGGCTATTTTTTTATGATCATGATTATATATATATTTGGAATAAAATCACAGGAACCTCGAAGTATTTTCATAAGATGGTGATTACGGGCCTCACCTTAACAGAATTGAAAAAAGTTTAACCGTGATTAGCAAACCAATTAAAAAAAAAAAAAAAAAAAAACTTCACATCTAATATATATATATGAATGATTAGATTGGTAGTGCTATGCCTTCTTCAAGTGAGGAAATGTGACATTCATAAGCCATATTTGGGTCAGCTTGGAAGTAGGCAACCAGCCTGCCAAATCAAATTTGACAGAGATATCTCCATCTATCATGCTAGGTGCAAACATCGCTCAGGTTTTATAGGGGCGGGGGAAGGGCCTCTGCCGAGATCTCCTTCCCTTGGCCATAGTAGTTAGGGGAGAGAAACCTGTATACAGGGGGTCATTCCTGTGAGTGGCAAGGTTGCAGGGTTGATGGGAAATTTCGATGCTCTTCTTCCTTTTACGAC
The DNA here is from genome assembly GCA_034641835.2 of Pinus albicaulis. Lineage (NCBI taxonomy): Eukaryota > Viridiplantae > Streptophyta > Pinopsida > Pinales > Pinaceae > Pinus > Pinus albicaulis. The sequence continues at coordinate 740,737,125 of CM076576.1, forward strand.
TCGTACTTAAAAATATCTTCAAGAGACCAACCTTGCCCCTACAGTTAAAAAGGAGGTCTCGAATTTAGTTACGTATGATACGGAACAATTGAATTAGTCGATGCATCATTGCGGCCTTCTTGAAATGGGCCATCAAAGTCCACGATGGCCTCTTTGAATCTGGATGACAGGTCTCCACTCTACTCCTATTAACAGTTGAATTACATAAAATTTACAGCCGAATTTTCCACTTCAGAAATTCCAGGAATACGTGGAAATAAACGTTTTTTACTGCTCATTAAATCCTGCCTACGTATATTCTCATGCAATTCATTGTGAGCTAGTACAGGGCACAAAATTTGAGTCATCAAGGTCGGATTTCTCAGTGTAGAAACGCTTAAGCCCTCATCGAAATTGATCCACGTCGCTAGGGCAGGACCCTTATCCGACCACACTATATTCCTTTCGGGTCGACTTTTCCACCGATTGATTCGCAAAGAACCCAAAGAACCTTTCGGGTTCACTTTTCCACCGATTGAATCGTAAAGAACCCAAAGCACCCATGTTCATTTTTTTTACATGTGGTCTCTGGAATAATTGGAATAGGCAGATCTATCCGAAATTATTATTTTTTGCGCAGAGTTCGATTTGAGAGTGTTGAGATAATTGAACCGGTAATCTATCTCAATAACAGAAATGCTTTAACAATAAAAACTCAACCCAAAAATGAACCTATAACCTTCGATGGAAAATCAACCAACTGAGCTAGCCTTCCGTACTAGAACTCCTGCCCACTTACTAAGGAGACGAATTAAATTCGTAGAGCAAGCATTTTCCGCTAGCCACAATATATCGTCGAGGATCAACGATTCTCGTTGACAATAATTCCCTTGATTCGGCATTGAGAAAGTCAGACGGAGATATCTCGCTCATCGATAGATAATTAGCAGGGGTAAAGGTGAGGCTTTATCGCACAAGAAAGTATATTTTCTGGGGATAAAGAACTCGTTTCCTCATATCGCACATAAATACAAAATTTACAGCGAAAGTGGGTTTCGCTTTCCATGTCGCATAAAGCTGTGTATTTTCCAGCGACAAAGGATGGCTTATCTCTCTATATCGCTCGAAAGATGAAACATTTGTCAGCAATATGGGCAGCAAAACTCATTTCCATTTCGTTGAAGAATTATTTTTTGTCAGCGATACAGGGAGAAGAACTGGTTCACATTTCGCTGAAGAATTCTCATTTTGTCAGCGATAATGGGTGAAGAACTAGTTTCCATTTGGTTGAAGAATTCTCTTTTGTCAGCGATACAGGGAAAGAGGGAAGGTTTGTTCCCATATCGCGTGAAAAAGAACATTTGCCACAATCGAATTCCCATATCGCTGGAGAATTCGCTTCCGGGTGCGATAAGTTCAAGAGTCCTTTGTTGCAAATGATGAAGTGCCTTGGACTGAGAAGAGTTCTTGCGGGCCTTGTACCTGGGATATCCATATTTATCAGCGATACATGAAGAGGCTTCATGACCTGTTGCAGGAAAAGGGTAAAGTCACGCGTGAGAAGTGGAGTCCTTGTGACAACAGTGTCATTAGAAACCAAATTTTACGTTCTTAGATGGATTATGAGTCAAAGAAAAAATCATTTTCTCATTTCATCTTGACAAAGCCTTAGGCTCGAGCGGTTTCAAAGAAAGATTGATAAAAATTTGTTAAGAAATTCAGCCAAAATTTCTCAACAAAATTTTATCAATCTTTCTTTGAAACAATCAAAACTGACTTGGTTAAGGTTGTTGAACAGTGTAGGCTAGAAGGAAGGATAGGGGGTGGAATCAACTCCACCATTTTAGTCCTCATATTATTAAAGGACTCTAATGCATCCTTTTTTTCCAAAGTTCAGCCAATTTCTCTATGGAATATCTTGTACGAGATATTCTATGAAATTATGGCCCTCTTAGATTTAAGAAATTTATTTTGAAGCTAAATCTAAGAAAGTAAGTAGACTTTTTCCCAGGGAGATTCATTAGTGAGAAGGTCACCTTGGTTCAAGAAGCAGTTCACACCAACAGAGTAGCCTTCTCACTACCAAGGTGACCTTCTCACTAATGAATCTCCCTGGGAAAAAAGAAAAAGAAAGAAAGGGGAAAATTACCATATCGAGATTGGTGAAAAAGAAAGGGGAAAAATACCACCCTTTTGAGGGACTAGTGCCTATTTCTATTGGGGATAGGGAGTCAAGGATGATTATGATTGAGAATTTGGTTTCTTGATCAAGGAGGCTTGGAAAGTCAACTTCGTCCAATGTTAAGGGAAAAGGAAGAAAAGTGATCTTCAAGCATTTATACTTCATGCAAATAGTGCAAGTTTATCAAGACAAAACAATATCTAGGACATTTCATTCATATAACAATGACCCATACATTAAACGAGCTAAATAGAAACTTAATTCCACATTTCAATCATGCAACTAGTAGCCCTAATTATAGTGAAGTCCAACAATATGCAACAACAAAAATATATCATCAAAATCCACCTACAGTATTGGAGAGTATATCCAACCAGCAACACATTTTCAAAAAAATAAGTTCCAAGATAAAAATGGCCCAAATCCATATATCAAAATTCATCCATTTATCCAAAATAATCCTCCAAGAAGAAATGTGAAGTTCTCTAAAGATAGAGAGATCTCAAGTGAAGTGATGATACAAATGAATGTAGCTAACATCAATATATACCCCTCTTAGGAGTTCGAATTAGCCTATGAGCCTACATCAGCCCCTAATGATAAAATAATGTGCAAATAAAACCCCTATTGGTGACAAGCCCACCAAACTAGCTCATAAATGGAAAAATAAGCCTCTTAGGGGGGCAAATTATAATATGTACATGTCGTGGGGCCCTCCGAAGGCCTAATAATATCCTGAAGTGCCATAATGAAGAATAAACTCCTCAAAATATGATGGATAAGGGGGTGGTCCCTTGTTCTCCAAGTAGTAGATCTGTGGTGCTCCCAATGGGTGTGGGGGCACATAAATGACCCCATGGGTCTCCATATGAGTCGAAGATGTTTATCGATCTTCTGCTAGGGCTCGAGTGATGGAATGATCACTGCCATGACATCGTACAAGTATTGGGACACCTGCCAAGAGTGTGGGGCTCTTGTGGGACCTGCTGGGATAATGTACCAAGCACATCATCATCATCCCAAAGTGGATCGCTAGTAGTCTCTGAACATTGATGGGGATTCGTGGAGTGTTGTCTATTGTTGTGGAGGCCCATGGCTCTCTATGGACACCCTATATGTGCCAATGTAGCCCTCTGGGGGTTAGGACCCTATATAGGGAGACCAAACCCAAATGGAAACCACCAACAATCCTGTATAAGATCCAATGCATCCCTTAGGCTTCCAGTACAACTAGTCATTAGAATAATCATGTAAAAGAGCTTATAAATCACGGATAACCAAGTGGGCACTTCACAATGGCATGCTGTTAAATTCTGAAGATGTTATATGCTTAGATGCAAATATACTTTGACCTTCTAGGGCATACTGAAAGTAAGATGCAGATAGAACATACCAATAGATCGATGGAAGACAAGCCAAAAACAGAGATAAAGAATGGTGGTGTTATGACGATCAGCAGGATGCTTCAACCAACAAAGTCTTCATAAGGTCAGCTACCCACATATGCCACACAACCCCAAGAAAACCCAGACAAGAATACTCCACAAAAACGCAGCACCAAGAATATAGCTCCATCGCCATCAAGAGAGAAGAAAATGCCTCCACACATTGTGTGTATAATGAACTCCAAGTCTCTCCAATATATAGGCATCTTTGGGTGTGTGTGACACATCTCTTATGCATGTGGGATAAAACAGGCCGACCTTGCACATGTGGTATAAATTCGAAATACATGTTCTGCTCATCCGATCAAAATGATCTTTAGATCGATCTTGCACCTCTCCGAAAGAGGAACCCAATAAAAATATTGGCATCATCATCTGAGCATCAAATCATGGAGTTTGGATCTAGTTTTCCAAAATTAACACTCCCTCTCAATTAGGGAGAACTCCATCCACCAGTGCCATCCAAACATCGTGTGTCATCCCGCCTAACTTGCTTCGCTGGCTTCTTTATTTCAAAACAAATGGTGAGTCACAAGGACATCACTCACGGCTAACCCGAAGTCAGCTCAGAAGTCCGAAACTTCTATAGGACTCAAAGGAGTCACACACCAACCTGAAGTTGGTTTCATTGACCCAAAGTCAGTTGGAGGTTCGAAACCTCACTTGGACTCGAGAGAGTCATATACTAACCCGAAGTTAGTTTCACTGACCCCAAGTCAGTTGGAGGTCCGAAACCTCACTAAAATTGATCCCAGATCAAGTGATTGGACATGTGCCATCCTAGACATAGAGAGTACGACAATCTCCGATGCGTCCATCGGTCTTGCTATGGTCTCTATTCACATTTCCCACCTCATTGGCCAAATGAGAGGTACTTCCCAAGAGTCCGAAACTCCATGGGTAGGATGCATACGAGGCATAAATCAGAGAGAGGTAAACCAACTCAATATCATCACGGTGGGGTAGAAGCACACCAACTAGGTTCGGCAAGCCTAGCCCAGTGGTTGCTTATAGCACCAAGAAGCTATCCTCAAAAACCCCCCTGGAGCTCCCAGAGCTCATCGTCCAACAAGACCCTCCAAATAGGGTCGTTCCACAATTCCAAGATTCTCACGGAAGGTTAGGAACATGATCTTCCCCAAGGGCATTGTGAGAATATCTGTGACCTGCTCATCAGTTCCTATATGATCAAGCCTTACGGCACCTCGCTGTACCATATCCTAGATAAAGTGGTACCAACCATCAATATGCTTGGATCAATAGTGGAACTCGGGATTCTATGACAAACGAATCCCCCTCTGATTATCACAAAGAATAATGGTGGCATCTACCACAGGCTCGAACAACTCACTGAAGAGCTTTCGCACCCAAGTGGCTTCACAACAGGCCATACATGCTGTAATGTATTCGGCCTTAGCGGTGATCAAAGCTACTGACTTCTGCTTCCTGCACGAAGCAGACCCAAGTGTGAAGCAACATCCAGATGTGCTTTTGCGATCCACCACACTGCCAACCCAATCGGCATTGGTATATCCATGGAGTGTCATACTCTCGACAGTGTATCTCAGCCCATGGTCTATCGTGCCTCAGAGATATCTCAAGGGTTTCATGGCACCAACCCAGTGAATGTTATGAGGATCAACCATGTGTTGACTCAAAGTGTTCACTGCACAACATACATCTGGACGGATGTTCCCTAAGAACATTAGGGCCCCTATGAGTTAACGATACTCAGTAGGATTTGCTAGCACGGGCCCAACAGCTTCACAATATATTTTCCTTGAGAAAGGAAAATCGCGCCAGGTCTTTGCTAGACCTCCAGGCCTAGGAAGTAATGCATCAGTCCTAGGTCCTTCATCTCGAACTCATAAGTGAACTCCCTCTTACACCGATGAATGAGAGGGTCAACATCTGTCAGGAAGAGATCGTCCACATAGAGAACCAAAATGAGAGGCTTTTCTCTATCAACCTTGAAGTAAAGGTTTGAATCATCATTACTACGAGTGAAGCCCAGCTTCATCAAGTAGCTATCTATCCTCTCGTACCAAGCCTTGGGGGCTAGCCAACCTGCAAACATGGGTGTCTCGATCCTGGACTTTCAATCCCAAAAGTTGCTCTTCATACACCTCTTCCTTTATTGCACCATGCAGGAAGGTGGTCTTCACATCCATCTGATGAAGATTCCATCCTTGCGTAGCAACAAGGGTAATAATAGATTACAGGTGCAAACATAATCAATGCCTTCCTAGAGAGAAGTCTCAGGCAACACATTTTCTATCAGATCCATGATTGATCTTATATCGAGGTGACAACAACTTTTTCTTGTGGTCTAGGGACCATATCCCAGACATCACCCTCCATAATGGACTTGTACTCTTTGTGTATCGCATCCTTCCAGACTTGATGCTTTACAGCTTTCCAAAATGATCCTGGCTCATATTGTACGCATGGCAGTTAGATACCTCTGGTATTTATATGGCTTCTTGGTTTTCTTCTGGAATTTCCCCCTTGAAGCCATATGTCTTTGAGCCATGAGGGTCTTCTTTCTTTCAACAATGATATTAGCTCAGGAGCATATACAGTTGTATTCTCCCTCCTAATGCCAGTTTCTCTTGTGACAAAAGACATCTATTTTAAATGAGGGCATCCCAGACACCAACTTGGAAAGGAGTTTTGCACTCATGGGCCTGAATCTTATTCTCCCACTGTCAAAGCCATGCAAGAATCATAGCCATACACTGTCATATAGCTGTCATGTCATGGATTTTAGTGTTGCCGTGATATTATCATATACATCATTATCATATTCATCACTGTCATACTGCCATACAGTACTGAAGATATCAAACTTCATGGTTATATATATGCCTCTGAAGATACCACATATCAAGTTCATATAGACTCTGCCATATACAGTGAGGTCATATATACTTTGCCACATGTCACTGTTCCAAGGCTCATCGACTAACCATTGATATTATCCTTAGATTTCCTTAAACAACATCCAAAGATAGACATATTTTAACAACCTTTCCATGTAAGAATCAATTTTACATACCTCTTCTTTTGGCTGCCTTCTTATAGTAGTTTTTCAAAGCACTGTAAATATCATCTCAGCAAGTCTTCCTTCAAACAATAGAGCTGCTTCAACATCACTGATCACGGGATTCGAACAAGGGCTTCAACACAGTGATCACTTTGTCCTATTCAACATTCAAGGACAGACTTTCCCAAACCAACTTCAAAGAATCTGCGTTTCTCTTAGATCAGACAATACCACAGAGTTAAAGTGCAATTTTATTGAGGCTCTGTGACCCTATCACAGAGAATATATCAGACTCCAAGATAGAGTTGTGTATGCTTAGAAGGAGCCCTACCTAGGGCTCAGAATATCTCAAAAACAACTTCCTCAAATATGCTCCAGACATCGTCCCCTTCTGATGAATAAACTCAACCACATGCACAAGACAATATTATGATAACAAGGTATGAGTAAACTCGTCCTATTATGGCAGAAAGACAGACTTGAGCACATCCAGAGATGATCCACGGTGAGGAAATATGCTCAGCAACCGTCTATGAGAGACTTCGCTTAATGCAACTTGAACCTTAAAAAAAACTTCTCCAGAAATGATGATGTGATGCTTATTTCTCTGCCACTGTCCTGAATGTCTTGTTGACTGCTACAGGAATGACCCTGAAAATTTGAGCATATTGCAGCCTGGAAATGCATGCAGCCTTTCCCACAGCTTCTGACATGAAATTTCTCCAACCTGATCTCTGTTTCTAAATTAAAATTTGTGCAAAACAACTTAGTCTTAAAGATGGATGTCTTGGCAGGGATAGCCCTCAAGTATGGAGTCGAATTTTCAGATATAAAACAGATGAATCGATTGATGACAGATCTTCAAATGTTTGCTCACAAGACTTTGCACATACCACTTCCAGGAAGGCACCTACCTTCAACTGCTTTGTCAAATAGCCCCAAAACGCCCATTTATCAAGTTTATTTTAAGCAGAGAATAAACTATAGAGAGTCATCTGCCGCTAGTCATATCTACAGAGTCTGAAGTAGATTACAATTAATTAGGTCTCTTTAGGCTATTCTAAGACAAAGAGAAAATCACTTAATATCCTGAGCTAGTCTGAGTTTTATTTGTAATTCAACCACTCAAAAAAAAACTCTGGCTGTCTCCTATAGTTTCATGCTACCTTCCTATAGCAATCTGCTGCTTCTAGTAGAAAAGTCCCACTCGAGAGTATGCCCAAAACATCATCGAACATCGATCCATCAACTAGGAGTCACCTACAACAACCTGTTGTTGCCTCCTTGACCTCGATTTCTATTCTTCTAGAAGACTGGTTAGGGCACACTAGCAACCCTAACCCACCGCTCCCAACGTGTGTATTTTCTCCCATAGGTTTGTTCACTTGTTGTCCACTTCAAGGTACCCAATCACTGATCTAGGGCTTGAGGCCTCTCCTCAACACACCATACAACAAATTTGTACCAACATCAACATACAAAAGCTTCAAAACCATGGAAGATATCCCTGTTTTCGCTGCACATGAAACTAGGTAACTGCGGCCTAGAGAGAAGGGCTTCTCCGAGTCCTCATGTCTTCCAAACTGGCATCCTATATTGCTGCTATAGCAACCTCCTTTCTGCAACCCGTTACAGAGATTCCTAACACATAAATAGCACAAAAACCTTATTCAAACATACCTTATTTGATTGTTGTTTGGTCTGCTCCTCTGCTATTGATTTCAGCCTGGTTAGGGCTAGTTACCATTCCATTCCAGCCTTAAACTCTTACTCAGAAATCCTTCTAATATCTGTGGGTTTCATCACTTGTAGGGCTGCTCATATACGCTGAAGATTTGGGCTATTTCTAGCCCTCTTTTCTGCCTAATAGACCTCAATTAGGGCCGCGGCTCTCCTTTAGAAATCTGTATAGAATGCAGCCCTCTTACGTAGAATTTCCCACACACAAAAGTATGACAAAACATACCAGATCTCCCTTACACAACTCGGCCCTCCTGCATGGTTGTCTAGCCCTCAAAACAGTCATGAAAAAGCTACAAACCTAGCCTTTTTTCCTTCGCTGAGGTGCCTCCTGAGTGGCGGCCAAAACATAAGTATTCTCCTCCTCTTTGCCCTAGTGCGAGTTCTTCTCTTGTGCTGCTAACAAACTTCATCAACTAGACACCATCAAGAGAACATCTGCAACATGCTGTTGCTGATCTCTTGCCAAGGGATGTAAGCACACTGTTGTAGTCTCCTCCAAGGCTCTTACAATAGTCCTTTTTTTTTTTCTCACGTTGTTACCTACAACACTTAGAAAAGCCACGCTGCCCTTGTTGGCTCTTCCACGCCAAAGCTTAGGGTAGAAAACTGCTCACACTATCACTTGCTGTGGTGGTATGGCCTGCGGCCTACCATTGAAAACAATCCTCATCTTCCTTATGGGCTTTGTCTTCTCCTTAGCTCTGATTCCATGTTAATTTCTGAAGATGTTCTATGCTTAGATGCAAATATACTTTGACCTTCTAGGGCACAATGAAAGTAAGATGCAGATAGAACATACCAATAGATTGATGGAAGACAAGCCAAAAACAGAGATAAAGGATGGTGGCGTTACAGCGATCAGCAGGATGCTTCAACCAGCAAAGTCTTCATAAGGTCAACTACCCACATATGTCACACAACCCCAAGACAACCTAGACAAGAATACTCCACAAAGATGCAACACCAAGAACACAGCTCCATCGCCATCAAGAGAGAAGAAAATGCCTCCACACATTGTGTGTATAATGAACTCCAAGTCTCTCCAATATATAGGCATCTTTGGGGGTGTGTGCTACATCTCGTATGCATGTGGGATAAAACAGGCAGGCCGACCTTGCACATGTGGTATAAATTCGAAATACATGTTCTGCTCATCCGATCAAGATGATCTTTAGATCGATCTTGCACCTCTCCGAAAGAGGAACCCATTAAAAATATTGGCATCGTCATCTGAGCATCACATCATGGAGTTTGGACCTAGTTGTCCAAATTAACACATGCCCTTTCGTAGTGGGCTTTGGCATGTGTTAGTGTCTCCATACTCCAAAGGGGGTTAGCCATGTACCTTATAAAGTGGTTTCAACCCTTAAAGGGGATATTAGGTCTAAGGTACATCCTTTGAATGGGGGTGGTAAGTGATAAATAAGTGAAACAAACTAGGGAGTGAGAGGGGCAATCCTGAGCCACATAGCGGGGCATAGGGGCAGCCAGATAAGGGGAAGCCCACACCAGGGCGTATAATGTGTAGGACGGAGCCATCGTGGTACATGAGGTGTCTCGACCTTGATGTTTTCACCCTTCTTTATATGCCTTTTTCCTTTTATGAATTTTCTTTAATTAACTGCTCGAGCCTCAAGGATAAGACCATGATGTGTCCCGACCTTGATTTTTTCACCCTTCTTTATATGCCTTTTGCCTTTTATGAATTTTCTTTAATTAACTGCTTGGGGCTCAAGGCTAAAAGCATGATGTGTCAGATATAGCAACAATTTACCCCTTTAAGGTAGGGCGGTTCATTGCCCTCCAAGGGTTGGGACAATCATGGGTTCCTGTATGACAAAGGAGGCTCATCTAGGGCCTATGGAACCAGGGTGATAGCCACGGGTAAGGTGCAAAGCTCATGCAGTGGCTTTTGCCCACGTGCTAATCATTTTTGTCTTGGCCATATTTTGCATTTTGTGGTGCAATTTCCTGTTAAGTGTGGCCAATTATGCTTTTTCTTTTTCTTTTAGCTGCTTCAACCTCCAGGGCATCATTCCAGGCCTGACCCAAGGTGAGGGCAAGGGGATAGGGAGGTTGACCCTATGTGGACCTATAATGGAAATGTGGACTCAAGTGGGGGAAATAATGAATAGTGGTATAATGAGTGGAAAAGGACTAATATATGCGGATAAAGGAGTGGGACCATGCACCAAAGTCAGGGTTTCCCAAGTAATACCACCCTAGAACCAAAAGGTCAATAAAGGAGATCCCACAGTACTAAGATCAAGGATAACATCCAAAAGAGGTCAAGGGGACAGGAGCACAAACTAAGCCCACTATTTTTGCCAAATCCCCCCATCAATCCATGCCCAAAAGTATCCATGATAAGTAAACCCAATACTCAATTATCGAATGACAAGACATACGTTTAGATTCGAGAGGCCCACCTTCAAACATACGATCAATACAGGTGGGTGAGGGACCACATGGCTGGCTTAGGTGGTGGAGAAATGGCACGAGCTAGAAGAAGGCTGCAAGGGGTTGCTCGCTGCCGGCTGAGGTCCGTCATGGAGAAAAATTTCTCCTAGGGATATCACCTACGAAGTGGTGGGTAACAATATGTACTGGGGTTTGAGAAGAACTTGCTCTTCGTTTTGGCCATGGCGGAGAGGGACTTGAGGTCAACTTTGTGAATATTCCTAACTCCTAGAATCCTAATGTAGAAAACTGATATTACTTCTCTTACTTGATAAATTATGCAAGTTATTTACTGTGTTCTACAAGTAAATACTGAAGAAAATACACTGCAACCTTCACTAAATAAATTGCGGAAAATAAATGTGGAAACAAGATCTGAGCAAGAAAATTAGACACATTACACTGTTATTTTTGGACTAAGTCCCTGGAAAAACCCAATGCGGGAAAACCGATGCAACAAATGAGGGTTTATATTATTAAGCAGAAGTTTCTGAATACAACTGGATGCCCAAATCTGGCTATCCACAAGGAATTTGACTGACAGGGAATTAGTGAGGATTAGCTCACACTAACACTGGAAATCCGACACTGACCCATCACTGAACTAGACAACCCCACATTGCCTTTGCGTAGATCTGCGTCACTCTGGTTGGGGACTACGTCGCCTCCTTTTGCTAGTCATTCTGCTGGTTGGATGCTGATCTTTTGCCCCTCCAATCTCACACCCCAACACTTGGGCACTAGATCTGACTGATCCTCAACAAAACTTCTGATCTCCTTAAGGCTTCAATGTTGCCTCTGTGTGGCACTGGGCTGCCCATTGTAGCCCCTATGCTGCCTCTTCTGCGTCCTCTTCTTTGCCTTCTCTGCAAAGTATTCCTAGCTCAGGAAAAGATCTTCCAACCGAAACTATCACTGCCCCTCACTGCAATGGAATCAACTCGATCAAATCCTCCGGCTGCTCTGCATTGCTCACTTGAGAAATTCGATCTCTAGACTCACTCGACGTGTTTTCCAAATGCCCATTGAAGTCCTTATAATTTTTTCGTTGGATAACCAACGACCCAGATTAAAACATAATCAACGACTTAGATCATATTGACTCGATCTCCGTTTTTTTCTAGAAGATTCACACCCAGTGCTATTAATATACTCTAATTATTTTAATTCCCTAAGTTTAGACTTAGGCTCTCATTAAAAATAATTAATTATTTTAATAAAGCCCCATTCGGATAGAATTTCCCAAAACGCTTTCTGGGTATTTTGGAATACATGTGTCTAAGCCTCCCTACAAAATTTGAGACTTAGAGCACATCCAATGCTACTAGAAATCAGCACTCCCTCTTAGCGAGGAATGTGCTCTAGTAATGCATCTTGCTGAAGCACTACACTGACTCTGTAACATCTCCCTCTACGTTGTTGATGCCTGATACTACTGCCCATCAACTACTGCGCTGCTGCATCTATGTTGCTGCTGACCCTGCATACTGCTGCCAACTGCATTTGCACTGCAACTCTACTGCTCCTGCTGCAGCAGAAAAACATCCAAAATTACTGAACTAAGTGTTTAGCATGATGCATCTGATACTGAAGATTTGGCTGCTGCTAGACCCTGCGTTGACCCTCTAAAGATGCTGCGCTATTGCTGACTCTGTGCTGTGCCTTCCTGCACTGCTTCCAACTCTGTTTTGCGCTGCTCAGACTTTGGCACTCTCTAGCCACTGCGCTGTCACTTTGACACTCTTCTACACCAACTGACACTGGTCCATCCTGCTACTTGATTTGGGCTCACATAGCAAGGTATTGATCCATGAGGTGGACTCCTGCATAGCAAGGTATTGATCCATGAGGTGGACTCCTCAAGGATCCTGCCCAACTGCAGTTATTTCGAACTACAGCTCTAGATCACCCCAATTCTCCCTTGGATATATGTGGGTAATCATGGCGAACTCTTTCTCCTCTATCCTTGCAGTTGCAGCCTGTGGATCAGGTTTCTCATCCTTGTCGTTCTTCTTGAGAGGACACTGCGTAGCGTAGTGATGCATTTCATCACACCGGAAACACTTGATCTTCGAGACGTCCTTCTTTCGCCTTCGATGCTCCTGCTGCCCCTTAAATGCAAGGGCTGCATTCTCTTCCTCCTCCTTGGGCTACGACCCATTGTTGCTGCTGCCATCAAGTTTGCACTTGATCATATCTCGCCTCATCTCTTCCTGCTGAAGAGCGGCCCACATTTGTTCCCAATGAGGCAACCTTTCTCTGCCCAGGATGCTTTGGACAAAGACTTTCCATTCATCTGATACAGAGTTTAGAGCTAATCTGACCATCTCGGTGGCCTGAGGTGTTGATCCAACAACTGCCAATTGATCTCTGTTTTCCTAAAGCTTTGCAAGGAATAGATCAATGCGTTCTCCCTTCTGCATCCTCATAGATTGCATCTTCTCCTACAAGTACATCTTCTGCTGCTCGAAAGATCCCTGATACAACGTAGCTAAGGCATCCCACATCTCCTTGGCCGTCCCTTTGCTAGCGATGTGACATACTACATGATCCCTCACTCTGTCGAGGATCAAACACTCAGCTTTCACCATATTCTTCTTGCAGGCCTTCAACAGATCTGCATCTACGGGGACAACTACCACATTCTCAATAAAGGCCTTGAGATCATGCTCATCTAATAGACAAGTGATCCTTTCCTGCCAAATCACATAGTTGGAGGCAATCTCCAACCAATCTTGATTTCTTAGCCAATTTGCTGCCATCTCTGTCGTATGAATAATGTCTAATTGCTCCTTCTCTCTCCTTTGCGCAGCTGCTAGGCTGGCCTACACACTCCCTGCTAGAGTATGCAGATATGCTCCTCGCTTCTGTTGCTCAACAATTGAGAATTAGAATTCCTTGGCTCGGAATTCACCATGGAAGAAAATTCCCTCAAAAAATGTCTTCTTCCTTCTTCTGGCGCTTTTTTGACCACAAAAACGCTGTAGAAAACTGCGTCCCACAGAAAACTGTTCTGTGTTGAGGCTTCTGCTTCGTTGCTCCCTCTGTCGCTGATAAATCACGAACTAGAAAGTCTTACCTCTCTGTTGACTCGCTTAGAGAGAGACTTCCTCGCAAATCTTGCCCTCTTTGGTTGGACTATGCAATCCCTTGGGGATTCGATCTCCTGTCTACGCAGCTATTCAATCTCCCTCTTTCTCTTCAACGCTGAGTTATTCTGATCTGCTCTTTTGCTTCACCTGCACTGCTCTGATACCATGTGAAAATTCATAACTCCTGGAATCCCATTGCAACAAACTGATATTACTTATTCTACTTGATAAATTATGCAAGTTATTTATTGTGGTCTACAAGTAAATACTAAAGCAAATACACTGCAACCTTCACTAAATAACCTATGGAAAATAAACGCGGAAACAAGATCTGAGCAAGAAAATTAGACACACATTACACCGTTATTTTTGGACTAAGTCCTCGGAAAAACCAATGCGGGAAAATCGGTGCAACAATTGAGGCTTTATATTATTACGCAGAAGTTTCTGAATACAACTGGATGTCCAAATCTGGCTATCCACAGAGAATCTGACTGACAGAGAATTAGTGAGGATTACCTCTCACTAACAGTGGAAATTCGGCACTGACCCAACACTGAACTGGACAGCCCCACGCTGCCTCTGCGTAGATCTGCATCACTTTGGCTGGGACTGTGTCACCTCCTTCTGCTGGTTGTTTTACTGGCTGGATGCTGATCTTCTACCCCTTTGGTCTAACACTCCGGCACTGGATATGACTGATCCTAAAAAAATTTCGAATCTCCTCAAGGCTTTAGCGCTGCCCAACGTAGCCCCTACGCTGCCTCTTCTGCGTCCTCTTCTCTGCCTTCTCTGTAAAGTATTCTTGGCTCACGAAAATATCTTCTGACTGAAACTATCACTGCCCCTCACTGCAATCGAATCAACTCGATCAAATCCTCCAACTGCTTTGCGTTGCTCACTAGAGAAATTTGATCTCTAGTTTCACTCGGTGTGTTTCCAAATGCCCATCGAAGTCCTTATAATATTCTCGTTGGATAACCAATGACCTAGATTAAAACATAATCAGCGACTTAGATCATATTGACTTGATCTCTGTCTTTTTCTAGAAGATTCACACCCAGTTCTATTAATATACTTTAATTATTTTAGTTCCCTAAGTTTAGACTTAGGCTCCCATTAAAAGTAATTAATTATTTTAATAAAACCCCATATGAGTGGAATTTCCCAAAACGCTATCTGGGTATTTTGGAATACACGTGTCTAAGCCTCTCTGCAAAATTTGAGACTTAGAGCACATTCGATGCTACCATAAATCAACAAACTTCATGGGAGACGAAGTTTTAGTGAGGCTAAGAGGAGCAAACACTTGCTTGAGGCATGTGGTAGGGGTCAAGGAGAGAAACCTATATCTATTGAGAGGACAACTTGTGAAGGCCATAATGCATGACAATGACAGCTAGAGTGAGCTTTTGCATAGGAGGATGGGAGATCTACACTACAGGGTTTTACAAGTATTGTGGGAGATTGTCACTGATTTGGAGGATGGGACATCTAGACTACAAGGCTTTACAACCATCGTGGGAGATTGTCATTGATTTTTCGAAGATTAGGGTCGAGCAAGAGGGTGTGTGTAAAACATGTGCGCTTGGCAAGCATGCCAAGACAGACTTTCCTCATAGTGAGACTAAGTCCAAGGGAGTGTTGGACTTGGTGCATTCAGATGTATGTGGTCCTATGGTAGTGGATTTGATCATGGGGTTCAACTACTTTTTGACCATCATAGATGATTATTCCAAGAGGACTTGGATCTACTTTCTGAAGACCAAGGATGAGGTCTTCAATTGGTTCCAAGAGTTGAAAGCTCTTGTGGAGAACTAGACTGGGAAGAAGATCAAGGTGCTGAGATTAGATAAAATGGGTGAATATACCTCCAATGAGTTCAAGGGTTTCTGTAGGGAGGTAGGAATCAAGAGAGAATTCATAGTGCCTTTCAACTCGCAACAGAACGAGGTTGTAGAAAGGAAGAACAAGACCATAGTTGGAGCAACAAGGGCAATGATTCATGATTAGGACTTGCCTATTTTCTGTGAAAATTCCAAGATCTAGATCTGGAATCCATACTCCAACAAGCTGAACTACTTCTCCTACTTGCAAATCTGATTTAACAAGTTATTATAAGATTAATTCTTAAAATATCGAAGCTGTTATTGAAGCAACCTTCACCCATTAAAATACATTTGTGAAAACAAAAACTGAGCAAGAAAGAATAATGCAAACATAGGACACCGTTAATTTTGGACAAATGTCCCCGGAAAAACCCAATTCTGGAAAACCGGTGCAGCAGATCTGAGGGTTTATATATTATGCAGTAATTTTCTGAATACAAATCTGGGATTCCTTTTTGGAAATCGCTGCAGAGTATATAAATGACCAAGAGTTAGTGAGAGAAATCTCACACTGATTTCTGGAAACCTGACTGACCAACAAACCCTAGATGGCAAGCCCTCCACTGCGCAATCACTGTGTCACTCCGCATGGGGACTGCGTGGCTTCTGCGTAGCTGGTCTTTTGCTGGCTGGATTTGCCCTTCTAGCCCCTTCTGGTCTCACACCCCGGCTTTTCGGCAATGGATCTGGCTGACCCTCAGTTGAATTACGGATTCCCTCAAGGATGCAACGTTGCCTCTACGTGGGACTGCGCTCCCTCTACGTAGCTGCTATGCTGGCTCTGCTGATCTGCTCTCTGTCTTCTTCGCGATGTATTCCCGGCTCAGGAAAATATCCAACTAGAATTACCCTGCCCCTCACTGCAATCAAGAATCACTTAGATCTGATTTTCGTCCGAGCACTGCTGCGTTAGAAAAATTCGATCTCTAGATCCTCTCGGTGTTGTTTTACAAATGACCCTCAAGTATTCCTTTATAGCCTTTTCGTTGACAAATCAATGACCATGATTAGATCTCCAATCAACGACTAAGATTATATTAGACTTGATCTGCCTTATCTAGAAGATTCTCCCACAGTTTACATTAATACTGATTAATTATTTTAATTTCCTAAGTTAGACTTAGGGTCCTCATTAAAAATAATTATTTTTTCTTATAAAACTGTTTCTGAGTAGATTTTCCCAAAACAATTTATGGGTTATTTGTAATGCATGTGTCTAAGCCTCTCCACAAAATTTGGGGCTTAGATCACATTCGATGCTACCAAAAATCAACATTTTCTTGTGGGTGGAGGCTCGCAATACAAATATGTACTTGCATAACATGAGTCTGTTGATTTTTGGTAGCATCAGAAGTGATCTAAGTCTCAAAATTTGTGGAGAGGTTTAGGCACATGTATTCTAAAGAACCCAGAAATCGTTTGTGGAAATTCCACTAAGAATGTGTTTTATTGAAAAAATTAATTATTTTAATGGGGACCCTAAGTCTAAACTTAGGCAAATTAATAAAACAGAGTGTGAATCTTCTAGAGAACATGGATCAAGTTAAGTTATAATCTTAGCCATTGATTGGAGATCTAATCTCGGTTGTTGATGTCTCAACGAGAAGACTATAAAGGAAGGTTTGAGAGTCATTTGGAAAGATACACTAAGTGAATCTAGAGATTGAAATTTCTGAAGTGAGCAGTGCGAAAGATGAGAAATCGATCTAAGTGATTCCAGAGCAGAGATAGCTTCTGGAGAGAGAGTGGATTTCTCAGCTGGAGACTCATCGGTAGAGAGAGATCTAGCAGAGCTAGTGCAGAGTCATAGAGGCTGACGCAGAGCCAACAAAGAGCCACGCAAGGCTACATAGAGGCCTAGAGGGTTTCCAAGATTTTGCTGTTGGATCAGTTTCAGAAGCCGGGAGCTGGGGTGTGAGACCGGGAGGTGAAGATCTGAGATTCCGGGAGGCAGATCGATCTACAAATTGGGTGATGCAGTGTCAAGAGGAGGTGACACAGGCCCTACACAATGACTACACAGAGGCAGTGCAGGACCCTCCAAAGGTACCTCATCCAACATCTAGATCAACTGGGAATTTCCAGTGATTGAGTGAGGTAAAACTCACAATTTTTCTGCTAGTATTTCTCTCTCTGTAACTGAATAAACTTGGAGGTATTCAGAATTTGCTACTGCTTAATAAGAATAAACCCTCAGATCTATTGCATCGGTTTCCCGCGTTGGGTTTTTCCGAGGACTTTCATCCAAAAATAACGGTGTCTTATGTGTATATTTTTGTTTGCTCAATTTCCTTGTTTTAGAATCATATTTAAGTGTAACCTGCTTCAGTAATTTACTTCAATGTTTCAAGAAGTAATCTGAAATAATTTTGTAATGTAATTTACAAAGTAGGTAAGTAGATTCAACTGGCTGCAGTAGGATTCCTGAGAGTGTTAGATCTAGGAATTTTCACAGAGTCTTCACAGGGTAGTTGAGGACATGACTCTTGAGGAGGCTTTTACAAGAGTGAGACTGAGGTGACCACGTTTGTATATTGGTAGTCTAGTTTTTTTCCATATTCCTTCAGAGAAGAGGACTAAACTGGAGCCATCTTCTGAGAGAGGGATCTTTGTGGGCTATAGTGAGGTCTCAAAGGCCTACAGGGTCTACATTCTAAGACAAAGGAGAGCCATTGTCCGTCAAGATGTCAGATTTGAGGAGGGTAGGACCTTTAGGTTTCATGACACAAAGCTACTAGTGGTAGAGGAGAGGGAGTAAGAGGCTCTAAAGGTTGAGGAGGATCCAACAACACCAGTAGCAGGGATAGCCTTCATTTCAAAGGAGTGAGATGCTCCTTCTAGCTCTACCAGAGGAGGTCGAGATGGGACAAGTAGACATTGAGAGATGTAAAGGAGCATGTGGTGGTACCTAATAGGATGTTTAGATAGAGTAGACCACAAACTATATTTTCCAGCTATATGGCCTTGATGAGCAACATCAATAATTCTAAGGTTTCTACTTTTGAGGAGGCAACATTATTAGTAGGTCTGGAGGGATGCCTTGTGGAGGAGTACAATTTCATCATGAGGGACAATGTGTAGGACATAGTGCTGAGGCCGAACGGAGAGTTTGTGGTCACTTCTTGATGGATCTATAAGATCAATCATGCAACAAATGACAGTGTCAAGAAGTACAAAGTGAGGTTCATGGCGAGGGGGTTCCTTCAGAAGGAGGGAGTGGACTATGAGACCTTTTCACTTGTTGCCAGATATGCATCTATCAGGGTAGTCATATATATTTCCTCAGAGATGGGATAGGGGATATATCAAATGGGTTTGAAGACTGCCTTAGTCAATGGGGTGATTGAGGAGGAGGTGTTTGTTGAGTAACCTTAGGGATTTGAGATCTATGGGAGGGGGTCCCAAGTATGCAAATTGAAGAAGTCCATTTATGGGTTGAAGTAGGATTTGTGCGCATGGTACTCCAGGATCAATGGGTACCTTCTTGGTTTGGGTTTAACCCAGAGTGAGTCAGACTCCGACTTGCATTATGTACTTGTTGAGGACAAGCCACTTATCTTGGTGTTGTATGTGGACGATCTATTTTTGAGAAGATTGGAAAGGCTCATTGTGCAAGGAGCACCTTGCTTCTAAGTTTGAGATGAAGGACATTGGGCTTATGCACTATTTTTTGGGATTGGAGGGGTGGCAGCAGCTAGGAGAGATCTTCCTTGGGCAGGGAAACTATATAGTTGAGACCTTGAGGAGATTTAGGAAGAAGAAGAAGTTATTTTTGCTGATTTTTGGGTAGCATCGGATGTGCTCTAGCTCCGAAATTTTGTGGAGGGGCTAGAACACATGAAATCTCCAAGACCCAGAAATTGTTTGGAGAAATTCCACCCGGAGCTTAAGTTATTCAAATAATTAATTATTTTAAATGGAGCCTAAGTTAAAACTTAGGGAATTTAAATAATTAAAATGAATTAATTTAACATATGGGTGAGAAGCTTCTAAGTGACGAGGATAAAGTCTAATTTAATCTTAGCCGTCAATTAGAGATTAGATCATGGCCGTTGATTCATCAATAGGGAAAGTATAAAGGAAGGCTTGAGGGTCAGCTGGAGAACCCACACAGTGAATCAAGAGATCAAATTCTTCTGACGGAGCATTGCTCGGATGAAGATAAGATCTAAGTGATTCAGTTGCAGCGAGGGGCATAAGCAGTTATTGGTCGGAGGACCAAGAGTACATAGCAGAGTAAGGGCAACATAGACAACAGAGGAAGCAACACAACCACCAAGGGAGGTGACCCAGTCCCCAGAGAGGGTGACGCAAGGCTCACGCAGGGGCAGCGCAGAGCATCTGAGAGACAATCCAGCTTTAGCTGAAGATCGGGGTTTCTGAGCCGGGAGGGCTGAAACTTAATTTTTTGAGAGGCAGATCAACACAGAGAAGGGGTGACGAAGTCCTCAGCCAGACCCACGTAGGCCTATGCACCTATTGCGCAGAGGCAGCTGGGGTTTCACCAATTTCTGATCCGGATCAGCCGGGACTTGCAGTGTGAGGTAAAACTCACTATTTTATCTGTCTACCGAGGATTTTCTCTGTTGGGTGAGCCGGATTTTGACACCCTAGTTGTACTCTGAATATGCTGCTTAATAATATAAACCCTCAGATCTGTTGCACCGATTTTCTCGCATTGGGTTTTTCCAGGGACATTTGTTCGAAAAATACGTGTGTCCTTTGTCTGAGTGTGTCACTTATTTTTTAGTACTTGATCTGCATAATTGTGTAGGCTACAATGTATTTTCATTAGTATTTTTACTGAAGATTCAGAAAAATAACTTGTAATTTAAATAAGGCGAGTAGGTAATGCGAATCAGATTTATTGCAGTAGGATTTCTGTAACTTAGATTCAGAAATTCTCACAATTTTAACGTCCACGAGGGTAAAGATAGCCTATGGAACATATTGCTTCTCTATGTGGCTCTTGTATTCGACCCTTTTCCTGTGAAGTTTCACAATAAATGCTCCCAACTTCTCGACAAACTCCTCGCTGAATAGATTATCACAAGAGCTAGATGCCAAAATATCTGCATAACTTTCCCTGCTGTCTTTGAAGGCCTCACATTCTTACATGAAATACTTTTTTGTTTCCACTTTTTCGAAAGAGAAAAAAATACATACTCTTTCCTCCCACACTTCTTTTGGCCTTTTCGAACACCCTGTTTCACGACGGAGTTGATGAGAATTAGACCTTAATTGAGCAATAATAATTTTGGCCTATGTCTACACCTAGGATCACCAACTTGAGGAAGATTGATGCTATCGAGAGTGAATTAATGGATGCCACTTTGTACAGGCAACGTATTGGGTCCTTGATGTATTTGGTTAACACTAGGGCAAATCTTTTCTTTGCAGTGAGCAAACTCAACTAGTTTATGGTGGATTCGAGTTAGGTTCATTGGGTGGAAGTGAAGCATGTATTGAGGTACCTTTTTGGTACAATAGACTTTGGACTGAGGAATGTCAGAGTTGGTGGATTGCAGTGACACGGGTACATAGATTCTAATTGGGCAGGGATCACAATGGATAGGAAATCCACTTCTAGATGTTGTTTTAGCTTGGTGTTAGTGATAATCACATGGTTCCATAGGAAGCGTAAGTCACTAGCACTTAGATTAGCAGAGATAGAGTACATGGTAGTAAGTTAGGTGAGTTGTGAGGCTATTTGGCTTCTTAAGGTGCTCGCATGTTTATTCCATCTTGAGATGGGACCTGTTACCCACCACTTGGGGGTAGTGTATAAACTAGAAATTTTTTCTCCTAGATGGTCCTCAAATGTTAGCCTCTCTAAAATAACAACAATAAATCCAAAATAATAAAATAATTAATTAAATATTCCTAACTCTTAGGTTGTTGGGTTGTTCCTCAAAAGATGGAGTTTGTTTAGGAACTCCTATCTTGGTGGGTTTTTGGTGAGTAATTAACTCAACCAAAAGAGACTAAGATAGCACGGGCTATCTTCTCTCATCTATTTAAATTGTAAATTAAAATTCTTTTAATAAGAGAGATTACATGAAGAAGCCATGAGGCTTCTGCCTTTTCCGCCAGTGTTTTGTCTAGTTTCGTTTTCTGCAATGTGTTTATGAGTTAATTTAATATGTATCATGTGGTATCGGAGCGAGTGATCAGAGACCTGTGTGTGTTGTCGATTAACTGAAGGCCAATCCTTGAAGGCGTGCTGTGAATCACTGAGCAAAGATGTTGCTGTCAGCGCAAAGGAGGTTTTCTGAGAGCTGGTGTGCACGCGAGTGTGAATGATCATATAATCTGTGTGAAGCTCCATAGATGTTGCTGAATCCGGCATATGTGATAACCAGCGTTCTGCATTTTCTGAACTGGATTATGCATTCCGGCATCAACAGCGTTTCAAACATCCACCTCTGCAACAGCGTTTTAAAGAGCGTTTGAAAGGTGTTCAATTCAGCGTTAAAAAAAACAGCGTTTCAATTGCAGCAGCATTTTTTAAATGACTTGAAACCACACTCCCACTCACCGTATGTACATGAACGACACTTTCAGGTAGTCACGTGCGTTGAAATTCTCCATTTTGAAAAGTATTTTGAAAAGTTCCTCTCGAGTTATTTCATAAGATAAAGAAATAATCATTTGTGATGAAGGTATTCCATTTACTGGTAAACCTTGTGTATTTCATGAGAATACCTTTAACGTAGTGGAGCTTAACATTATAAGTGGCATGATCGATTAGGAGTGGAGCTTTATATTTGGCACACAAAAGCATAATTTCATTTCTTAAAAAGGAAATTTACTTTTTGAGAAGCGTATATGATAAGTGGGAGGAGAGATAGTATGAGTGTAAAGATCATGAGAGAGAATAAGTGGAGAGTGTGTTTTAATATTTTTTTTAATGAGTGAGTTTTGGGAGATATAAGGAGTGAAAAGAATATTTTTTTATGAGAAGATTATTTTTAATGTCATCATTATAATAATGGAGAGATAAGGTGATGAGTATTTGTAATTTTTATGGAGAGATAAGTGTGCATTTTTTATGGAGTGAGGGTTTTTGAAGTGATGGAATGAAATTATTTTTGTATTATTTTGGAGTAATAAGGGTGATGTTTTGAAATCTTTGAAGAAATAAGTGTACTTTGGAGCAATAAGGTGTGAGTGATCAGTGCACATGTTTTTTTGAAGGCTTTTGTTTCCAAAATTTGCAAGCGTCCGATTCTCATTGTTTGAGAAAGCTTCAGTGGCAATGTTGTAAAAGATGAAAGGTCGATGACCTTAATACTCAATAAAGACATTATTTTTTGGTGTTGATGTGTCCTAGATCCGCCCGAAATTGAATAAGGGGATCTAAGGTACACTATGTGTGTTTGATGGCGCATAATTTTTTATGGCTTCATGTTGCCGTTTTTTATCTGTGTCTAGTTGTGACACATCAATAATTTCATCACATACATGAAATTCAATGTCAGCAAGCACAACACATAACGAAATAGCTGCAAGATCAACACATGCATCCGCACAAATTGAAGATTGTCTACATCAGCATTTTAAATCAACAAGCCAATTCACTTAATTAAGTTCATGTACCTGCACACTCAAAAGTCTACATCAGAGTTGTTATACATTCTTTTCAGAACTTGTAATCAAATTCACTATGTTATGTTAATCATTAAAAATTCATTGTTAATGAATTTTTAAAAGAACAAGTGAATTCATTATTTTTAAAGTGAATCATTGTAAGCTTTCTTGGGTGCATTGTCGACAGTGTTCGACACCCTTGTTTTACACAAAATCAATTGAGTGCATGAGTTTTTTCAAACAAGCGACAAGTTTACATCTCCTGCAAGCGAGCGTGATTATTCATTCAACCAATTTGCATCAATTCAGTGCAAAAATCAACATATCAAGCGAGCCAGAGTGAAGTTTATTGCAGCGACCATCAAAAGCAACGAAACAAGTTCAACTCTGACATCAATCAACCAAGTTGACATCAACATCAAGCGAGCGTGGTTATTCATTTCAAGTGAGTGTGAAGTCATCAAGTCAGTCAAGTGAGCGCTTAAACAAACGCGATCGTCATCAAGCAAGCGTGAATTCCAGAGTTTAAGCGAGAATATTCTAGCAAGTATTCCAAGCAAGTGCAATCAACAACAAATCAAGCGAGCCTGACATTCAAGTGAAACAGTTCAAAGTACGACATCTACAACAAGAGAGCTCGTTTTCAAGTGCGCAAGTTCAGATGGCGCAACATATTCAACTGTTAAACATTCTTCACAGTTTGATCATCTCCAGTGATGAAGACATGGTGCACGTCAGCAAAGACACTCTTGCTGATCTTTCACGGCATCTACAACAAACACATGACACCATTGAGTTTCTTCAGCTCGAGTCGCAACTTCAAAGGATTGAATTGCAAGAAAATAATGATACTTTCCAGTCTTTGAACCATCCAGATGATAAGTATTTGCACAATCCATATGATAAGTCATTCATTCAGCCAGCTTCAAGTGTCGCAGCTGTTCCAGATCCAATTTCTTCCAAGCCCATCATTAGGCCCTGGGAAGAAATTCAGAATAACAAGAATCGACGAGGCTTAGGATATGTCCAAGATGACGCAAACTTACATATTCCCGATTATTCCAAGCCCATTCAGTTCGTCAGTGCGGGATTTCTTGAACAGATCCCCTCAGCACATTCAGAGACAGTTGCATACAACCAGCAGTGCATGCAACCCAAAATTGCCGAAAAAGAGAATTCCACACAATCTGAGGTTGAAGTCCAATCGAAATGTTCTCATTGTCAGAGAATCGGTCATATGGAAGATCAGTGTTTTGATCTCCATCCCTGTCGCCATTGTGGCAAGTCCAATCATTCCTCAGAAAAATGTCGCAATCGACACAAATCAGAGAGATTGAAGATACATTATGAATGGATTGACTCTTGGGAATGGTCATCCACAGTTAAAAGATTGCTTCAGTTCTACAATCGAATCCAATCATACATTTTGCAGCCAGCAGTGAATAGATGATGGTACTCTCATGCAGTTAAATGGGGGAGTACAACAGTGTAAAACTCCTACACCTGAAGGGGGGGAGTTCAGGAATATCTTACAGAGAAGTGTCTCTCCTTTCAGCTGACAAAGGGGGGAAAATGTCAATGAGATTAATAGTGGTTGTCAGACTGAAAGTCTCGACACAACCAGCAAAAGCAGCCAGTGGGCATCTTCAACAGCCAGTGGGCGTCAACCAATTTGCCAATGGGCATCAACAACTTTTCCAGTGGGCAATCAACAAAATTGCCAGTGGGCATCAACAACTTTGCCAGTGGGCAGTCAACAAAATTGCCAGTGGGCAGTCAACAAAATTGCCAGTGGGAATCAACAAATTTTCCAGTGGGCAGTCGACAGCACAGAAGCAGTGGACAGTTTTCAGCACAGCAAAAGCAACAGTGAGTTGTTTTTGTCATCATCAGCCAGTGGGTTTTGAACAAAATTTTTCAGTCGACAAAGGATGCTGCTTTCATGCAAAGGACAGATGGATCCTTTTGCAACTTGGCACTTGATGAAGTTGTCAAGCGAAATTTAGACATGAATCAGACATACAACTGAGTCATGGTTTCTTCAGATTGCAGTTTTTCAGCATCCAGCTTTGGCGGTTTTTCAGGCAATGTTTTTTGAGGATCAACATGAGAACTTGAAAGATGATTCCTCGTTCTTATTTTGGATTTGTCATTGAAGGGGGGAATGTTAGCCTCTCTAAAATAACAATAATAAATCCAAAATAATAAAATAATTAATTAAATATTCCTAACTCTTAGGTTGTTGGGTTGTTCCTCAAAAGATGGAGTTTGTTTAGGAACTCCTATCTTGGTGGGTTTTTGGTGAGTAATTAACTCAACCAAAAGAGACTAAGATAGCACGGGCTATCTTCTCTCATCTATTTAAATTGTAAATTAAAATTCTTTTAATAAGAGAGATTACATGAAGAAGCCATGAGGCTTCTGCCTTTTCCGCCAGTGTTTTGTCTAGTTTCGTTTTCTGCAATGTGTTTATGAGTTAATTTAATATGTATCATCAAACAACAGCCAGTAACCCCTTGAAGCCACCAGATAGCTCAATGTGCTATTATCTCTGCCACCTAAGCCAACCATGTGGTCCCTCGCCCACTTGTTATGATTGTATGTTTGAAGGTGGGCCTCCCAACCCCAAAGGTATGGTTTTCAATGGTCTAATTGAGTATTTTTCCTTACTTTCCATGGGCACTTTAGGGCATGGATTAGTGGGGGTAATTCGGCGAAAAGAGTGGACTAGGTTTGTACTCTTGTCTCCACTGCCCGATTTCGTGGTTAGCCTTGTATCCTAGTCTCGTGGGATCTCCTTTATTGGCCATTAGCTTTAGGGCTGGCACTACATGGGAAATTCCAACTTTGGTTGCGCGGTCCCGCTTCCCAACACCATATACGTCACTCCCTTCCACTCATTTTGGTCCCATTCATCTCTTTTCCCATCTGAGTCCACATGTGTCCATTAGGTCTACATAGGGTTAGCCTCCCCCTCCCCTTGTCCACACCTTGGGTCAGGCTTGAAACGATGCCCAGAGGTTGATGCAACTAAAAAGAAAAGAAAGAGCATAATTTGGTCACTCTCAATGGCAAATGTAGCACAAAATGCAAAAGGTGGTCGGGACATACAAATTTAGCACGTGGGCAAAAGCCAAACATGAGCTCCACCCCTTATCCATGGCCATCACCTTAGTTCCTATGGGCCCTAGATGAACCCCCTCCATAATTAAGGAACCCATGATTGTCCCAACCTTTGGTGGGCGATGAACTGCCCCACCTCAAGGAGGTATCCAATGCTACATATTACACAACATGCTCTCATCCCCTCGAGCCCCGAGAAGTTATGAAGAAAAATCAATAAAAGGAAAAAGACATATGAAGAAGGGTGGAAAAACAAAGGCCGGAGTAACTCATGTACCAAAATTTTCTCCCTCCTACACTCATATACCCAGGTATGGGCTTCCCTTATTATAGCTACCCATATACCATGACATGTGGTTTAGATGATTCCCTTGATCCCCACTCCATTCCATTATTATATCATTTGCCACCTACCACTTTAAGGATGTATCACGGACATGTCATCCCCTTTAAAGGCTAAAACTACCTAATAGGATCCTTGATTAACCCCTTATTGAGCTTGGAGACACTTGTACATGCCAAAGCCCACTATGGAGGGGCATGCTACCAGGAAGTGCTCCATCGGTTCCATGACTTGTAAGCTCTTTTACGTGATGATTCTAATTATTTATTGTATTGGAGGGCAAGGGGATGCATTGGATCTTATGCATGATTGCAGGTGGGTTTCCATTTGGGGCTTGGTCTCCCTATACGGGGTCCTAGCCCTCCATAGGGCCACGTTGGCACTTGTAGGGTGAGTGTTGAGAGCCATGGGACTCCACCATAGCAGAGATTAGTTCATGGATCCCCAACAATGCTCGTTGATTGCTCGTGTTCCACCTTTTGGATGAGGATAATGCACTTGGTTCACCCTGCCGACTCCAATGTTGCACCATACACTTGGCAGATGTTCCAGGGTACACATGATGTCTCCTACTACAGAGGGAGGGATTATATAATCGTCCTAGCCCTTATAGATGGTCTACAGGCATTTTAGATCCACTTGTATACCCATGAGGATGTCCTTGTGCCCCCACACCCACTTAGGAGCACCATAGGTTCTTGCTTGGAAAACAAGGGGCCAATTCCTTGTACACCATGTTTGGAGTCTAGTTCTTCATCATGGCACCCCTTGGACTTCATTAGGCCTCTTCAATGGCCTAACGACTCACTATATTGATCATTCTACCCTCTTGAGAGGCTTATTCTTATGTTATTGCTATTTTGGTGGGTTTGTCACCAAATGTACTGTTATTATGCACATTATTTTATTTATGGGTATTATTAGTCCAAAATTAGGCCATTCGAATCCCTTAGAGGATTGTATAAATAGAAGTGAGATGATTCATTTTCATCATCATCACTTGGATTGGGATTTAGTAGCTCTTGAGAATTTCACATTCCCTTTGGAGGACGAGTTTGGATGTTATGGATGAATTTTGATGTTTGAATCTATGTCTCTTGTCTTGGAGCTTCATTATTCACATAATATGATGATTGTATATACTCTTTTGTACATGTAGGTAATCTTTTCATGCTTATCCTTGTTATTTACTTTGTCACTTGAATGTTGCTGGGATTTTTCGCTATACAAGTATGAAATTTACTGCTTTTCTATGCGAAATTGTGGAAATTTTGATCTTTAATAGCATTGCATCATTGTATGGGCCATGTATGAATGGGTGAATTTTCCTAGATGTGAAAATTCTATCTATTGCAGTAACTAGAAATTATTCTACTAACTGTACATTAATTATGCAGTTTATTTGTTACCACAAACAACGAATAAAATCACAACTGCAATTTCACAATAAAATTATTGCGGAAAATAAAACACTGGAAACAGAGAAATTCAAGCACACACACAAGAATATTAACACAATTATTTTTGCACAAATGTCCCCGGAAAAACCCAACGTGGGAAAACCAGTGCAACAGATGAGGGTTTTCTTATTATTCCTTAGCAACAAATTTGAGTACACAAATTTTAGATGCTCTACTGGCAATCTAATCGGAGGAAAATACTGAGAGAATTTTTGTGAGAATTTTCTCACACTCCACTGGAAATTTTTGCCCCCGAAATGCACCCTCTATCCTCACGCTGGAGCCTCTGCGTCACTCTCTGCGCAGTCACTGTGCAGAGCTACTGTGGAATTCACCCTTCTTCACTCTGCCTCTGCCAGAAGCTGGAAATCTTCCTCTTGGAATTCCGCTACTCTCCTCTCTCACCTGCTACTCACCCTCTGGCTCTATCTTCTCTGCTGAATCATAGCCACTGAGAAAATCGAGCTGTCTGGGCAACTGAGTAACTACACTGGTGTGTTCTCCATCTACCCATCGACTTCTTCTTATAATCTTCTGCTGGAGCACTAACGACCAAGATTAAAATATAATCAATGGCCGATATTAATTCCCTGTCGATCCGTGTGAGTTTCTAGATGATTCTCACCTTATCTCAATTAATACTGATTAATTAACGATATTCCCTAAGTTTAGACTTACGATTTTTTTTTGAAAATTGGTTAATAATCTAATTGAGACACATCTAAGTGGGATTTCCAGAACGATTTCTGGGTTTTGGAGAACTCATGTATTTTAGCCTCTACACAAAATCTCATGGCTAGAACTCATTCGATGCTACAAAAAACTAACACTCCCTCTTAGCGAGGAATGTGTTCTAGTGTTGCACCTGCCGCCACAACACCCTGTCTTTGCATCATCCCTTGTCACACTGCTGATGTCTGGCTACTATTGCCCACCAACTACTACCCACAACTCTGATATGAGCTGCATCTGTGCTGCTGCTGACCCTGCTGAATAGTTGCCAACACTGCATCTGTACTGCCGCTCCCTCTCATCTGCTGTTGCTGCGACTGAGAATCATCCAAAGTAACCTGTCCGTGCTACTGAAACGAGTTCTCCACCATGCCAATCCATTCCCTGAACTGGACAAACTTAGCTCTCCTTAGAGCTTTCATGAGTATGTCTGCCACCTGCTCTCCTGTGGGAACATACTGTAGTTGGACTGCCCCACGCTGTACACAGTCTATGATGAAATGGCATCTAATATGTATGTGCTTCGACTTGTCATGAAACAATAGATTCTCAAAGAGCTTTATGTAAGTCTGGTTATCACAGTAGAGGCTGGTCGCTTCCATCCTCTGCCTGAACAAGCTTACTAGCAACTTCCTAAGTCATATAGCTTCGCACGTAGCTGTGCTGGCTGCCATATACTCCGCTTCTGCAAAGCTCAGTGCTACTGACTTCTGTTTCCTGCTACACCAAGAAACCATCCCTGATCCAACATTGAAGCAGTACCCAGAGGTGCTTTTCCTGTCCACTGAACTGCCTAACCAATCTGCATCTGTGAACCCAGATAGCCTAATATCATCCCCTCGAGTATACCTCAACCCATACTCGACTTTGCCACACACATGCCTCAGAATGTGCCTTGCTGCTGCCCAATCTACCCTCTTCGGCTCTACCATGAACTGACTTAGGGTATTGATTGCGAAGCAAATGTCTGGCCTAGTGTTGACCAAATACATGAGAGACCCATGAGCTGTCTACACAAGGTGGGGTCAACATCCTAGTCATTCGATGCATCTATCTTCTTCCAATTTGTGATCATGGGCATCATCATGGGTCTGCAATCCTGCATTCTGAACCTCTTCAGAATATCTGTAGCGTATCTTCCTTGTTCAAGAAAGATCTCCCCATTCTTCTACCATAGTTCCAACCCTAGAAAATAGTGCATCAACCCCAAATCCTTCATTATCGAATTCTACTGCCAGGTTCCTGTTGCAGTCTTCTATGAGCCCTGATGATCCTGTCAAGAAGAGATCATCCACATACAAAACTAGAATGAGTGGCTCATCTTCTACCATCAAATAGTAGAGGTTGGGGTCTG
Organism: Pinus albicaulis; assembly: GCA_034641835.2. NCBI lineage: Eukaryota > Viridiplantae > Streptophyta > Pinopsida > Pinales > Pinaceae > Pinus > Pinus albicaulis. Next base: position 740,767,563 of record CM076576.1, read on the forward strand.
CATCACCCTTGACGAATCCCATCTGCTGCAAGTAACTGTCAATCCGACCATACCAAGTCCTAGGAGCCTGCTTGAGCTCGTATAGAGCTTTCTTCAGTCTGTACACATGAGTGCGCCTCTCATGAGTTTCAAAGCCCTCTGGGTGTTTTATGTACACCTCTTCCTCTATCACCCCTTTCAAGAATGCTGTCTTAACGTCCATCTGGTGAATCTGCCATCCCATCTGAGCTGCTAGGGATGTGATTGACCTAATAGAAGTGTACTTGACAACTGGGGCGAAAGTCCCCTCGTAATCTATTCCTTATTTTTGTGCACACCCCTTTGCCACAAACCTAGCCTTGTACTTCTTCGCACTGCCATCTGCAACGTACTTGATCTTTTAGATCCATCTAGAACCTACAACTGATATGTCTTCTGGCCTTGGCACTACCTCCCAAACATTGTTTGTCATGATAGAGCTATACTCTTCTACCATGACATCTACCCACACCTGATGGTGTGCGACTTCCTGAAAGTTGGAAGGTTCTGCAACTTGAGCTACCAAAGCATGATACCTATTAGGCTGTTTGTGTTGTCTTTTGTTCGCCCTAGGAGTTCCAATAAACTCCTCTGCATCTCTCAATGTCTGAGGAACTTCTTTGTTGGTTCTTCCATTGGTGGTGGGAGGTTCAACGAACTCTTCCTGCTCCTATACCTGCTACCTCGTTTGCTGATAACTCCCCGGATTTCCTACCCTTGAGGAAATACTGGTACTAGTAACTGTACTCGATCCCTGTGACTATCCTCTTGTCGGTCCCACTGGGTGTCCCTGCTACTGGACTAAAGGAGCTTTTGCTGACTGATTCTAATCACTTGCAGGCATCTCTCGGGATCTCCTAAAACCTCGGTCCTCCATGAACTTTACATCTCGTCTCACTAAAATCTTCCTTTGAGGTCTCACTATACTCGACAATAAACCCCTTCTTTGCAGTATGATCCAATTTGGTACGTTTTTCATCTGGCACGTGGCAATAAGCCACACTACCAAAAATCCTCAAGTGACTAACTTTCGACTTCCTCCCTGTGAAGACTCCTTCTAGTGTTTTCTTCCCCAATGCTCTATGAGGAGTTTTGTTTTGAATATGCATTGTTGTGTTACATGCCTCTGCCATAAAAATCTGGGCAAATCTTGGTCATATAACATGGCCTCTGCAACCCCAACTATAGTTCTGTTTTTCCGCTCCGCTACCCCATTTTGCTGAGGATTATATGGAGTTGTCCATTCTCTTTTGATGCCTTCCTTCGCGCAAAAGTATGTGAAGTTTTTATCAATATATTCTCCACCACTATGTGAGCGAAGTACCTTGATCTTCTTCCCTGTCGCATTCTCCACGAGAGCTTTAAACTCTTTGAACCGATCAAAGACCTCATCTTTGGTCTTCAAGAAGTAGATCCAGGTTTTTCTGGAATGATCATCAATAAAGGTGACGAAGTATTCGACACCACTAAGAGATCTAGTGGACATCGGGCCACAAATATCTGAATGTATAAGTCCTAACACGCCATCTCCTCTGTTGTCACTTCTTGGGAATGCTGCCTTAGCATACTTTCCAAGTACGCATCCTCTGCACACATCATCGTGTTCCGTACTAAGTTCTGGAACCCCTGTTACAGTTTCTCTGAGCATCTTGAGTGCTCCATGGTGTAGATGTCCCATTCTCCTATGCCATAACTCATTCATCTCCTTCCCACTGCTACTGTTACTGCCTATTAGTGCCATTGGAGAGTCAAGCTGCAACCTGTACAATCTGTTGCTTCGAGCTCCAATTTGTTTTACCTTCTTCCAACTTGAGTGTTGATATATACTTTCTTCCCCATGAAGTGGACATCATACCCCTTATCCTGTAATTGGGATACTGAAATCAGGTTCATACCCAATCTTGACACATGCAATACATTTGTAGCGCTGGTGCTGGCTCCTGACTCCGTCTGAAAATCTATGGTACCTCTCCCTACTAGAGTGCATTTTGTTCTATTGCCCATTGTAATCTGGAAGTACATCTGCTCCTCCTTGTAGCTAGAGAAATATTCTCTAATCCCTATCATATGAGCAGATGCTCCACTATATATATACTAGACACTCGGTGAAGTTGATCCTGACAAGCAAGCAAATTTGTCCTCCAACATGGAAGACAAATATGAAGCTTCCTGACTATTAATTCTGTCCATGGTTACGTTGAAGAATTTAGTGTGCTATTTATCTTTCCTCTCGACGTTGATTCTGCTCTAGCAAACTGCTACAAAACTACTGTATCCAACTAGAGATTCTTTGCGAAAAAATACGGGGTTGCTCCCTTTGCCTCTAGAGCTACTCGATTTGGAGAAATCGAATTTTTCTGTTGCTCTCTCAGAAAAAATCGATTTTCCTCAAATGACTCGGCCCTTTTGCAAAGTGACTGTGCTGCTCCCTAGGGTTTCGATTTGCTGCTCTCACTGAACAACAAAACTTCTTCTGTCTTCGTCACTGAGCTCTCCGGCTGATCATCTTTGCTCTAATACCCTCTGAAAATTTCATCTATTGCAGCAACTGGAAATTATTCTACTAACTATAAATTAATTATGCAGTTTATTTGCTACGAAAAACAATGAATAAAATCACAACTGCAAATTTTACAAGAAAATTATTGCGGAAAATAAACTACTGGAAATTGAGAAATTCAAGCACATACACAAGAATATTAACACAGTTATTTTTGGACAAATGTCCCCGGAAAAACCCAGCTTGGGAAAACTGGTGTCACAGATGAGGGTTTTCTTATGATTCTTTAGCAGCAAATCTGAGTACAAAAATTTTAGATGCTCTACTCACAATCTAATTTGAGGAAAATACTAAGAGAATTTTCGTGAGAATTTTCTCACACTCCACTGCAAATTTCAGCCCCCGAGATGGATCCTCTGTCCTCACGCTGGAGCCTCTACGTCACTCTCTGTGCAATGATTGTGCAAAGCTACTATGGAATTTTCCCTTCCTCACTCTGCCTCTTCCAGGAGCTGGAAATCTTCCTCCTGGAATTCTGCTGCTCTCCTCTCTCACTTGCTACTCACCCTCTGGCTCTATCTTCTCTGCTGAATCACTACCACTGAGAAAATCGAACTGCCTGGGCAACTGAGTAACTGCACTGGTGTGTTCTCCATCTACCCATCGACTTCTTATAATCTTCTGTTGGAGCAACAACGACCGAGATTAAAAGATTATCGATGGCCTAGATTAATTCCCTGTCGATCCGTGTGAGTTTCTAGATGATTCTACCTTATCTCAATTAATACTGATTAATTAACCATATTTCCTAAGTTTAGACTTAGGAAATATTTAAAAATTAGTTAATAATCTAATTGAGACACCTCTAGGTGGAATTTCCAGAAACAATTTATGGGTTTTGGATAACTCATGTATTCTAGCCTCTCCACAAAATTTCGTGCCTAGAACACATCTGATGCTACAAAAACTAACGCTAGAGGTTATCTTTGTTGAAAATACCTTGATAAGTCATCAATTATTGCATATCGAAGTATAAAATCTTTTGGCAGCTGCTCTCATGCCCTAATTGCCATTCAAAGTTGTCTAGAGGTCTCCTTGGTTGTGAATAGTCTCTCCAAATCACAAGTTCATCTTGACTCCATCTCTCCCAAAGGCAAGGCACTAATCCATCCACTGGTGGTCACCTAAACGCCTATTTTTCTTGCCTCCTCTCTCTTTCTAGGCCTAACCATCATCAGTGAACTAGGGCATCAAATAAATCTCATTGTCGCCATCAAAACACTTAGATTTTTGGTCCATAACTGAGCTAGGATTTCCTCTAGAGGCTGTCTAAATTTGAAGCGATTCCGACGGTGGGATCCTCGAGATATAGCTAGTCCTAGCTTAGGGATTGTTTCTTGCCCTAGGTTTCCCTTGGCTAGTGTCCTCATTTGGACCATTGCATTCATTTCTCGAAAGAAAATTTATCCTTTGATCTTCTTCTCTTTCGTAATTAGGTCAAGCCCCTCCTCGGTTAATCAACTCCACATCCCTGACCTAATTCTGGGTCCACTTGGTCCTGTGTGGTCCCGCAACCTTACAACTCTAATTCCACAAAGATCACATAAAGACCAAGTCTCCATAAGGATTTCTAGGCCTAGGAATCATCTTTACAAGATACATTCCCAAACCTAGCCTCAAGAATCCTCTTAGCCCGTCCTAGAGAACCTATCACCTTGCTTTCAAAGCAAGAAAGAAATACAATTGAGTCTCTCTTGCGAATAGGCCTTAGGAATCACTCCTTATCCTCTTATTGATCTATTCATCTAGTGATTCCCTTTATATCGGGTATCCTCCCATCGGTGAAAGTCTGTAAAGAGCAGGGAGCCTTAGCTGAGGTGACAGTGGGCTATCGCTCCATCCTTGCCCTTGACCTAGTAGTTGCTCTATAGGATCCCCTCCTAGGACCCCTACTAATTTGAGCGGTAAAATTTTGGCGCTATTACAGGGGACACGAGGCATGTGTCTTGTCTCCCTTATGACACCATTGACATATCATTCTTGGCGACTCCATTGGAAGAACGAAGCCCTAGTTCTTCATTGAACTTCAAAGTTATTGCTTGTAGGCTAAAGCAAATTTGTCAAGGCATTTTAATTCACCTTGGCGACTCCATTTTGATCCCAATATGCAAAATCATGAAAAATGGATTATTGTCAAAAATTACTCTGGGCTCTCCATTTGCAAGAGTCAATGATCAAGATCTTCAAGAACTACAAAAGGATGTAGACAAATATGTTGTGTTTTATGAAGATTTGTTGGAAAATACAGATAAAGAATTCATGCTCAGGTTTCATGGGACAACACAAAAACAACTCTACATAATAATGTGTGCCTATGAGAAGGATCCTAGTCGTCTCTTTGAATTTCCTACCCGAACCTGTGATTTTGATATTTTGACTGACCTTATCAATGAAAAGTATTATAATCAATCAAAATTGGATGATCAAGGTGACCTTGAAGAAAGTTTGAATGTGGAAGGCAATCATGAAGATGAAGAATATATGGAAGAATGAAACCCATCTAAAGAAAGATCATAAGACTGTAGAGGGGCTTCATGATGCAAATTTAAGGATTGAGGATGTGCATGACATGAATGAGAGACCCATTAAAGTCCATGAGGATCAACACGATGACGTGGGGACTTTCATTCAGGAAAGGGCATTTGAAGGCATGAATATTGTAGCTACCTATGATGATGACATTTCCAATTTCTTGTGCATTAATGAGGGAAAGTGGGATGTGGGCAACGATCATTTTGACTAAGACGCTATTTATGATATCGAAAATGAGGTTGGAATTGATTCTCCTTTTCTCCTAGACATTACTCATGATGATATTCTTACCCACACCATTGAAAGGGAGGATCATGGTTTTCCCATGCATGAAGAAGGTTTATTGGAAATTGCAGGCCCCATATATGACACCTATGATGAATTTGGTGAAGGCCTTGTTTTCCCATACCTTCCCCAGGATCCTGATAACATAGCTACATTACCTCTGAGCCCGCACCTTTCCCTTTCTCACATTAGCACCATCATTGATGATCCTTTTCCCCCTCCTAGCTATGGTGTTTAGGAAGATCTATCCATACCATTAGTTATATCCCTCCTCCCACCTTGTACCCTCAGGATTCTGAATATGATCACCATGAGCAACCTGCTTGTTGTGTCTCCCCTTATTGTCGGTCTCCCTTTCCTCCCGGTCATGACCCTATGGTGGTCATAAAACATGACATTAATGATGGGGACCATAATGGGGATGATATGCATGAGGTTGCTATCCATCGGAGGTTTATGAGCTTAATTGTTGATATCTCTATATTTTGGTTGGAAGAAAGGATCCTGTGGAATAGATTGCATCCCTTGGCTCCCTCTTTCCCTGTGATACTTCATGTGTTCTCACTTCATTTTCTCGCCTCCTGCCCTTGTGACCTTCCATGTTTTCATTCCTACCTCTGCCTTTGGATCTATTGCATGATTGAGCATAAAGGCAATTGCTTTCATATTGACTGGATGATATGCTGGTTACATTGGGTTTATGATTACACTTAGTATTTGGGTGATGTAACATGCATGTTAGGCTAGGATGCAGTAAATGCTCATTTTCCTCATTAGAACTAACATCATAAGATATTATCATGCTAGATTAGTTGCATTTAGATTAAGATTGCATTTGAATTTCTATTTAAAATTTATTTGCTAGTTGATTTTTCATTAGGGGAATTTTGAGGTCTAAAATGGGCCTCCTAAGGAAAATGTACAATCAAAATTCACTTTATGAGAACCAATCACATTTTAGGGGATGGCATCATCCCTAATGGCTGAGGTGGCATTGCTTGAGTTAAAGGTACTTGTCACATTCTCAATGGTAGATAAAAACTCATGGTTAACCATGGTAGTGCTCTAAGTACTTTTAAAGTCAAAGCAAAGTACTCATAATAAAAGTCATTTCACACTTTTTGAATAAAAATGTATTATTGTCATTTCATATTTCTTCAAAGAAACAATGCATATCCCTATACATTTATTATATTATATTATATTAATTTTATATAGTATATTAATTACTTGTTATTATACAATTTAAATAATATAAATTTTAATTAATAGCATATAATATAATTAAGAATTTATAAATTTATATTTATATTTTATTTTAAGTTATTTAAGTACAAAGGACAAATGCATTAGTTGTTCAATGATAATGATTTTTTCATGAAAAACTCATTCTTATTTACAGTCACATCAATACAATTTTTTTTATTAATTTTATTTTGGTACAACTTTTGAATTGAATTTAACTATGGTTACATGGATTGTGGTGCAAAAAGTGAATTGCAAATTCATAAATATTATTTTATTGGTTTAGCTATTATTGTATTATTTCCTTAGGAGGCCCTTTTTAGACCTCAAAATTCCCCTAATGAGTGGCCTAATATCAAGCATGGGTGATCATAAGACACCACAAAAACATGCTGCCCTGGGTGCTTGGTCTTTGATATGTGCAGGTAATAGGTCCGCAGTACCAAGAGATTGCTGGTGTTCTCATGACCTCCCGTTCGAGTAGCTTCATGCACCTCTCCAAGAGCTCATGTCCTAGTTGGAGCCAAATGTTACCTACCACTTGTGGGTAGTGTATATAGGAGAATTTTTTCTCCTAGTTGGTCCTCAGCTGCCAGCCAACAACCCCTTGTAGCCACCAGATAGATCGATGTGCCATTATCTCCGCCACCTAAGCCAGCCATGTGGTCCCTCGCCCACTTGTTATGATTGTATGTTTGAAGGTGGACCTCCCAACCCCAAAGGTATGGCTTTCATTGGTGTAATTGAGTAATTTTCCTTAATTTTCATGGGCACTTTAGGGCATGCATTGGTGGGGGGGAATTCAGCGGAAAGAGTGGGCTAGGTTTGTAATCTTGTCTCCACTGCCCGATTTCGTGGTTAGCCTTGTACCCTAGTCTCGTGGGATCTCCTTTATTGGCCATTAGCTTTAAGGGCTGACACTACACGATAAATCTTGATTTTGGTTGTGTGGTTCCGCTTCCTGACACCATATACATCACTACCTTCCTCTCATTATAGCCCCATTCATCTCTTTTCCCACCAGGTCCACATGTGTCCACTAGGTCCACATAGGGTTAGCCTCGCCCTCTCCTTGTCCACACCTTGGGTCGGGCCTGAAACGATGCTCGAAGATTGATGCAACTAAAAAGAAAAGAAAAAGCATAATTTGGCCACTCTCAACAAGAAATGTACCACAAAATGCAAAAGGTGGCTGGGACATACAAATTTAGCACTTGGGCAAAATCCAAACATGAGCTCCACCCCTTATCCATGGCCATCACCCTGGTTCCTATGGCCCTAGATGAGCGCCCTTCATAACTAAGGAACCCATGATTGTCTCAACCCTTGGTGGGAGATGAACTGCCCCACCTCAAGGGGGTATCCACTGCTATATATTACACAACATGCTCTCATCCCCTGGAGCCCTCAGCATTTATGAAGAAAAATCAATCAAAGGAAAAAGACATATGAAGAAGGGTGGAAAAACAAAGGTCGAGGTAACTGATGTATCACGATTTGCTCCTTCCTACACTCATATACCTAGGCGTGGGCTTTCCTTATTATAGCTACCGTTGTACCATGACATGTGGTTTGGATGATTCCCCTGATCCCCACTCCATTCCATTATTATATCTGTTGAGGAGGTAAATCCCCTCTACGGACAGAGGCGATCCCTACTAGCCCAGCAGGGGTTTAGCAACAATCACGAAATGTCACGACGCAAGTTCCTAGTTACGACATGAAAAGACCAAAGATGGAGGCCTACTTGGAATCCAATGCTATGATCCGAAGAAGAGAGCGTTCCCGTTCCTCAGCTTCGGCAGATCACGATCCTCTACGATCTCCGTGGATGGATACCTGCACGTGCAAGAAACAAACAGATACAAGCATAAAATCCGGCATACGTAACTAAATATCAGTCAGAAAGGATACTACTCATATTAACATAATCGAAAACAGAGTGGAACCATAATCGTAATCATTCATTAAATAACAATCGAAAGAGATTACAACCAAAGTTCTGACGTTGTGGGCTCCTTCGGATGGGTCTCCAGTCGTTCACGTCTCGCAAAGCTCGCCAGGGAAAGGGCAAACCTCTCCTGAGTCTCTCGACGATAGTCTCCTTACTTGAGTTGGCCTTAAGGGAAGAAAGAGGGCTCTTACAGCATAAAGGCTCTTGGGAATTTGGAGATTCAAAGCTTAGGCACTTCAAGACTAGCTTGCCATGGAATTGAGCAGGCTTTTATAGATGGGGAAGGAGGGAGTTGGGATCCCTATTATTGTGGGATTAGCCCTATCAACAAGGAAGGTTCCATGGGAGGTGGCAAAACCACTTCCCTTCCATAGAACTCCCGCAGCCAAACCTCCCAACTCAAGATAGGCAATGGTTTATGAGTTTGTTGAAACACAACTTCCGCCATCTTTATTTAAAAAACACTCCTTAAATTGGCTGGCGCGACTACTGCTCTGGGACAGAGCGCCAGTTGGCGCGGCCTCTTTGTAGGATTTTCCCCATTGGCGCGAGTGGTGAACTGTCTTCCCGCGCCAATGCAAAAGGAGATGTTTTTATGATTTTTTGCAAGGAGATGTCTTTAGGGCAATTGAAGCTCATGCTTAGAGGAATGCATTGATGATGTTTTCAAGGCATGACAATGTTCACAGGTCACAAAATGTGTCCTCCATTGTGCGGGACGGGGAATGGTAGGGACGGTGACAAATTACTATGTAACAATATCATTTGCCACCTACCACTTTAAGGATGTACCATTTACACATCACTCCCTTTAAAGGTTGAAACCACCTAATAGGGTCCTTGATTAACCCCCTATTGAGCTTGGAGATACTTGTAAATGACAAAGCCCACTATGGAAGAGCATGCCACCATGAAGTGTTTGTTGATTTTTGTAGCATCGGATGTGCTCTAGCCTTGAGGTTTTGTAGAGAGGCTAAGACATATGTATTCTCCAAGACCCAGAAATCGTTTGGAGAAATTCCACCCAAAAGTGACTTAATTAAAATAATTAATCAGTTTTTAATATTTCCTATGTCTTAACTTGGGAAATATGATTAATTAAAGGGTATTAATTAAGTTGGGTGCAAATCTTCTAGAAAAAGGAATGGATCGAGTCCAAGTTAGTCTTAGCCATCAATTAAGATCTAATCATGGCTGTTGATGTCTCAACGAGAGATTATAAGAAGTAACTCGATGGGCACTTGGAGAACACACCAATGCAGTTACTCAGTTGCCAAGGTAGATCGATTTTCTCAGTGGTTGAAGTTCAGCAAGAGAAGATAGAGCTAGAGGTTGAGTTGCAGGTGTGAGAGAGAGAGGGTATCAGCAACGGTTCGGAAAGTGCAGGATGGATTCAAGAAGAGACAACGTGAGGAGAGATGCAGTTCATAGGTGCACTACGCAGAGCGTGACATAGAGACATTTCCATCTCGGGGTTGGGAAGTTGCCGTGAAGAGTGAGAAATTTGTCACTAAATTTCTCTAAGTATTTCTCCTCTGTTTTGCAGTTCGAATTCTTGTACTTGAATTACTGCTGAAGATTAATAAAGAAACCCTCATCTGCTGCACTGATTTTCCCGCATTGGGTTTTTCCAGGGACAATTATCCAACAATACTGTGTCAATATCTTTATGGGTGTGCTAGAATTTCTCAAGTTTTCAACATTTATTTTATTCCTCAGTATTTATTTTGTGAAGACTACAATGTATATGTTTTGATATTTGCCATAGAAAACTCAAATAATTTGTTCAATTAATTTAACAATAGAAGAAATATCATCAATATTGCAGCAGGATTTTGAATTCGGAATTTTCACATGGTATCAGAGCACAAGGTTGAAGCATAAGAGCTCAATATAGAAAGGAAGAGGGAGAGTCGAAGCACTGCGTAGGCAATTGCTCGAAACCCTAGGAAGCTGCGTAGTCCAATAACCAAGAGGACATTTTTTAAGGAAAATTCATTTCTCTGAGTGAGTCGACAAAGAATAGAATTTCCAGATCAAAGATTTTCAGAGGCAGAGGGAGCAACAACATTTTCTCCTTGCAGAGCAGATCTTCAGCCAAAACGCAGTATTTTGCTGCAGCAAAATCAATGTTGGGGAGGAAAGGAGAGATAGCACAGGAAATCATGGAGAGAATTGACACTCAAGGAGCCTTAGAATTATCTTCCAGGTTGGAAGATGAGTTCGTGTGTTTGTGAGGTTCAACATCATCTGGTCTTTGGTACATTGATAGTGGAGCTTCAATGCATATGACAAGAGTTAGAGAATACTTCTCTAGCTATCAAGAAGAGCAGATGGACTTCTAGATCACTATGGGCAACAAAACAAAATGTACTCCAGTATGAAGAGGCACCATAGATTTTTAGATGGAAGCAAGAACCAACACCAATGCTACTAACGTACTGCATGTGCCAGGATTAGGTATGAACCTAATTTCAGTGTCTCAATTACAAGACAAGGGATACGATGTATACTGTTGATTTTTTGGTAGCATCGGATGTGTTCTAGCTCCGAAACTTCCTAGAGGGGCTAGAACACATGGAATCTCCAAGACCCAGAAATCGTTTGGGGAAATTCCACCCAGAGCTTAAGTTATTCAAATAATTAATTATTTTAATGGGGACCCTAAGTCGAAGCTTAGGGAAATTAAATAATTAAAATGAATTAATTTAACATGTGGGTGGGAATGTTCTAAGTGACGAAGATCAAGTATTTTCTAATCTTAGCCATCGACTAAAGATTAGATCACGGTCGTTGATTCATCAATAGGAAAAGTATAAAGGAAGGCTTGAGGGTCAGTTGGAGAATGCACAGAGGGATTCTAAGAGATCGAATTCTTCTGACGGAGCAGTGTTCGGATGAAGATCAGATCTGAGTGATTCAGAGCAGCAGTGAGGGACTGATGCAGTAATTGGTCGGAGGACTAAGAGTACATAGCAAAGCAAGGGCAGCAGAATCAGCAAAGGGACCAACGCAGCCACCAGGAGAGGTCACGCAAACCCCAGAGAGGGTGACGTAGGCCCACGCAGGGGTTGCGTAGTGGTCCGAGAGACAGTCCAGATTTAGATGGAGACTGGGGATTCTGAGCCGGGAGGGCTGAAACTCAGTTTTTGAGAGGCAGATCAACGCAGAGAAGGGCTGACGTAGTCCTCAGCCAGACCCACGTAGGCCTACACATCTATTGCATAGAAGCAGCTGGGGCTTCACCAATTTTTGATCCGGATTAGTCAGAACTTGCAGAGTGAGGTAAAACTCAATTTATTTCTGTCTGCCGAGGTTTTTCTCTGTTGGGTGGGCCGGATTTTGGCACCCTAGATGTTGTAATATCCCTTTTTAGGGATATCCCTCAAACACAAGCAAACTCCAACCAGAGATGGACTGGGAGGGCATTTACTAGATATTTCACCTCTGAGAAGAGGGTGAGATCTGGAGGCTACCTGGCCCTTTCTAGACTCTGTCTAAGAGTATGGGGAAAACACACCAAGTGGTCTAGTAACTGGAATGATCGAAGAGGAAAATAACAGTAGTGCAAGCATACAATGACATATATAGAACATGTAACAGATACTCAAGAAATGCAAAGAGAATACTGAGCCATTTTATTACACTGAGAATAGAAATGAGTACAATAGGTGATCAGAGTGATGGCACCTAGACTTGCACCAGGCAAGTGAAGAAAAGCTCTCAGAATGACAAAGAAATGGCTGCTCTCTGATCTGCATCCAAGTTGCCGGAGAACTGCTGTGCTGTTGCTACTGCTGGAACCAAAATGAGTATTTGGGGCTGCTCCCCTACTCGGAAAAAGCTGAGACTCTGGAATCCTCCTCTACTCACCAAACCCAGAAAATCCCAGAGAGCATTTCTGAAATAGCCAACCCCCGAAAATCACTCCCTTGAGGATCTACGCTATCCTCCAAGGTTCTGCGCTGACACTGAAAGGAATCCACCACAATACTGCCTCAAACTCTGCCAAAATCCTCCTATGGGCAAGGGCTGGCCCTTTGCTCAATCTCCAAGCTCGAAACCCCCAAAAGAAACTCAATCCGGAGCTCCCAAAAAATGGACTACGTCCTCCCTCTCAAGACTGCGCAGTCTATGGATGCACTGCTCCTCCACAAATGCCAAACACCAATCCTCCTGCAAAATACTGATGGGACAACCTCACCCGAGCAGGCACTCGAAGTCCCCCGGGGTTGAGGGTGAGATCTCCGAACGGAGACACTCAGTGCACTAAACAGTGCTGCAGACTAGCTAAACAACCAATGTGCTCAAGAAGTCGAAGTGACCAGCTCAATATCATAAACATCGAATGACCAAAATGAGGAGGCTCTCCTCTCTTTATAGCGTTGGCCTTTCTCAAACCCTAAGGCCCACCTCCTCCAACGTAGCCTCCCTTTGCCACGTGCTCAGCTCACCTTGCACAGTCCCTCCATGTGGTCTACGTGGGTCCCCTCTCTACGTGGTCTTTTGCCCCCCTTGGCTCACTTAAGTTACAACGTTGTGTCTACTAGGGAGTGCACTTTATTTTTAGAGTGAGTTATGTCCCCCTCTACTAACTTTTATTTATAATTTAGCGACATAAGGCAAAATTGACCAAAATCGATATTTCCAATTAGCCATTGCTAATTGGGAATATTACAGATGTACTCAAAATACCGTTGCTTAATAATATAAACCCTCAGATTTGCTGCACCGGTTTTCCCGCATTGGGTTTTTCCGGGGACAATTGTCCAAAAATAAGTGTGTCCTTTGTCTAAATGCTTCACTTAATTTTCAGTACTTGATCTTTATAGTTGTGTAGGCTGCAGTGTATTTACATTAATATTTTCTTGATGTATTCAGAAAATAACTTATAAATTAATGAAAGCAAGTAGATAATGTAAATCAGATTTCTGCAGTAGGATTTCTGTTGTAACTTAGATTCATAAATTTTCACATATATTGTTGTGAAACCACCTCCAAAAATAGAAGAAAGAGAGATCAACGCCTTAGAATAAGCCACTTCGAGGGGGCAACCTCCAATACATTACATAAATGAACAATTCTTGGATGATACAAATGACAAAACCTCCTTTCTATATATAGGAGTCCACAATGTAATCCTAGCCGACCTAACAATAATAATTTAAGGGCACAATAATAACAATATGGGGGTTACAAGGGTACAATAATAACAATAAGGGGGTTACACTAACAACAATAAGGGACTATAATAGTGATATAGGGACCTAACATGCCCCTCTCCTTCAAAAAAGAGTTGTCCTCAACGCTTGAGTAGCTCGGGTGCTTCTGTATAAAATTCTCATCCTCCCATGTAGAATCTTCAGTGGGTAAGTTCTTCCACTTGATGAGATACTCTGAAATTGATCGATTCCGTAGCTGTCGAGTTCTTGTTTCCGTGACCGCTTCAGGTTCCACTATGATTTTTCCTTCCTCATCAAGTTCTGGCAATATTGTTGAACTGGAAGACTTTCACCTACAACCTTCTTTAAGCATGAAACATGGAAAACCGGATGCACTCGCGAAGAAGCAAGAAGCTCCAATTTGTATGCCATAGTACCAATCTTTTGCAACACCTTGTAAGGACCATAGTACTTTGGCGATAATTTATTATCCTTCTTAGCTTGCTTGAGGGACATTTGTTTGTATGGTTGTAGCCATAAAAATACCCAGTCTCCTACATCAAAACTTCTCTCACTGCGATGTTGATCTACTTGTTGTTTCATTCGATTTTGTGCCAAATTTAGTTTATCCTTTAAGAGTTGGAGAACTTCTTGTTGATGCTCGATGTGATCTTCCACTGCTTGAACCCTAGAATTTTCCCATAAAGAAGATGTGATGGACGGTGCATGATATCCATAAAGTGCCATAAATGGGGTCATTTTTGCTGTAGTATGGAAGGAAGTGTTATATTACCATTCCGCGAGAGGTAACCACTTGACCCATTGTGCTTGCTTATCAGATACAAAACAACGAAGATATCCTTCCAAACATTTATTCACCATCTCAGTTTGACCATCGGATTGAGGATGATAAGATGAACTATGAGCTAGTTGAGTACACAAACAAGAAAATAATTCCTTCCAAAAATTTCCTGTAAAAATAGGATCTGTGTCACTTACAATAATCTTTGGGTTTCCATGTTGCTTTTGAATTGTTTCCATAAATGCAGGAGCAACTGTACTTGCTTTAAATGGATGAGATAATGCACAAAAGTGTGCATACTTGGTAAGTCTATCAACTACCACCATGATGATACTCTTTCCTTCGGACTTAGGTAAACCTGTGATAAAATACATTGAAATCTCCTCCCAACGTTGACTTGGAATGGATAAAGGTTGTAGAAGACCCGAGTCTTAATTGTCTCAACTTTATTTTGCTGGCAAACCAAACATTCCGCCACAAACTTTTGAATATCAGATTTAAGGCCATCCCAAAAAAATTCTTTCTTCACCCTGTGGTAAGTTTTTAAAAATCCCGAGTGTCCTCCTAAAGAAGCGTGCAATTCCAAAAGAATCTTTTGTTTTAGTTGGGAATTCTTGCAAATATACAAGCGATCTTTGTACCATAAGGAATCATTTTTCCAACTAAATGTATCAGATGTACTAAGGTCTTGCTGCAACTTTTGAATGAGTGTCCACACTTCTTCGTCCTTCTTCCATTCATCCCTTGCTTCGGTTATCCAATCTGGTTGGATAATAGAAATGGCACAAAGCAATGCTTCCACCTTTTCATCCTTTCTTGAGAGTGCATCTGCAACAACATTTAGCTTCCCTTTTTTGTAGATGATTTCAAAGTCATACCCCAACATCTTTGTGATCCATTTTTGTTGCTCTTCTGAAGATAGTCTTTGTTCCAAAAAGTGTTTAAGACTATCATGATAAGTTTTTACCTTGAAGTCTCTTCCCATTAGGTAAGGTCGCCATTTCTTTAGTGCATGTGGTATTGCCAACATTTCCTTCTCATAAATAGCCTTTTGTAAATACTTTCCTTTGATTGGACAACTTTCAAAAGCAACGGGTCTTCCTTCTTGCATTAAAGCAACACCAATTCCATTTCCTGAGGCATCATATTCCACAATAAGGGCTTTTGTGAAGTCTGGCGTCGCTAAGACTGGTGCTAGGCACATTGCCTCTTTAAGATGTTCAAAGGCCTTAGTTGCTTCAGGAGTCCATGAAAATGCATCTTTCTTCAATAATGTTGTTAGAGGTGCTGCTATTCTCCCATAATTCTTAACAAACTTGCGATAATACCCTGTTAACCTAAGAAATCCGCGCAACTACTTTATGGTTGTGGGGACTTTCCATTCCTTAATGGCTTCAACTTTGTTAGGATCTACCTTAACACCCTCGTGAGATACAATATGACCCAAATATTCCACCTCTTATACTCCAAAAAAACATTTGGATGTTTTTGCATATAATTATTTCTCCTCCAAAAGTTTGAGCACCTTGTCAACATGTTGAACATGATCCTTCCAAGACTTGCTGTAGATTAGTATATCATCAAAAAATACTAGCACAAATTTTCTAAGGAAGGGTTTGAAAATGGAATTCATCAACTCTTGAAATGTAGAAGGTGCATTGGTAAGGCCAAAAGGCATGACCAAAAATTCATAATGACCCTCATGAGTTCGAAATGCTGCTTTTGGAATATCTTCAGTCTTCATTCTAATTTGATGATATCCTGAACGAAGATCCAACTTGGTAAAATAAATTGCTCCATGTAATTCATCCAATACTTCATCAATCACAGGAATGGGAAATTTATCTTTAATGGTGAGCTTATTGAGCTCCCTATAATCCAGACACATTCGCCATGATCCATCCTTCTTGTGTACCAATACTACAGGAGTAGAGAAATAATTTTGACTAGGTTGAATTATACCAGCCTCTAACATTTTTGCAATCATATGTTCAATTTCGCTCTTTGGACATAAGGATATCTGCAGTGTTACACGGGGACTTGCCCCCCCACCTAGGGGTCTAGAATTTCTTGCCCCCTCGCGCTCCGGGGTCTTTGGGACTTCTAGGGGACATTTCCCGACACCCCCAAAAATCAAAAAATTGAAGGGGACGACAAAGGGGACGTTTCCTCATCTAGAGGGGACGAGGGTGCTTTAGGGGATGGGAGGGGGCGTGAGGGGGCAGGAGGGGGCGGGTGTGACCCACTATTAAAAAAATGTTTTTTTTTAAATGAAAAAAAATAATAATCGATTTTTAACATTTTAATATTTAATTATTAATTAAATTATGTTTTAAAATTTAGTTTTAGGTTTATGTAACATGTTTGAAGTTTCATTTCCAAATTTTATGTTTCATCGCCGCCCCTTCCGCCAAGTTTCATCTACCCGCAGCAGGCAGCAACGACCATCTATCCGCCTGTAGCAGCCGCTATCGCCCGCAGCAGCCGTCGCCGTCGCCTCAACCTCCTCTAGCAGCCGTCGCCGTCGCGTTGACCTCCAGACTCCAACAGTCTTAGACTGTTAGCCGTCGCCGTCTCAGTCTGCCGCCACCTCTAGTAGCCCCCTGTTCTCCAGGCTCTAGCAGCTGCCTCGACCTTGGCCTCCTCTAGCAGCCTCGGCATCCTCCAGCTAACTCGAGCTCGACCTAAAGTAAGTAATCTCAGGACTGTAAAAAATTTAAAATTAAAATTTAAAAAGTATTATCATATTATGTATACTCAGTACTGTATATACTATAAGTCTATATAGTATATAGGATAACAGTCACAGATAATTTAAATTATGATTTATCAAATATTTGGCATTTGCTTGATATCAAATATAGCATAACAAATAATTAATTAATTAGAAAAATGATAAATCTGACTGTGTAGAATCTAATTTCATTTAGTTTTATCCAAAATGTTTTACTAAACATCAGATTGTATTGCTGAAATAATGAAATTTCATACAAGGACTATGCAGACAATAGTTATCAAATTATTGTATTATAGATAATTAAATTTATTAATTAGTACAAAGTTTGAACAGTAGCACAGTTACTGTGCTACAAACTTACAAACGCTGCAAATTTGCAGTGTTTGTAAGTTTGAACAGTTTGCAGCGTTTGTAAGTTTGTAACACAGTAACTACTAATTAAATTTTTTTTTTCAATAATTACATTTGTTTTATTTCAAAATTGAAAATTTTAATTTTTAATTATTTTTGCAATTGTAGCAAGTTTAAACCATGAGCCAAAGTCAGTCCACTAACAGTCGTGATAGTGAGAGCACCTATAGTGTTAATCCGTTAGAAGACGCACAACAAGAAATTGAAATTCAAAGCAGTCACAAGAGTTCACTAAATTATGAAGGCCCACCAACAGATGTGGAAGAATTTGCAAAGGGGGCCTTTAATCATCACAAACCATTTCTAATCTATGCAAACAGACT
Organism: Pinus albicaulis; assembly: GCA_034641835.2. Taxonomy (NCBI): domain Eukaryota; kingdom Viridiplantae; phylum Streptophyta; class Pinopsida; order Pinales; family Pinaceae; genus Pinus; species Pinus albicaulis. The sequence continues at coordinate 740,785,592 of CM076576.1, forward strand.
TCCTAAAAAAAATCCAAAAGCTGGAGGTGGTTCACGTGATTGGGTTTGCAATATTTGTGGCCATCACTTTGTTGGCAACTATACCAGGGTGAAGCAACATATTTTAGCAATCACAGGTAAAGGAGTCAATATGTGTCTCTCAAAGCACATGACTCCAGCTCTAAGAGAGCAACTTTGTAGGCTAGAAAGGGCAACCACTTCAAAAGGAATGTTTTCTAGCAGAAATGTTGATCCATCCAGTGTTTCATCAAAAAAGGCAAAGGGTGCTACAGGTTCTGTAGCTGCATCTTGTTCTTCTAGAATGGGTGCTACAATGTCTGGGATGTACAATATTCTAGATCGAGATGACACAGATGATGCAATTGGCAAATTTCTTTTTGCCAATGGAATTCCCTTCCATGTTGTGCGTTCACCTTATTACAAGGAAATGGTCCAAGAAATTGCAAAAATAGGGCCTTCATATGTACCACCTAGAGAACATAAGCTAAGAACATCAATTTTAGATAGACAAGTGTCTAAAATTAATGTGCAGAAAGAGAGAATGAGACAAACATGGTTGAGGTTTGGTTGCTCTATTGTTATGGATGGATGGACTGACATCTGAAAATGCCCACTAATCAATATCATAGTGACATGTGCACAAGGTCCATTCTTTCTTAAAGCTGTTGACTGTTCTGGAAAGCGCAAGGATGCATCTTTCCAATTTGAGCGCTTTTGAGAAGCTATAGAGGATGTCGGTGTTGATAGTGTGGTGCAGGTTGTGACAGATGCAGCAGCAGTTTGTAGATCAATTGGGTTATTGATTCAAAACAGGTATCAACATATTTTTTGCACTCCTTTTTGTGTGCATGCACTCAATAATGCACTGAATGACATTGGAAAAATTCAGTGGATATCAGATTTGGTGACAGCTGCTAGAGATGTGCAGATGTTTATCTGCAACCACCACACCTCCTTGGCCATGTACAAGGCTCACACGAGAAAGGAATTCCTCAAGCCCACCGATACTAGATGTGCTAGATATTTTCTCTTATTGGAGAGGATGTTAGAGGTACAAGCACCTCTACAATCCTTGGTTGTGAGTTCAGACTGGGGAAGGTGGTCAGAATCAAAGACAGACTCAGGGAAGAAGGTCAGGCTTTAGGTGTTGGACAATGATTTGTGGGCAGATTGTGCTTATTTGGTGTCATTCTTGGGCCCTATTGTGGAGGTCATTCGTTACACTGATACGGATTCTCCTAGCCTTGGAGAAATCTATGAGACCTTTGATAGCATGTTGGGTCGTGTGAAGGTAGCCATTAAGCAGAGGGAGCCCTCATTAGAGTTCTATACATCCCAGATTCGACCCATCATTCAGCGTAGGTGGGATCGCATCAACACACCTTTGCACATGGTAGCATATGCATTAAACCCAAAATGGTATTTTAAAAGGCCTGGGAGAGTGCCTCTTATTGATGATCCTGAGGTAAACAATGGCTTCCTAGCTACAATTGTAAAGATGTACAGTGAGGAGGGGGCAAAGCTGCGAAGGCAGTTTGTTCAATTTGCGTCTCTTAGTGGTCCTTTCAACTCACATGGTGCTCGGGCAGATCACGATGATCTAGCCCAAGATGACCTGGTTGGTTGGTGGAGGATGAATGGAGATGGTGCTCGAGAGCTCAAACATCTTGCTATGTGTGTGTTGTCTCAGATTGCTAGTTCCTCTGTAGTAGAGAGGAATTGGTCCACATATAGCTTCATCCACTCTATCAAGAGAAACAATCTTACCTCTAAAAGAGCTGAGAAGTTAGTTGCTGTGCACAGTGCCCTACGTCTTGAGCATAGGAAGACACGTGAGTATTTGAAGGGACCAGCAACCCGATGGGATGTTGATCCAAAGGATGATGCACATATTGTTATGGAGGAGAGGCTTGATGAGACACATATGGGGTTGGTTGGTGTGCCACTTAGCATATTTGAAAATCCAAGTGATTATGATTCAGATGGTGACATGGTTGATCCTGATATATTCGTGTAGTAGTTGGATGTAGAGAATAGTGGGGCATTACCTTGAGCATTTATGCTCATTTATCATTATGATGATATCATTTGATATTCATATGTTATGTTTTATCATTTATGTTTTATGTTTCACTGTTTTAGACATAACTTTAAACTTATTTGCTTTTAAGTTTTAATATTTATGTTTCAGATTTGATTTGTAAACTTCAGTTTAAAGTTTATTTTGAATCTTGATATAATGTCATGACTCATATGATATCTTAAACTTTAAAGTTTATTTTCGTTGTACATTGTTAGTAGTTACTTTAATGATTATACAGTTACAAAGTTACAACTTACATATGAATCTATGATGTATGTTTTAACTTTTAACTTTTAACTTTTAAATTTGTTTTAGTTAGATGATTCATGATTCATGATTCATCGATTTAATTTTTAAATTTTATGATTTATGATTTTATCTAATTATCTTTCATGATGTTAGTGTATGTTGACTGTATATAGTATATATATTATACATTCCTTGCAAAATTGAAGATTGAAAAATAATATTATATTATTCAATGATATATATATATATATATATATATATATATATTTTTTTTTTTTTTTTATATTTTATATATATAAATTTTTTTAATTTAATTTTATAATTTTTATGACCCCGATGTCCCCCCACGTTTCCTGAAAATCGGTAGGGAGCTTTTGCATAGGCTGCTCTCGCGCTCCCTCGCCCCCTCGCTCCCAACTCCAGGGGACTTGGTGGAACATTGGATATCTGTAAGGCTTGATGTTTGGAGGAACACTTCTTGGAATCAAATGAATAGCATGATCATGATCACAAATAGGTGGGAGTCCTTTGGGAGTTTCAAACACCTTGGAATGATTGTCCAAGACTTTTTGGAGATGGAGAAATGATGATTTTGATGTTGGAACTTCTAGTAGGTATAATTGTGCAATTACGCCTCGTTGTTCTTTCTTTAGAAGCTTTGTCGTGACATTAGAGCTTATTATCTTTCTGGCTACTGCTGATACCCGTAATTCGATTTCCTTTCCTTACGGCATTTCAAGAAAAGTTCTTGAAAATTAAAGAAAGCTACCATCCCAAAGGGTGTAACCATTATACTCCTAGTACAACATCAACGCCTCCCATTGGGATGGAAAGCATTGGACTATTCAATACATATTCCTCCATGGCTAGCTTGATATTATGGCATTTTCCCGAACGTTTATAGTTTCTCCATTTGCAATCATCACTTGACATTTTGATGCTTGGGTATGAGAGCAATTCAATTCCTTGGCTACCCAACACAATGAATAAAATTATGGGTACTACCCGAATCAATCAACACTATTACCTTTTTCTTCTTGATATGTCCTTCTATCTTGAGAGTTTGAGGAGTGGTAATTCTTGCCAATGCATTACACAATATGGTCAGACTCATTTCTTCTTCTTCTAGGGTTGGTTCTTGGTGTATATCCTCTTCTTTTGAAGTTTCTTGTTCATTTTCTTCCTCCTCTTCTCAATCTATGTAAAATAATTTCTTCTGAGCACACTTATGACCTTTAGTGTATTTGCTATCACAAATGTAGCAAATCCCTTTTGCTCTTTTTTCTTCCAATTGTTGTGGTGTCAACCTTGTAGGTTGTGGAAGTCTAGGAGTAGCAACACTTCCATCTTTATAGATGTGAGTGGTGGCTTCCTTGTCGCCATAATTTTACATTCAATTTTTCTTGCCAACCTGAATGCCTTCTCCAATGAATCAGGTTCCCAAACGCGAACTTCGTGTTGGATGTTATCCTTTAAAGTCCCTATGAAGACATCAATCCTGTGTTCCTATGGAATATCAACTACCCTTATATTCAATTTTTGGAAGTCCTCAATGTGCTCCACCACTGAACCCTTTTGTTTGAGATTTATCAATTGGCTAAAGAAGGTGTTGCTCTTTGTATCCTCATAATCTTCTATCATTTCCTCCGTAAAAATTGACCAACTGACAATTTTTTTATGGGAGCAAAGCCATCGATACCATACAAATGTATTTTGTTCTAAATTTAAAGTTGCAATGCGTACCTTTTGTGTGTTTTGCACATTATTGAGATCAAAACATTGCTCCATCTGTAGTATCCATGTTATGGGATCCTTGCCATCAAATTTCCTCATATCCATTTTTGGAATATGGTGGTGCTTCAATCCAAAATTAGAGTTTATGAAATCACGATTAAAATTTATTTTGTTCTCATCATGAGTTTCCTCTACTATATCATTGCCATTAGGAATCATTTCTTGTATCAACTTTGACAAACCTTACTTCAAACCTTCCATTTTTTCTTCCATACCATTCTTCAAACCATCCATCTTAGCTTCCACGCTTTTCTTCAAAACATCCATTTCATTTTTTGTTGCTCTTTGCGAGAGCGAAATTTGGTGCACTTGCTCTGGTAATTTTGATATGTCATGTTGCATTTCTTCATCTTCATGAGCCATAGTAGAGCCTTCTGAAGGCTTAATGGGTGTTGAATTATTTTTAGGGGGCATTTTAGAACCCAATAGTGATATCTATTCTACAATATGCCCTTGGAATCAATTCAAATTGATTCTTCAAACAAGACTTATGCAATTCAGAAAAAAAATACACACCTTTTTCTTGATTTTGAGGAGCTCGATATTGAAATTGAATTATCTTTGTGATTTTGGATCTTCAATATTTGAAATTTGGCCCCTATAGTAGCACTGTGAATCTTCTTTCGAATGCCATAGGTCTGACCTAATATGGGTTCTTCAAGGCAAAGTTATACCCAATCTCCCACAATGACCTAATTATGCACTGGTTTAGTAGAGCGAACTTGTACGACGTGCCACGTGTCATTGTTTCCTCCTTCGGCCTTGAAATTGATACACAGGAAACTACAGTCCGTGTACTTGCGACCACTTCTTACAAAATTCCAATCCGACGCTCAGAGAGAGAGAGTTATGATGATTTTCCCACGGTCACCTCTTTGAGATGAAATTCGGGAGCCTGAAAAAACCCTAACTTTCACAGATCATATCTCCGAAAATATTACACACCAAGATCTGAAATTTGTACAGGAAGTTCCACAGGATTTCAGGTTCGCTTTGTAACAATTTCAGCTTCTGAACCTTCGTAGAAAAAAAACTATAGCGCAAATGCCACGATGACCTATTTTAGGTGAAATTTGGGAGCCTAAAAAAAACCTAACTTCCACAGATCATATATCCAAAAATATTGTGAACTAAGAACTGAAATTTTTACAAGACATTCCTCAGGATTTTGGCTTCGCTCTGTAAAAATTTCAGCTTCTGAACCTTCATATAAAAAAAGTTATAGCGAAAATGCCACAATAACCTGTTTGGAGCAACGAAACCCTAGAATCAAAAGCTTCGATATCAAATGTTATGAAACCACCTCCAAAAATAGAAGAAAAGAGAGATCAACGCCTTAGAATAAGCCACTTCGAGGGGGCAACCTCCAATACATTACATAAATGAACAATTCTTGGATGATACAAATGACAAAACCTCCTTTCTATATATAGGTGTCCATCGGGCCACAATGTAATCCTAGCTAACCTAACAATAATAATGTAAGGGCACAATAATAACAATATGGGGGTTACAGGGGTACAACAATAACAATAAGGGGGTTACACTAACAACAATAAGGGACTATACTAGTAATATAGGGACCTAACATATACTTCGTAGGAAAGAAAGTGTATGTCAAGCACCCTAGCTGGAAGAAGGTACGGCAGATTTTAGTTCGGAGCAACAAGTTATATAGGTTGCAGATCGATTCTCCAATGGCACTGATAGATAGTGACAATAATAGTGGGAAGGAGCTGAACGAACTATGGCACAGGAGGATGGGACATTTACACCATGGAGAACTAAGGATGCTCAGAGAAACTGTAACAGGAGTTCCAGTTCTGAACATAGAGCATGATGATGTGTGTATAGGTTGCGTACTTGGGAAGTATGCAAAGGCACCGTTTCCCAGAAGTGACAAGAGAGCAAATGGCGTGTTGGTATTGATAAACTCAGATATTTTCGGCCCTATGTCCAGTAGAGCTCTTAGCGGTGGCGAGTATTTCATCACCGTTATTGATGATTACTCCATGAAAACCTGGATCTATTTCTTAAAGACCAAGGATGAGGTCTTTGATTTGTTCAGAGAGGTCAAGGCTCTCATAGAAAACACGACAGGGAAAAGATCAAGGTACTACGTTCAGATAATGGTGGAGAATACACGGATAAAGACTTCACAGATTTCTGCGCGAGGGAGGGTATCAAAAGGGAGTGGACAACTCCATATAATCCACAACAGAATGGGATAGCAGAGTGGAAGAATAGAACAATAGTCGCGACTGTAAAGGCTATGTTGTATGACTAGGATTTGCTTAGATTTTTATGGGCAGAGGAATGCAACACACCAGTGTACATTCAAAACAGAACTCTTGACAGAGCATTGGGGAAGAAAATGCCAGAGGGGTTCTTCACAGGGAAGAAGCCAGAAGTAAGTCATTTGAGGATATTTGGGAGTGTGGCTTATTGCCACATTCCAGATGAGAAGCGCAGTAAGTTGGATCAGACTGCAGATAAGGTGTACCTTGTAGGGTATAGCGAGACCTCAAAGGCATACAAGATCTACATTCCTAGCAACAAGAAGATTGTAGTAAGGCAAGATGTAAAGTTCATGGAAGACAGAGCTTTATGAAGATCTCGAGAGATGCCTGTAGGTGATCAGTCAACAGACGTTCCATTATTCCAACAACAGCAGGGATAACAGGTAGGACAAGCAGGAGGACAGTCATAAGGATCGAGTACAGTGACCAGTACCACTTTCTCCTCAGGAGTAGGAGATCCAGGGACTTCTTAGCAGACGAAACAACAGGAACAGAAGGAGGAACTGATTGAGCCTCCCACCAATAGTGGTAGAACTAGCAGGGAAGCACGTCAGACCGTGAGGGATGCAGAGGAGTTTGTCGGAGCTCCTAGAACCGACAAGAGACAATAGGCAGCCTGACAGATACCAAGCCTTGGTAGCTTAGGTTTCAAAGCCCTCCAGTTTTTAGGAAGTCACACAACATCAGGTGTGAGTGGATGCCATGGTGGAAGAATACAATTCTATCATGACTAATGATGTTTGGGAGGTAGTGCCTAGACCAGAGGATAGATCAGTTGTAGGTTCCATATGGATCTACAAGATCAAGTACGCTGCAAATGGCAATGTAGAGAAGTATAAGGCAAGATTCATGGAAAAAGGGGTATGCACGAAAAGAAGGGATAGACTATGAGGAGACCTTTACCCCAGTTGCCAGATATACCTCGATCAAATCCGTTATATCCCTAGCAACGAAGATGGGATGGGAGATTCACCAGATCGACGTCAAGACAACATTCTTGAACAGGGTGATAGAAGAAGAGGTGTATATCGAGCTGCCTGAAGGCTTCGAGACTCATGAGAAGCACACTCATGTATGCGGATTGAAGAAAGCTCTATACTGGCTCAAGCAGGCACCCAAAGCATGGTATGGTCGAATTGACAATTATTTGCAGTAGTTGGGATTCATCAAGTGTGATGTAGATCCCAATCTCTAATATTTGATGGTGGAGAATTAGCCTCTCATTCTGGTTGTGTATGTGGATGACCTGGTTTTAATAGGATCATGAGGGCTCATTAAGGATTGCAAAAGAAACCTTGAAGCAGAATTCAACATGAACGATATGGGATTGATGCATTATATCTAAGATTAGAAGTATGAAAAAAGAATGGGGAGATCTTTCTTGGACAAGGGAGATATGCTACGCCTACAAATATTCTGAAGAGATTAAGAATGCAAGATTGTCGACCCATGGCAATGTCCATGATCACCAATTGAAAGAAGATAGATGCATCAGGGGACATGGAAATCGACCCCACCTTGTACAGACAACTCATTGTGCCGCTCATGTATCTGGTCAACGCTAGGCCAGACATCTGTTTCGCCACGCAGGGCCACATTGGCACATGTAGGGTGAGTGTTGATAGCCATGGGCCTCCACCATAGCATAGATTACTTCATGGATCCCCAAAAACGCTTTTTGATTGCTTGTGTTCCACCTTTTGGATGAGGATGATGCACTTGGTTCACCATGCCTAGTCGGCTCCACACTTGCACCATACACTTGGCAGATGTTCCGGGGTCCAAAGGATGTCTCTTGTTGCAGAGGGAGGGCTTATATCATCGTCCTAGTCCTTACAGATGGTCTATAGGCATTTTCGATCCAGTTTGAGACCCATGAGGATGTCCTTGTGCCCTCAAAAAAACTTGGGAGCACCACAGGTTCTTTCTTGGAAAACAAGGGGCCAACTCCTTGTCCACTATGTTTGGAGTCCAATTCTTCATCTTGGCATCCATTGGACTTCATTAGGCTTCCTCAAGGGCCCAAAAACTCACTATATTGATCATTCTGCTCTCTTGAGAGGCTTATTCTTATGTTATTGAGCTATTTTGGTGGGCTTGTCACCAAATGTATTGTTATTATACACATTATTTTATTTTAGGGGCATTATTAGTCTGAAATTAGGCTATTTGAATCCCTTAGAGGATTGTATAAATAGAAGTGAGATGATTCATTTTCATCATCATCACTTGGATTGGGATTTAATAGCTCTTGAGAATTTCACATTCCTTTTGGAGGATGAGTTTGGATGTTATGGATGAATTTTGATGTTTGGATTCATCTCTCTTGTCTTGGAGCTTCATTATTGGCATAATATGATGATTGGATGTACTCTTTTGTACATGTAAGTAATATTTTCATGCTTATCCTTGTTATTTACTTTGTCACATGAATGTTGCTAGGATTTTCGCTATACAAGTATGAAATTTATTACTTTCCTATGCAAAATTGTGGAAATTTTGATCCTTTATAGTGTTGCATCATTGTATGGGCCATGTATGAATGGGTGAATGTTCTTAGAGGTTATCTTTGTTGAAAATACCTTGATAAGTCATCAATTATTGCAAATCGAAGTATAAAATTTTATAGTAGCTGCTCTCATGGCCTAATTGCCATGCGAAGTTGTCTAGAGGTCTCCTTGGTTGGGAATAGTCTCTCCAAATCACAAGTTCATCTTGACTCCATCTCTCCCAAAGGCACGGCACTAATCAATCCACTGGTGGTCACCTAGGGCATTGAATAAATCTCATTGTAGCTATTAAAACACTTCGATTTTTGGTCCACAACTTTGCTAGGGTTTCGTCTAGAGGCCCTCCCAATTTGAAGCAATTTCGACGGTGGGATCCCTAGATATAACAAGCCCTAGCTCAGGGATCATTTCTTGCCCTAGGTTTCCCTTTGGATAGTGTCCTCATTTGGAACATTGCATTCATTTCTCCAAAGAAAATGTCATTTGATCCTCTTCTCTTCCATAATTAGGTCAAGCCCCTTCTCGTTTAATCAACTCAACATCCTTGACCTAATTCTAGGTCCACTTGGTCCTATGTGGTCCCGCAACCTTACAACTCTAATTCCACAAAGATCACATAAAGACCAAGTCTTCATAGGGATTTCTAGGCGTAAGAATCATCTTTAGAAGATACATTCCCAAACCTTAGCCTCGAAAATCTCTCTTGTGAGTAGGCCTTAGGAATCACTCATCCTTTTATTGATCTATTCATCTAGTGATTCCTCTTATATCGAGTCTCCTCCCATCGGTGAAAGTCTGTAAAGAGCAGGAAGCTTTAGCTGAGGTGACAGTGGGCTATCTGTCCATCCTTGCCCTTGACCTAGTGGTTGCTCTGTAGGATTACCTCCTAGGACCCCTACTTGTTTGAGCAGTAACAAGACCGACTGTGATACACTGTGATAACAAAAGCTGCATCAGGCTTTTGGAGAATCTAGTTTCGTGATAAGTCCAAGCACATAGAGATCAGGTACTACTTCATCAAAGACATGGTCCAGATAGGTAATGTGAGATTACAGTACATATCCACAAGGGAGCATATTGCAGATAGTCTTACCAAGCCTCTAGTGAAGGGGAAGTTCGTGTTTTATAGGGACAATTTGGGGGTGGTGGAGAATCCCTTCCTAGCTAGTAGGGAGTGTTGAATTCTATTATGTGGAAGGTCTTCTAGCTTGGTGTTTTAGCTAGGAAGATCTTGTTTTACTTCTTGAGGAGCTTGCATGTGGCATGCAAGGTATTCATGAAGGTTGCATGAGACATGCATGACATAGCTATTTATAACTTCTTTCTTATGTTTAGGAAAAGAAGGCCTAAGAAAAGTAAGCTACTTAATTGAAGTGACTTATCTTTAGTAATTTGATGATTTTAATCTCAGCCCTTGATCTATGCCGTAATGAAGTTATAAGTTGAGCCTAAAAAAAGAGGTTAAGACATACAATCATTATTGAGCAATTGCACAAGTGATTTGCTAAGTGAGAAGGCTTGACTTGACCAAGGAGATTTAGGAGGATGCTGAGGAGATTTTGGGAGGAAATCTAGAAGCCAAATTAGAGGAAGGAGGAGGCTGAGTTACAGGTCTTCTTATCAGCTATAATTTCTTATGTGTTTCTTTGTGGGTCTGACCCATATCTTTTGAGTTAATAAAAGTTTCAGAAGAGTTTTGTGGGTTAATTTTTCTGTTGTACCTGTTATTGATTTCTCACTTATTTCTGCTGCAAATTTCCCTATTAATTATCAGTGTATTTAGTCTTCAACAGTTCTAAAATTTATTTTGCAAAATATTTTTTTGGGCATTTTTAAATTGTCGAGTGAAATTAAATCAGGGCTGATAAGAGTTAAAACTTAAAATTAACAAACATGCCCTTAAGATTGTCATTGATGTAAAAAAATGAGACCGTGGATCAGTAGCATAACTGGAATGCAATTTAGAAATTCTCACCAATCCTTTTAAACCCTTACACTAACCTTGAAATGTTAGGATGTTTTAGCAAGTCATTCAGTGAATTTTAATATCGACTAATTTTTTTGAAAGGACTAAGATGTGGAGAAATTCAAATGTTTTGAAAATGTCATTTGTTGATGGTGTATTCAGTGAAAATGTGCTTTGTCTACCATATTTGTCCTCTTATCTTTATTCTTTGAAGTCCCCAAATATGCTGGAAGATTTCCTGGTGAGCATGAAACTAAGGAATCTGAATTATGCAAGAATCACAAGGAAACTAATCCCAAAGAACTTAACCTGATTATTACAAACTTAAAATTTCAAACCAAACCTAAGGTAAGAGAGTAAAAACCTAAGATATTCACCCCCAATGCAATAGATCTAGTCTAAAAGTTCACTAAGAAGTGAAGGAAATCACAAATCATATTTCACTTGCATTGCTTGCTTTGTACTAATTCCGTCCTCAATGAAGACTTGCATTGTCAATCCCTTCTATAATTACTCTAAAACATTTAAATAAGGAAATCGAAAATATCTCACACCAAAATTGAACAAACAAATCTTTCCTGTTGATTTCCAACTATTACAAATGAAAGAGAAGCTCTCCTTATATAGATAGGTGCCTCCCAAAAACCATGAGTAGCAAACTATGTGCTAGTGCAATACTATGTGCCAATACATTGTGCTTAAGCAAAACCATGAGCTAAAACAAGAGGCACTCTCAATACTATAGTTTAAAACCATTTTGAGCCAATAAAATAATATATCATGAAATAACCACATCAACCTATTCAAACACGTGAGTTGACAAGTCAAAGAGGAGAAATGTGGCCCATAAGATGCTCTAACCACCCACATGTGTGGCTAAGAGAGAAAATGTGCCCTCTGTGTATTCACATGTGTGCCTCCAAAATGTATAATTTTCATGCAATAGATTCTAGCAACATCATAACTAGGTCAATTGTTTGCTCGATTTTCTATTTTGATCTCATTTTGATAATCCCATGGTCATTTTGCATATAATGGTGGGTTTATTTGCCTAAATTTTGGGCACTTTGTCAAAATATAATTGCTCCTGACATTCATTGCCTTAAAAAATATGCTACAACCAACTCAACAACCTCAAGAAATGGTCTATTTGGCACACGATGAGGATGTGAAGTCCCTATCATCATCTAACACAATCATGGATCCAATTCAGTGACATGTATCCCAATGTGATGGAATGGATCCCAAGAAAGCTGGCATGAATTTCAATGTAGATATTTTGTTTGTATGCATGTCAATGGATCCCAAGGCAACATAATGGATCCAAATGCTAGTACATTGATTCTGAGCCACAATGCACAGATGCTAATGTGGGGCATCTACCTATAATAGTGAATCAAGTCCCAACACATGTCATCAAGCGATACACACTGAGTAATATCATCTAACAACATCATAACATAAGTTAATTTTATAATTTGCTTAAGTTTACTATTCTGGGACAACTTTACCCCTATTACATGTAACAATTCATAAAACAAGAGGTATTTCCTCTGTCAATTGGTTAGACATTGATAAAAATGATGGAGAACTTATGGAAAGGGAAGGGGGATTTCATGTATTAACCCTCAAAGTCATATGTGATGATGTAAAAGTTATTTTAATTGGTCCAACTTGCTGTCAATAGCTAGGAATCTTGATTATTTAAGTGTCCAAGCCTTGAAGAGGGAGTTTTACTTACCACCTCAATATTCTATTTATTACACTTCTTTTATTTTCTTTCTTTAATTTCATGGTCTTTTCTTTAGAATGCATTTTAAGCATAACACTTAGGATTAAGGGACTTTTTAATGAGGTGGGATAGCTCTATCTTTATTATTTTGTAACTTCTAACTTTTTCTGCTTCTTACCTCTACTCTTTTTGGCCTTATTTGACTTAAGCTTACGTCGTTCTTCAGTTTGCTTGACCAGATTTTGTTGGATGACATATCATAACTCAAATAGGATTTGGAATAATATCTTGTTAGGAAATGAGATGTGAGTGAAAAGAGAAAGATTGAAATTGTTAAGTATGGTTGAGACACGAAGTACACCAGCTTAACTACATCTCTATAGTACAACTTGACCCAAGTCTTGATGACACTTATCTAATGACAATTATGCTTCTCAGTGGTACAATGAGACAAAACAATAATTTTTTTATTGTTAATAAGTGTTATTAGGTCACACGCAATGTTTGTTACATTCTTGATAGAGGTAAGAAACCATCACACCATGTGTAAAAATAAATTCACACACGAGAGCCTAACACATTGACTAAAATAAAGATCATGTATGAAGTGGCTGTTACCCACCAAAAGTGGGTAACCCCTAGGAGAAAATTTTTTCACGTTTGGTCAGCCAACTAGTCAACAATACTATGATGATCCACAAACAACTTTACTTTACAACTCTCCACCTATGCTCCAGTTAGTGCTCTCTCCCATCTAGCATGTAACTCGAAGGAATGTGGTCATCTATTAGAAGGTACACTAACCATTTTTGTAATCATATGCTTTCATTTAATGTTTATGCATACTGTTAATTTTGGACAACTAGGTCCAAACTCCATGTTGTGATGCTCAGATGACGATGCCAATATTTTTATTGGATTCCTCTTTCGGAGAGGTGCAAGATCGATTTAAAGATCATCTTGATCGGATGAGCAAAACATGTATTTTGAATTTATTCCATATGTGCAAGGTCGACCTGATTTATCCCACATGCATAAGAGATGTGTCACACACCCCCATAGATGACTATATATTGGAGAGACTTGGAGTTCATTTGACACACACATTTTGTGGAGGCATTCTCTTCTTTCTTGGATGGAGCTGGAGCAATGTTCTTGATTCTGCGTTTAGGGCTTCTTGGTGCAGCGTCTTAATGGAGCATTTCGATGAGACGTCTTGGTGTTGTGTGACACATTGGGTTGGTTGACCTTATGGAGACTTTGCTGGTTGAAGCATCCTGCTGACCGCCGTAACGCCACCATTCTTTATCTCTGTTTTGGCTTGTCTTCTATCGATCTATTGGTATGTTCTATTTGCATCTTACTTTCATGTGATTGCCCTATAAGTCTAATGTAAATTTGCATCTAGCATAGAACATCTTGAGAAATTAACATGGTTTCAGAGCTAGGAGAAGACAACGCCCAGCTTATGTCAAGAATCTAGGGCAGCGAGATGAGGGCTGTTCAAAGGGAAAATAAGGGTGCCGTAAGCTACAACAAGGCTTTGTGGTAGGCCGCAGGCCATACCACCACAACAAGTGATAGCATGGGCAGTCTGTGGGGTTGTTTCGTGCCCTAACCTTCAGCGTGGAGGGAGATCCTTTTCCTAAAAGACAGGCACAGCAATTTTGGGCAGTAGTTAACGAGTAGCGTATGCACTTCTAAGTGTTGTAGGTGATTTCGTGGGTTTTAGCGTAAGTCGCAAAACCACCTAGGATTGAAATCCGATCAATCGAAAGACATTAGATTTACAAAGCATGTGTGGGTAAGTGCCAGTAAATCCTAGCATATTTAAGTGGCGTTGAGGTGTCGTAGCTTGTAACTGAGCGACACATATCGTCGATTTGGAGGCCCTTGGAATGCGTTTAGTTCTCTGCATTGGGGAATATGAAAATGGCATCGGGGAATGTAAAAATGGCATCAACTCCTTCTGGACTCAACAAAGATCAAATTTTTGGCATCCCACTATCAGAAATCAGAAATCCCATCATCTGCCAAATTCAAGTCGAAGGTAGAAATGGGCGAAGATCCGATGTCTTGAAACAATGGCGCAAGACTTGAAAGATTGAAAACTCGTTTGGAAGGCATGGAGCTTGACAACGATATGACCGAAGGACAGCGAAATGATTTTCTGCGGGACTTGGCGGAGCTGAAGAAGCGTACATTACGCATCTCGCTTTCTGCACGCAGACATCGAAGATATCTTTGCTTGATATCTAAGTCGAATTCTCACCGCAAATCTCTGTCAGACTTGCGCACAGATGGCGCTTGTTTGTGCCCGAGAGATTCTGTGTACTATCTGAGGACTGAAATTTCTGAACATTCGATTTTTTTGTTTTTTGGGAGGTTATTTTGAAAACGGATATTTTAGTGGCATGGCCCACGTAAAACTTGGCCATATGCCACAATCAACCCTTTAACGATGGTTCAATCAATCCTGTGGAACGTAGCATTTTTCAGCATGAGCATGTTGATTTGATTGGGTTTTTGTTCAGGTAAAATGGAAAATTCGAATTAGTAGTTTCTGCCATTGATTCTGGACGTTGTAGAGATGAAGAATTTTTCGTTGAAGTGCTCATTTGAAAGGTAAACAACGTTGGTGCATTATATTGATGGAGAGTGGATTATTCTTCAACTATTCTTTGGTGCATTTCACATTCCTGGAGTTTATGGTGATGAGATAGAACCCTGTTAACAATCTGAAATCCGTGGCATTTCCTTATGGATCATATAAACATGTAAGCATCTAAGTTTCAGTAAGAAGTGAAGAGGGTTTGGAAGAATTGTCTCAGTGCATCCTAGCAGGTCAGGAAAATCCCCCCCGCAGAGCGTTGGATGGACTGCTTAAAATTCTTTGGCTTCGCAGGTCAGAGCGGATTCTGACCATGTTCTCACCCAAAACAAAGTTCATTCATGGAGGAAGAAAAGGTTACAAAGTTCTTGACTGTGGAGGAGCAAAGAGAGAAAGAGGAGGCAGCGGAGGAATCTGATGCACTGGAAGGCTCCGTGTGTGTCAGCGGAATGCAGAGATCTCCTGCCAAATTCCCGCATTCTTCATCAGAAGGAGAAGACATTATGTCAAAAATTACAGAGCATGATACTGTGCAAGTTGATGGAATAATTGGTATGAAAGAATCTGGATAAGTTATTAAAAATAACGATAATGCAGATTCTGAATTGCAACCCCTGGATGAAGAGGAGCATGAAGCGCGCAACATGGAGAATTCAACATTTGAGTATCTTAAACTGGCCCTAGAGATATAATCTGATGGATCTAGCTTAGAGAAATTGAAGCATGCAATAAAGTGGGAGGCCTCCACCAGTGAATGCACTGCTGAAATTACCACTGAGTTTGGCCATTATGCTGGAGTTATCTTACTGATTTATTGACCAGCAAGCAAGTATTGTAAAGATAACAAGTCTGGAGGATTCAATGATGTGGCTACGGAGGATCGAAGTTGGAGCATTTTTTATGGTCCTCCCAATGTCTGTATGAAGGCCGAAGTTTGCCCAGATTGGAGGATGAGCCTCTGTTTTTTTTTATGCCTTGAAGCAAGGGTCGAGACCCTGAAAAGATGACAATAAGGTATGTTTTTATCTCTATGATAGGGTCACAGACACTCGTGTGGTTCTCTATGTGCACCTGCTCTGTGGTATTTTGATCCAAGAGAGAGGCAGATTCATTGGGGAAGCTTGTCCTTGTATGGTGAATAAATCAAAGTGATTTAAGGCCTAATGCAAGGTAATGTTGAGGAGAATAAATCACTGTATTAAAGCCCCTGTTCGAATCTTGTGATTAGTAAGCAGCTCAATTATTATAAGGCAGACTTGCTGAGTTGATACTTACAGTGCTTTGGAATTCCACTGTAAGAAGGTAGACAAAAGAAGAGTTATGTATAATTGATTCTTATATGGAAAGTTTGTTTGTCTTTTGAATGCTGTTTAAGGAAATCTAAGGATAATATCAATCGCTGGTCGATGAGCCTGAACAGTGACATATGGCAAAGTATATATGACCTCGCTGTATATGGCAGAGTCTATATAAACTTGATCTGTGGAGGCATACAAAATATATATATAACCATGAAGTTTGATATCTTCAGTTCTGTATGTCAGTAATGAATATGATAGTGATGTGTATGGCAGCACTGTAATCAGTGATATGACAGTGTATGATCCCTGCCAAGATGCATGACAGATGTATGACAGCATATGGCCCGAGGGGGGCCATTCCTTGAAAGCAAGAAGCTGAATAGATACCACGGGAATGAGTACAACTGTACAATTTGAGCCGGATCATTTGAAGAAGCCGTAAAACATCAAGGGATGCTATGCACAAAGAATACGAGTCCATTATGAAAAATGATGTCTGGGATGTGATCCCGAGACCAGAGGACAAAGCTGTTGTCACCTCGAAATGGCTCTATTAGATCAAGCATTGATCTAATGGTAGTGCTGAAAAGTTCAAGGCAAGATTCGTTGCCCTCAAAAGGAAGGAATAGATTATGATGATATATTTGCACTTGTGATCTATTGTTGACCTTGCTGCCACGTAAGGATGGAGTCTCCATCAGTTGGATGTGAAGACCGCTTTTTCTGCATGGTTTGACAAAGGAAGAGGCGTATGTGAAACAACCTCTAGGGTTCAAAGTCCAGGATAGAGATACCCATGCATGCAGGTTGAAGAAAGCCCTATATGGGTTGAAGCAAGCCCCCAGGGCTTGGTACGAGAGGATAGATAACTACTCGATGAAGCTGGGTTTCACTCGTAGTAATGCTAATCCAAACCTTTACTTCAAGGTTGATAGAGAAAAGCCTCTCATTTTGGTGCTCTATGTGGACGATCTCTTCCTGACAGGTGCTAACCCTCTCATTCATCAGTGTAAGAGGGAGCTCGCTTCTAAATTCGAGATGAAGGACCTAGCACTGATGCATTACTTCCTAGGCCTGGAGGTTTGACAGAGACCTGGCAAGATTTTCCTCTCTCAAGGAAAATATATTGTGAAGCTGCTGGAAAGATTTGGAATGGTAAGTCCGTACCAATGGAGCTCAACTTTAAGAAGTTGAGTGGAAGCGTTGCTAGGCCTGTGCTAGCAAATTCTACCGAGTATCGTCAACTCGTGGGGACCCTGATGCTCTTAGGGAACATCAGTTCGGACGTATGTTGTGCAGTGAACACTTTGAGTCAACACTTGGTTGATCCTCATAACATTCACTAGGTTGGTGCCAAGAAATCTTGAGATATCTCTGGGGCACGATAGACCATGGGCTGAGATACACTGCCAGGAGTTTGAGATCCATGGATATACTGTTGCCGATTGGGCTGGCAGTGTGGTGGATCGCAAGAGCACATCTGGATGCTGCTTCACACTTGGGTTTGCTTCGAGCAGGGAGTAGAAGTCGGTAGCCTTGAGCACTGCTGAGGCCGAATACATTGCAGCATGTATGGCTTGTTGTGAAGCCACTTGGTTGCGAAAGCTCTTCAGTGAGCTGTTCGAGCATGTGCTAGATGCCACTGTTATCCTTTGTGATAAGCAGAGGGGGATTCGTGTCAGAGAATCCTATGTTCCACGATCGATCCAAGCATGTTGATGTCTGGTACCATTTTATCGTGGATATGGTACAGCGAGGCGCCGTAAGGCTCGATCATATAGGAACTGATGAGCAGGTCGCGGATATTCTCACAGAGCCCTTGGGGAAGGTCATGTTCCTAACCTTCGTGAGAATCTTGGAATCGTGGAACAACCCTATGCTGAGGGTGTTGTTGGACAATGAACTCTGGGAGCTCCAGGGGGGCTTTGGGGATAGCTTCTTGGAGCTATAAGCAACCACAGGGCTAGGCTTGCCGAACCTTGTTGGTGTGCTTTTGCCCCATCGTTATGATATTGAGTTGGTTTACCTCTCTCTGATATATGCCCCGCATGCATCCTACCCATGGAGTTCCGGACTCATGGGAAGTAACTCTCATTTGGCCAATGAGGTGGGAAAAGCTAGAGACCAGTAGCAAAGACCGATGGATGCATCAGAGATTGCCGTACTCTCTATGTCTAGGATGGCACGTGTCCAACCACTTGATCTGGGATCAAGTCTAGTGAGGTTTCAGACCTCTAACTGACTTCGGGTCAGTTAAACTAACTTTGGGTTAGTAGATGACTCTCTTGATTCCAAGTGAGGCTTCAGACCTCCAACTGACTTCGGGTCAGTTAAACCAACTCTGGGTTGGTATGTGACTCCTTTGAGTCCTATAGAGGTTTCAGACCTCTGAGCTGACTTCGGGTTAGCCAGGAGTGACGTCTTTGTGACTCACCTTTTGTTTTGAAATAAAGAAGCCAGTGAAGCAAGTTACGGCGGGATGACGCACAATGTTTGGATGGCATTGGTAAATGGAGTTCTCCCTAGTTGAGAGGGAGTGTTAATTTTGGACAACTTGGTCCAAACTCCATGTTGTGATGCGCAGATGACGATGCCAATATTTTTATTGGATTCCTCTGTCGGAGAGGTGCAAGATCGATCTAAAGATCATCTTGATCGGATGAGCAAAACATGTATTTTGAATTTATTCCACATGTGCAAGGTCGGCCTGATTTATCCCACATGCATAAGAGATGTGTCACACACCCCCACAGATGACTATATATTGGAGAGACTTGGAGTTCATTTGACACACACATTTTGTGGAGGCATTCTCTTCTTTCTTGGATGGAGCTGGAGCAACGTTCTTGATTCTACGTTTAGGGCTTCTTGGTGCAGCATCTTGATGGAGCATTTTGATGAGACGTCTTGGGGTTGTGTGACACATTGGGTTGGCTGACCTTATGGAGACTTTGCTGGTTGAGTCATCCTGCTGGTCGCCGTAACGTCACCATTCTTTATCTCTGTTTTGGCTTGTCTTCTATCGACCTATTGGTATGTTCTATTTGCATCTTACTTTCATGTGATTGCCCTAGAAGTGTAATGTAAATTTGCATCTAGCATAGAACATCTTGAGAAATTAACACATACTAATATGAATCACAGGCCACACTGGATGATTGACCACTCTTCATTCTACCCTTATTCTCATACTTCACTAAAGAGATTATCCTTTTCCCCTAGTCTAGTGTGACCTCCCCTAAGGCCCTTTTCTTCCACATTAAGAGGGGAACTAATATGAGACACTGATTGATACAGCATGCCCGAGGTAATTCATACTTACCATTTCCCTTTTCTCCCTTATATTCACTTTCATTCTTTGAGTTGATTGCCATTAGTCATTGGGACTAGCATCCTATATCCACATCTCAGAGTTAGAGCCCAAAAACGTTTCCCTAAGAGGTTGATAAAGATAAAAGTATATGAAACCACGAATGGAAAAAAAATGAAAAATGCAAAAGATGGCTGGGACATATATAAGTACAGGGGGAAAACCCTAGCATGAGCTCTATCCCCCCCATTAGCTATCACTCAGTTACCTAGCATTTCATGCTCTATCTAAACAAAGGAACTTATGAATTTCCTGACCTCAATGAAGCAAGTTGAACTACCTAAGCTACGCAAGAAATAAATACAAATCATTAATGTAAAAGGTGCAACAAATGAATGTGAAAGGTAGGTTGAGGAAAGGGTTAACTCATGCTTCCATGATTTCTCCCACTTATCATCATTATACTCAAGGTGTTGGACCTCCTTCAACTGCTACCATGGCTATGGCCATCTTCCTTGAAGTCTTTCCCATTCCATGATCACATTCATCACATACATTTATGGATCAATGGGTTTGTCTGTGAAATGTCCCTTCCCTTAGGGGCTGTAAGTACCTGATAGGGCTAATTGTATAATCATCCCTAACATAATTGTGGTAACCTGCTTAGAAATAATTATCTAGAAAGACATTTGAAGGAAAGGTTTGTGTGAAGTATTTTTGTGCTTCTAACATTGAATATGGTCCACTATGATGCTTTAATGAATTTTGTTCCTAATGATGTTGATGTCACTTGATCTTGATGGTGTGTTTTAGATGGTTCATCACATTGGCAATATAGATCCCTTGAGGGATGGCTTGACACCTTTTTGGCACAATGAAGAGGATGTCTAGTCGAACTTTGGGAGCACATATGACAATGCTTTAAGGATCCTCTACATGGTTGCATGCCTCTTGCCACACCTCCAAATGTTGAAAAGCTGAGCCAAGAAGCCAAGGAGTTAGCTTGATTGATGATTTTCCCAGATGGACCTAAGATGCCCTGAGGCTGGCCTTGAGCTTGCTTGATGGACATTATCTTGTTCCATAGCCCAAATGATGATGGAGACCACTCGAGATGCATAACACACCCTATATTGATGGCAACGCTTGATCCTAGGGCTATCATGTCACCCATGCATGGCCTAGGAGGATGACATGATCCTTCTTGACGATGACATCTTGGTGGAGGAGATGTTACTTGGAGATGTACCCATGCACTTTGATAATGTCCCTTCTAGTGAGGAGCACTCTTAGACCCACTTTGTCTCTTTCTTGATGGAAATACCCATTTTGGAGGACGATGTCATGTTGGAGAGACTTTCTCCCACTCGTGGAGGATTTATGACCTTTTTTATTATGCTTTATCATTTATAAAGCTATCTTTAGGCTAGATTGTGACCAATTAGCCTAGTTGAATGCTTTAAGGAAACCATTAGGGATTTTTCATTGTAAATGAATGAAAAATGACTTAGTTGCCCTCATATAAATAGAGGGAAGTCATTTTCATTCAATCACTGTCACACACACTAATCTCTCTTCTCTTGAGTGAGTGCACTCTTCAACTCTCCTTTATTGAAGACATTTCTAGGTGATTTATCTACAAGCTCCTTAGAGAGCCATTTGGCGTGGAACCCTAGCCATCTAACCTCTAAGTCTTGCCAGGGAAGCCTCCCTTGTGAGGATAATATCCAAGCATAAATAGGAGAGAGGTCGCTGAGGTGATAGTGGTGGCTAGTATCTTTGTTTCCATGGGACCTAGATTGCCTAGTGAGGGTTTGCACTAGGCCTATTTTGTGGCAACAATACCATTTGCAAGTGCTCATAATATTTGAGGTGTAAGGCATAGGAGTTGGTATACCATGGTGGAATCATCTGATAGAATCATGAGTGATGTGAGGCTAGATCATCTTGTCTTTGATGGAAGAATTGGAAGAACAAGTTTGGATCAAAGATATGAGCAAGAGAGCTCATCCAAGCAACAACACCACACCGATTAGAGGGTGTTCTAGAAGTAGTTTCTTCTGAGGGGCAACATGGACAATGCATTCAATAAGATCAATGACCTCTTCATTTTTAAAATTATAAGGAAATTTGTTTTTAATGATAAAATTATAAATTTTGAAAATGCTTGTCTCTCCTTTGCTTGAATTGCACCTCTTGTTAAAGGAAGATCCACTAAATACTTCAAAGGGACATGAACTTCAACTTGGTTGTCCACTATCTCCCTTCTTGTACATCATCATGGCATAATATTAAGTAGCGCCATTGAAATTGAAAAAGTGAAAGGAACTCTTCCAAGGGTCAAGATTGCTTATGAAACTAAGCTGTTATCCTAATCTTTGTGTCAATAGCACAATTTTTCTTGGGGGATCCTCCTGTAATATCCCCAATTTTCATTTTTCATCTAAGGAGGTTAGCGAAGATCCTTGGGGTGGTGCTAAGCATAGCACAATTTTGCAATTTGGGCATTGGAGGCAATTTTGATATGGGAGAATAGAAGAAATTATAGCCATAGTGGAATGTGGGGACCACAAAAGGAGGCCATTCGAGCACTAGAGATAATTCACACTTGTGGAGGAAGAGAGAGAAAGAAAGGGGTGCGAGATAGTGGAAAAGGGGGTCCACCAAGGGAGAGATGATCAACTTCTATAAATAAGGCAAGGAGGTCTTCATTTGGGTGTAGAAATTATATAACTTATGTGTTATATGTCCAAGATTCTCCTGATCTCACACTATTTTAACTTCATGCAAAATACATAATCTATTCCACCATTGATCATTTGTGGAAATTAAATCAAGATTCCAATGCACACATGAAACAATAAAAATTCACACACATTAGCACAGTTGTTTAACGGGAAAGCCTGAAGCTGAAAACCCCAACTATCTGTATATAATATATGTCATAGAGATCATGTAACAATCCTCATACAAAGCTGATCATATCAAGCTCTTAGTACAATACAATCGCTACACACTAATCAGGCCCGATCTAGCAAACTCGGTTATGCAATATATCACCGTGGGATCTAAATGAGAACCAAACAAACTGACCAGGATCTTCCTCAAGAAATGAATCTCGCATGCGATAGGCTTCTTTGCAAAGTGCTCGACCTCACGACCGATAATCCTTTATTTATCTTTGTTTCCTGCTGTACCAAGAAACTGCTGTAGATCCGATACTGAAAATCCCTCCAGATGTGCTCTTTCTGTCCGTTGGGCTTCTTGCCCAATCTGCATCCGTGAAGCCATGCAACTTCACCTCATCCGATTGTCTGTACCACTATCCATACCCAGATGTGCCCCTGAGATACCTCAGGACATGCTTGCCTGCCTTCCAAAAGAGCTTGGTAGGCTTCACCATTGCTTGTGAAAGCTGGTTCACAGCATAGCATATGTCTGGTCGTGTATTGACTAAATACATGAGTGAACCAACCAACTGTCGATAAACAGTGGCATCCACTACCTCTGCCGATGTAGCATCCTCTTTCCTCCAACCACCAGGAAGAGGAGTGTCGATAGGCTTGCAGCCTTGCATGTGAAACTTCTCCAGTATCTCCCGGGCGTACTTGCCTTGAGACACAAACAGTTCACCTTTCCGCTGCCAAATTTCCAATCCCAGGAAATAATGAAGGAGGCCCAAGTCCTTCATCTCGAACTCCTTTGCAAGATCTGCCTTGCATGAGTGTATCAACATTTCATCACCCGTTAGTATTAAATCATCTACATAAAGCACAATGATCAAAAGCTTACCCTCCACCACAATCTGGTATAGGTTTGGATCCGCCTCACTCTTGGCGAAACCAATTCCGATGAAATAACTGTCTATCCATGTGTACCAAGAACGAGGTGCTTGTTTCAACCCATACAACACTCTTTTGAGCCTGCACACATGCGAATTGCTACTGAATATTTTGAATCCTTCAGGCTGCTCAATGTACACCTCCTCCTCAATGATTCCATTGAGGAACACAGTCTTCACATCCATCTGATGAATGTGCCAACCCATCTGCGCTGAGAGAGCAAGGATGGTCCGTATGGAAGAATACCTTGCGACAGGTGCAAAGGTTTATTCATAGTCGATCCCCTCGATTTGTGAGAAGCCCCGGGCAACAAATCTTGCCTTATACTTCTCAACGCTCCCATCAGCAACTTGCTTCACTTTGTAGATCCATCTCGAACCTACCACTGATTTCCCTTCCGGCCTTGGGACAATCATCCATGCACTGTTTCTGACAATCGAATCATACTCTTCCACCATGGCATCTACCCATGCGGGATCCTCCACAGCTTCCTCGAAAGAGGATGGCTCCCATCCAGTAAATCGGTCAGGTGACTGTCTCTGTTTGCGCTGTGATGTAAGAGCTCCTACATTCTGCGCTGCATCAAGATTCAGTCGCTCAACTTCTGTAGTGTGCTTCCGCCCTCTGATGTTTGGCTCTGCATGAGTGGTTTCTTCCACTCCATGAACCTCCTCTTGTGGCTGATCCACATCTTGAGGCTTATCTTTAGGAACAAGTAGCTCCTCCTCTGCATGCAAGTGTAGCTCCCTCTCAAGCAACAACTTCATGGCTTTCTCCTCATGAAATTTGATATCCCGTCGCACGATAGTCATCTAGTTGTCTGGCAAATACACACGATAATTATGGGGTGTTTCTGTGTACCCAACAAATATCCCAACCTCTACGGTCGGCTCCAGCTTCTTCCTGGCATCCTTCGTCACATGAATGTAAACAGGTGAGCCAAAAATCTTCAAATGAGAAATATCAGGCTTCTTACCAAAAAACGCCTCTTCGGGTGTACTCATGCCAAGTACTCTATGAGGACAACGGTTTTGCACATAAACTGCAACGTTGCATGCCTCAGCCCACAAGTGTATGGGAAGGCCCTGATCATGCAACATCGCTCGTGCAGCACCCATGATCGTTTTGTTCTTCCTCTCCGCGACCCCATTTTGCTGTGGGTTATGAGGCGCTATGAGTTCTCTTCGAATTCCTTCTTTGCTGCAGAAGTCTTTGAATTCGCCAGAGATGTATTCACCACCATTATCGCTCCGGAGAGCTTTCACTTGCTTCCCCGACTCTTTCTCAACCAGCGTCTTGAACTTACAGAACTTTGAGTATGTCTCGCTCTTCTTCTGCATGAAGAAGATCCAACGCTTACGAGAAAAGTCATCAACAAATATCACATAATACCTGTGCTTTGCTATTGAAGCAACCGAGAAAGGTCCACACACGTCTGTGTGAATTCTCTCAAGGATCGTCGAAGCACAACTATCCTTCTCATGAAAAGTGGTCTTCACAAATTTTCCCAAAGTACATCCCTTGCACTGATCTGACTGCGCAAGTGTACCTTTGGGAAGCTCGGTAGAAATCTGCTGCAAAATTTTCAAAGCGCCATGGTGAAGATGGCCCAATCTCCTGTGCCACAATTCGTCCTCATCTCGGCTCGCCACTCTTTCTGCTTTGCCTGCCATTGCAACGCAGCAATCTACCGGCAATTGATAAAGATTCTTAACTCGAATCCCTATCCTCCTGGTTTGACCAGTTGTTTTATGGCACAGGAAAGCTTTTCCCTCGCTAAAAACAACATCATAACCCTTGTCTTCCAACATCGCCACGGAGATCAGATTCTTCTTCAATCTTGGAACATGCATGACATCCTTCAAGATGAAAGGTTTACCGAACTCCCTCTCAAAGGAAATGGTCCCGGTACCAGTCACACTGTATCTACCATCATCGCCCATCTCGATGTGCACTCCAAGATCCTTTTCCTCCAGATCACTAAACAAATCTTTGTCTCCGGTCATGTGGAAAGACGCACCACTGTCAAGAAACGATCCCATCACACTTGAAACCAAGCATGCGATCAAAGAAAAATCCAGCTCAAACTGCGAGGCTAAGGCCTCTCCAGCTGCAGATCCAACAACCTGCTTATTCTTCTTCTTCTGTGGGCAATTAGTGGCGAAATGCCCGTGCTGGTGACAGTGAAAACACTTCACCTTGGACAAATCCTGCTTCTTGCCTTTAGCTTCGGATTTGGAAGATTTCTTCCCTTTTCCTTTCCGAGCTTTGGCAGCCAAAGCACAATTTTCTTCATCTTCATTCTTCGATGAAGATGCATCCCTGGTACCCCGCCTTATCTCCTTCTGCACAAGATCCGACCAAAGTCGCTCCCATCCTGGCAGTTTCTCCCGTCCATTGACAGAGTCTTCGTAGTTATGCCAACTCTTCGGAAGCCCAAGGAGAGCCAAACTCACCAAGTCTTCTTCATCAACAGTAACCCCCACACTTCCTAGCTCATCCTTGCAGTGGACAAACTTCATGAGGTATTTTGGAAAACTGTCGCCTTTCTCCATTTTTATTTTTCTGAGCTTGTCTTTAAGCGCCAACTTCCTCTGGTCACTTCTGCTTTGGAACAAGTCTGTCAAAGCCTTCCACATTAAGAATGGAGTGGCTTTCTCGTGAAGGCTGGACATAATGTGGTCCTTCACACCTTCCAACAGAATCCTTCGACACTTTGCTACCTTCTTTTGTATACATCGAGTGCGGGCACGTGCACAAGCATGCTTCGAATATCGGCATCTATGAACTCCTTCAACCCATTGTCATCCAACGCACGCCTCCATCATCCGCTTCCATGCTGTGTAATTAAGGCTCCCATCGAGCATACTCCAATCGCAATCCGTTGAAAGACATTCCAATGAATACTCATCGACACTGAAAACAACTGTAGCCAGAATTCGAATTCCACAGTGCAAAACTCAATACCTTCAATAATTGCAATCTCCTCCTCTGATCCGTGCTCCGATACCATGTAGAAATTATATAACTTATGTGTTATGTGTCGAAATTCTCCCCAGTCTCACACTATTTTAACTTGGTACAAAATACGAGATCTGTTCTACATTGATCATTTACGGAAATTAAATCAAGATTGCAATGCACACATGAAACAATAAAAATCCACACACATTAACACAGTTGTTTAACGGGAAAGCCTGAAGCTGAAAACCCCAACTATCTGTATATAATATATGTCATAGAGATCATGTAACAATCCTCATACAAAGCTGATCATATCAAGCTCTCAGTACAATACAATCGCTACATACTAATCAAGCTCGATCTTGCAAATCCATGCACCGATCTTTGCCACCTACTAGCCTGCCTCTACTGCGCAATCCCTGCTGAAGAATGGCTCTGAATGAGTTCGAATTACTCCACCCTTGCTCACGCAATCCTCATTGGCATCTCCACTGAGTGTTGGATGCAATCAATGCATCACTATAGTCACAACTGATAGTCTATCTTGCCCTTTCACCTATCTCTCCACTAGTCTCCACTGAAACTGCCATGCATTGTAGTTAACTGATGTATTCTTCAGTTGATTAATGAGTTATTATTTAGTGAATTAATTAATAATTAATTCACACCACTCTCACTAGTGTATCAATCAGTTAGACTAAATACAACTAGCTCAACTATTTCTAACTGAGTTAAATTGAACACAACTCCACCAACTACTACAACTCCACCAAACTCTGTCACATGAGTTCTAACTGAAGTCCTCCATGAAATAGCTCCAATAAACCCTCAAGAATAGCATAATTCCTTCTGTCAGCTCCTGTCCCACATCTGTGCACTTAACTGAAGTGCTCCAAGAGAATAAGATAATGTTTAGAGTCCAAATATTATTAAGAGCCAATAATATTCGACATGTCTATTTTTAGACTGGCAATCTAAAAATATATTCCGCCCAATATGTCTAAAAATAGAAGTCCATCTATTTTTCCAACTTGACCAACCATCCACAAATAGCATCTCGCAACTCAGAATATGATCGACATGTCTAAAAATAGACATAGTCTAAAAATAGATTTTGCGCCAAAAATAGCCTACGGGCCCACTTAGTGAAGGCGACTCTTTTCACTAAGCTCATCATCTTGTTGAATCTCAACATTGGGGTCTTTTGACAACTTTACTTCTGAACATAAGTTTTATTGAGTTGTTTAGCCAAGGCAACCAATGTTGTTTATGGGAATTCCACCTCTACCTTCAGTGAAGTTCGACTGTCACCTTGGGAGAGTAAGAGGGAGTTTGTTCCGGGTGTTTGAGGAGCTAATTTGCAGATCATTCATTAACTTGGGCATGTTTTTCTTAAGGCACATAAGGAGAATTCGTGGGTTGAGAGGAGCCAACAAGAAGTGGAGATTGGGTCGAAGATTTTGTAGGAATTTATCCATTGGAAGGGCAAGTTTCTTCTTGGTATTTTGTAGGGCTGAGAGTGCTACATTTGGAGGGCCAAATTGCCCAAAATCAGGGCCTGTATAGGGGTCACTAGGCATCTACTGTGCAACCATAGAGAGCAAGGAATTTTTGTGGGAGTTGGGCAAGGAGAAATAAGGAGGCTTGGTGCAACGATTTGCAGTGGGTTGGAGGAAAATTTCCAGCAGTGCTTGAGCCATTCTACAACATGTTCCTTCCTACAACACATTCTGTTAGCCAGTTAGACCCACATGCACTTCTTGGGGTTACCGGGGCATGTTGGATTCAATCCAAACCTTTTTTGGGTTTTTGTGGGTTTGGTGAGAGGAGGCTAGGATTAATTTTGCTGAATTTCCTGAGCACTTTTGAGGGCAAAATTCCTAGTTCCATCTAGTAGCCATCAATAGAAATTATTGGAGGAGGGCACAGTTTTCTTGAGGACCATTTCCACCACTAGGGTCTGTGTGTTAATTCTGGGATTATTGCGAGGAGGCCGCTCACCCAGTTTCATCTCATTCTGGGCACCTTTCAGAGCAATTTCTCTTGTTCCCTTCCATTGACAGCTAGTAGGAATTCTGGGCAAAGCGCAGATCTCTTGGGAGAGTCGTTCCTATATTTGGGCCATTACACTCTCACCTGAGTTTCGCATAGCTTGCAGTAGCAAGCCCAAGTTCCATTGTCATTACTCATTGTAGTGATCATTCTCGAGATTAATAAAATGGCTCAATTGTCCTGCTTTATCTTCCTCGTGTTTTGATATGCATGTGCAGTTTTTGTTTATGATTGTTATTCTTCGTACATATTTATGTTATTTGTTGTAAATTTTCAATTTGGAATATTACAGTGGCATCAAAACATGATCTTGGCCAGTTGTGGGGAAGCTAACAAGCTCATGGAGGTGTTGGACATGCATGCACATTGATTGGTGAATTTATGGACACTCCATTGATGCAAAAAAGGAGTATGCAGGAAATCCGGGATGGGATATGCACGAACAGTGAGATGTTGGCCCAATTTAGGAAGATGATGAAGTGGTGCCATCTTCCTCCTTATGACAGAGGCACTAGAGGTGCGCATGCCATGGGGGTGAAGCCATTTACACACTGTGGGGAAAGCAACATAATTAGGGCCACAAGCCTCCTCAAAAGGAGTGGACAGGACAGGGGAAGTTAGAGGGTGAGACCAAGAGGCGCTTATGTTGGTGGAGACTTGAATTTAGATATCAGGAACTTGAGGAGGAGGTTGAGCATGAGGTTGATGGCATGAAGGAGGAGGACGTAGATATACCCAGAGTGACGCAAGAGTCACCCTTGTTGGAGATTCCTTTGATAAATCTGACTGACACCTTGGGGGAGAAAGTAGAGCATACACCAATATGGCTATCCGTTGACGAGGTGCTAGGAGACACAGAGGTTTCCACCGTTGATGAGGTGCCATCTGTTGTTGGGGTATCCATTGATGAGGTGTCCGGAACTGTGTTCAAGTTTTAAGGCAATAACAACCCACAACAGATTGGTGAGGTGCCAGGTGACATATCCACCGTTAATGAGGTGCCAAGAGACATATCCACCGTTAATGAGGTGCCAGGAGACATATCCATTGATGTAGTGTCGATAGGTACAAAGGGATCCAGGATTGTGACAAAATTTTTTGATGATCGCTTCCCACAACAGATTCAACAACTTAGGGTCAGACTTCTAGCATTGGGAAAGAAGGCCAAGATAGTCGGGGAAGCCATTCTGCGGCAGAATGAGGAGCTGGATGTCATGAGAGTTGTTTGTACCGGGTTAGTGGCCAAGCTAACTCGCATAGGCAAACGATTGGATTCCCTAATGGCACAACTAGAGGAGCTCACATTGGGGCGTTAGAGAAACCCTCTTTAGGCATACATAGTTGGGGCTTGCAACATTGTTAGGTTACCTCTGCACATTGGAGGGAGAGAAGCAGAGTTACCTGTTAGATTGAAGGTGTTGACCATGGAAGTGAGATGAGGCGACATGAGTTGCGCAAGGTGCAACATTCACATGTTGAGGCTATTGCATGTATGGGTACATGTGCATTCGATCCTTCCCTTGTGGTTGGATGGTGAGAGATTTTGAGTTGGTACCCAGTGGAGCCAACTAGGTGCTTGGATATATCCATGGCCATGAGCGTAGTCTAGCAGGGGCCGTGGGTTACCAGAGGAGCCTGAGGGATCTAGGTGGGATTCCTCGCCAGAGCATGGGTTTGGTTAGTGGTAGTACTAGTATTGCGATGGATCTAGTGATCGAGCACCCACACACTTTTAGATCTCCATCAACACTAGTGCCTGAGCATGTTGGGCATACATGGGACTATACGATGATCAACATACTCTGGTGGGAGTTTGTTGAAGGAGGTAGTATCAATAGGCTCCTAAATAGTACCTTGGATGGAGTCTAGGATTCTCCACCATTATATTGGGCTTCCTATCATGTACCTGGGTTGTAGGATGGCTACGACGCTGGTGGGATAATGGACTCAATGACTGAGTGAACACATTCCTTAGGGGAGTTCCAATCGATACTATTTGTGAGCCGACCCCATTGGTTGTTTGGGCATGTTGGTTGTGCATGGGGCCATGGGATGATTAACATACTTTGGCAAGAGCTTGTCAGAGGTGGTGGCATCGACAGGCCACTGGGCAAGGCATTGTATGGGGACGATGCTCTCCCATTGATGTATGGGGCACAAGAGCCACTAAGAATCGACACAACAACAATACCCCCCTAACTTGTGTGGAGTTAGGTTGCTCATGTCTACTAGGACACATGTGGAGATATGACCTGCATCGTGTTGGGTTCACGAGCATAGTGGCAGATACATTGGCACATGCGACATTCCTTATGATGCGAGGTGGTACAACAACGGGTAGTGGTATCCAACAATGCACATAGGGGTGCAACTAGGTGTAGTCATGTGCCAAGGGGCATGCAGATACATGTTTGTATTCAGAGATGCATAGGGATGCTTGGATGTGTGTAGTAATGTGTGACGCTGTGCATTAGGATCTTGGAGCATTACCTCCATGAAGACTGCCTGATAGGGACGACAGGTGTGCCATTGAGTGTAGCTCATCCAGGATTGATGAGAACGCAAATGAGCATCACTTGATGATATCCACGGGGATTCGCGTGCCTGTCCCACTTCCACCTTGTTTGCATGCACAAAGGAGTTGGAGGTTTCCCCTTGATGCCTCCATCATGAGCAGCAGGATGCGAGAGGCTCACTCGAGATAGTTTGTTGGGACACAGAGTACCCAGGGAGATATTTCTCAGCGGAGGCATTTGATCAGGGTACAAGTTGATATGTACGGGCTTGGGCAGTGTGTGGCTTATCGCAAAGGCAACATATGCTCCACCCCTGAGTTCACACTTAGGGAGGTGGCCATGAGGGAGTTGCATGGTGCACTTTTGGTAGGACAACCTAAGGTGTTAGGCAGGCTTGAGTACATGGGATGGTAGACTTCATCTACAGGAGGGTATCCAGATTCCAGGTAGTGATCGGGTGCATCATCAGGATTTGGGGTAACAGATATCACTGTGTGGTCTGGAAGGAGCAGAGCAATTTTGCATATCCGAGACATATTATTGATGCTCGGTGCTCATCTATTGGATACATACAGGGGTCAAAGATGAAGCATAGAAGGGTCCCAACAACTAGCAGTAGGTCACAATAGTAGTGTAATGTCCCTTCCTAATTATTTGTAATATTCCTTTTTTCGGTGTTCCTTATGACAGGGTTAGGATGGATTTCCAGAGTTGGGAGCAGACAGTTCATAGGTACAAGTTGGTGTCATTAGTGGGCTCAAGGGCTTTTTGGAGGAGTTTTGAGGAGTTTCTGTGAGTACCGGTGGCATTCGCTTGATATATTCCATCATCTGCACAATTTGCCTTTTGTTCTGGTGCATTCCGACAACTTTCAGAAAACTGAGTTATTTTTGGGCTTAACTCAATTAATTATGCTCAAGGTGGCATTCCAGGAGGAATACGTGATAGAACACCTTAGTGTAATAGCTCGTTGGAACCTGAATGAGAATACCTACATGATGGGATGGTTATGTGAAAGTTTCAAAACATAAACCCTATTGCAGTGTCTTGATCTACTTTGCCTACTTGTTTGATTAATTTAACAAGTTATTTAACTGAGTATTCAGAAAAATATTAAAGCAAATACAAACTGCAGCCTACACATATACAGATCATTTATTGAACATCATGCACATATGACAAAATTACACAGATTTTTCAGACAAATGTCGTCGGAAAAACCCAATGCGGAAAAACCGTTGCAACAACTCTAGAGGGTTTTATTATTATGCAGAATCTGAATACAACATTCTGGGCACCAGAAATGGTTTTCCCTACAAAGAAATTACACGACAGTTGTACCTTATCACTCAGAGACAAAAAATATGGCTGAATCACACCCTCAATCGGGGTTTACAGATAACGAGCCCTTTCTGGCCCATCGGAACCCTCAACGCAACTTCTCCAGCCTCTTCGTCAGCCCTCTAGCCCAATGCAGCCTCTGCGTAGCTTGCCTGGGCTGCGTCCCTCTTGCTGGCCTTTGCGCTACCTTGGTACGATGCTGCCTCTTTGTTGCTGTATCTCGGCCTCGGATTAGATCAACCTTGCCAATCTCTACCTCTCACTGCACTGCAAACTCACTTCAAATTCCTCTGCAAACCTCGCCCCAGAAATTCGACTTAGCTTCAGTGCTTTTGCAATGTGTGTGTGTCCTCCAACTGACCCCAAACCCTTCTCTTATGCTTTTCAAGTAGGCAAACCAACGGCCGTGATCTAATCTCTAATCGACGACTGAGATTAACAGAAGGCTTGATCCATGTCACTTAGAACATTTCATCACATGTGTAATTTAATTCACTTTAATTTTTTTAATTTCCCTAAGTTAGACTTAGGGTCCTCATTAAAAAATTTAATTATTTGAATAACTATTAAAGCGGGTGGAATTTCTCCAAACGCTTTTTGGGTCTTGGAGGTCTTGTGTGTTCAACCCCTCCACAAGTTTCGGAGCTAGAGCACACCTGATGCTACCCCAAAATCTCAACACGCCCTCTTAGCGAGGAGTGTGCTCTAGCAATACTTCCACACTGAAGTATCACCCTGATCTTGACATCAGTCTCCGCGCTGCCGATGCTTGGCCTGCTGCCCTCCATCCACTGCACTGTTGCTCTCTGTACTGCTGCCCATGTCACTGCCACCGACATTGCTACATCCGTACTGCAGCTCCCTCTCAAATTGCTGCATCATGCTGCCCATAGCACTGCCACTACTAACTGCTGCACTGCAACTCAGTTGCTGAGAAGTAAGCAACTGAAGGACCCAATCACTGACAGACAAGTCAATTGGGCTGTATCTCATCACTGAAGCACCCTTTGCTGCTACTCTGTGTTGTCTCTCTGAAGCATTGCGCTGCTCTGCGTAAGCACTGCCTTTGCGCTGCTGAAATCCCATCAGCCTCTGCAATGTTGCTTCCATGCTGCTGATGCCTCTCCTCTGCGCTACTCCAAACTTCAGCGTCCTAGCTCTGCCTCTGCTTCACTGTGGTCTTCTGCACCCACTGCTCTACTCATCTTGCTACTGTCTTAAGGCTCCTGTAGCTCGTATGTGATCCAGTTTGCGCACCTTAAGGATCCCGCCACCACATTTGTAGCTGCTCTACAGATAAATATCGCCCCACTTCCTCGGTTCATGAGCACTCATGGCTACGTCATCGTCGCTGTCATTGTCCCCTTTCGTTGCTGCTGCCGTGGAATCCAATGCTTCCTTGTCCTTCTGCATAGGACAAGTGTTGGCGAAGTGTCCAAGTTCACCACACCTGAAGCAACGGACCTTGGAGAGGTCCTTCTTCTTCTCCCCTTGCTGCCTCTGTCCCTTAGATGCAAGGGTTGCATCCTCCTCCTCCTCTTTCTTTACTTCGACTCCACTGCTGCTGCTTTGCTTCTTGGTTATTCTCCTGATTTCCTCTTGATGGAGGATTGCCCACATGTCCACCAAGGATGGTAGCATTGCTCTGCCCAAGATGCTTTGGACAAATGTCTCCCATTCATCGGTGACTACATTCAGGGTAGTCCTCACCATGAGCCCTTCATTCGGAGTTGACCCCATGGCAATTAGTTGGTCCTAGATAATCAGAAGTCCAAAGAGGAAGGGATCGATTTCCTCTCCCTTCTGCATCTGGAACAACTGCATCTGATTCTCCAGAAGCATCTTCCTCTGGACAGAGCTTCCCTGATACATCGTGTTCAATGTTGTCCACATCTCGTTTGCCGTGTTCTTCTTGGCAGTATGAGGGACAACATGATCCTTTACTCGATCCATGATCAAGCGCTTAGCCCTCGCCTGATTCTCGTTGAATTTCTTCAGGGGATCTGCATTGGTTGGCACAACTAGGACATTTTCTGCACGGTCCTTGATGCCGTACTCATCCAGGACTGTCAGGATTTTGGCCCTCTAGATGACAAAGTTGGACACACCGTCCAACCTATCCTAATCTCCATGAGAAACCATCTCTGCTCAATCTGTCGAACCACAAACTCTTCTCCCTTCCGCTGCTGCTACACTCAGAAAAGAACTGGATCTGGGCTTCTTGGCGAAAGAACCCCTCTAGAGAATGTGCTCCCTCTGAAAAATGATTTCCCTCCCAGAAATCCTTCACTAATTCTGATGAATCAGTCCTCTATGATCACTCCTCTTGATCAAATTCAGATTCCTTGGCTAGAGAATTTGCTGAGTGATTGTTCTCCCCCTGCTTTTGTCAACTTTGCTAGGCACTGTTTTGCATCGACAAAACCTTTGCCACACTAGCAACTTCTGAAGATTAGAAACCGCACTTCCAGACTTGGCAAACTGCACAACAATTCTCCACTCGGACTGCATCACCCTCTTGGTGTTGTGTCAGCCTCTGCGTGAGCAGACTGGCTCATCGTCCCTCTCATGGTGCTACGTCAACCTTTGCGTGAGCAGACTAGTTCTGCGTCACCTCTGTGGAGCAGGGTCATCCTCTATGTGAGCAGACTGACTCTGCGTTACCCTTGTAGGGTCGGCGTTCCTCCTGGTGTTGCGTTGCCTTATTCTGGATCTCTGCTACTTCAGTTGCCCTTCCTACAACAAATATCTTTAACCTCTTTGCTGATGGATCAACTTGATCTGCAATGCTCTGATACCATGTGAAAGTTTCAAAACAGAAACCCTACTGTAGTGTCTTGATCTACTTCACCAACTTGTTTGATTAATTTAA
Source organism: Pinus albicaulis (assembly GCA_034641835.2). Lineage (NCBI taxonomy): Eukaryota > Viridiplantae > Streptophyta > Pinopsida > Pinales > Pinaceae > Pinus > Pinus albicaulis. The sequence goes on from CM076576.1 coordinate 740,821,035, forward strand.
CAAGTTATTTAACTGAGTATTCAGAAAAATATTAAAGCAAATACAAACTGCATCCTACACATATACAAATCATTTACTAAACATCACACACATATGACAAAATTACACAGATTGTTCGGACATTTGTCCTCGGAAAAACCCAATGCATGAAAACCGGTGCAGCAACTCTCGAGGGTTTTTTATTATGCAGAATTTGAATACAACATTCTGGGCACCAGAAATGGTTTGCCCTACAGCGAAATTACACGGCAGCTATACCTTATCACTCGGAGACAGAAAATATGGCTGAATCACACCCTCAATCAAGATTTATAGATAACGAGCCCTTTCTAGCTCGCTAGAACCCTCAGCACAACTTCTCCAACCTCTGCATCATCCCTTTAGCCCAGTGCAGCCTTTGCGCAGCTTGGCTAGGCTGCATCCCTCCTACTCGCCACTACGCTACCTTGGTACGTTGTTGCCTCTTTGCTGTTGTATTCTCAGCCTCGGATCAGATCATCCCTTGCCGATCTCCGCCACTCACTGCACTGCAAACTCACTTCGAATTCCTCAGCAAAACCCGCCCCAGAAATTCGACTTAGCTTCAATGCTTTTGCTATGTGTGTGTGTCCTCCAACTAACCCCAAGCCTTTCTCTTATACTTTTCTTGTTGGCAAACCAACGACCATGATCTAATCTCTAATTGACGACTGAGATTAAAAGAAAGCTTGATCCACGTCACTTAGAACATTTCATGAGATGTGTAATTTAATTCACTTTAATTTTTGTAATTTCTCTAAGTTAGACTTATGGTCCCCATTAAAAAATTTAATTACTTGAATAACTATTAAACCGGATGGAATTTCTCCAAACGCTTTTTGGGTCTTGGAGATCTCGTGTATTCCAGCCCCTCCACAATCTTTCGGAGCTAGAGCACACCCGATGCTACCCCAAAATCTCAACAGGTTGGACATGAGTTTCAGTGACCTGAGGAGACATGGTAGCCTATTTACTCTTTCTCGCATTAAAAAGGAATATTTTAATCGGAAAAATAAAAGAGAAAAGAGCTCCATGGTTAAAATAATAATAAAATAGAAGGCTCTAGAGGGGTCCATGAGATCTATAAAAGGAGGAGGAGGAGGCCATTGAGGAACATCTTGGATTTGATATCTTTTCTTGTATGTGAGGTTGAGAACCTGGTACTTTACTCCATTGGTAGCCCCAGGATGGAAACCCTCGGGTTTTTTGTCGAGTGTTGGACGGAAACCCAACTCTCTTTGAGGAGACTTCATTCAGGAGTTTCACAGAGCTTCAGGGATATTGGAGTGAGGATCATTCAGATCCTCAATTGGTGCTTCATTGTCTTCAGTTGATTCAGTGGCAGCTGTTGTTGGAGGGGGAGTGCAGTTGTTTGGTTTTGGAGGCCTGTGCAGTGCAACAAATTATATTGGAGGCCAACTTTCCACCTCAGTTATTTTTGGTCAGATATGCATGTAACTCCAGTTTTCCATTTATAATAAAAAGCTGAGATTCTGTCTGGTTCAATGTGTTAATGGATTGCAGTGTTCTATTTGTTTAATTTTTACATGGCAATCTTCTATTAATAAAATGTTGATTTTATGGTGAAATTCTGGGTTAAGTTATTTTCTACAAATTTAGGCATAATATCCCATTCGAGATATAAAATTATTTTCCTAATGTTTGGGGAACCATTTTTGGCAATTTTGATTAATAATAGCCCAAGGCTATTTTGGTGAAGGGAACATAGGAGAAGTGCATTTATTTGTATGTTAGTGGAATGTGGGGGCCACTCACCCACATAAAATATGCAATCAAGGAAGGGAATTCCAATTCCCTAAGGAGAAGTCGAAAATAGATGGGGCCCACATGAAGCTCATGGCCAACAATTAAAAATAGGATGAGTGATGCAACATTGGGGGTCTTTTGTCTATTTGAAAATCGTATTTGCCTTAGTTGTTCAGTTGAGCCAAGTTGTGCTGTTTAGCACAAGAGATTCCCAAGGAGTGAAGCTCAACCTTTCTTCGGAGGACCTAGAATGCGACCCTAGGAAGGCTTCTTTCCTATCAGTGAGAGCAGAGGAGACACCTTAACAAGCTCTACCCATTTTTGGAGACATCCCACGCAGTTTTGGAGCAGCTACTGCGCAGAGCAAGGAACCATGTTGTTACTGGAGGAACAACGAAGTTAGGTACTGATTTGAGAAGCTATAGGAGCATTTCTTGATCATTTCCAGGCGGGAGGAGTGTAGCTACAACAGAGAAGACATTCCAACACGCAAAACACACTTCCAGAGCACAAGACCGCGTCACTCTCTCCATGACTGCACACTCAGTTGAGGGAGGTATTTTGGGGCAGCACAATCCAGAGGAGTTAGGAGCTGGGGTGTTGAGAAGTTAGTTGGAAGGTAATTTAGAGGAGATTGCTAGAGTTTTGGGAGGAGAGATTGACAGGTTCAGCCACAATGGAAGTTTTCTGGTTTGGAGGAGGGCCAAGCTGTGAGGGACCAATTTTGGTAGGTTGAAACCAAGGGGAATACTTTCTGGGTTTTTCTAGGTTTTGGGCAAGGAGCTCACCCTCAATTTCCTAGAATTTTCTGGGTGGTTTACAGAGAGCAATCAGAGGTTGAAGTTGGCCAGCGTTGGAGAATGAGAGGGACAACACAATTTTTTGGGGAGCAAAGTTATTGCAGCAGTTGGGCATTTCTGTTTCTATCACCTAAGGCTTGTAGCTTGTCTTGTGCAAGCCCAGGTGCATTTTCTCCAATTGATATTGTATTCCAACGCTGTTATTTAATAAAATTGGGCCAATTTGGTGTTTTGGGAGAATTTCTAGTTTTATATGTGTGTTTGCTGAAAATTTCCGTGTTGTTATATTTACATGTCTTTGCTTATCATTGTAAATTTCCAGTAGGAATACTACAGTGGTATCAGAGCATGATCTTTGCCAGGGTGGGGAACAGGAGCAAGTGATGCCACTTAGATGTCAAGGAGTGGTTTTCCATAGTGGTTGTGGTAGAGGTAGAGGCAGAGGCTGTGGTAGAGAAGACAAACCAAACCCATTTTCAGACACTGAAGTAGAGAACTGCAGGGGTGGAATGGACCAATAGGAGGATAATGAACATCCCAGACCAAGGGGCCAAAACCAAGTTTTGGAGCAACTACTGAGAAGTATTCAGCAGATGATGAGACAAGTACAAATCATGATAGACATGATGCAACAGGTGATGGGGCTGCAGATGGGTGGAAGGCTAGAAGGGGCAACAGAGCCTCAAGGTGATGGGGGTTCCAGAGAAGGAGGAGGCAGTCGTACTTATCAATCCCCACACACTCCCCAGCGGGGGAAGACTAGCCGTCCCTTAATGCCTCATTTCGTGGATGAACAAGAACCATAGAGGGATCCAGACCCAGTTGCAGATTTGGTCCACTCAGTTGCATCCGTTATTGATTAGTATGAGGGGTTGTATGCCCAAATTAAGTGGGTGATTTCCTTTGGGGAGTATATTCACCTCAAGGAGAGGCGTACTATAGGGGTTGGGATCCACTACAGAGGAGGATCATCCAACCAGGATGTGCAGAGGATAACTGAGAAGGTTACACTCCCAAACTTTGATGGGTCAGCAAAGAATTCAGCTAGGGCATGGATACAAAAGCTGGACACATATTTCCATCTGAACTCCATGCGAAAACTGATGCCATACGGTTTTCCACTCTCATTTGGAAGGGGATGCCCAAGAGTGGTGGTACCATGGGCTGATCACTTTCGGGCACATCAACATTACCACTTACACAAAGTTCACGTGGAGGCTGTTGGAGAGGTTTGAGAGGAAAGACCCGGAGTTGCATTTCAGGGAGTTAGCCCACTTGAGATAGACTAGCAGTGCAGAGGTATTCATCATAGAGTTCCAAAGGCTGGTAGTGATGGTGACAGATATTTTAGAGGCTCGACTGATTATGTTATTTGTGGAGGGGCTTGCTGAACCTTTGTGTGGATGAGTGAGGGCTTACATACCAACATCACTTCAGGATGCTATTTCCAAGACCTTGGATATGATTGATGCAGTGCCCAAGAACCGAGCCTTTGTTCCCACGAGACCCACAACCCCACAAGGGAACAAAGACACTAGGCCACCACAGAGGGATGGAGGACGTGGCTAGTTGTATGCTGATACCAGGAGGGACCTTAGGAGGAGGAGGTTGTGTTTTACGTGTTAGGAGCCTTGGGCACATGGGCACAAGTGCACCAAGGGAAAGGCCCATTTCAGTGAGGTGTTTTCATATAGTGAGCCACATGAGGAGGCCGAGATAACAGATTTGCCGGGAGATGAGAGACGACGACCACCACCACCTAGAGGAGGACCATTTTCCCCAATCAGGGGAGTCCTTGCTTCACTTTGGGGTGTGAAGAAGTATTTGACACTCAGGATTAGGGGGACCATATAGGGGTAACGTGTGTCAGTCCTAGTAGATAGTGGGGCCACCCACAACTTCATTGATGCCTAGATGGTGGAGCGTAGGGGCATCTAGACTGAGAGATTTGAGGGGTTATCTGTTTTGGTACTAGGAGACCGGACCATGCAGTGTAGGAAGTATGTTCTCGGGCTGACTCTGAATATGGGGGACTACTCACTCACTGATCACTTTTTTTGTGGTTGATGTTCCAGACACCAATGTGGTGTCAGTGGTTGTACGCAATGGGGAAGGTCACCACTGATTGGAAGAAGTTGGAGAAGGAGTTCAAGGGGCCAAATGGGAAGTCTGCATTGCTGAGGGGAATGCACTCTTATCCACCTCAACATTTTCAGCTCACCGAATGGAGGCAGATCTACAACATGGAGATTTGGAGTGGGCAGTTGAGTTGAGGATTCCAAAGACAGGGGCACGGGCACAATCTGCACATCTAGATATACTAGCCTTATTGGAGAAGCACCAGAGGGTTTTTGGGGATGTTCCACCAGGTAGACCACCATACCGTGGATTTTAGCACACCATTGAGCTGGAGGATGGGGTGAACGTAGTCAGCACCACCCCGTATAGGCACCCTACGGCCTATAAGGACGAGATAGAGAGGGCCATTCAAGAGTTGCTGAGATTGGGACACATCAGGCCTAGCTCGAGTCCCTTTGCTTCTTCCGTGGTGTTGGTGAAGAAGAAGGATGGGATGCTGTGCATGTGTATAGACTACAGGGAAAGAAGGCATTGAAGAAAAGATATCCCATCCCACACATTGACGAGTTGATGGATGAGCTTAGGGGAGCTAAATACTTCTCTAAGATAGATCTGCATTTGGAATATCACTAGATCCGCGTGAGGGAGCAGGATATCCCAAAGACTGCCTTTTGCTGCCACTATGGACGTTTCGAGTTCTTGGTGATGCCCTTTGGGCTAACCAACGCTCCTGCCGCATTCCAGTCACGTATGAACCACTTGTTCTGTGGGCAGTTGAGGTGCTTTGTCCTGGTTTTCTTTGAGGACATACTCATTTATAACCGGACATGGTAGGAGCACCTTCAACATTTGGAGGTAGTGCTTTGCATACTTGAGGAGCAACAACTGTATGCGAAGATGTCCAAATGTGAGTTTTGACTAACATAGATGTTGTACTTGGGGCACATGATTGGGGAGGATGGAATGAAGGCGCATCAAGAGAAGATTCAGGCTATACTGGATTAGCCCACACCCAGGAAAGTGACGGAGTTGAGGGGGTTCCTGGGCATTTGTACATACTATAGTAGATTTGTGAGAGGGTTCTCACAGCTTGCAACACCTCTCACAGACTTGATGAATAGGGGAGCTTTAGAGTGGACGCAGGTAGCAGAGGAGGCTTTTGAGCATCTCAAGAGGGTCATGAGAAGCTGCCTGGTTTTAGCCTTCCCGGATTTCACGCTGCCCTTTGTGTTGGAGTGTGATGATTCTGGTGAGGGAGTTGGGGCCGTTTTGACGTAGGGGGGCCATCCCATTGCATTTGAGAGCAAGAAGTTGCTACCTCATGAGCGGTTGTACTCAGTGTATGACAAAAAGATGTTGGAGGTGATGCATGCACTGGCAAAATTCAGACAGTATTTGGTGGGCAACCGGTTCAAAGTGAAGATTGATCACAACAGTCTTCAATTTTTCTCAGAGCAACAGTCACTAGAGGAGAGATAGCAAAAATGGGTGAGTAAGCTCCAGGATTATGACTTTGAGATTGAGTATGTGAAGTGCAATCATAATGTGGTAGCAGATGCCCTCTCTAGGAGACCAACAACATCGTCCTTGATGGATTTTATGCAGGATTAGAAGGCTCAACTGTTGGTTGAGTACTCCAAGGATAGGCAGGCTTGTGACATTTTGGATGGCACACACAGGGATGATAGATTCCGGGTGATGAATGATGTGATCTACTATAAAGGTCAAATCTATTTGGTGCCAGGATCTTAGTTGAAGGAGAGGATTATGCAAGCAACTCATGATTCTCCCTTAGCAGGGTACGCAGGCTTCCTCAAGACATACCGTGCTATTAGGGAGAGGTTCTCTTGGTGGGGGCTCAAGGGAGATGTGTTGAGGCACACGAGGAAGTGTGTGGATTGCCAGAGGAACAAAGTAGAGTTGTCACCCCTGGCCAGTTTATTATAGCTGCTTCCCATCCCAGAGAGGAAGTGGGAGAGTGTGTCCATTCCATGGATTTTATCACAGGGCTTCCATTTGTGCAAGGGCGGGATTGCATTTATGTAGTGGTCGACAGATTGACCAAGTTTTCCCATTTCTTCGCTATTCCATCAAGATCTTTAGCCTCCCATGTGGTTGAATTATTCTTTCGGGAGGTCTTCTGGTTGCATGGTCTTCCCAAGACCATTGTGAGTGATAGCGACAACAGATTTATGGGGGTTTTCTGGCAGGAGCTGTTCCAGTTGGTGGGGACCAGGGAAAATTTTAGGGGCGAATTTTAGCCCAAAAGCGAATTTTAAGGGGTTTTAAATTTTGATAGGGCGAATTTTTTATATAAAACCCATTTTCTATAGTTTTATAAAATTATCCCTATAATTATTTTAAAAATAAATAATTATTAAATATTAGCCCACCAAAATAAATGCCCATAAAACTAAAAAAATGGAATTCGCTCCCGATTTTCTTTGTTTGGAGCAGATTTCAATGGCATTCGCTCCCAATTTTCTTTGTTTGGAGCAGATTTCATTGGCATTTGCTTGGATTTACTGGGTCGGAGGGAGGGGTTGGAGTGATTCGCCCCACACTGGGTCGGAGAGGTGGTTGGGGCTTGGAAGGGGATTGGAAGTTATGTGCAAACCTACCAGATCGATGGAGGTCTGTAAAGAAGGCAGGGAATTGCTGTGAGTACCTAAACCTACCAGATCAATTGAGGTCTGTAAAGAAGGCGGGGAGCTGCTGTGAGCACCTTCTGCCGCTTAGTTTAATGATTCTTACTTAATAAATTTGTAGCTTGGCAGAATTTTTGTCATAATCTTTTGAGGTTTTCTTGTTGGTTCTGACTCATTTAGGTGATTGCAAGTGTAGATCCATGTTAAGCTATCTGCTTGATTTATCCATATATTTGTGAACTATACGATATCGATTGCTGTGGTCAAGCCTGTACTGTTTTATCATTTATGTATAAGTAACAAGGTCTATTATCTTTCTCAAGGGAGTTTGAGTGAGTTCAAGTGTTCACTTCAAACACCTGGCCTGCTTTGATTTTTGCACGGTGGTACATCCAGCTTCTTTATAGTGAAGTTAAAGTGAGATGCAAGTGTATTCTTTAGAGACTAAGCAGAACTGTGGAATTTCAGTAATCAATAACTATGATTGTAAATCCATCATTGCATCTTTAATTGATGATGGCTCTACAGAAACCGAACGTACCGACATGCAAACATCAAGGCATTCCTAGTGGGAGAAGGTGATCGCTTGACCTCTCACTCAAGGTTGCTTATTCCCCTTTCACGCAGAGTAATAGTTAGTGATTATTCGTTCAACTCAAAGGAAGGAAGAAAAACCTTGTTGGCTTAAACAACTAAGCTTGGAAAAACTTGAGATAAAAGATATATTTATTGTAACTTTTTCATTACATAGCACAGTATAAATTCTGTACTTCATAGATATGGAAATTATGAACAGACAGTTGAACATGGATAAATATAGTGAGTTGTTTGAGCCACCATCATTGAAAGGCATGTGCATTATTGTGTTAGCCTGATTTAGATGTTGTGTACAACTGGTTTTCAAGCAATACTTTTAAATTAGATATTTTTCTCATAGATAGGCTGTTTATTATACAGATTTTTACAGCGTAAGTAGATTATCAGGGATACTATACAATTCACTACTTCCTACCTGTGATCTCGTGTATCAGGTGTTGTGATGGAAAAGACTGCTTCGTAACTTACCATATAGGTTGCCTTGACCCACCCTTGGTTCAAGTTCCTCCTGGTGACTGTTACTGCCCATCTTGTACTTACATGATAATATCATGTGGTGTACGCTCTGTCTGCAAAGGAGTCGAATCGATATGGGACGTCAAACATGTTGAAACTGAACAGTTTGCTGAATTGGATGTCTTTGTGGAAAAAAATGAGAAAGTAAACAACATTTTTGAGAGCGGATATGGTGTTCATCTTGTTATAGGTTGTTCAATGTCGGCTTCAACTCAGAGAGATCATGATGGGCTAAAAGAAAAACCATTGTTTAAATCTAATAATGCTGGAGATTGTGAAATTACTGTGAAGACTGCATACCAAGTGAAATCATATAAAGTAGTAGGATGACTCAAGAAAAAGCAAAGGATATATTTTGTTAAGTATAGAGGACTCTCGCATCTTCATAATTGCTGGGTCAGTGAAATTCTGCTTGTCAAGGAAGCTCCCAAGCAGCTGGCTAATTTCAAGAAAAAACTGCAGCAAGGAAAGGTTGTCTTGAGTCTTGACACAAAACACAGTTGTCATTGCTTATTTATTGTAATGAAATATGGAAATTCTTTTGAAACTCTCTTTAGGGTTTATATTTGATTTGTATGTTAGTTACGGAAAGCAGTACTTCGTATTGCATATTATTTTAAGTTTTTACTAGTGTGCATGTATCGACTGCCTTTCAATTTATTAATTTTTCTTTAACATAAGGGATATTTTGCAGGCTCTTAAATGGAACTCTGAATGGGCTGAACCACAACGACTTATTCAGAAGAGAGCACTGATCTTTCCTAAGCATCCTGATAAAGAGTGCACGGATGCAGTCAGAGAATTGGGCTGTCAAGAATGGTTCGTCAAATGGAAGGGGTTAGGCTATGATCAATGTACATGGGAGTTAGAAGATAGAAGATTTCTTAACCTAATTTCAACTAAGGAACTAATGAAAGCGTACAAACTTCGATATGATGAGGCACACCAGCGAGCTATGCCTACTCAAGCAGTTAAGGTTGTAGTTAACAGCTTACAAAGTATTTGCACTTGTTAGGCATACTTTCTTTTATTGGTAGTTTTTATTCAATTGGAACATATATGAACTTGGGATTTCAGTATAATTCACTTTATTCTTAGGTGTATTTGGATGATGAAATTTGATATTTTTGAATTGGTTTCTAAACATAATCAAGAAGTTGTCTTTCTTTTCTGAGCATGGCTACTTTAAGTTTTTCATAGTTTGGCCGCTTGGAACCTTGAGGGGCAGTGTTAATGGCTATCACAATATCTTGCCAATATGGGGACCGAACAACATTAAAGGGTATCCCACAAACAAAGATGGCCCTTGCCACGCTTATCTCAACTTCTTCTGTTCATTGATTATCAAGCATTTTCAACAATCTACTATCCTTAGCTGGGTTTGATGGATTGCATAACTCTTCTACTGCCATCCCCATCCTCTTTCTTGCTTAATGAGCAATCATTGGGTTATTGCTAGGCACCCAAGCAAGGAGTGCTAATGCCATTGCTACGCAAGCTAAGTTTGGCTCTTTGATCCTTCAACCTTTGAGCATTATCTTGGTTTCTCTTATTTGTAGCACCTTTGGATTTAAAGTTTGTGGAAAAACTTCAACACAATTTATGACCTCATGCAAAATGTGAGCCTTGACTCTTGTGTAGGAGCCCTTGAATGTTGTTTCATTCTTGCACAAATTGCACCTCCATTCACATGTACCCCCAGAACCTATTTGCCTGATCTTGGTCATATTCTCGCTACTTGATTGCTTGAGCAGCTTTATGGACACCGGGAACACTACTTTCTGAAGTCATGACTGCTGAAAAAACAAAAAAACCCTGGCTGCTGTAAAAAACAGCAAATAAAATTAATAAATCTAGTCAGAAAAAAAGCCCAGCACATTGAAAACCATCACTGTTGCAAAACTTTAAAAAATCCACTCAGAAAAAAAATTAGCACTTTGAAAAGCCATGCAAGTTAAAAAAACAACACACTAAAAAACTCTGCTGCCCACGGTCTTTTTCTCTTCTAATGGTTATTTCGATCGTTGATCAATTTTGGGCACCCTGATCCGTGATTTGACACAAATATGATCGACTTTCTTGATGAATCGAGTATAAACCGTGACAATGTCAGCATCCCTATAAGCTCTTAAGACATTCGCATTTGAGGAATGAAATCTTCCAATTTCATTAAATATCTTAGCTCACACCTGAAGTTTGATCAAGGTACAATGGCATGTTTATTGTTTTAACTTTTGATATCCTACCTTGAATGACTGGTTATGATTGTACTGATGCATACCTCTGAATCAGTTTAAGTAATGACCTAAGTGAAGACATGTGTTACTTTCACTTGGCATATTTAAGTTGAAGAAGTGAAAGGGCATCAGAATTAAGATCTCATCATTTCCACAGTAGTTGTGTTGTCAAGCAGTCTCACTGTATACAATAGCTTTATCTTATTGCAGCAGTAAGCCTCAAGGTTCATCATTGCCCCACAGCAGTTGCTTAAGTCTATCATTTCAGTGTTTTGATACAACACCCTTGTGACAATAACCTTTTGTATGACAATAATCCTAAAGTGTTCATGATAGTCCCCCTGTGGGCCTAACTGAAGTATACCTGCGGTGAGTAAGTTCTGAAGATCATATAGTTTCGCTCAGCACAAAGATCTTCTAGAGTTTGCCGGGATGATATTATAGTCATTAATTTCTGGAATATGTTTCCATGATATTTGCACCAACAGAAGTGGGGTGCAATTTACAGTCAAAATGAAGGTGGGGGTGCTGAATCTAGGTGGTGCATTGAATATGGACACTGGTACAAACCTATCTAAACTTGGGTAACCTCAAGTAGTCATGTTTTAAGTTCATGCAAATGACCAATGTACCAAAATATTGGGAACTCTGCAATCCTGAGCTGCATGAATCACAATCTCAAGACCATATCAAACTCGGGTTTAGATGGGTCTGTGACTCTGTGGTAATAATATTCTTGTTCAAAGACAAAGTTAAGATAAACACATGGATTATAAGAAGTTCTGTAATTCACTGAAAGTAATCCTCAGAGAAGCTTTATGGGTTAAATTGGGTATATGTATCTGGTATAATGATTTTACGATGTCCAAAGAATATGTATTGCCTTGAAGTAAGAAGAAATCAAATTGCCCAACAATGAATAAAATGCAGTGAAGCCCAAATTTACATTAGAAAATTTTAGCACATGTTTTTACGTGCAAAGAAGTTGTATGTATGCAGTTTAGGCGGGGACTTCTAAGGATATTAAATTAATTTTACTTGAATAAGATTCTAATGTAAAACCACTTATCCCATGTGTAAAATAATAAAGTATGCATGGGAACTATAAATAGGCTCTAAGTCTTAAAGGAGGTCATGTTTTGGTGAAACTTTGGTATGGCTAGTCTATGAGAGACTCCATATCTAGGCAAGTGCAGTGTCCATACTGCCCTTTTAGAGTTGATTACACCTGAGTTAGCACCCTCTTGGAGTTGCTAGAGGCTCAAGTTGGTGTCCATACAACTTCCCAATAAATTTACTCTATCTTATGCAGTTGTTTGAAATAGTTAAAAAAAAGACTGTATGAGTCTATTTTCCAGCGTTTTAGTAGTGTTGCCTTGTTGACAAATTTCAGATTGTTTAAAATTCAGTCGTCCTATTTTTATCTATAAAGTTCATGTTTTTGTTTAAGATGTCCTATTTTCATCTCAGATTTCCAGTAACATGTTTCCTTTTCTCTTATACAAGAAAAATTTCCAGATTTTATTATGAGTTAGCAGGTTAGGCTTAACATTGGTATCAGAGCCAGCCATTTTGGCCTCAAGGGAGAAACCCTAGCAATGGAAAATTCTTTTGGATAAGATGCTTAACTTTGTATGTCACTAACCATCCGAACATTGGAGCAAAAAGATGATTTCCCAGGGGAAGTGAGTTAATATTATGCTTCATAGTTGACAAAGGAATGTTGAGCAGATAGAAGACTCATTGTTGAGCTCATGTATTGTTCAACCTTCCAAAATACTCGTGTGAAAGAGAATCCGAAACAATTAATGAAGTTTCACGAAGTAATGCATTTCTTTATAAGCTTGTGAAGGGGTTGTTGGTAGAAGCTTCGGCCTTCATGTTGCAAGACCAGATTTTTACAACTACGTGATTCTTGTATATGCAAGCTGCCATTATGCTTGTCAAGTTTGAGAAAGAATTTTGTGAGTGTACACTGGTTAGATTAGGAGCAAGGTATTCAATACACAAGGGATATGCTGTAGAATGAAGGAAATTCAAATAAAACATCATTAGAATTGGGTAGAATAGTATGTGCCAAAAAGCATAATGCAGTAAAGTAAATTAAGTTAATAAATGATTTTTTTTTCTTTATTGGATGAGAATAATATAATATTTAATAGATAGGTATTTAATGAAAATAATATAATATATAATAGATGGAATGAAAAAACAGTAAGTAAATAATTAACTCATTGCATGGTACTTAAACTACAATTGTTTTGCTACAACTGTTGCAAGGACAAACCAACTCAGGGAAGAGCATGCCACCACATCAAATCAGAGTCTATTGTCTCTAACCAAGAAGAAATATGATTACCCAATTTTGTATTACAAAGGTTACTACACATGTTTTTAAAGGCATTAAAAATTGTATGTAAGCCCCTTAGAGAGAAAGTTTAAACCTATGGAGGTGAAGTTTAATAGAATACGTTTACTTTCTCACATATGGGAGTGAAGTTTAATGGAATAAGTTTATTTTCTCACATATGGGGTGAAGTTTAATGGAATAAGTTTATAATTTCATTAAAAGTAACGAGGTGAATCCATAATGTAAGAAGATATGTCTTGTCTATAATATTAATAAACTAAATTGAAAAAAAATGAATTTAATAAATTAAAACACTAAAAAATAACCCACCATAATAATAATCATAAATTTAAAAGTAGATCATAACAATTATAAAAATTTCTAAAAATTAAATCAATATAAATCTATCATAATTCTGAATCTTTTAATTTTTGAGAGAATTGTGTTTTTGTTTCTTTTCATTCTTCTTGGAGATTACTAGATTCATAGTTAGGATGGATTTACACATGTAAAACCATTTATCTCATATATAAAAGATTAAGAAACACATGAGGGAATATGATATGTAAATGAGGGACATTTAGTCCACTCACTTCACCATTATAAATTCCTTACAAAATTAACTTCTAGTCTTTGTTCTCAATTTGGTGTAACGATTTGCGCCCTTAAATTGATTTTGAGGCCTTTGTTCTTGATGCAGTGATAAGTGCAAAATACTTCACAACAATATTTGGGAATAGTGAAATGGCTTATTCTCTTCTTGTGTAGCCTATACACGAGCAACCAATGGATAATGCCAATAAAAATTGAGCCTCTACGCTTACTATGTATTTGGAACTTTGTTTTTGATGCAACTCCTTTGCATGTGAATATCCAATTTGGCTAGAATCTATCAGATAGATAAAAAATGAGATATCTTTATGGTTCCGTGAGCGTTCAATTTCGATTGTAGCGGATTCCTTAATGAATTGAAGACTCCAAAATGATCATTGCTTTGGACACGACCATCTAGCCAATGGTGCTAGCTATTGATGAAATTGGTTGGAGTTAAACACTAGTTGTCATATTGTTTATGCATAAGGTTTATAGCTTTATTATCAATGGAACTGATTTGTTGTGCAATGTTTGGAGAACCAATGAACCAACTTAATAAACCGTTAGTTGCAATTAAAATTTGCATAAGTTTTAATATAAGCAATGTTCCTCTTGATATATTAACATATAGATGTTAATGAAAATTTTGTGTGCATGCATGAGAGTTGGGTGCAAATGCTCAATGTTGTGTAGAATTAGTGTGATAAATATGGGATAATGCAAAGCATAGTTTTGAAGATTAGTCTATGCTAAATCGTACGTAATCAACTTAGTCAAGTTGATTGTTGGTTGAACGATTAATTGTTAATGGACAGAAGATCTTGCAAGCCCAAATACCAAAGGGAAAAATGGAGCCCATCATGGGGTTCTCTTTATAATTCTCCACCACTGCTACCTTACATGCTTCCTCAAAAGCCTCTCCAACCTCAATATCAGTGCTAGTAGTAGCATGAACAACAAGATTACGCTTAGCATAACTAGAACGCGTTTTCCAAACTGCACGAGAACTACTTCCCTCACGAGTCACCATGTGCCATGCTTGGTCTCGGTGCTTCGCTTCCTTCAACTCCTAGTTCAACGACCATATCTTCATTGGAACCAACACCCCGAACTCCACTAGACAATGATTCACCATTTTGTACTAGTGATTCGCCATTTGTACCAGTGATTCGCCATGACTTTACAAGATAATATAATCTCATGAGAGATTCGCCATGATTTTACAAGATAATATAATCTCATGAGAGATTCGCCAAAAAAATTATATATATATATATATATATTATTATTAATAAAATCGCCTTCCGTTTTTCCTATGTATCATGAGGATTCGCCTGTTTATTATACATATAAATTTAGGGGGGTTCTGACAATTTTCCCTGGTGGGGACAGAGCTTACACCCAACACTAGCTATCACCCCCATATGTCTATTGGTATGTCCCCTTTTCGAGCTCTTTACGAATATGATGCACTTAATTTTTCTAACATGATATTTGGAGATAGCAGGGCCCCAAGGGCAAAGGATTGGGTTCAAGAGAGCTAGGAGATTCTCCGAGTTCTCAAGAACAACTTGTAGGTGGCCCAAATTTAGCAGAAGATATATGCTGATAAGCACAGGCTGGAGTGACAGTTTGAGGTAGGAGACATGGTCTACCTACGTTTGCAGCTGTAGAAACAGTCTTCACTCAACCAGAAGGGTGCGGAAAAACTTCGGCCACGATTCTGTGGGCCTTACAGGGTGGCTAGGAGGGTAGGTGAGGTGGCTTATGCGTTGGAGCTTCCTTCAGAGAGTCGGATACACAATGTATTTCATGTCTCTTGCATAAAAAAGGCGTTGGGGCAATAGGTCATAGCAACAACCGAGTTGCCTCCATTGGATGATGAGGGGCATTTGGTTTTGACACCAGAGCTCATATTGGAGACCCGAGAGAGGAGGTTGAGAAACAGGGTGGTCCGGGAGCATTTGGTCAAGTGGAAGGATTTGCCGGAGTAGGATGCCACATGGGAGAATGAGCAGAATTTACAGCATTCAACTCTTCAGTTGATTGGGGTTAAGCAACATCCGAGAGGGGAGGACTGTAATGTCCCTTCCTAATTATTTTCCTAATGTTTGGGGAACCATTGTTGGCAATTTTGATTAATAATAGCCCAAGGTAGTTTTGGTGAAGGGAACATAGGAGAAGTGCATTAAAACTATAAATATTTATGAGTAGTGTTAAATGAACTTATGAATATAGTTGGCCATCCATAGGTAATGTCTCATTTTGCGCATACATGTTGGTGTAAGCCATTCGATGATTGCTTCAATGTTCAATGGGGTAATATGTATCCCTTTGTCAATTATGTATCCCAAATAGATGACTGAGTTCGTTGTAAAATAACTCTTCTTGCCATCAACTGGAAGATGATTAGCACAATTTTCAATTTGATTTAATTGGGTACAAATTCCAAATGCCATTGTGGATCTTAGAAGCTAAGAAAATAATATTTTTCCTAGTTTTGGTAGGAAGTTGGGAAGCTGCAGTTGAAGCCATCATTTTACTGAATGTGATTCGTGGACCACAGTATAAATATTCTTGAAGATAACAAACTTTAACTCTTTTTAAATGGAAACGAATTGTCACCGTTACCCACCAAAATGGGTAACCCCATAGGTGAAAACTTTACTCCTATTTTGGATAGTCATCCAGCCAACAACCCTACATATTTGCTTCCCTACATATTTGCTTACTGATGATGATATGCGAGTTCCTCCTCCATTTGCAGCAGTGATACACTTCTCACCGTCCGACATTCCTCTTGGATGAAGGTGGGCTACCACTCAACAACTACTTTGATCATTTTGCAATTGAGTGCTTTTGCTTAATGTTTTGGGCATGTACTATGGATCAAAGTAACAAAAATCGCGATTTTATCGCGCGAGTTTTTCAAGCGGCCGATTTAATCGGCGATTTTTTGAACGATTTTTTGAAAAAATCGTTATCGCGATAAAATCGTGATTTTTTCGAAAAAATCGCGAGTCGATCAATAAAAATCGTGGCAGCGTCGGACATCGACTTTATAATGCGATTTTTGGTTTTTTGTTTGTCATTTTTAGTTGGATAGACTTGTTTATGAGAGCCAAGGAGGGAAGGAGGAGAGCCAAGGAGGGAGATACGTGATTTACAAGCCCAAGATTGGACAAAAGTGAAGAATTTCTTGCAATCCAAGCGAACAAAAATCGAATTTGGACCAAGTGTTTTCGGCAAAACGTTTTTCCAGGTATGGGCATCAAATTTGACCCATTTTTTTTTGTTTTTTTCTTGTTCTTCCATGGGTTTCTATTACCCATGTATTTTTCATCATTTGTGATTGCATTTGGTTGTGTTTTTTTTGTTTGTTTTTGTTTTATTGAGAGGAGAGGGTTTATTTTGGTCAAAAATGCAAAAAATTGTTTGTTAAATTTTGTTTTTTATATTTCTTCTTGTGCTCTTAGCTTCTTCCCATTATTTTTGCTCGTGTTTCAACATGTATTTTTTCCCATTATTTTTGGATTGAGTTGAGGGTTTTTTTTGTGAAAAAAATCAAAATGTTGTATGTAAAATTGTAATTTTTTTATTTTATTTTTTAACTGGCAATTTTTCTTGTGCCCTAGGTTCAAATTTCAACATTCAAAGTTCAAACTTCAAAGTTTCCAACATGCCAAGGAAATTAGATCCTTTATGGGAATTTGGTGAACCTGATGGGGGGTTTGACCGATCAAACTTGACTTGCAAATTATGTGGTCAACACATGACAGGGGGGATATACAGGTTGAAATACCACTTGGCACAAATTCCTGGGCATGAAGTAGGCCCTTGCAAAAACACCAATCCAGAAATAATCAAAAGAGCCATGAACTCATTGGGAGAAATAGAAACCACTAAACTCAGCAAAGCAGCTCTGAAAAGTCAAATATCAGGGTTTGGAGTTGAGCGTGAGAGTGGTAGTGGCTCTTCAGCATCAGCCTCTTCTACAGGCAGCCCCGTAGCTGCCTCCTCATTTTTTGTTCCTAGAACCACTCCCGGGGCACAACCATCTATCTCCTCCCTTATTAAAAAAAAGGAGAAGGAAGAAGCTGATAAGTTGTTGGGCAAACTATTTCTTTGGAGTGATATTCCTTTCAATGTTGCCAGGAACAATCCATTTTATCAGGCTGCGATTGATGCTATCGCTGTTGTTGGCCCAGGATACAAAGCCCCTTCAGATAATGACCTTAAAGGGCGCATTCTGCAAAATGAGAAAGCTGATTGCACCAAGAGATTGGAAGAGTTAAGGGCATCATGGGAAGTCACAGGATGCACTGTGATGTCAGATGGTTGGACTGATCAAAGGGGTAGGACCCTTATTAACTTCTTGGTCAATTGTCCCAAGGGGACAATGTTTATGAAATATGTTGATGCATCTGCACATGTCAAAGATGCAAGATTATTATGTGATTTATTAGATGTGTTCATTATGGAGGTTGGGCCCCAAAATGTTGTCCAAATCATAACGGACAACGCTGCAAACTATGTTTTTGCTGGCAAGATGCTTATGGAGAGGTATCCGAGCATATTTTGGACACCTTGTGCTGCACATTGCCTTGATTTGATGTTGGAGGACATCGGAAAGCTTGATTTTGTCAGTGATATTGTAGAATCATCAAAGAGAATCACAAAATTTATATATAACCATGGATATGTGCTTCATTTGATGAGGACATTCACCAACAATAAGGAGTTGGTGCGGCCTGCTATTACACGATTTGCCACTACTTTCATCTCTCTTCAATCCCTCTTGAATTCTAAGTGGGAATTGAAGAGAATGTTTGTTTCAGATGAGTGGCGTGCTTTGACTATCAGCCGCAAATCAGAGGGACAAGCCATCTGCAGGTTGGTGTCATATCAGGAAAGTTTCTGGGCTGGAGTGGAAGAGGTGTGCAGCATTAGTGAACCTTTGGTAAAGGTTCTTAGATTGGTGGATGGAGAGAAGCCTGCAATGGGCTACTTGTATGAGGCCATGGATAGGGCCAAAGAAGCTGTTCGCAACTATTATGATGATAAGGGTGATGATGGGTTTCAGAGACAACTTCTTTTATGGGAAGTGATTGATGATCGATGGAACAACACACTCCATCGTCCCATTCATGTTGCAGGGCTCTTCCTGAACCCCGCATTTGCTTATTCATGTGGTTTTCTATTTGATGCTGAGGTCATGGATGGCTTTTTTAGTTGTGTTCAGAAGATGGTGCCAACTGCATCAGAACGTTCAGAGATATCCAAAGAGATGGAGGTATACAGAATGGCAGGTGGCACCTTGAGCTTCGACATGGCTGTCCAGGATAGGACTGTTAAAATGCTAGGTAAGATTTTCATTATTTTAAAAATTTTCTTATGTTTGTAACTTTATAAGTTTATCTTATTTGTTGTAACTTGTAACTTGTAGATGCATGGTGGAGGAGCTACGGTGGCAGATTAAAACTCCAAAAACTTGCCATTAGAATACTTAGCCAAACATGTAGCGCTTCAGGATGCGAGCGCAACTGGAGTGTATTTGAAAAAATACACTCCAAAAGGCGCAACAGGTAAAAGACTTAACATATCTCAACTGATTTTTTGAATTCATTAAATATTTTTTTAAAAATATTTAATTTATTAATTTATGACCCTTGTACAGGTTGGAGGGTTAGTGGCTCAATGACATGGTTTACGTCTACTACAATCTTAGATTGTGGGTGAGACAACTTGAGAGAACCCCTGATATGGAGGCCATCTCTTTAGATGCGATTGACACCACTGCTGAATGGAGGGTTGAGGCTGAGAGGCCTGTCATGGAGTCAGCCCCTGATTGGATAGAGGAGGAGGTAGTGGAGGGGGAGGACGAGGAGGAGGACGAGGAGGAGCAGCAGCAGGAGGAGGAGCAGGAGGAGGAGGTGACACCACCTACCACTACTACCGGTAGAGGACGTGGTCTGCCTCCTTTAGCTCCTAGTGGTTCAGGTTCCCGTTCTGGTGCTTCATTTTTGACTTCTAGAGCACGACAGAGCCCATTGCCAGTCCCGCCAGCTTCTTCATCTAGAGAGAAAGGCAAAGCTGTTGTATTTTCTCGCAAGAGGGGCAGAGGAAATCAATAGTATAGGACCATAGGTTATATGGTGCATTGACATTCCTTTGTATATTACATTATGACTCATGATATGAGATACATTATTATATTTTTTGTTGATATTTTGAGGCTGAGTTGACTCTTGAGACTCAGGACTTAGTATTCAGGACAGGATTTAGTTTTATGTGTGATGTAGCACTAGACATGATATTACACATCTTATATATTAGTTTTTTTTTCATATTTATGTGTCAATACATTTATTTTATGCTGTAGATGCTTTAGATATTAAAAAAATTGAAAAAAAATGAATATTTTTGTATGTGCCGATTTTTTCTCGATTTTTACGATTTTTTCCCGATTTTTTCCCCTCGACGATTTTATCCCGATCGCGATTTTTGTTACTTTGCTATGGATAAAGGGGTGATCTGGATTATTGACCGATCGCAACTATAAAATTGTTCTGTCACCTTACCAAAGCGGTTAATATTTAACCCTAGTCCAGTGGGACCTCCCCTAAGGTCTTAGGTTCATAGGAGGGGCACTGCTTTTAAGACTTTGATTGAAATAACATATTTATTCTCCTTTACCATAGTTAACATTCTTTGCATCACATTATTTCCCATGGCACCATCTCCATTCTTCGAGTTAACTGTCGTTGGTTCCTTGGGATTTGGCACTCTCTTATCCACATCCTTGAGTAGGGCCATAAAACATTTCCCCGGAGGTTGATGCAACTAAAAGAATGGAAAAGCATAAGATGGCCACAAATAAAGAAAAATAAAGGTTAAAATGCAAAACATGGTTGGGACATAATTTAGCACATGGGAAAAAGCCTAGCATGAGATTTTCCCTCCTTATTAGCCATCACTCGATTCTTGAGCACGTATGCTCCATCCATTGGAACCTTTGCATGCCTCAACCATGATGAGTGAGAAAATACCTCATCTTAAAGGGTAAATTAAATGCTATATCATGAAGAGAACACTTTGATCCTTGAGCTACACACCAAAATACAAAGCATTATCAGAAAGAAGTAACAAACACACTAGAGAGGTGGAAAAAGTAGGCTGAGCAGGGTAACTCATGCCTCCATGATTTCTCTCTCCATTACATCTATACACTTAGGATGTGGCCCATTAGTTGGCCCCTTGACCATGGCACTTGGCCACAAAGTCCTTCCCCTCCATAACCACCTACTTGCACTAGCACCTATGGATTAAAGTGTTGACCTTGGAAATGCCACCTCCCCTTGGGAATTGGAAGCACATAATAGGGTTAACTACATAGCCACCCCTACAAAGGTAGGGAACACCTTTATGGTACATGGTCTAGCTAGATATTTGAAGGTGATCCCATTTTGAAGTATGAATATGCCCTTAATACTTAAGTATGGTCCAGTTAGATGCATTTATGATCTTCGTATCTAATGAATGGTTGCTTTCAATTGAGTTTGAGTTGGTTTTCCCAGGTGGTCTATAGCGGCAGAGGCCTTGAGGGTGCCCTACTCCACATGATTCTTAGGTCGTACATTACATTCCAGAGAGCATGATGTCTTAGCAGATGCAACGTAACCCACTTTTGGCAAAACATTGGACCTTTCGATGACTTGATGTACATCCCAAAGCACCCCTAGGAGCTAGAACAATAAGGTTGTCTTGCTTAGCATGGAGGATTCTTAATGATGTACTAGTGGACCCAGCATGCCCCAGGTTGGCATTTGACAGTACTTGAGTGGCATGCCTTGATTTAGGGCCCAAATGAGGATGGTCATCCTTAGAATGATTGAGGAGGGCTTGTTCCACCTAATGGAGACCTTAATGCTAGAGAGAGAATGCACCACTTGGCCTACTTGGCACCCATGGAGATGATGTATGGCACCCACAACTAGATTTCAGAGCTTTGAAGCTGCTTTGATGCTTTTTTGGGGATTTTCCTCAAATGGAGGATAATCATGAAGCTTGGAGACATTTTCAGCCTTGTTTTTTTCATGATGGAGCATTTGGAGCCCTAAAAGGGTATGATGTCATCACCTTTTTAGGCATATGATTCACACGTGTGGGCTTATTTTGGCATATCTTGTTGTAAAGATGGGTTGGCTTGTAAACCACTTTTATTTTTTTCCACTAAAAAATCAAAATTGTGTAGGGGATTTTAGTGATAAATTAGAAGAGGTAGACCTCATACAAATAGAGGATCACCTCTCTCATTTATTCATCATCACTTTCAGCTTAGCTATTGTGCTTTGCTACTTTGTGAAGATGTGATCTTATGTGGATTTTTGGCTATTGGAGACTAGTTCTTGTTGTGGACACACCATTTTGGGATTGAAAGAAGGCACACTCTTGGATATATTCTATGCACCTTTTGTTGAGTATCATTTATGGTTATTGCATGTAGTGAAAATTTCTACGGTTTCTATGTTCCATGTCTAAATGATTATATTTATATGAAATGCTTGGTAAATTTTTCATGCTTTTATCTTGTATCCTTGGAATCCATAGAGAACCTCCTAGTGAGCAATTCTTTAGTGATTTTCTTCCCTTGTAAAGTCATAGATAGGGTTATCAAGTGAAAACCTATGGTTTTCTCCCCTTACTCATTCATGGATTTGATATTTCCATGGTCAAAATCCCTAAGACTCCATCACCCAAGTAGATAGAAGGCACTGACATCCATCTTGGTGAACAAAAACTATAAAACTTCATCTTTTTCCCTCCTTCCTAAAATTTTGGCCCTTCAAGGAAAGTCGCTAGTGTTAGGGTTTTAGGTTGAATTCAACTAGAGCTTGAGAATTGAGCTGATTTGATGTCTTTTCACATTGTGTGGCCTTAGAACATCAAAATCTAACAAATTGCATGGTTGGAAGTGTATCCCTAAGGTTGACATCATCAACCCTAAGCAATTATAGGGATTATAAAACCCTAATTATTCATTAAAGCTTCAACTTAAGGTCATGAGAAGGTTTATTTCTCTATTTTTTGATCATACCTTTCAAACAAGCCTTTTCCATTCACTTGTATGCCTAACTGTGCTATTATTGAGTAACATCTTGAAACCCTAGGCTGCAAGCTTTATCTCATAGGCCTCTTCACAGGTATGCTACTCTCTATGACAAAGAATTGAACCCTGATCCTAGTATGAATACCTTGATTAAGCCTATCAAAGTGTCACCTTGATCATGTTAACTTAGAATACCCTTAGGTTACCTATATTGGGAATCCTCCTGTGTGTTGAAATTCCACTAAAGAGCAATAGGTGGAGTGCTGAGGTGATAGTGGCCTCCACCCCATTGGAATGTCTTAGTATGGCTTTTTTCTTGTGAGGCTTCTCACAAGACCTGCTAGATTTGAGGCAACATTTCTAGTGCCATTGCCATGGAGAATTTGAGACAACCTCCTCGTTATTTGAATATAGAACTTATATTTTTTTTAAATAGAATATTTAAAACATCAAAATAGCTTCGCTTCTCGTGACTCTTGAAAGAAATCCAATTAAATCCCCCTGTAGTTATTCTGACAATACCATAGCTCCAAGAAAGAAGAAGACTACTTGCAAAACAACTAATGCAACCACATGTCCTGTGCTTCCAAAGGCCCCTGTGGTTAGAAGTTTATAGATGGATAACACTACCCTCAATTCTAACACCATGAACAAACCTTGGCTCATTGCAACATTCAAGCCATTGGACGTGAGTAAATTTCTTGATGCTCCCCATTCACTGCCTTCTTGAGAAGTATGAGGAATGGTTACCCAAATGCAATGGCACTAATGCTATTACTACAAAAAGACATATGCATGAGTTCTGTTGGGTTGTTAGTGCTAGGCTAGTCATGTATGAAGATGTGGTAATGATGATTTTTGCCTTGACCTTATAAGGAAGTGCTAGGGATTGATACCTTATTTTGCCTCGGCGTAGTCTTACTAATTGGGATACCTTACACCAAGCCTTTGACAAAAGATGGGCCATGGGCAAAGAAAGCATTATGCTTCTTGATAAGTTCCAGGATGCTAAGAAAACCGATAATGAAAATGTAAGAGAATTTATACAATGGTTTGATAATCTACTCAAGGAAGTTCCTAGCATGTATAAGCCAACTTTCGATACTATCCTTGATAGGTTCATTAAAGCACTTCCTAGACATATGTCATACGTTGTGAAAGATAAGAAGCCAAAATCCTTATATGAAGCTAAAGTCTTGGCTATTGAAATAGAGTACAATCTTAATGCTTCCAAGATTGACCTTCTTGCTTGTCTTGTTAATTTTTACCACTGTTCTATGTTGTATTAATTACTTTAGCCCAATTTAATTCTTCAACTAGCAATCTTTAATTAATATTTCCAATCATCAACATTAATTGAAGATAGAACATTAAATGCAATGACAATAGGAGACAATCAACACGTCAACTAGAGACATCAATTTGGTCAACAACCAGGGAAAAATGTCACGAGTGGGAAAACCCTTTGAAATTCTTCTTTTAGATTGTCATAAAATGTTAAGCAGAGAGTACACTGAGCCAAAATTATCCAACAAAGTAACCAAACAATATCCAAAAATATGATCCCACCAACAATACTAATCAAAGTTAACTTTCCCTGTCTGCGGTCAATTGTAAAAATGAAACACTAAGTCTCGCCCGCATGGAGCAAGAGTTCATGTGTGCGGTTGAAGCGTTCTAGCCGCACGGATAGGCCTGTATGCATGCAACTACATATAAAAAATTCATGTGTCAACCCTGTAGCTGCAAACCATAACCCTAATCCACACGTGCAAACTTCAGACCCTGCAATTTCGGACTTGTATGAACCAAATTTCGTGAACCCACTTCAGACCTGTGCAAACCAATCCAAAGAAGAGAGAAGAAGAAGATGCTTGATGATGATGTCCAAATGAGGGTCACTTGGCTTATATTTATAGGCTTCCAAGGGTGTCCAATTTCATTTTAGGGCCGACCTGTCCTTTTGTGCACATGTGGGTTTCACCTCAAAAATTCACTTTCCCTTGTCCAAATCAAGTGCTTCAAGAGTCAAAATTGGTCCTCTCGGAGAGAGGAATATAGTCCCATGATTGGAATTTGTCACTAAGGTTCCAAATTAGCACTCCTCAACTAGGGAGAAATTCCAACTGCATCATGTAATCATCATAAGTATCTTGTCATCATATCATGTCCCATCTCTGCTCAACTCTATCTGTTGAATCATTCTTGAATCTAAAGAAGAAGAATCCTAAGGGAGCTTCAGGTACCACCCTCTTTAGACAATGAGGAATGCCCTATGGGACACTCTCACCCCAAGTCACCTCATCGAGCAATAGGCGAGATACAACTTACCAAGCAAGGATCACAACCATCCCATGATGCAATCAATGGGCGAGATACCACTAGCTATATAAGAGGTAAGGATCACATCCATCCTATTGCATGCAAATCTTCCCAGCAATGACTCTCAAGAGTCATGTGGTAGAACACCTGCATCATAATCGAGCTTTGGTGAGATACCCGACTTACCAAGCCTCCTCAACGCGTTGGCGAGACATGGAGGGACAATAACATCAAGCCCAACTTGTGGGTATGACGCCAACTGAGGTATACTCTGCTAGACCAAGATAGGGGGAGATACCCGACTTGTCGAAACTGACAAGGATCACAGACCCCCTATGGGTGACATATTGGGGAGATTCCTTGTTGTCTAGAGATCCCTCAATCCCAGGAGCCTTCAATGCTCCATTCCCACCTTGGGAGCTTAATCAAGGGGGAAGAGCTATGCTCAGTGTTCTCAATCAGCAAAGCCCCTTATTAGTAGGGGTCGCATCCATTAGTCCAAGCTGCTCTCTAAAGACCAAGAACTTCCCTTTCGGCAAAGATTTGGTGAGAATATTTGCAATCTACTCATCTGTCGATATGTGATGAAGTCTAATGGTTCCTCTCTGCACCATGCCTCGTATGTAATGATATTTAATATCTATGTGCATGGACTTGTCATTATGAGATTCTCTTCCAATCGAATCCCACTCTTTTTGTCACAATATATTACTGTACTATCCAAAACTTGCTCAAACAACTTTCAAAGAGCTTCCTCAACCAAACTACTTCGCATCTAGCCATGCTAGTGGCAATATACTCTGCCTCGGTAGTACTCAATCCTATGAAATTCTATTTCCTGCTCATCCAAGATATCATGACCGAATCAAGGCTAAAACAACATCCAAAAGTGCTCGTCCTGTCAGTAACATTTCCTGCCCAGTCAATATCGGTATATCCATCTAGTCAAACATCTTTGGAAAAATATCTCAGACCAAGGGTGATCGTCCCATGCAAGTATCTCAAAATGTGTTTGGAAACAACCCAATGTGCATGGAGAGGCTCAGTCATGAATTGACTCAATGTGTTCACTGCATAACATATGTCTAGAGTCTGGACGAGTGTTCACTAAGAACATCAGAGCCCCAATCATCTGTCTATACTCGGATGGATTCGCCAAATTGGGCCTTGCAAATTCTCCATATAGCTTCTTGAAATTCATTTCCATCGGTGTGGGCAGGGACTTGCATTCTGTCATTCCAAATTTTTCCAACAACTTCACGACATATTTTCCTTGTTAAAGGAAAATCTCATTGGGCCTTTGCCACACCTCAAGGCCTAGGAAGTAGTGCATGAGTCCAAAGTCCTTCATCTCGAATTCAGAGGCTAGCTCCCTCTTACACTCGATCATCAGGGGCTCACTACGTATTAGAAATAGATTGTCAACATATAAAGCTAAAATCAATGGCATATCTTGAACCACCTTGAAGTAGAGGTTGGGATCGATGTTGCTTCTTGTGAATCCAAGCTTCATGAGGTAGTTATCTATGCGGGCATACCATGATCTCAGGGCTTGCTTCAAGCCGTACAATGCCTTCTTCAACTTGCAGATGCGTGTCTTTCGGTCCTCTACTTCAAATCGTTGTGGCTGCTCAACTTAAACTTCTTCTCGTAACATGCCATGGAGGAATGTTGTCTCTACGTCCATTTGATGAAGGGTCCATCCTTGTCTTGCGACAAGAGCAACTATCAAGTGCATGGTGGTGTATTGGGCCACATGAGAAAATATATCATCATAATATTCTCCCTCTTTTTGGGAGAATCCTCTTAGCACTAATATTGCCTTATATTTCTCAATACTTCCATCGACTCCATGTTTGATCTTCAATAGCCATTTTGAAGTCATGAACGATTTTCCCTTCGGTCTCGAAACATCATCTAATACATCATTCTTCATAATCGATTCGTACTCTTCGGCCATAACATCCTTCCAGACTTGTTCTTTCACGACTTCTTCAAAGGTAGGAGGCTCCCTGAATCACATTGCTCATTGCTATAACATATCCTTAGTACTTGCATGGTTTCTTACTTTCTCTAAAAGTCTTTATGGCGGGAATGAGTCTCTCGGCATCCTGTAATGTGTCATGAAGCCAGAGTGGCCTCTTCCTGGCAGGAGGATCACATGGAGGAGGATCCAAGGGGTCCATGGGCTCCTGGGATCATCAACAATGTCTCTCTCAGATTCAGGCACGAAAGGACCTTCTAAAATATTCATATCATCATTCTTCTTCTCAGGAGGAGGAGGCGGAAGAAGGTTCCTTGCTTTCCCAAGGGAAACATCTTCATCAAAGGTTCCTTGCTTTCCCAAGGGAAACATCCTCATCAAAGCATCCTCATCAAAGGTTACATCTAGGAATATTTATTCTAAAATTAAATGTTGCGGAATCTTCACAATACCCAATGAACATACCTTTTCTTCCAGTGGCTTCCAGCTTGTTTCTTTTGTCTTTCAACACATGAAAATATATAGGGTAGAAAAATATATGGAGGTGACCGATGTCGGGCCTGACACCTGTGAATACTGTGAAAATTCCTAGATCTGAAACAAATCTAAGGAATCCTACAACAACCAACTGGATTACTTCTTCTATTATGTAATTTACTTTACACAGTTATTTCTGAATCATACATGAAATACTGAAGCAATCACTGAATCAACCTGCACTATAATACTCATGATTATGAAACAAGAAAATTGAAAAAGGAAAATCATTCACACATATGACACCTTTATTTTTGGACACAAGTCCCCGGAAAAACCCAATGCGGGAAAACCGGTGCAACAGATCTGGGGGTTTTATTATTATGCAGTAGCAATGTCTGAATACATCTCTAAATACCCTTAGGGTAATTCAGTTATAGAAAGAAATACTGGTAGAATAATTTGTGAGGATTTACCTCACTCAATCACTGAGTTCTCGGCTGATCCGAATGAAGAAAACTCTGTCTTGGGGAGGCACTGTGCAGTCCCAACACTGGACCTTTCAACCACTGCGTTGTAGGAATTTACAGGGTAAGTTCTGCAGATAAAAAACCAAAGGTCACCGCTCACAAACAGATCACAAATCTGTACACTAGTATTATCATGTGGTTAAAACCCTCGAAGAGGGAAACAGTCCACAGCTTAAGCCAACGTGGCCACTTTAGGCAATTTATTAATATGTTTCTCTCATAAACGGTTACCGGACAAATGACTCTCCATGCTCTTTAAATAGAGATCACAGACCAATCAGGTGTTAAGCCACTAATCAAGTGTCGTTAGTACTAAGGAGAGAGTGAACCGTCAGATCACTACAAATCGTGACCGTCGGATTATAAGTTACAAATGTACATAGTAAAGAAACACACTTTACCTAACTCTACACTAGACTAAGTTATTCGTAACTATTTCCTATGTGTCAGAATATCCTAACATCCCCCCTTAAGAACAACTTGGGATAGGATTGAAGGATTTACAAAGGTGACACAAAAAGAGCCTATTTCCTATGTGTCGAAATATCCTAACATCCCCCCTTAAGAACAAATTGGGATAGGATTGAAGGATTTACAAAAGTGACACAATAGGAGAAGGAAGGAGGCATTAGAGCCTATCCCCTAATGACAACTTTCCTAAACTCCAAGCATGGATCGAAGTTTGGTAAACTTCACTTCTGTGAGAGCCTTTGTAAAGATATCGGCTACTTGATCATTGGTCGGACAATACTGCACTTCAAGAACACGATCATGAATGAGCTTTCTGATGAAGTGTATGTGGAGTTCAATGTGTTTCATACGCTGATGCTGAACTGGATCTTTACATAGCTAAATGGCACTCTGATTATCACACCAAAGTGTAGTTGGATGCTGCTGATGAAGACCAAATTCAGACAGGATTTGACGAAGCCACATGGCTTCCTTGCTGGCTTCAACTGCACCACGATACTCTGCTTCTGCTGAAGAAAGGGAGATGGCACTTTGTTTCTTACAAGACCAAGTAATAGGTCCTGAACCAAGAGTGAATACATATCTTGCAGTGGACTTCCGATCATCAGGGTCACCAGCCCAATCAAAATCAGTGAAACCAATCAACAAGGGAGATGCTCCTGCACTGTAATGAATCCCGAACTGAACTGTACCTCGAATATATCGAAGTATTCTTTTAGCTGCTTTCCAGTGACTTTCATGAGGTTGGTGCATAAACCGAGCGACAAGACCAACGGCAAAGGAAAGGTCAGGACGAGTATGGGTTAGATACAAAATTTTACCAACAAGTTGATGGTATAAGGTAGCATCAACTTCAGGGGTAGTACAGTTGACTGAAAGCTTGACTCCAGACTGAAAGGGAGAAGGGGTAGGCTTACAGTCTTCCATGTGAAAGTGGTGTAGAATATTACATGCATACTTGGACTAAGAGAGGGTAATGCCTTCCTTGGATTGCAAGACTTGAAGACCAAGGAAATAATGCAAGTGTCCTAAGTTTGTCATTTCAAACTTCTTTTTGAGGCTAGAATTCACATGGTTTATATGGTTTGGATCACTACCAGTAAGGATAAGATCATCAACATAAAGAACAAGGATGGTGAAGGAATTACCCACTTTCTTGGTGTAGATAGTGTTGTCAGAATGACACCTAGAAAAGCCATTATCTAATAGAAATCTATCCATTTTGGCATACGAAGCCCGAGGAGCTTGTTTGAGACCATAGAGAGACTTCCTAAGGTGACAAACAAGGCTGGAGTCGTTTTGGATAAAGCCGGGGGGTTGTTCCATGTAGATTTCTTCATGCAAATCTCTATGTAAGAAGGTGGATTTAACATCCATCTGATGGACTTCCAATTTAAAGG
Source organism: Pinus albicaulis (assembly GCA_034641835.2). Lineage (NCBI taxonomy): Eukaryota > Viridiplantae > Streptophyta > Pinopsida > Pinales > Pinaceae > Pinus > Pinus albicaulis. Next base: position 740,850,934 of record CM076576.1, read on the forward strand.
AGGCAACAAGGGAAAGAACAAGACGGATAGAATTCATTTTGGCAACAGGGGAGAAGGTTTCAGTATAGTCAATGCCTTCAACTTGTGAAAATCCTTTAGTGAGAAGACGAGCTTTATGTCTATCCACTTTTCCATCTGGTCCAAACTTGGTTTTGTAAACCCATCTGCATCTGACAAGTTTTCTTCCTTTTGGAAGAGGAACAAGATCCCAAGTATCATTCGCCAATAAGGAGCGATATTCTTCATTCATAGCTTCATCCCAATCTGGATGACTGGAGGCTTCTTCAAAGGTTTCTGGATCAGGATTTTCTGGAACTTGAGCCAATAAGGAAGAGGCTCTTTCAAACTGAGAACGTGTACGTCGTCGATTGATAGGGTCACCTGCAAGAGAACTTGCTGCATCCCGAGTAGAGCGGACCCATCTTGGAAGCTGTGGAGTAAAAGGAATAACTTCAAGAGGTGGAGGAGGATTGTCATCCTCGTTGTCATCATCTGAACTAGAAGGAATGCTATTAAAAATAGAAGAGAGAGAGAGAGGTGGCACATATGCCGAATCAGGCTCGCAGGCCAAAGGTGGCACACCCACCGAACTAGGCTCGCAGGCCGATATGTTTTCATCAAATTTTACATCTCTTCCAATGATTATATTTTTGGATTTTGGTTGAAGAAGTCTATATCCTTTGACATCTTCAGAATATCCAACAAAAATGCATTTTTCACACTTAGGTTCCAAGGCTTTATGTTTCGCATCTGGAATATGGGCCCAAGCATCACTTCCAAAAACACGAAAGTGACTGACATCTGGTTTGATTGAGCTCCAAGCTTCTTCTAGAGTTATATTCGTTAAAACCTTAGTAGGAGTGCGATTTACTATGTAATTTGCACAGTTAATTGCTTCTGCCCAAAAATTGAGACTTAGTCCTTTAGATTGAAGCATACAATTAGCCATTTCTTTTAAGGTGCAATTCTTCCTTTTAGCTACACCATTTTGTTGTGGATTATATGGAACAGTTTGTTGCAATTGAATACCATGCTCAGTGGAGAAGTTGATAAATTTTTTGTTAACATATTCTCCTCCATTGTCTGATCTTAACTTAAGAATTGGATGTCCAAATTGTTTCTCAACAAAGGCCTAAAAGGCCAAGAACATGTTAAAAAATTCACTCTTGAGTTTTAAGAAGTATACCCAAGTGTATCTAGAAAAATCATCAATGAAAGTTAAGAAGTACTTGCAACCAGAGAAAGAAACAACAGGAAGTGGACCACATAAATCACTGTGCACAAGCTGCAAAGGGGCTGAAGTGTGCCAAGTGGCACGTTTGTCAAAACTATCCCGATGATGTTTTCCGAGTACACATCCGGAGCAAACACCATCTCAGCAAGATACCATAGGAAGCGCCGTCACCATATTTCCCTTACATAGAGTTTGAAGAGAGCGATAGTTTAAGTGACCAAATCACTCATGCCAAAGTTTGCTCACTTCATCATTATGAGAAACAAAAACGGAGGGAAGACATGATGACCCAAAGTTTTCAAACTTATACAACCTTATGGAATCATCGGCAATGCCAGTAGCTAAAATATGTCTAGGATCTTTGAGGTCCTTGGTTGCAACATCATGAGGTAAGAATTCTACTATTTTCCCTTCACCTGAATGAGTTATCTGATAAACAGAGAGAAGGTTGCATGACAAGGTAGGAACACATAGTACATCATTAAACTGACCATTATCTAGATGAATGGTTCCAGATCCTACAACACTAAGAGATCTATCATCACCAACATAAGTATGTTTGGTGTTACAATCATTTAAAGAAGAAAACATGGCTTTATTTTTGGCCATGTGGTAAGAAGCTCCACAATCAATGAGCCACTCATGAGAATGAGAAGAAGAAGATACATTTAATGCATAACCAGATCTTGATGCTTGACAAAAACAAGCAGAAAGTGCCATTCCTGAAGATGAAGGTGAACAGTGTTAAATTGATGTTGTGCTTCTTCATTGCTGCTTCTAAGGCTTCCATCTTCTTAAAACATTTGGACTCTATATGGCCATCACGATTACAAAAGTTGCAATTTCTATCTGTCTTCTTCCCTTTGTTTTTATTTGCCTTATCATTTTGGTGAGTTTATTTTTAAGTTTGCGGCTGAAATTGCTTAGGACCCTTATTTGGTTTCGGACCATACTTTTTAGGATATTGCTTCTTGGGATTCTTTTGATATGATTGCTGTTGGGCTGCTAAGGCTTTCTTAGAAGCGTTTCCAGAAGTGATAAGACCAAGTTGTAAGAGTTTTTCTTGTTCTCTTATCAAAGAATCACAAAAGGCATCAAAAGAGGGGTTCTTGTAGGTGGTTCCTAAAGAAATGATGGCTTCTCTGGTGGAATGGAAGGTGGAAACAAATACAGAGTATCCAGGGCCGAGCTTAGGAAGAATGCAATATATGAGGCTACCATCTTCCTTTTTGACCTTACAACCTTCTAAAAGAAATCTAAGGGTCTTGAATTTGGACAAAAAATCTTCAATAGAGGAGAAATTATTGGGGTCCAAAGTAAGCAACTCATTTTCAAGCTCGTGGGCCCTGATTTGATTTTGAATACCAAAGACAATATTTAGCTTTTCCAGGGCTTCATGAGGGGTGTCAATGTCAAGGATATGACATCGAAGATCTTGAGCAATGGACATTCCTATCAACCCTTGTGCTTCATCTTGTTTATTTTCCCATTTAGCGACTTTATCATCATGGGAAGGTTTAGTTTCTTGTCCCGTGGCTATTCTATAAAGCCCTTTACTTCTAAGTATATCTACCATGTGAGGTAGCCATTGTAAATAATTGGTGCTGTTAAGAATAATCGGTTATGCACTTTCCATTTTTAAAAAAAACTGAAGCTGAAAAAATCTGAAACTAACTGGTCCAATGGAAAGATCTTCAAAAATTAGGCTGATTAAAAAAAACGGCTCGAAAAATGGCTTCCGGATGAAGAAGTTATGCCTTTTTGAAAAAACTGAGTTGTAGATGCCGAATAGTTACGGGAATGGTTTGAAATTTGATGATGAAGTTCAACTTGAAAAAAAAAAATTCTCGCCCCTTTAACAATTTTTTTTTTACAAAAGAAGCTTGAGAAAGAGACTTGAACCCAAGACCTCTATTTTCATAAACTAACTTCTCACCAAGTGAGATAGTAAAAAGATTTTGTAATTGTTTGAAAGGAGGAAGGGGTTTTTTTTTTTAAGTCTTCAGTGTGCGTGCCTTTTCCTACACAAAAAACACAAAAATACGAGCAACAAAAAAAAAAGGAAATGCAAGCATTATGGCAGAATGTTATATTTTTGGTTAGCCTTACCGGCAACTATTTATTTTTTCACTATTTCTGATTTCCCGAGATCGCACAAAGATGCAGGGAAAGAGCATACGTAGCAAAAAAAATCCCTTCCTCCTATTTCTGATTTGCCAAGATCGCACACGGCACAGAGCAAAGAGCATACACAAAGAAGAGGGTATAGATCCGGAAAATAAATAAAACTTAAAACCGAAATAAACAGAGGGAATCGAAATAAGTAGAACTATTAACAAATATAACTGCAAAACAGATACTTTATACCTCCAGATCTAAACTGACATAACTTGGGTAACTAGAAACCTTTTCGCATGAAACGAAAGGCATTCCTCACTTTAACAAACGCTCCGTACACAACAGAGCAGTTCCCCAGGCCCGAAAATGTTCAGAAATAGTAGATCTAGAAAACGACAGTCGCATGCAGTCAAACTGGTTTCGGATTTGGATCAACAACGGATGCGACTCTCAAAATAGCTCCGATACCATGTAGGAATTTACAGGGTAAGTTCCGTAGATCAAAATCCAAAGGTCACCGCTCACAAACAGATCACAAATCAGTAAACCAGTATTATCACGTGGTTAAAACCCTCGAAGAGGGAAACAGTCCATGGCCTGAGCCAACGTGGCCACTTCAGGCAATTTATTAATATGTTTCTCTCATCAACGGTTACTGTACAAATGACCCTCCATGCTCTTTAAATAGAGATCACGGACCAATCGGGTGTTAAGCCATGGATCAAGTGTTGTTAATACCGAGGAGAGTGAACCATCGGATCACTACAAATTGTGACCGTCAGATTCTAAGTTACAAATGTACATAGTAAAGAAACACACTTTACATAACTCTACAGTAGACTAAGTTATTCTTAACTATTTCCTATGTGTCAGAATATCCTAACATGCATCACCCCCTTCCAGGCTTAGTGTTCAACCCCAACCAAGTCGTTTTTCCTCTGTGGATCCTGAGGAGCAACTTTCCGGTGTCACTTTCCAGATATCGGCCTTCGAAACTGATCTACAAGCAAAATTCTGAAAACTATCCTCTGCCTTTGTGTTGCCTCTGTGTCACTGCATCAACCCTTCTTCCTTCAGCACTGGCTTGGTTAGATCACCTCTGCCTCTCTTTGACTGATGCTCCATTGGTGGAGAAAATCTCTCTTTGGATGCTATCTCTGCCCCTCACTACTCAGATATCTAGCTCAAATTTCTCAACAAACCACCCCCCAAAAATTTCGAACTCTAGATCAATTCAGTGTGTCTTTCCAAATTTCCCTTAAGATTTCCTTTATAGTCTTCTTGATGAGACATCAACGACCGAGATTAGATCTCTAATCAATGGCTAAGATTATAACATGACTTGGTCTCCGCCTTCTAGATCATTCTCACTCATGTTTTATTAATGTCCTTTAATTATTTAATTTCCCTAAGTTTAACTTAGCATTTCCATTAAAATAATTAATTATTTTAATAAAACATCAACTGAGTGGAATTTTCACAAACGGTTTCAGGGTTCTTTGGAATACCAGTGTCTAAGCCTCTCCACAAATTTTGAGACTTAGAGCACTTTCTGATGCTACAAAAATCAACACTCCCTCTTAGCGAGGAAAGTGCTCTAGCAATTATGCCTGTTGCATACCGCTCTGACCTTGAAGCATCCTCCGCGCTGCTGAAGTCCATCAACTACTGCACTGTTGCTACCACTGTACTGCTATCCATGACACTGTCACTGCTGCACTGCAACTCAACTATTGAGAGAAGTAGCTGAACTCACCCAAGACTGAAATAGTGTTCAGTGGATGCACCTCAGTGCTGAAGACTCTAATTGCTGATAACTACTGCGTTGTCGCTCTGATGTATTGTGTTGCTGCAGAAATAAGCGCTGCTACCTATTGCATTGTCGTCTCCATCACTCCTCCGCTCCTGCTGAAACTCCTCCATCTCACTACTGCAAATATGGGCTCTCGTAGCAAGGTAATGATCCATGAGGTGGGCTCCTCAAGGATCCTGCCCAACTGAAGTTTGAAGTGAACTACAGTTCAATATCACCCCACTTCTCTCCTCGAGAAGCGTGGGCACTCATGGCGAACTCATCCTCAATTTTCGTGGTTCCAACCTTCGGGTCATGTTTCTCATCTTTGTCCTTCTTCTTCAAAGGACACTAAGATTCATAGTGGCCCATCTTTCCGCATCTGAAGCACTTGACCTTCAAAACATCATGCTTCGGTTTCCGTTGCGCCTGTTGTCCCTTCGATGTAAGGGCTGCGTTCTCCTCTTACTCCATGGATTTTGAACCGCTTCCACTACTTCCAATAAGTTTTCACTTGACGAGGTCTCTTCTAAGCTTGCCCTTGAAAAGCTGCCCACAACTGCTCCCAACTAGGTAATGCTACCCGACCCAGTATGCTATGGACAAACACTTGCCATTCCTCCATGACATCGTTAAGGGCCATCCACACCATGGTTGCAGTTGTAGGTGTAGCACCTACTACCGACAGCTGATCCCGAATCTCCTGAAATCGCATGAGGTATGAAGCCACGTGCTCCCCTTTCCGCATCTGGATCATACGAAGCTTCTACTCTAAGTACAACTTCCGTTGCTCAGAAGATCCCTCAAACAGGTCATGCAAACCTACCCACATCTCTTTGGCAGTAACCTTGCTAGCCACATGCGAGACGATGTGATCCTTGACACCATCAAGGAGCAACCACTTTGCCTTGGCCATAGCTATCACGTTCTCCACGAACGCCTTCAAATCATGTTCATCCAAAAGGAAATGAGCCCGTTCCTTCCAGTTCATATAGTTGGAGGAGCCCTCCAACCGATCTTGATCACAAAGTCCGTGAGATGCCATCTTAGCTGAAATCTGTTGAATCTGCTCCCTCTTCCTCCCTACTACACAGCTCCTGGCAGGCTTACACACTCCCTGATGGAGTTGTATTTTCTGCTGCTCCTCTACTGCTAAAAAACCGAGAAATGCTGACGTCCTCGGCTAAGAAATCACTGAGGAAGGATTCCCTCAATTTGTGCTCTTGACTCTTGATGCTTTTCTGTCTAGCAACAGCTTCAGAAAACTGCGTCCCTCTGTCTTTTGTGTGGAGGCTCTGCATGGCTCCCTCTGCCACAATAAGATCTTGAATCTGGAAGCCTTTTCTCTCCGTCGATTCACCCAGAGAGAGATTGCCATGAAAATCTTAGCCCTCCTGGCTAGAACTACGCAATCCTTCAAAGGATCATTCTGCTGCACTACAGCAAAAACGACCTTCACTTCATAATTCAGATCCGTTCCTCTTGTTTCACATCAATGCTGTGATACCATGTGAACATTCCTAGATCTGAAACAAACATAAGGAATCATACTGCAACCAATTGGTTTACTTCTTCTATTATGTAATTTACTTTACACAATTATTTCTAAATCATACATGAAATACTGAAGAAATCATTGAAGCAGCCTACACTATAATACTCATGATTCTAAAACAAGGAAACTGAACAAGGAAAATCATTCACACATATGACACCTTTATTTTTGGACACAAGTCCCTGGAAAAACCCAATGCGGGAAACCGATGCAACAGATCTGAGGGTTTTATTATTATGCAATAGCAATGTCTGAATACATCTCTAAATACCCTTAGGGTAATTCAGTTATAGAGAGAAATACTGGCAGAAGAATTTGTGAGGATTTACCTCACTCAATCACTGAGTTCCCAGTTGATCCGGATGAAGAAACCTCTGCCCTGGGGAGGCACTGTACAGTCCCATCGCTGGACCTTTCAGCCATCGTGTCACCCCCTTCTAGGCTCAGTGTTTAGCCCAAACCAAGTCGTTTTGCCTCTGTGGACCATGAGGAACAACCTCCCCATGTCACTTTCCGGATCCTGGCCTCCGAAATTGATATACAAGAGAAATTCCGAAAACGCTCCTCTACCTCTGCACTGCCTCTGCATGAGCCCTACACAGTCACTGCGTCAGCGCTTCTTCCTTCAACAATGGCTTGGTTTGATTACCTCTGCCTCTCTTTGACTGATGGACCACAGGCTGAGAAAACCTTTCTCTTCGGATGCTATCTATGCTCCTCACTGCTCAGATCTCTAGCTCGAATTTCTCAGCAAACCACGCCCCAAAATTTCTAACTCTAGTTCAATTCGGTGTGTCTTTCCAAATGGCCCTCAAGCCTTCCTTTATAGTCTTTTTGTTGAGACATCAACGGGCGAGATTAGATCAGATCTCTAATCAACGGCTAAGATTATAACATGACTTGATCTCCGCCTTCTAGATCATTCTCACTCATGTTTTATTAATGTCCTTTAATTATTTAATTTCCATAAGTTTAATTTTCATTAACGGTTAGTGGGTTCTTTGGAATACAAATCTCTAAGCCTCTCCACAAATTTGAGACTTAGAGCACTTTTTGATGCTACAAAAATCAACAAATACTTCTTTGGCTGTCTTGTTGTCCAATGCTTGAAGAGATACCCTGTTTTGAATGTACACCGCTGTATTGGTAGCTTTTGATCATGGAGCATGGCTCGAGCAACTTCTAGAATAGACCTATTCTTTTTTTTAGCCACTCCATTTTGTTTGGGATTATAGGGCACAATCGTCTCTTTCTTGATGCTTTGCTTCTTGCAAAAATCTATGAATTCATTTGAAATGTACTCTCCACCGTTGTCAGAGTTGAAGATCTTAATTTTCTTCCTTGTTTGATTTTCGACCAAAGAATTGAAGTCTTTGAACAAATCGAAGGCCTCATACTTACGCTTCAATTAATATATCCATGTCTTCCTTGAGAAACCATTAATGAAGGTTATATAATAGAGATGGCCACCAAGAGAATGTACAGGCATCGGACCACATATGTCAGAATGAATGAGATGGAGGATTTCTTTTGTCTTGTTCTCGCTAGAAGGTAATGGTGCCCTTGTATTCTTTCCACTTGCACATCCACAACATACTCCATCGTGTTGGGCTTGAACATCAGGAACTCCAGAGATCAATTTCATCAATTTCGGAAGAGCATCATAATGGAGATGAGCCAATCTAAGGTGCCACAAGTGCTTTGATGATTAGTATTATGGACCATTGCTAGGAGAGCTCTTCTAGTGACTCTATAGAGTCCTTCAAATCTTGATCCCAATGTGAAAGCATCTCTCATAGGGAATCCCACCAACCAAGTAAGTACTTTTCCCTTGATGAAGGAAAACCTCATTCCTTTGTCTTCCAAAGCGGATATAGAAACCAAATTCTTCTTCAACCCCGACACATACATCACATCATGGAGCAAAGTAGATTCCCCAGAGTCCAAATGAAATTTAATAGACCCAAAGCCTTTAACGTGATGAGGGGAGTTGTCTCCAAAAAAAAATCTTCAAACTTGACTCCCTCTCCACCAAATTAGAGAGAACTTCCTTATATGCAGAGAAATGATGAGAGGCCCCACTATCAACCAACCAATTGTCCCAAGTGTCTGGAGGAGAGGAACTAGAAAGTGCAAAAATAAGAATATATTTAGATTGATTTGCAACATTACTTTCATACCTGACATTTCTTAACTTCTCTTAAGGATGATGGTCTTCTTCATGGTCACTCGGAGCATCTCTTCCATTACGAACATTCTTCCGATCATCCCTCTTCTTTGATTATTAAACTTGTTATTTTTTCTCCTTGTGTTGTAGTGTTGTATCCTTCCTTGTGACAATTGTAGCATTTAATGTACGATGATTCCTTCTCTATTCCTTTCCTTCTATTTGAATTTCGAGGAGGAGGCCTTCTTGAACTTGATGGATCTCCTTTTCCTTTCTTTTTCTTATTATGAGTGATGAATGCAACGGGCTTTCCTTCGTGCTTTTGTATTTTGCCTCTTGAGATCATCCTTGATTCTTCTTGAGTGAGTTTTCCAATGAGCTCATCAAATGATGTGGAAACATTGTTATTCCTTATAGTGGTAATGAAGGTTTCCCAAATAGAAGGGAGACTCGTAAGGGTTACCACCACCAACTCTCTATCAAGTACAATTTTCCCAACTCTCTGCAATTGATCTCAAAGACGAGATATCCTCATAATGAAGGATTGCACAAACTCTCCTTTATTCATCTTCATATCTTTAAGTTGATCTTTCAAGGAGATGATTTCATTCAAATCGCTGACTTCATACATGCCAACTAGCTTATCATACATATCCTTAGACCTTTTGAAATTTCCAACATATGCAAGTAAATGTTCTTGTAAACCATCAGTTATAATTTTCTTTGCTTTTAACTCATCTTTCTTGTATTTGTTCTTGGCAGCAACGAAAGCATTCTCCAAAGGTTCATGTACTTTTCCTTGTAAATATTCCCAAACATCATTGTCATTAGCTATGATTTCCAACCTGATCTTCCAAGCAACAAAGTTAGATGAGTCACCCAACTTCTCATTTTTCTTTGAGGTAAGAGGTTGACAGCTTAACTTGATTAGATAGGCTCCTTCAACTTTTCCAAAGATGATTGCTTCAACTCTTGTCTCCTTTGGGCTTTTCCTTCACCTTACCTCTGATACCATGTTAATTTTTACCACTATTTTATGTTGTATCAATTAATTTAGTCCAATTTAACCCTTCAACCAACAATCTTTAATCCACAATTCCAATCATCAACAATAATTGAAGATAGAACAATAAATGCAATGACAATAAGAGACAATCAACACATCAACTAGAGACACTGATTTGGTCAACGACCAGGGAAAAACCCCACAAGAGGGAAAACCCTTTGAAATTCTTCTTCTATTAGATTGTCATAAAATGTTTAGCAGGGAGTACAATGAGCCAAAATTATCCAGCAAAATAACCAAACAATATCCAAAAATATGATCCCAACAATAATATTGATCAGAGTTAACTTTCCCAGTCTGCGGTCAATTGAAAAATGAAACACTAAGTCTCGGAAGCATGGAGCAAGAGTTCATGCGCACGGCTACAGCTGAAAAATAACTGTCAAGAGTTATAGGAGAAGAAATTATAAAGATATAATAGGGCAAGGTAAAAGGTCCTAAAATTAAGAGAGACTTATAAATACTAAAAATTAAACTTTTAATTTAATTTAAAAAGTTTACACATTAAAAATTAAACTGTTAATTTAATTTAAAAACAAAAAAATTAGAGAATAATAGTGAATTTAAAAACATTTAAATAGAGAATTGAAATTCAGGGTTTTAAAATTTTAAAATTGACAATTAAAAATAGATTCTCTGCTAAAGGTATAAAGACACTGCAAGGTAGAGGCTTCTCGCACACGAGTAGTTGAGTAGGTTAAGTGGCTAAGAGAGAGAGTGCAGGTAACTAGGAAAGAAGCATTTTTAGGCAGCACATAGTTTCATACAAACATATCGAGTAGTGTCGTGCAATAATAAGGACAACGTTGTACAAATTCATATAGCAGGGCTGTGCAGCTACCATACAGTCCATATAGCAGAGATTGCTGTTTCTGTTTCTTTCAGTAATTGTACCTCTTAAGCAGGCTGTAGAAGCTCAAGTTTAAGGTGTTTTACGGTAACTGTGGAGTGCTGTTTTTGGGTAGCATGTGGAGGTTTCCTTGTCAGTGTTTTCAAAGGAATAAAAAATTGATTTGAAGGAGTAACTACCTGTGTACTTATGGAATTAATTTTTATGCTTCTACTTTTTGATTTCTAGCTATTGTATGATTGAAATGGTCCGAAATTTTATTTCAGCATTAATTAAATTCAGCAATCTACTTGTTTGAGTGAGATCATAGGAACATTAGTCACTTAGGACTTTAAATTTTCAAACAAAACTGGTTAAGAAAGAGGTGAAAACAATTGTTTCATTCCATCAATTGATCCAGCCTATCCCTCCTTGTTTCCTTGGAGTGAAATTCCAAACTCTCTGGATGCTTTTTAGATATGCTCAAGATTTGAAATGAGAAGCATTTAACTTGAAGCAAATCTTAGGGAAGTTTAGAAGTTTGTATCTGCGAAATATTTCAAATAAGATTGGGAAACATAATAATATGGCCTGCTCTACCACCTCTAGTAGCCATAAACTGGAATGATTGAAAGAATAAAAAGCCTTTGGTTCATTAGAATAGCCAGATTGAGTCTCTTCCATACTATGCCATCATTTTATCAGAAATTAGACTAGGTAGACTGTTGCTGATGCCGTTGGTTCTTTATCTGTGATTGGGATGATATAGCTCTAGTTCGACCTTCAAATGATACCAAGTCGTTTTTTATTCAATACACAATTTCATAGGGAGAAGCTTTGTCTTTTGGGCTTCAATCATATTGAAATCTCCACAAAATATGTCAGTGTAGATTTGACAACTCTTTTTCCTTGTAATACATCTTTGTTCATTGTGTCAATGTTCGAAGCATAAATGTTATCCATCCATAGCATTTGTCTGTCAAGGCAAAAAATGGCCTGTAACATTTAATAGATGATGTACGAGTCTATAACCAATCAACTATGTGGTCTTTAAGCTATAATGCCCCAAGGGTTGAGATCCCACCATTTCCTTTCTTGTTCGAAGAGGTTAATAAAACATTGTAGGCCAAATTTCTAGTAGGGGTTTTGTAGCTTTAAGCCTTTTTTATTTCATCCAGGCACAAGCTGTCAACTGTTTCCATACTATTTTTATTCTTCCAACTGTGTTTTTTGCAGGGATCTAAAAGAACCATCAACATTCCATGACATAAAACTAATCATTTAAACAGGGGACAGTTAATTGATATTCCTTTTGCTCTTCAACATGGTACACTAGTTGAGTCTTGGAGGATCCCAAATTTCATCCTCTTATTCCAAAACTCTCCCAAAGTATGTCTGTTTCGTGCTTCAGATAGGGATGAGCCTATCTGGATTGGATCAACTATGTTGGGATTTTTATTTTTGCTTTGGTTTGGGACTTTGAAAGATTTTTTGACGATGAAGCCACATATATATTGTTCACCACCTTAGCCACATATATATTGTTCACTTCACCTTAGGGTAGTCCTCTAATTTGTAGCCTTGTTATCGACAGTGAAAAGGGGTATTAGGCCTACCATAATAAGAATATCTAACAGCTCAATTTCTTCACCAATCTTTATATCAGTATCTTCATAAAAAACTTTAACAATTCAATCACTCCACACAAGCACCTCATATCCCTATCAACAATGCTGTTTACTGCCTTCCAACAATCTTCCACTGAAAATCTACAATAGATTAGAGGAATTTCCAAGGTTGAAGCAGGAGATCTGAATTTCAACATTGGTTTGTCAAAATCCTGACCACTGGTCATGGTTTTGCCATCAGTTGTCAAGAACTTCCAATGATTAAGTGCAAGATCTTGAACTACCAGCCGAGAAGATGAGTTACAAAATTCAACATTCTTTCTAAGGAATATGGTGATGAAATTGTAAAATGGTTCAAACTTATTCCACATCATCACATGAAATAAGCTTCAGTCTTCCATTATATTCTTTTCACCCTCACACATAAACAAGAAAGTTCCAATTGAAGGATAACAAAATTCGTTTCAACATCTAGTTGAAAATCAGGAGCAGAAAGACGATCTGAAAGATTCCGTACAGTCTTCAATTACAACAGATTTCTCCAGTATTCCAGCTCTGGATTAAATATATAATTAAGTTAATTGGTGGACCAGGATAGGTGGGATAGGTGAGCCCGATCAGTGAAAGTGGGGCACTTCTTCAGCCCTCACCCGGGTTCAATTCCTCACAAGGAATGACCATGGAACTACCTGCAAGGGGACTGTTAAGTTGGTTCAGGTGGTTGTATAGTGTAAGCAGCATCCCACATTTAGATAGGTGGTGGACACTTGCCACTCAGCTACCAAGGAAGCATTTTATCCAAAAAGTTAAATGGTGGCAGGACGCTTAGCTCCAACTGAATTGAATTATTTCCAGCCAATCCCATTCTTTTTCAAAAAATATTTTCATTACTCTTCTGCATTCCATCGTATGTTATGGTTTCCCAGATTTATGCATCGCAATGACCAACATTGAAGCCCATAGCAAAAGGAGAAAACCCTCTTATGTTAAAATGAACCAGCTTTCACCAGACTCGTAGAGGCTAAAATTTCTAAATTGGTCTTGTATTTCAAAAGTTAAAACACCTTACTAATATATTTTCATGAATATTATCAGTAAATATTTCAAAAGGGTGATGAAGGGAGAATGTGAATCTCGTGGAGGTACCCTCTGTACAACTATAAATTTATGTATTTGGTTGGGCAGATGGTTCATTAAAAGAAATTTTAAAACAATAGAGTTGGAACCATTTACAACAATATGGAGGCAATAAAAATACCTTTGGATAATATATTACATGGGGTTGAAATATCAATACACACATAATACAATGTGAAAGACTACTCATAGATACATGAGCAGTGCTAAAACTGTCCGGCAAAGATATGCGGGCTTATTCTGTGATTGCCAAGTCTCTGCTTGGATCAAAAAAATGTGGGTTCCTGATTTAAGTTGGACTTACAACCTCAAACTCTCAGAGTGTACTGATCCACAGCTGTTTTTCTGCATAGCCATGAAAAATATTTTGCTCCTCAACTCCATGAGAATGGTAATGCAGGTGCATGCAAATTGAACTCAATACAAAATGTGTTGACCAAAAACATACTCATATGGATAGTTCTGAAAGAATTTTCAATCTTCATCACAGTCTGAGGTGGGTACAAACAGATGAATATTTTTTATCACCACTTGATTGTATCATTATTAGTAACCCCATCGCTGTTGAACCCTTAAATTAGCTTAAAATTCTCTGTCCTGGTTTGCAGGGATCCAAAGCAATAGGCAGGATCCCATTTTTCACAACTCCCAATTTACAACACTGCCTTCTAGGAACCTGCACAAAACAAGATAACATCCTGTGATGCTTAGTAGAAATTCAAATGGAGGATATCAATAAAATCATCATATATTATTTATAATTCTGAGAAAAAAAGCATAGATGACTTACTAAATGCCAATGGCGTTCAAAAGGTTTATGCACAACATGGATTTGCTGAACTTCCTTTCGAGAGAAATTTTGTGAACGGCAATGACCCTTTTCCTTTTCTTTATCCAACATATGGTATCTATCATATATGCTCAAAATCTTATTGCTTTCTTCATCAAAATGATTTGCTTTCCAGTAGAAGAGAATGGGCTTGTCACATATTGATCTTATGGCCGGTCTTGAATCCATAGTAAATTCTCCCACATGGTCACCCCAATTTAATGCACGGAATGTAACCTGAGGGTCTTGGAGCTCCCTGGGAAATAGTATGCTTGGAAAGACCTGAACAACATAGCCAAGAGAGATGGAGAAGGATAATTTCGCTGTATGGTTATAACAGATAGCTTGCTGTAAAAAACTGGCAGGTTCGGTCTCCATGGCTGACATGAAGTAACGGAGACTATCAAGAGTTTTGTGACCGGGAAATAGAGGATCAAGGACATCTACATGATGCATAGAGACAAAAGGTGCCAATGGGTGCGCTGACAGGAGGCCAAGTGCATTTCCTTGGATGTCAAACTGCACATGTGAAAATACCAGTTAATATTTCTCGAAACAGGTAATTGCTTTAGATTAAAAACAACTCAGTCAACCAAAAACATATTGCACTGATCAACTTTTAGGACTCAGTTAAAAATAAAAAGTAAAAAAACAAACAAAATGTGTGACCAAGAATAGTTTAAGTAGCTCTTATTAGGATTTTGCTAACATTTCATAACTTGTCTGAATGTTATGCCAACTCCAAAGAAAGATTCAACCCAATTTAGACAAAATATGTTTATTTCAAGTTGAAATTCACCAAAATTTTCTACAGGAATGAAAGACACAAAATATTGATAAGTAGCATATCTTTGAAACATTAATACAGCGGTCAGATCTAGAATTGGAAAATTATAAAATAAAAATGACCAAGATATTGTAAGTAGCTCATATTCAGCTTTAGCTAACATTTTGTATTTCTGAAATGCCATGCTAATTCCAAAGAAAGGTAAAAACAAATATACAAATTGGAGTTATTTCAAGTTGAAATTCACCAAAAAAATCGACATGAAGGAAAGTCATAAAACATTGATAAGTAGCATATTTTTGTTCATTTGAAACATTAGTAGAGTGCTCAATTCTAAAATTGAAAAAGTCCGGATTATAGCGAAAATATGATGCTATTTCTATTTGACGGTAACTGAAAAACGATCATTACTATTGGTTGGTGATAACCAAAATTCATCATCGAAGGCTCACAAAAGATCGTTCTCTAAAGATAAATTGTGTAGGATCTTGTGCATTGAAAATGCCTCAATTTGAATCCCTAGTTACAAATATCCCTGCATCTTCAAACATTCCCATAGCATTGTAGATGCATCCAGATATTCATAATTGAGCACTCAAGGGCAAAGCAAGTTGTCAATATTTTTCATTGATCCTCTGTGAGGCCTTTAGCATTAGAAATGATTACCCAAGAGCAGCCTAGCCCGCTTTGGGGAGAAAAGCATTCAGTGCCTTTGGGCTTTTTATTTACGCTCAACCCAGCTGATGGATGCAAATGCATGGTAGAAAAGAGGATTACGTTCTTTACTAGCCCTATAGCTGGGCTTTTTTCTTTTAGGAGTCCCGCAACATGACATAACCAGACTAAGGGACGAGAATTGTTTACAGAACGGAGCACATATCAGTCATAGTGCCGTGGTTCTTGAAAATTCCTGATGGAAAACAACAACATAGATAGGCGTGTAACAACACATGAAACAAAGGAAACGATGTCCCAATTCTCACAGAATTAGGATAAAACCAAACTATATGGACATTAGTTCCATGGAAGAACTAATATGGACATTAGTTTCATGCCCCTTCCTTTTGGAATTATTCTGCTCTACTGCAGTTAAATTTTTCTTGCAAAGACTCTCCAGAGTCCGAATAATGGATGCTAAATATTTCGAATATATTAAATTGCCAAAACCAATTTTATGGTTTTATGGTCATCTAGCCAGATGTTTTAAGAAAATTAAAAAAAGATGCAGAAATTGTTCTTCAATTAAAATTTGATCAACAGTGACAAACAACCCTTTAGAGACATATGAGGGAAAATATCTTTTTAATTTTGAATAGAGATAGAGATAGGGGAGGGAGGCGTGAATGGCAAACCACTCTTACTAACCTCTGCATGCTCTGAAGAGAAGGCAGACCCAACCAATATGGTTGTTGGTTCCTTGAACTAATTCTGATCATTTGGCACTCATCTAAATTGCAGGATATCACTGACTACTTTAGGAGACAAAGGTCCATATCAGCTATGTATTTGGAAGTCAAAGCGCTCTTTCATTCTCTAAGACAATCATTCTTTAATAGTGATAACATCTAGAGGAGATAGACAGCGAAAATTCACCTGATGGAAGCCTGGCTCTTGAGTAAGTGGAACGCCCAGCTCTGTAATACAAGCCTGCAACCTGTGGTCACCGCGAACGAGCTCAGGATATCTCTCGAGGCAGGCTTCAAGCATAGTGGACAGGGCTTGTGCAAGACCATAACTGATAGCGATGCCTGCCCCAGTAAAAGCCATCCTATGTGTATTATCGTGATTCTCAAGATGACTCTCAGACTTTGCTCCAATATAAACCAACTCTTCGGGATCATACTTGGCCAAAACACTCATCAAATTCTCTGTGGAAAATATGGTGTCATCCTCACACAATACAAACCAGTGTGCATCCCGAGGGCGTAGCCTGAAGGTGTTGAGTAAAATCATGGAAAGCCGAATACCCGAAGGCTCGAATTCATCAGAAACCATCACGGGAGGAAGAGACTGCTCGTCCTCTGCATCATATAGGACAATTTCCTCGACCCAAACAAATCCTCGCATTAAACCAGGCTTGACCCAGAGTTTCAAATACTCCTTCCTCTGTGGCCATAGTTTGGATGAGCTCTGTATTGCAAAGACTATGTTTCTAAGTCTCAGAGAGGTCTTAGAAATGTTTTGAAGTGGAAAACTTCCGTTTTGTTTTTGGGTGTCCAAGGGATTCCAAGGAAATTTCGAAGGCTCAGCCTCTCCTTCGAGTCTTGATCGTCTGCAGTGATGCCTGTGGGTATAAATTGGGAAAACCAATGCCAGAAGCGCTGCCAAAAGGACCAAATATCCCAGAGCACCCAACACCGCACTTCCGAACCACTTCTTCTTCTTCAGCAGCCTCCTGACATCCTTCAATTGCATAGCCAATTTCACAGAATCCATCAGCAATTTTAATTACAGATCCCAATTGACAAATAATTGCGTTTTTCCTTATGTTTAGCCCATGACATATGTCCCCATTGGTTGAGAATCTGTGGTTGGACTACAGAACAGAAGCGTGCTTTTCACAAGTATTATTATTATTATTATTTTTAACTTGCCTTTCCCACTAATAGCAACAGGCCAAATGGAGAAATCCAAAGTTTTGGTCCACTTTGCTTCTCTGCTGCTCGTTTCCTGTATGTTGGTCTTTTCTTGCTTGCAAATTAATCGGTTGGAGAGATATTTCACCGCAGCATATGAGGAGAATTTTGCAGGCAATAATTGAATTGATATAAAGGCACTCTCTGCGGAAATGGACTGGATTTAGCTTGAAATTGACCAACTTCTTGTAATAGTTATTGGGGTTTGAACAAAATTATTTAGACAGGATCTCTAGAATATAGAATATAGAGACTCGGAGCATATTTAAATTATTTCTGTTTTGTCTATACCATATTGCACGGCCATAGGCCACGTACAGATAAACTCTGGTGACCAATTCAAGGCCGTCAAACTTTGGCTTTCCTTTAACAATGGATTGCTCATGGAATTTAAATTTAGAAATTGACCAAATCTTCTTCTGGGCCCTTAGATGGAAGTTTCTTTCATGTTTCACGCTCGGGACTAGGCTAGCCAATCGAAGTCAAGGTTGGCTTATCGTGCAATTCATGGATTATTTGATTTCATATAGTGTGCAGAGTGAGTCAACGGAACTAGGTAAGGAAAGACGTTCGAGAAGCAAGAGATATGATGAATGATGCCGTCACATGTATAGATATCGTTTGGTTGGAGATGGAGAAGGCAAAATGTTTCACTTTTTCGTATGTTGTTGAGAAAGTTCTCAGAAAGGTTAGAGAAAGGCGTTGAGATGCGTTGAGATTTGCTTGTGACGTGAGAGAGTTAGGTCTTCAACCAACCAACATAACTTCTACCCTGAATCTGCTCAGAATGGAATGTTTTCAAAAGAAATACTTTCTATCTGCAGTGTTTCGTTTTTTTTTTTCAAATAGTAGGAAAACAGATCAATTGTGAAATTAATGACTTACAATAAGTGAATGTAAGGTATTCTATCACTTCAAGTAAATGATTGATTGGTGCTCTGCAAAGGTAGACTTTCAGGCCTGTGAAATACTTTTGAATCTTCGATCATTAATCTGTTTACTTACCTGAAAGGAAACCGAGCTTTTAACCAACTAAAAATAATTTAGGATCATACTCTTATATATTTAATATTGGGTTCATTATATTAATGAAAATGTAATAGTGATATCTTTTATGTCGGTGATGTATATAATAAAGAAAAAAGAAAGGTTAATTACAAACTCTATAAATTTATAAAAATGTTATTATATATTTGATAGATTATTTTTACTCTCGTGAATGTTAAATTATTATTTCATTTCATAATTGTGTTGATATGCACTTTACAACTTAATATGGGTGAGATAGTCTAATATGGATGAGAGGTAGTAGTGGAGGGTTTGATCAATAAGAGGCTAATTTAAAAATAAAATAAAAAAATGGCTCCTCAACTATAGAGGAGATATAGTGAAGCATTAAATGAAATAATAATAATAATAATAATAAAACATAATGTCGCTCAATTAAAAAACTAATAAAAACTAATAAATAAAAATAATAAATAGGCTAAATTCAATTTGTGATATTGCAATTTTGATTTATTTTAGTAACTATGATATTTCAAAACTTCATGTTTTATTTTTTACTAGAGAATCGACTAATGGGCACTAGTATGACCTCTGGTATCCCTAGGTGGACCAAGCCATCACCCAACCCATGGCCCATGGATAAGCAACCCAACGTTTGAATATGGGGCCTTGATCTCACAACATTTTATATTTCCAAGTAAGCTACTAGGGGGGAGGGGGGGGTTATGTTTAAATTTAGTTAATAACTATATAATACTTATAATAATCTTAGCTCCGGGAGTTAGTTCAATTGGTCAAGTTCCCGTCGTTAAACCAAATTTGTTATTGAGAGATCACGGGTTCAATTCTCTCAACACTCTTGGGGCCAAGCTCTGTGGTTGAGCTTGGAGAAAGTGATTCCTTCGGGTGGATCTGCTTGATACAAATATTCTGTAGATGTAGTAGTCACCGATATGTGAGGTTCATGAACCACGTAGAAAAAAATACTTACAATAATCTCTATATATACATATAAAATATGCATATCACATTAAAAGTAAAATTTAAAATTATAAAATACGACAATGAAAAATGACATGCACATATGTATGTACCGTGCAAATCCACTTGAAGCGATCACTTTTTGTCAGCTCAACCAATGTAGTGGCCGTTGATCTCTGGGTCCGTGAACCACATAGAAAAAAATTCTCTCTCTCTATATAATATCATACTAAATATAAAATTATAAAAGTATAAAATATGACAAAGAAAAATGACGTGGATCACGTTTTGCCGGCTCAACCAATTTAGCAGTCGTTGATCTTTGGGTCTGTGAACCACATAGAAAAAAATACTCTCTCTTTAATATCATACTAAATATTAAATTATAAAATTATAAAATATGACAAAGAAAAATAACATGTGCATATCTATGTACTAGGTAGATCCACCTGAAGGGATCACTTCTTGCCAGCTCAACCAATGTAACAATCACTAATCTCTAGCTCAGTGAACCACAAAAACAAGTACTTTCAATAATCTCTATATATGCATATACATATCACATTATAAAATATGACAAAGAAAAATGTCGTACTTATATGTTTGTAGTGTATCACAAGAATTTTAATAAAACTAAAAATTATAATATATATATGACGACGATGATGATGATTAACGTCCACTAAGACCAATATGATCTATTAGACCCTAAGAAAGTAAACAATTTACTGAGACTCTTTAAAATTTTATTTCTATGATAAAAAAAGGGGAGATAAACATTATGAGATAAGTGTAATTTTGTTGACTTAACAAGTCAAGAAGGTTGGTAGTGGCATTTGTTTTGAAAAATAAAACATATGCGACTAATGGGTCGAGTAGTCCAAAAGAAAGTGTTTTTCATTTTGAACTCTCGTAGTATCGCAAAGGGGGCAGATTGTTTTGTCCCAAGGTGTTTTGAGAATAGACCAATGTTCAATTTCACTCAGAAGTTCATGAGAACTAGTTATTATCTTTCCAATGTTCATCTTCTTCTTAGCATTGGTCAAGATAGAAAGATATTTATGGTTAGCAAGAGTGGGGTTGATCACCTCCTTATAATACCTTAGCTTCCTTTCCCCCTCTAACTCCTTATCATGCCACATCGTATCCTTAAATTTGGAAGTAATGGTGTTTTTAATATTATCCTTATTTTCCAAGATAATCTACTCTTTTATCCCCCAATGGTCGAGCCAAGACTCGACATATTTATGCTAGCCTCACTTGAGTCAGAGGAGGGGGTTTTGACTAGATTTAGAAGCATTTTTTTGGAGCCTCTTTGCTTCCATGTTGTACAACTTCCTCTTGTCTATCAATACCTAAATATAGTCATGCTTTCAATAGGGGAAATGCTATTTTTAATCAAGAGAATAAGGTAGTGAGTAAATATATATCTGAGTCTTAAGAGGATCAAATTTTTTGAGGTGTAAATTCTTAATCAAATTTTATATTTAAAAAGAGATTTGCATTTTTAGAAATTTAATATTTTGATAAATAGAGAATTGAGATGAAACTATACTAATTCTATATAAAATATAAATAGAAAAATAGAAAAGAAAAAGTATATATATTATGAAAAATCAAAATTTAATATTATTTTTATTTTGTTGAAGGAATAAAGAATTCTTATGTCTGGGAAAGAGAAACTCTTAGTTAAGACATACTCAAGCTTTATATAATTTGATTTTAAATAAATTTTTAATTTTTATTATTTATAGAATTAAATTTAAATTAAATTATTATTAATAATTTACAAATCATTAAAATAAATTAAAAATATATGATATTAGAAGTATTTGATTTACTTAATCTAGCTTTATGTTGTGTAGTATCAATTATTTTCACAAAAGATAGAATATAATATTTTAAGCAGTTACATTTATGGATCCAACAATATAAGTGGAACTTCTCCCAATAACTTCTAATTACAATTTCTTTTAGATTTATCAAAATATCATGCACTAATAATTTTATATTGAATTATTATTAATATTTTTCAAACCGCTAAAATAAATTTAAAAGATTTGAAATATATATATATATATATATATATATATATATATATATATATATATATAATTTTAATAATATTATTATTTTAAAAATTATTTAATTTATTCATTAATGAATATGATGATGCTGTTGATTAATGTCTACTTTACAAAAAGGTAAAAAAATAATAGAATTTTTTTAACATATTATTTTTAAGTTTGAAAATAAGAGAGAATTGTTCCATGGCACATTTTTTAACATAAACCAAAAAAATTAAAATTAATAATATAATAGATATTCTGAAAATAAAAACTAATTTGAACATAAATTAAGCTATCAAGAACAAAGTGCCCTATAAAATTTGCAATGTATCTCTTAATTATCTATATAAAGAAGTATATAAAATAAATAAACTTTTAAATATATTTTTGTAATTTTATACAATTACATTACATGTCATAATTTTCCATCGTGATTTTAATAATATTGTTATTTATATATTGTAATTAAAATTATTTCAATATGCATACATAATATTTTTATAATATTATTATTTATATATTTTTTTCTAATTATAATAATTTTATATTTTTATAATAATTTTAGAATATATTTTAATAATATTATTATTTGTATGATAATTTTAAAACATATTTTAATAATATTATTATTTTAAAATTTATTTGATTTATTATTTAATAAATAAAATCAAAAGGATGTAAATTAAAGTAAACTTAGTCTATGGAATATAAAACAATTATCCATGGAAGTACTCTTTTTATGAGAGTTGCCTATTCAAAATCTTATAAATTTAACTAAAAGAGAACTTTTAATTTTAAATACGAAATTATTATTTCAAACAATTATTTAATAGTTTTTAAACATGATTTTAACAATATTATTCTAATTTATATTTTTATAAATAATTTTGTTTTACATAATTATGTTTATATAATTAATTATATAATAGTGAGTTGAGATGTAATAAAGTGTTAGGTCAATATATATCCATCTTAATTTTGGATTTACCTAGTCTCAAGAGGAGTTAAATTTGAGAAAAAATTTGCATTTTAAGGGATTTGCTTCATCTCAAAACTTGATAGATTCAAAGTTAAGATGGATCTATGTTGATATATATATGTGTGTAGGCACTTCAATATAATGCCCCTATCATGGGTAACTATGGTATTTCAGAAAATCAGAGGACTCCGTTCAACAATGTCGTCATGTCACAAGGTTCTTACAACTGGTTCTTTCACATCATGATCACTCTCTCCAACGACCTCTCCTTTTTTCGACACATGACATGGCAACTACATTTACAATGACATCCTTCGTTGAGTTGGAGCTCGTAGATTACTTTGACAACAAATTTGGATCTCTTATTTTCCACTCACAATATGAATAACCCACTCATCAATGCTCTGGACCAGGGAATACACTTGGCTTTCCTCATGATCCTTTGCATATAGTTTTCAATAACTCCTAGAATGATCACGCAAATGGATCCTTGGCTCGCTCGCCTACTCAACCCTGTCATAGCTCCTTTTCCCCTAGAGGCGTGATCACTCCCCCCTCTCTCCGTCTATCACCTGCAAACTCCCCTGGTTCTCCCAATTCCCAAAACACATAGCTTGTTACCCCCTCGAGCACCCTCTTAGCTAAAACTTTCACTAACTCAAAACAAAGTCCTCCCTTGTTTCAATGCTAGTCGGAAAATGCATACCCATCGACACCATCCTGAATATGATGGGGAAAACTTTAGTGGGTTTCCTTGATGGAAAAAATACCTTAATGTCAGATATAAAAGAATGGATCTCCACTTCGTTTATTCCATTATTGGGGTAGTCACCTAACTACTTTATTCTTATTTGCAGTTGGATTGCCTTTGTCTTTTTCACACCAAAGGATCGCTCTTTGATAGTTTCTAGAGACTGGTCATGCAGACCCTCTAGACTCTAGTTGAAACCCTGGGCCATAGACTTTGATTTGGCTCTGGAAATAACTTCGCGATAGAAATTTTCTACAACCCTCCCCGGTCTTCCCTTTCTTAACTGGTCGAAATAGATTATAGTTTCCATTGGGGAAAAATTGGGAGATTTCTACAAATTGAACAAGATGGGGCATCCAAAGGAGATAGATGATGGCTTGGGCTACAGGTCAAGGTGGATGTGTGGGAGGTCCTCTTGGGGGAAATTCAGATTATACATAAAAAATACTTTTAGATGCAAAGAATAGATTATCGGTGATTTTCCTTCAATGTTTTAGAGGTCTTCCATAGGACATCTCACACACTGGTGTTAGGGTTTTGGGCCACTGGTAAAAGGTTATAAGAAAACTTGGGTTGAAAAAACTTGGACATGATTCAGAAGGCAATGGAAAATCTATTTTGGGCTTGATAGGTTCACAGACACGCTTGCTTTTGAGGGTCTAGGAAGATCATCTAGCTCGTAGCACCTCAGACCCTGGTAAGTGATTATCCCCCTTCCCTTTTCTCCTGTTTGTTTTCATTTTATGTTATGGCGTTTTTACAGACTTAGGGGTTGTTGCCTTTATACACCACATGTCCCCCTCTAGTTTCTCAGATTCTATTATCACTCAGGGAAAACCCCGACTGCAGGGAAAAATCATAAGGTGACCTCAAAACTTCTTTTAGGTTGAAGCTGACCCTTCAACTCGGAGGAGGATCTCTTCGTAAAACTCAACTACTCTATGGTCACTGTAGTAGAAGGTCTTCTGCAATTGAGTTTAGGTTGCCAGATTTAGGTCTAGGGATAAATTGGTTGGGTGATCTTTGAAAACTACCATTGGGCATCGAGTCCAACTCTTAAACAAATGAAATCAGAGATCTAATGAGCGAGTTGTATAAAGCATGGAAGCAACAAGTCCTTTGACTGTTTAAGAAATTTAGAAGAAAGGGATATTGGAGGAAAACAGAGTCTATAAATGACTAGAGTAACAAATATTAATGATTGATAATTTAAGTTAGGAGCATCAATGAAATCCAATCTCATAAACTAGCATTCTCAGACATGGAAGAAAACAATTAAATGACAGAGAAATATTGACAGGGAGATGTAACACATGAATTTTCTACTAATTGCTCATTAACACTGTAAATACATTCAATATTGCTCAAATATATTTAGACTACAAGTGTTTTCCAAATGATTTCCAACCCTCTTTCATTATTCATAAACTGTCTTTATAGCGCTTTACATAACAATTTGCAAAATAATATAATCCTCATAATTACAATACTGAGATATTAAAAATATCTTTTAAGTTCATGCATTGAAAATATAGACTCAACAAATATCTAACAAACCCTAGAAAAATTATAGGCAAATATGCTTAAATCTAGGCAAAAATAATATGATCAATCGCTTAGCTAAAAAATAGAATAGGTTCCTTTGTAGCTTATCTCCTTTGTTTCCACAAAACAGGTCCCTCTGTAAATGATCTCCGTTGTTCTTTGATTTTCCTGGAAAAATTACTAACAGACAACTTGTATATATTATTGATTTTATGATATGAGATGTAGTTGGCAACTGGGAGGTCAATCTTTCGAATATTGCTGACAATGGAGATGTCAGCATCTCTATTTCGTTTTATGGAAAAAACACTAACATGCACGCTGCCGACATTTTCCTGTAGGTGTCCTTAATTGACTAGTTTTTCTATTTCAAAATTGCCGATAGGCACATTGTCAAGCTTTTATTGTAGGTTTCGTTTACCACCGGTATGTGTAGTTTGTTCAAAATAGCTGATAGACACACTGTCAAGCCTTTCAAAAATTGTTGACAAGGGCATTGTCAACTCTCTTGATTCTCATGGTGTATATGAAACTGGCAGGCCGACTATCAACATAATGCAACAATTGAGTTTTTGACTTAAACAAGTGGACAAAAATGGTTCTGATACCCTGAAATATTAGTTGAGGGTATTGGCATCCTTGACTAACACATCTAACTTGTTTAATCTCTGTTTCTGTTTCTTCCTAGTCTCCATGGGCTTTGCTTTGGCAACTAGTTCAACTTTCTTCTTGTGAGGGCTTGCAAATTTTTTCTTACATTCTATAGGACCTTTCTTAGATTTTGTGATTTTCCTATTTATAATTAAGTCCTTCAGAGGCACATCATCTATGTCAATGACCTAGTTAGCTAACTCTGTGTTGCTTTTGAGCTTGAACTTATATCATAGCTTGTTTGTTGGCCTAGTGTGCCTATTACCTTGTTTGGGAATTTCAGATGCATACCATTTTCCCTTTCCTCTATTATTGGCTTCTTTCCCTTTAAATATTCAAGTTTAGCTGTGTCTGCAGGCGTGTTTTCTAAAGGGTAAAACTAAAAAACCAATGCAGTCAATGTCAACGTCTGAGCTTTTTAACGATGGAGACTCTGACTTATGAGACCAATCAATTTTCCTTTGATAAACCTTGGGGGTTTTGGGGGAAGTTGAGGCAGATGGGGATTTTGAGTTTTCAAACATAATGGGTGTCCAAATAGGAGCTTCAGCCTAAGGTTTCTTTATCCTCCTGATGGTTTGAGGTCTACCACTTTTCCTTCTACTAGGTTGATGCTGGAACCCTCCCCAACAAAGAAAATGATCCCATGTTCTATTACGCTTTACCAACTGAATATCTATTAACAACTTAACTATTTCCTTGTGATAAACAAAATGTGAAGAGGGATTATTCCTAGC
Organism: Pinus albicaulis; assembly: GCA_034641835.2. Classification (NCBI taxonomy): domain Eukaryota; kingdom Viridiplantae; phylum Streptophyta; class Pinopsida; order Pinales; family Pinaceae; genus Pinus; species Pinus albicaulis. The sequence continues at coordinate 740,877,433 of CM076576.1, forward strand.
CCTGTATCTAACAACGATGTGCTTGAGGCTCTCCAACAAGTAAAAACAAGGATTAATCCTAATTTTCCCATCCAATGTGCTAGGAAATAGAAACAATACAATTTGATTCTATTATAACAACCCTCATAAGTAAAATAATGTTGGAAAATCCGCAGGGGAGCATACCATTTGTCTTGCAACCAGTCCTTTTGAACCCCAACTTTCCAGTTCCTCGCTCTGTGCTCTTCTTTGAAAAATGATGAAATGTCTATGCCTACTAGGATATGGCTGTGAAAAAAATGTCTCTGTCCATGGGAAAAGCTGTGGCTTTTCCAACAGTGTGCTCTATAACTTCAAATTCTAAACGACCGACGTTTACATGGCTCCCATCAAAACCTGCTGCAAACACTTGGGCTACTAAATCGTGATAATCAAAATACCAGTACAAAAACAGACTCCATCTTGCCTGCTGGAACAAATGTAGGAGATTAGGGTAAGCATTCAATAATTCCGGCTCTTTAGGTTCAGTTCAGTCTAGCATTCCTCCCTTAACCATTATGGTTGGCACTCTCTATGGGATTTGTTGCTAGATTGCCGCAGTGAAAACTGTTTAAACACCAAGTGGAAACCGAAACCATTTACCAATACAACTGTATTGATACGGTGAACCCGCATAAGTGTCAAATTAAACTTAACATCACCCTTTTGTGAAAATTCCATAAATTTGGAATCATATTGCAGCAACTGGAAGATATTCACCTAATTGTTAATTTTAACTTAATCATTTATTTGCGTTTTCCTATGGAAAACACTGAATACATCACATTGCAACCTTCACAAATAAACTGCAAAAAAAATAAAAGTGTAGAAAAAAAACTGAAAAAGAATAGATCACACACACATCTTACACAATTATTTTTGGACCCATGTCCCTGGAAAAACCCAATGCGGGAAAACCAACGCAACAACTGAGGATTTATATTATTATGCAGTAATTATTTATGAGTACAAGTCTATGATTGAAAGATCTGTCAAACCATGCAGAGAAACTGACAAGAAAGATATTATGAGATAAACCTCACTACTCCACGGGACCCTGACATTGATCAACACTCAAAAAAGACCGCCCTGCGCTGCCTCTGCACAGTGACTGTGCCACTCTGCGTTATAACTACGACTTGATAAACCCTTAGTTAAACTGAGAGGGGGGGGGGGTGAATCAATTTAATACATTCATGGACATTTAAAACTTTTTCATTCAACTCATTTACACCTTCATTTCAAAAGAAGCTTAATACATAATGGATCAACAAACATAATGTGTGGACAACAAGTAATTAAATAGATTAAAGCATCACATCAACACTTAATCATCAAGCACATAGACAACAGATATAAGTGGAAACCCATAAAGGGAGAAAACCACATCTTATTATTGTTGTGATGCAAAGGAAAGCTCCAACTCCCTCTCACAACTAATTTTTTGTAGGCTCCAACCTACAAGAGGCTACTACCCCAAATTATGCAAGCTACAACTTGCAAGGAAGCTCCAACTCCCATCTATTTTTTGCAGGCTACAACCCACAAGAGGCTCCTACCTCAACCAGCTACAAATGGACACCTATCTAGATCCAACTTGATATGGAAGCACCAACTCCCTCACACTAAAATAAAATCATATGCTGATTTACCTGGATATCTGTTTTTCTCCTTCTTCAATGCTGTACTTCCAGCCTTCAAGTCTGCTTCATAACAACTTTGGATCTGCACAACATCTCTATCTGCTCTCTCTCATTCTTCCACTCTCTAACCTCTCTATGCATATTACAATAACATCATTTATAGAGATCACTTCATGGCTGTTTGCATTCTATATGGGAATATGAAGTGAACAGGCATGACTCTTGCCTTCCACCCACTCATTTCCTCACTCAGCATATTCAGGATGTTACAACAATATATACAATCGTTTTAGTATTAATTGGAATTTTGCTTTGCCTTGGAGACTTGCCTTTGCATCACAAACAATATAAAATAATTAATACATTTAAAGTTACAATCAAATATTTCACTCAGCCCTTTCAACTTCTTATATTTTCTGTGTGTTTGTCCTCTTCTACTTGCTGTCCCTTTGTCTTTTATGTTTCTGCAGTTATATTTCCAACTGTGTTGCAACATTACTGTCTTAGCCCGACTTGACCCATGCCTTTATGTTTTACACTGCCTTTGCCTATTTCATATCTTACCTCCAACGTTCTACACTCTTCTCTGCTCTTTTTCTATGTGTCGAGTTACTTACCCGAGTCTCCTTCTGCCCACGCTCAGTCTTTGTTATCAAACTTCCGCAGTTGCATAACACCTCTGCACGAGTGTCGGGTCACTTGCCCAGAGTATTCTCTCTTGCGTTCAACCTTTCCTTTTTAACTCACATTCACATCTACATGACACTGTTCTGTACTTAGAGTCGGGTCTTACCCGAGTCTACTCCCGTTTAGTATTTTCTTTTAACTGACTGCCGCAACACTGTTCTGCATGGTCTCCCGAACCTTTTTCATGCATTCAAGCCTTTCCTTTGTAACCCGAGTCGACCTTCGCTTCCATGGTTTTCTTCATAAAACCAATGCAAACACATTAAAACTTGGACTTGAAATATATTAATATTCACCTCTGAGCCGCATCGGGTCCGCTTCACAAATCACACTACGCACTTCGCGTTCCTTAGATTTTACGTTGTACTCTCCTTTTCCTCCTCTGATGCGATTTAATAAATAAAAGGCTCTGCATACATGCTTAACTTTGGTTGTAGGGTCCCACACCACGGTGACCAATCACAGGCGATCACACTTCGCAACCTTTATGATTTAACTTAGTGGTTAAACCTTATTCTTTATGATCTACGATATAGCGTAGTGTCGACACGTGCCTTCTCCACTTTGCATAAAAAACAACTTAACTTACCATGCGACGCCTTAACGCTAAACTATAAAAGTTGCGATTTGCGAAATCACTCCCAGTGCGATTCGATCTCTGCCATTGGTCTTTGAAGGATCAAACAGTCCACACTTGTTTCGCTGATCAACTTCGCATCGCAGGTTAAATAACTTACCATGCGAAATATTAACGCTATCCGCTAAATCCTTTGATGTATGAAGTCTTCACGAGTTTGCGAGATGATCCCCACCGTTGATCTATGCCTGATCTAACGAACCTCGATGTTGCTTGCAACTCTGATTGGTCTTCAATCCTTAACACATAAACACTATAATTGCCGATTTGCGATGTGCGCTTTCATTCTCCGCCCGACACGCATCCACATCTCTGCCATTTAATATTAAAACCTCAATTCTGTGATTCAATCCTCGCCGTCTGATTCCTCCTTTGGAATTATTCTAAGTCTTTTCTTCCTTAGTCGATTTCTATGCTTTCTACGACCACCACTACTCTACATCTACGCTATCCTTCCTGAGCTTTATTCAATTTTTTTAAAAGCACTGATCTCTCCTTAGATTTTTCTTCTGTTTTTTATTCACTTCGACTTGGGATTATCACACCTACTGCACGCCTTAATCACTATTTCAATCCAGAATACAGACCACCATTTTGTATTACTTCCCTGAGTCCAAAATTCGTGATTTGTTTCTTACTCCTTTGCCTTTGCTGATGGTCTACTGCTGCTCCTTGCCTCTCTGCTCCTCCTCTGCCTCTCTTTTATGCTTTCTTACTGCATTATTGCATGATCTGCTTCTTTGCCTTATTGCTACTGCTTCTCTGCTCCTTTGCCTTAATGATAGTTCTGGTGCTGCTCCTTTGTGCTCCTTTGCCATCAATGACAATATTTCCAACTGTCTCCCCCTTTGGCATTGATGGCAACACTTCCTCCAACACTCCAATACTTCCTCCAAGACTTCCTCCCCCTTTCATTCTTAGAGGTGTATTTCTTGCTCTGCTTTCTTTTCAGAAGAGCCTTTCTTCTTCTTCTTGCTTTTCCTCCCCCTTTGAAATCAATGGCAAAGGGTTGCACATTTCCCAGTGTAGTTTCTATCTTTGCATTACTTCTCTTTGAGTTGTGTATAGGCCTTCTTCTTCCGACTTTATACTTTGCTGCTCCAGGCTGGTGTATAATAGTTGTTGGGAGAACACTTTTAAAATTATTGAGATTGCATGAATGGAGGGTATGTCACCATAGAATGTTATGTACTTATGTCCCTTACTGCTTGATAGAGGTGATATGTGCTAGAATTTTGATGTACTTCTGTCATAATACTTCGACCTTGAGGACCTGTAACATACCACTGCTCTACTAATAACACTTTGTATTCTACTGAAAGGTAGGCTGCTTGCTCCAAATACCAATTGATGAATGATGTGATGATATAATCATGATAACCATTTCTCTTATTCATCCTTCTTAAGAACATTTTGTTTCATTATTAACACTTTGCAGAAAGACATACAATGTAATGATCCTCTGTAAATCTTTACCAGCTCCATAGCTCTAGCTCTTCTGTGACAACTTTTATGGGCTGCTCTCCCCCTGGAATGATGCTTTCTTGTCTGATACTGACTACCACCTGTCTACTGCACTGTTTTTTATTTTTGATCATATCAGAGAGTATCATCTGCAGACACTACCCCTAGTTTGTCTCTTAGATATTCGAATGGTTCTCTAGCAAGAGGCTTTGTGAATATGTCTGTTGTTTGTTCCTTTGTTGGTACATACTCCATCTTTACTATTTTCTCTGCTACTTGTTCTCTGAGGAAGTGGTACTTTATTGGGATGTGCTTGGTTTTCGAATGAAGTACTGGAGTTTTTGATATACTTATTGCACTTGTATTGTCACATTTGATAGAAATAGGTTAAGTGATGCTTACTTTCATGTCTTGGAGATTTTGTTTCATCCACATTACTTGTGTGCAACAAGCTGCTACTCCTATGGATTCCGCTTCTGCTGTAGATAGAGAGACATATTTTTGCTTCTTGCTTAACCATGCCACCAAACTTTCTCCCAAATAAAATGCACCTCCACTTGTGCTTTTCCTGTCATCTACACAACTGGCCTAATCTGCATCTGTATATGATGTCAATGTGAAGTCTTTGCCCTTTAGATACCATAGCTGGGCTATAATGTGCATTTCTTTGCAAGTATCTAAATATCCTCTTGATTTCTAGCAAGTGATTTTGTTTTGGTGCTGTTTGATATCTTGCCACAAGTCCTACTGCCAACATAATGTCTGGTCTAGAAGCAGCTAGGTATAGCAGACTTCCTATCATAGATCTGTAAAGTCTTTGATCTACATTTGCGGATCCATCATCAGCACATAACTTGCGACCAGTGGTCATGGGAGTTGACACAGGTTTGCAGTCTTCCATTTGGAATCTTTTTAACATGTCTCTTAAGTATTTTTCTTGTGTTATGAATATGCCTTTGTTCTTTTGTAGAATTTTAAGTCCTAGGTAGAAGGTAAGCTCTCCAATCATAGACATCTCAGATTTTGACTTCATCTCTTCTACAAATCCTTTTACTAACTCATCCTTGTTGCTACCAAACATGATGTCATCTACATATACTACTACAATTAAGAGTTCATTTTCATCAGCCTTTATATACAGATTGGTGTCTAATCCTCCCTTCTTGAAACCTTGTTTTTGAAATTACTTGTACAACCTAGAATACCATGCACGTGGTGCTTGTTTGAGACCATATAGGGATTTCTTTAATCTGCACACATATTCGTGTTTATCTGCTAAGGAAAATCCTTCAGGTTGTTCCATGTAGACTTATTCCTCTAGATCTCCATTCAAGAAGGCAAACTTCACATCCATTTGATATACCTTGAAATCATGATAGCATGTAAAAGCAAAAAACATTCTAATTGCTTCCATTCTTGCTACAGGGGAAAAAGTTTCATCATAGTCAAGTCCTTCGATTTGAGAGTATCCCTTGCATAAAAGTCTGGCTTTATTTCTGATTACTTGACCTTGTTCATTCATCTTATTCTTGAATATCCACTTTGTGCCAATGACATTTTCCCCAACATGTCTTGGCATTAACTCCCAGGTCTTGTTATTCTCAATTTGGTCTAATTCTTCATTCATAGAATTTACCCAATTTTTGTCTTTGTTGGCTTCATCGAAAGTATTCGATTTTATCTATGATAGCATGGCTAGGTACACTTCCTTGATCTGTTAAGCTAGCTATCTTCTAGTTTGGACTCCTGCACTCTTGTCTCCAATGATTTGATCTTCAAGATGGTTCTTCTGAGTGTGTCTCGAGGGTCCTTTTGAGTTTATTTCTGTATCTTCTGTTGTCTTACTTTGTTCTTCATTTTCTTTATTCTCATATTCATGATCATCTGGATGATTGGCACAGTTTGTGCTTCTGGTTCTGTCTGGTAGATCTTCGTCGAATCTCACATCAATGCTTTCCACAATTTTATGTAGTCTTTTATTGTAGCACCTGTATCCCTTACTCTTGGATGCATATCCCAAAAATATTCCTTCATCAGCTCTTGCATCGTACTTCCCCAATTTTTCATCATTATTCTTTATGAAACATTTTCTGCCAAAGACTCTAAAGTGCTTGATTGATGCCGGTTTCCCATGCCATAATTCATATGGAGTCTTGTCACAATTTGGTTTGAGACGAGCTTTGTTGAGAATATGAACAACTGTGTGTACTGCTTCTGCCCAATAGATTTGGGGAATGTTTCTTTATTGAATCATTGCTCTGGCAATCTGTTGTACGGACCTGTTTTGTCTCTCTTCCACTCCATTCTGTTGAGGTGTACTCGAAACTGTAAATTGTTGCTTTATCCCACATTCATTGTATAGGTCTGCAAAATCATCATCTATGAATTCACCTCCTCTATCTGATCTGATGCATTTTAGTTTACATCCAATTTGATTTTATGCCAGTGCCTTGAATATCTTAAATTTCTCAAACGCTTCGGATTTGTATCTGAGAAATTCCACCCATGCTAATTTGGAAAAATCATCGATTATCAGCATGATATACGATTCTACACCTGGTGCATTTGTTCTTGAAGGTCCGCACAGGTCCATGTGTACAAGATGAAGAGGCTTACTTGTAGATAGTTGGTCTTTAGCTTTGAATGTTGTGCGAGTTTGTTTTCCTAGCTGGCAGGACTTACATATAGTATTTGGTGTCTTCTTTATTGTATGAAAATCTCTGACAACTTTATTTTTGCTCAGTTTGATGTTGTGGTCAAAATTTAGATGTCCCAATCTTCTATGCCATAGACAAGATTCATCAAGTTTGTTGATGTGGCATGCTTCATTCTCTTCTTCTACTATATAAACATTACTCTCTGTTCGAACACCTTTGACCAAGGTCTTTCCTGTGGCGATTGACCTTACTTCACAATCTTGGGCTCTGAAAAGGACCTCACAGCCTTTATCACACATTTGACTAACACTTAGCAGATTGGCTTTTAGACCGACTACAAACAGTACATCCCGAGCCTCTCCTTTTCCATTATTTAGGCTGAATGTGCCTTTTCCCTTGATTTTCCCCACTTTATCATTACTGAATGTTACATTCCTAGATTTCTTTTCATCAAAAGTTACAAACTTGCTTCGGTCTCCAGTCATATGTTTTGAGCACCCACTATCCACATACCATTGATTGTTCTGATCTTGAGCAATTAGAACTAGATCAAATTTATTTAGCTTCCTTTTCCATTGCATGCAATTGTTTGATCTATAACCTTTCCGAGGAGATGGATCACAGCCTTTGAAAGGACATTCGTTAGACTTGTGCCCATTTTTATGGCAGCTAAAACATTTGATTGTATTTCTAAATAGATTGTGTACACAAGTGAATCCATCATTGTTCTTTATTCCCCTTCAGTTTCCATACTCCAGTCTCTGTATATACGCTCTGCACTCCATGGCTTTATGACTGAGCCCTTTGCAACAAAAGCAATACCCATGGAAGTAGTATCTATCTCTGGCAGAGAGATATGTTTGAGGTAGTATTTTCGTTTGTTGCATCTTTTGCTGGTTGGACTGGATTTGCTTTGTCTTACAGTATGCCACAATATGTCCAGGTTTGTGGCAGGCAAAGAAAGTGATTCTTCTCACAGGGGAAAGGAACCTCCTTTGACATCTTCCGAATTTGTTCAATTCATCCTTAGGAGCGTATGAGCCTTTTGTAGTTGACTATTTCTTCATTTCTTTCTTTGTCACTTGAGGTTGCTGCTTGTTTCTGATTGTTTCTTTATATATCATAGCCTTGTTGGATTCTAATTCTGTGGATTCCCTTTTTTATCCTTCATTATCCCTTACAACTTTTACAAAAATGATATTATTGTTATCTTCTGCCTTGGATTTGCTGGTTTCTCCTTCATAGCCTATCCCAACCTTTATATGAGGAGGTATTTGAGCATTTAGAATTTTTTCCAAATGTCCAGAGCTTTTCATGTGAGAAATATTCATAGTTAATTCAATTTGGGCCTTTTCTAATTTCTTCCTCAAGCTTACCACTTCTTCTTCCATTTTTTCTCGCTCCTGATTTTTATCCTTTATTTCTCTTTTCCTCTATTTTCCTTGATTCTTCTAGTTCAATCTTCAATTTAATAAGATCTTCTGAATCTGGTTCTGTCTTTGCATATTTCAAAAGAATCTCTTTCTGTTTTTTACTCTTAAGTTTAAGTCTGTCTATTTCCTCTAGGGCACTAATTAGCTCCCCCTCAAGATCTACCTCACCTTCTTTTTCAAATTCCCGGAGATATTCCTCAAGCTCCTCCTTGGCCATCAAAGTGGATTCTGATGTTCCTTCTTCATTGGGGGATTCATTTGAGCTCTTAGATGCACTTTTATCTTGTTGGGCATAAAATTCTCTTCTATTAAATCTGTTCCCTTTCGGCTTATTGTTGAAATTAGTTTTCTCTTTCCCTCTTGACTGATTCTCTATTTTCTTATGAGGACATTTAGATGCATAATGCCCCACTCTTCCACAGTTAAATCACTTAAATGGAAGTTTACCTTTATACTTACCTGTGCCTTTCTCCAATCTTCTGAAAAATTTGGCCTCTTCTTCATCAGAGCAAGAGCATGTACCTTCCTTCTCTTCTATGCACTTATCTGCCTTAAAGGCTGCCTCCCTCACATTTGACTTCCCCTTTGGAAGTCTCATCTAAGAAGCCGTCAAGTTTCCAAGCAATTGGTTTATGGTTAATGTTTCCTAGTTTGCTGCTTCTTCTATGGAAGAAACCATAGGGTTAAAACTAGATGGTAAAGATTTCAATATATTTTGTACAATTACACATTCCTTAATGGTTTCTCCTAGAGCTTTTATGCTATTCACAACTTCAAAAACCTTTAATAATAAACTGGCTACATCTTCATCTTCATTCATTTTTACATTTTCAAACTGAGCTCTATAGGCTTGCAGTTTGGCCATCTTCAACTTTTTATCTCCCTCATGGATATTTTCTAATATATACCAGATATCTTTGGCAGTCTCACTATGCATTACATTGACAAATTTTGACTCTCACAGACCGCTCAAGAGTGCATTCATGGCTTTTTCATTAGCTATGAAATTTTTTTTGGCTTCTTTCTCTATGTCAGTATCCTTTAGAGCATATATTTCTTCCACAACAAACCAAACTTCTATTCCTAGAGACATTAAGTATGTCCTCATTCTTATTTTATAGAAAGCATAGTTTGTGGCAGTAAACAATGGGGCTTTATTTGTTGAGCATTCGTCTAGGCTATCCATTTTGGGGACCTAGGATTTCCTTCCAGTTGTTAAATTGATATAGAAGGAACTGGCTCTGATACCAACTGATGAACCCTTAGTTAAAATGAGAGGGGGGGGGGTGAATCAATTTAATACATTCATGGACATTTAAAACTTTTTCATTCAAATAATTTACACCTTCATTTCATAAGCAACTTAATACATAATGGATCAACAAACATAATGTGTGGACAACAAGTAATTAAATAGATTAAAACATCACATCAACGCTTAATCATCAAGCACATAGACAACATATATAAGTGAAAACCCATAAAGGGAGAAAACCACATCTTATTACTGTTGTGATGCAAAGGCAAGCTCCAACTCCCTCTCACAACTGATTTTCTGTAGGCTCCAACCTATAGGAGGCTACTACCCCAAATTCTGCAAGCTACAACTTGCAAGGAAGCTCCAACTTCCATCTATTTTCTGAAGGCTACAACCCACAGGAGGCTCCTACCTCAACCAACTACAACTGGACATCTATCAAGCTACAACTTGATATGGAAGGACCAACTCCCTCACACTACAATAAAATCATATGCTGATTTGCCTGGATATCAGCTCTGTTTTTCTCCTTCTTCAATGCTGCCCTTCCAGCCTTCAAGTCTGCTTCATATCAGCTCTGGATCTGCACATCATCTCTATCTTCTCACTCTCATTATTCCACTCTCTAACATCATTTATAGAGATCACTTCATGGATGTTTGCATTCTATATGGGAATATGAAGTGAACTCTTGCCTTCCACCCACTCATTTCCTCACTCAGCATATTCAGGATGTTACAACAATATATACACTCGTTTCAATATTAATTGAAGTTTTTATTTTCCTTGGAGACTTACCTTTGCATCACAAACAATATAAAGTAATTAATACATTTACAGTTACAATCAAATATTTCACTTAGCCCTTTCAACTTCTTATATTTGCTGTGTGTTTGTCCTCTTCTGCGTGTTGTCCCTTTGTCTTTTATGTTTCTACAGTTATATTTCCAACTGTGATGCAACATTACTATCTTAGCCCGAATTGACCCATGCCTTTATGTTTTACACTGCCTCTACCTATTGCATATCTTACCTGCAGTGTTCTATGCTCTTCTCTGCTCCTTTTCTCTGTCTTGGGTTACTTACCCGAGTCTCCTTCTGCCCACGTTCAGTCTTTATTATCAAACTGCCGCAGCTGCATAACACCTTTGTACAAGTGTCGGGTAACTTGCCCAGAGTCTTCTCTCTTGTGTTCAACCATTCCTTTTTAAATCACAACTGCATCTACATGACACTGTTCTGCACTTAGAGTCGGGTCTTACCCGAGTCTACTCTCATTCAGTATTTTCTTTTAACTCACTACCACAACACTGTTTTTCACAGGCTCAGGTCCCTTTTCATGCGTTTAGGCCTTTCCTTTGTAACCCGAGTCGACCTCTGCTTCCATGGTTTTCTTCATAAAACCAATGAAAACACATTAAACCTTGGACCTGAAATATATTAATACTCACCTCTAAGCCGTATTACGTCCGCTTCACAAATCACACTTCACTTTCCTTATATTTTACGTTGTACTCTCCTTTTCCTCCTCTGATGCAATTTAACAAAGAAAAGGCTCTGCATACACGCTTAAATTTGGTTGTAGGGTCCCACACCATGGTGACCAATCACAGGCGATCTCACTTCACAACCTTTGTGATTTAACTTGGTGATTAAACCTTTTTCCTTGCGATCTGCGATATTTTGCAGTGCCGACACGTGCCTTCTCAACTTCGTACCGCACATAACTTAACTTACCATGCGACGCCTTAATGCTAACCTCTAAAAGTTGTGATTTGTGAAATTGCTCTTGGTGCGATTTGATCTCTGCCATTGGTCTTTGAAGGATCAGACGGTCCACACTTGTTTCGTTGATCAACTTGGAATCGTAGGTTAAATAACTTACCGTGCGAAATCTTAACGCTATCTGCTAAATCCTGCGATGTGTGAAGTATTCATGGGTTTGCGAGATGATCCCCACCGTTGATCTGTGCCTGATCTAACGAACCTTGCTGCTGCTTGCAACTCTGATTGGTCTTCGATCCTTAACACATAAACACTATAATTGCCGATTTGTGATGTGCGCTTTCATTATCCGCCCGACACGCATCCACATCTTTTCCATTTAATATTAAAAATTCAATTATGTGATTCGATCCTTGCCATCCAATTCCTCCTTTGGAAGTCTTCTAATTATTTTATGCCTTAGTCGATTTCTCTACTTTCTATTGCCACCGCTACTATGCATCTCCGCAATCCTTCCTGAGCTTTATTCAGTCTTTTTTTAAATCATTGATCTCTCTTGAGCTTGTTCTTCTATTTGTTATTCACTCAAACTTGGGATTATCATGCTTGCTGCACGCCTTACTCACTATTTCAATCCATAATACATACCACCATTCTGTATTACTTCCCTGAGTTTAGAATTCGTGATTTGTTTCTTACTCCTTTGCCTTTGCTGATGGTCTACTGCTGCTCCTTGCCTCTCTGCTGCTCCTTTTCCTCTCTTTTATGATTTCCTACTGCATTATTACCTGATCTTCTTCTTTGCCTTATTATTGTTGCTTCTCTGCTCCTTTTCCTTAATGATAGTTCTGGTGCTGCTTCTTTATGCTCCTTTTCCATCAATGACCAACACGACTACCTTCTGTCTCTGCGCTGGACTCTCTGTTGGTTGGAAACTGAGGTCTTCTGATCTCCAGAAAATCTCTCTGAGATTTGGCACTGGCCCGACGCTATCTCTTTAGCAAAAATATGACTTCCCTTCAGGCTCTACGCAATGAATATGTAAGCTCTGCGTCACTGGCTCTGTGCTGCTACTATTTCTCTCACTGCCTCCTCTGCTATGTACTCTCCGTATCAGGAATGCCTCCAACCGGAATTACTTCCCCTCTCTGCAAAAGATATCTTGATCGAAGTTTCTCCCTAAGCACTGCTCACTAAAGAAATCGATCTTTTGATCCTTACTTTTCAAAATGTATCTTCCAAATGATCCTTCAAGCCATTCTTATAGTCTTCTTGTTGAAACTTCAACGACCTAGATTATATATCTAATCAAATACTAAGATTAAATTTTGACTTGATCCTCCTTTTCTAGAACATTCACACCCATATTCTATTAATTCACTTTAACTATTTTAGTTTACAAAGTTTAGACCTAGGGTCCCTTTAAAAATAATTAATTATTTTAATAAAATACAATATGGGTGGAATTTCTCCAAAAAATTTCTGGGTTATCTGGAATACATGTGTCTAAGCCTCCCTGCAAATTTTGAGACTTAGAGCACATCCGATGCTACCTCAAATCAACACTCTCTCTTAGTGAGAATGTGCTCTAGTAATACACCCTCTAAGTATTGCTCTGACTCTGTAACATCTCTCTCTGTGCTGCTGATGTCTGACACTGTTGCCCATCAACTCTGCGCAAACACTGCAACTATACTGTTGTTGTCACGACCACTATCAACACTGCATATGTACTGTAACTCCCTCTCAATTCTACATCTATGTTGCTGCTGACTCTTCCACTTCCAACTACTATTGCATTGTATGACAATTGCTTAGTGAAACTGAAAAACATCCAAAATTCGACAAGTATGATGCATATTGGTGATGAATATCTGACTGCTGCTAGCCTCTACACTGTCCCTCTGAAGCTGTTGTGTTGCTGTTGAATTCTGCAATGTGCCCTCCTGCACTACTGCCAACTCTACTTTGTGTTGCTCATACTATGGCGCTGCTAACTATTGCATTGTCACTTCTGCACTCATCTGCACCAAATGGCACCCCTCCATCCTTCTACTTCTGATTTGGACTCCGGTAGCATGTGATGATTCGAGAGGTGGACTCCTCAAGGATCTTGCCCAATTTGTAGATCTATGGGTCTTGATCTTGGAAAGATACTTCTTACTCTTGCACCGCTCTTGCTGCCCCTTTGATGCAAGGGTTTCATTTTCATCCTCCTCCTTCTTGACCTTTGAACCACTATTGTTGCTGGTCTCAATTTGACACTTGAGTAATTCCCTCCTCTTCTCTTCTTGTTGAAGAGATTCCCACATCGCTTCCCAGTTCGGTAACTTCTCTCTGCCCAGGATGTTGTGGAAAAAGACCTGATAGTCTTCAGACATAGAATTTAAGGCAAGTTTGACCATCTTTATGGCTTGAAAAGCTTCTCCCACAACTTCCAGCTCATCTCGGTTCTCTTGAAGTCTAGATAGAAACAGATCAATGCACTCTCCCTTCTGTATCTTGGTGGTCTGCATCTTCTCCTCTAGAAACATCTTCCTCTGCTCAGAAGACCCCTGATATAGCATTGCCAACGCATCCCACATCTCCTTGGATGTCCCTTTTCTAGAGATGTGTGAAACAATATGATCCTTCACTCCGTCAAGGATCAACCGCTTGGCTTTAGCCATATTCTTCTGGAAGGCCCTTAATGGTGCCGCATCCACTAGTTCATCATGAGCACTGCCGATAAAATGCTTGAGGTCATGTTCATCTGGAAGGAAGGAAATCCTTGTCTTCCAAATTACGTAGTTGGAGGCACCCTCCAATCGGTCCTGGTCACACAATCCACTGGTGGCCATCTCACCCAACTACTATCGATTTTTTGCCTCTAAACCTATTTGCAGTTGGATTTACACATCCCTGCTAGTGCAAGCCACAAACTCTGCTACTTTTGTACGGGAAATGAGTTTCTTGGGAAAGAAACTTTATGAGGTCAGAAATCCCCAAAAAGTGTCTTCAACTACTCTTCTTGGCGTTTTTGCACCAAAAATCACTGCTGCAAAACAAAATGCGTCCCTCTAGATACTGATATACTTAGATCTGCTGCGCTGCTCCCTCTATCTCGGACAAACAAAAATATGGAAAAAATCCTACCTCTTTTTCGGCTCACTCAGAGAGACAATTTTCTTGCTGATCTAGCTCCCCTCACTTGGACTGTGCACTTCACTAGGAAATTGACTGTTGCTTACACAGGTCTTTGATCCCCAACTTTTGCATCAATGTTGGATCTATTCTTTTCTCCTCCTGCACTTAGCTTAAACAAGCTCTGATACCATGTGAAAATTCCATAAATATGGAATCCTATTGCAGAAATTGGAAGATATTCACCTAATTGTTAATTTTAACTTAACAATTTATTTGTAGTTTCCTACGGAAAACACTGAATACATCACACTGCAACCTTCACAAATTGCGGAAAAAACATGTGTGGAAAAAAAACTGAACAAGAATAGTTCAAACACACATCTGACATAGTTATTTTTGGACTATTGTCCTCGAAAAAAACCAATGCTGGAAAACCGGTGCAACAGATGAGGGTTTATATCATTATGCGGTAATTATTTATGAGTACAAGTCTATGATTGACATACTTGTCGCATCATGTAGAGAAACTGACAAGAAATATCTTGTGAGACAAACCTCACTCCTCCATGGGAACTAAACACTGATCAACACTCAAAATGGACTGCCCTTCACTGCCTCTGCGCAGTGACCGTGTCTCTCTGCATAGTCTTCGCGTCACAACTACAACTGCCCTCTGTCTCTGCACTGGTCTCTCTGTTAGCTGGAAACTAAGGCCTTCTAGCCTCCAAAAATTCTCTCCAGGATCTGGCACTAGCCCAATGTTGTATTCTCAGCAAAAATACGACTTCCCTTCAGGTTCTATGCAGTGACTGCGTAGGTTTTGTGTGACTGGCTTTGTGTTTCTACTGTGGCTCTAATTTCCTCCTCTACTATGTACTCTCCGGATCAGGAATGCCTCCAACCAGAATTACTGCCCCTCTCTGCAAAATATCTCTCGATCGAAGTTTCTCCGTGAGCACTGCTCACTAAATAAATTGATCTCTTGATCCTTACTTTGCCCAATGTATCTTCCAAATGACCCTTCAAGCCATTCTTATAGTCTTATCGATCAAGCTTCAATGACCCATATTAGATCTCTAATCGAAAACTAAGATTAGTTTTTGACTTGATCCAACTTTTTTATAACATTCACACCCATATTCTATTAATTCACTTTAATTATTTTATTTTCCTAAGTTTAGACTTAGGGTCCCTTTAAAAATAATTAATTATTCTAATAAAATACAATCTGGGTGGAATTTCCTCAAACTGTTTTTGGGTTAGGCATACAAGTGTCTAATCCTCCCTGCAAATTTTGAGACTTAGAGCACATCCAATGCTACATCAAATCAACACCTTTACCACACTTGTAAATCATGATCCATAATTACAATGAAATCGATCATATAGTAATTTTAATTATTACATAAGATACACATGATCAAATTCATACCTTAGCCTTTTCAATCATATTGGAGACACATGCGCTCAAAATACTGACGCAGACGTGGTCATCATAGTCAACACTTTAAATATTAAAAAAAATTTAATCACTGACAATTGGCCTGTCGGAAAAATGAAAAATACTGATATCCTCATTGTCGGCGATATTCGCTTTCCAACCTTGTCGGGTCTCGAAATATTGCTAAGAATATTAAGCTGTTTATTACAAATTTAAATGCTGACAATGAAACTGTCATAATTTTACAAAAAAAATACAAAAATGATTTTTTTATGATAACAGATCCCACCTCCAAATTTATGCGTCCCCCATTTTGTCTTGGTTCTCCATCTTCCCATTGTTTTCTCACTCTTCTCTCTTAGCTCTGAGCCTTTACTATGGAACCTGCCTCCTTTTACTTTTGATCCTTGTAGCGAATATGCCCCATCATTGACATGGATTTCCTCTCGAATGTCCCCTCGATGCTAGAATCCCATAAGCCCCTCTCCTCCAAGCTCCCTTAAGAAATACATCCTCATTACCACCCATTAGAAACTTTCCCCTCTTAGGGGGAGGGGGGGGATTGGTCTTCGACCCTATCCTCCCAAACCTTGTAGGAAAAAAATACAAACTTTTAAAGGAATAAGACATAAAATTATAATCAATATTATTAAGGGGAAGCAAACAATTATCTCCAGGGCCCTTAGAGTAAATAAGTCCCTTAATTCCATCCCCTTGTGATTCCACTATATTATAATGCTAGAGGGATAAGAGGGGTTTGCAAAAATATTTCCATCCACCGCCTTACCAAAAATCAAAATCCAAACATCACACAGATATAGGAGACCATGGTTGATGGAGCCAGAGCTATGCAGACCATACAATTTGGAATAAAATGTTGGTACTTCTTGACTCTAGATGAAAAAGTACACGTAGGGGGTTTATTAACTAGATAGGTCCTAAAAATCAAGCCTTTTTCCCCCATATCCTTCAAATCCACAACCTTGGTCTGTTAGGAATCCATAGAACTTAGAATTGATATCATTATCCTAAATATATATCTGACCCCTATATTGATCACATCACCTTCTAGGATGATTTAGCAGAGTTTGGCACTTGCTCCATCCCCCACACCATTATTTGCAAGCTCAAATTCACCTTATCTATGAGGTAGATTTGAAGTACAAATCCTGGGCTAGACCCCTCAATGGATACTTCACCTCTTTCTTCTATTGTCTACATCTCATTGGCATTTAACCCCTCAAGGTCACTCCTACTCAGTAATATTTTTTGCACTAATAAAGATGCTATCTCTAAGAGGCTAGATAGGTTCTTCCCATCAAATGACTTCCTCAAACCTCATACCATCTCAAAATCCTATAATTCCTTTGAAGGGATGTCTAATCATCTCCATGTAATTCTTAGGCTATCCACTTATTCTGATAGATGTCCATATCCTCTCCACTTCAACAACTCATGGTTTTTTGAAGAATATTTTACAAAAATTAGTTGAGAATACATGGATACAGTTTTATTCCTCTCAGTTGGACTCCTACATGATACAATTTGCAAAAATATTGCCATACTAAAACATACCACAAAAGGACAGTCCATATGATATAAAGAAATACAACAAGATTGTCTCAAGAAAGTGGAATAGGACATAAATTACATCTACCTTAATCCAAGTGATGTTTTATCAGAGGATGTACTAATCTCCCTTAGGGATTTGGAACAAAAGAGAGAAGAATTGCTTAAAAAGGAAGAGATGAAATGGCATCTCAAAAGTAGAGATTTGTGGATCAATGAGGGAGAAAAAAACACCAAGTTCTTCTGTTGCTTTAGCTCGTATAGGAAAAAAAGAACCATATTTTAGCCATCCGGAGGACCAACGACTCTCTAGTAGGCTCATCTCAAGAAGAATATTTGGACGATGTTAGTCATTTCAAGAACTTGTTTAAGGACTCGAGCGGTTTCCCAATTCAGGAAATCTTAGATGTAGTCTCAAAGTTCAATTTGGATATCAGAGAGGAAATGAACTAGTCATTAGAAGAAGAATTATCTGAGAACAAAGTTAGAACTATCATTTTCTCAATGCAAAAAGGAAAGAGTCCAGGGCAGGATGGTCTTTCAGTTGATTTTTACATTGACTTCTTTGATTTCCTAAAGGATGACATCCTTAAGGTCGTCCAAGAATCACAGAGATATAGAAGGGTGTTGGGGTCTATAAACTCCACCTTCCTCACCCTCATCGTGAAAAAATAGGAGGGGGATTCTTTCGATGATTATAGGTCGATATATTGCTGCAATGTAATTTGCAAAATATTCTCAAAGGTCATAGCTTGGTGCATCAAGGCTATCCTTAGCGAGACATATTTGATGAAAAATTTGGATTTTTTTATGGAAAACATATACATGATGTAGTATCCCCAGTGCAAGAAGCTCTACACTCCATCAAGACAAAAAAATATCAATGCATTGACCCTCAAAATAGATCTTTCCAAAGCCTTCAATCAAGTCAATTGGACTTGAGTGAGTTAGGTCAATAGTCGACATAGGCTTCTATCCTGCTCATAATGGAATATTTTCAAAATAAATATATTTTTTTTCTTTTTAGTTGTAGTGTGTTCTATTCCCTTTTGAAATAGCGAGAAAACATACCATAATTCAATTATCAAATTAATTGGATACTATCTGTAAATTGATGCAGGAGCATCCAGCTTAGAGGAGGCAGAGAATGGTTAACTGTCTGGGTGACTAACACGTGGTTATGAACAAGTGGTGAAACCTGTGTTTTTTCTTTTAAATTATTTTTATTTACTGTTAAGTTACACAAGGACAATCAAATTAGGAAAATAAACTTTTCTATAGTTAATTAGTTAGCTAGCTATCTACTTTTTGTTTACAAAAAAAAAGAACTAGCAAAATAAGTTAGGTGCATTCGGTTGACAGTTTCAACTGAATCTTGGAACTGAATTTCATTTGTAATATTTAAACAACAGTACAAACATGAGAGGGGTTCGATTCTTCCCTCACGAAAGCAGCGAATGAAGACAAACTGAAGAACAAGAATTGCAACCAGTAACTATTTGTCTGCCAGGACCGATAGACTAATTTACTTTTTTTGGGTACTGAGAAATTATTGTGTGAACTTCCAGTTCAAATGATATGTAACAACTGTGTGTGAATGTGATAATAAAAATGATACATATGAGATTTGAAACCTATCGAATGTATGATAGCCTGTAAGAAGAAACAGAGACTTTCTTTTGCCTTGTATTATGTATTAACAAGAACAGAAAAAAAAAACGGAGCCGAGGCTTACAGCCGAACAACATACGAAGATATTTGCCACTCAACATAGCAAGAAAAACCAGAAGATCCATTCTATTAATACCAGGTGAGTCCACGTCACATTGAAGCATTTATAAAATTTCTTTCACAGTTCTAAGAAAAAACATTCTTGTATAATATATAAAGGGACAGAGTTCATCTAGAGTAAATAGTCCAGGAAGGACGAGCATAGCATATAACCCGAGCTAGGGTTTGAAAACTGAAAAACAACACAGTTGCGAAACATAAAAAGAACCTACGACCACCTAAGCTACGGTGACATTACATTCCTGTAGAAGACTTGCCGCCGTCAGGGCTTGGCAATGAAACAACATAATCAATAGAAAAGAACTCTGAGAACAAGACCAGTTACAAGACTGAAAGGGAGGCGACCCTACCGGAGCGTTCGGTCTTCAGCAAGAACGAGCCAGGGTTTCGACAGACAGAGGAAACCTGCACAGAGAGAAGCAACAAGAGTTAGAATAAATTAACAAGAGTTGATTTGACAAAGGAAGAACAAATAACTGTGAAATTATTAGAGTGGAAAATCGAAGAGGAGCTCACCAAGAAGCTGGGTAAGACGAGGAGAGCCCAGGGTTTCATTAAACCATGATTCCTGCTCACAAAGGGGCAGCGAAGGTTAGGACGGAGGAGAAAAGCGGCGTAGTTTGAAACTAGACGAGGAAAAATACCTGTTTGTTTCCGTTGTTCGCAGAGCTGAGTAGAAAAGCTTGGATTGGATGCGCCTGTAAGTGAAATCGACAGACAGTCGATGTTAGCCAGAGAAACCCAAAGAAGGAACCGTAGCGCACATCTAAAGCGCTTAGAAACTGAAGAGTTGTCATAGGGAGAAAAACCCACACAGAAATCGTGAATGTGAAACACCGACAGAGGAAAATGAAACAAGAATGAAGCCAACGACTGAAACAAAAACCCATTGCTGAATGCGCAGGAGAAAGCTTACCTTGTCGGAGGAAACGCATAAATTTGCACAGACATTTTCGCCAAACTCAGAAAACCAGTGACAGGTCCAGAAACCCTCCCTCCGCATTGTCGGTCGACAGAGCAAAACAAAAACGCCGGAGCATAAGTTTACAAACAGGAAAGGGAGCACACAAACCAGAGCGCAATGAATACACCAGGCATCGAACGGAGGAGCGATTAATGTGAGACAGTTGCTGCGGAAACCAAAGGTCGGATGTACATCCACCTCATTAAAAGCTGTTGACGTGTAACAAAACCACGAGTTAAAGCACAGTTGGAACCCACACAGCTGAGTTGGCAACCTCACGTGGACACACTTTTTAACATATGGTTGTTTAACATTCGAATTGTATTGCATTGTGTTATAGTTACCCGAAGGTTCTGTTTCAGGCCTTCGTCATTTTGGTATCGGAGCAGAGTTGCAGGAGATAAAAAAAATGGAGGTTGGCAGGAGAGGAAGAGGGAGAGGAAGAGCCATCCGCAGAGCAGCGGAAGACGGACTGAGGGAAGAAATTCGAGTCTTACAGGAAAGATTGGCAGCAGTAGAAGCCGGAGAAAGAAGGAACCCCGCAGATGACAGTGATGAAGATGTGGCAGAACCAGAAGATGAGTTCGCAGGGGTGACACCTGAACTCAGGTTGTTGAAATCGGTTTTGCTGTCCAGTCATAAGCCAAAACATGAACTGTCCACTTATGATGGGAGTCTGTCGGCAGATGTGTTGCTGGACTGGTTGAGTGAGGTAAACAAATACTTCGAATTTGAGGAAACCAGTGAGGACAGGCAGGTGAAGTTCGCTGCCACAAAGTTGAAGGGACATGCGTCCTTGTGGTGGGACAGCGTTCAGGTAGAAAGAAAAAGGCTACACAAACATCCTATAAAGAAGTGGGCCAGAATGGAGGCAAAGCTGAAAGAGAAATTTCTGCCGAAGGACTATCAGATTATGCTGTTCAGGCAGGTACAAAACTTGAGACAAAGAGGAATGACGGTTAAAGAGTATACTGAAGAATTTTACAAATTGAATCTGAGGGCAGGGTATATGGAGGATACCCTAGAGAAGACAGCGAGGTTCGTGAATGGGCTGAGAGGGGAGATACTGGATGAAATTGGTATTCTCTCACCCAGAACTTTGGATGAAGCATATCAGTTTGCTTTGAAGGCAGAGGAGAAAATAAACAGAAAACAGAATGCCAGAAGAGGAGGTGGATCTGGCAGAGGAAAGGGAAAAGCCTTTGGCCGGGGCAGAGGTACAGGTTCCAGTGAAGAAGGTAGTGGTTCCAAATCTGCAGGAACAGCAGAAAAGGACAACAGCACTAGAGGGGGAGGACCAGCCCAGCGAGGGCGAGGAAATGGTCGGGGCAGAGGAACTGTCTAGTGCTATCGGTGCCACAAGTGGGGGCACAAGTCGTATGAATGTCCTGAAGGTGAACCAACAGGTGGAAGAGGAGCTTATGTTGCCCAGCCGGAGGAAGCGGAGACACCGCCACAGGAAGTAGAGAATGCACCAGAAATCGGTGAAGCCTTGGTACTGAATAAAGTGCTGTTGAAACCAGCAAAGGAGGTGGTGGACCCGGATCAACGAAAGGCCCTGTTCCGGACAGTTTGCAAGTCACAGGGAAAGTGCTGCAAGCTGATTATTGACAGCGGGAGTACGGACAATCTGGTGGCCACAGAAATGGTGGAAAAGTTGGGATTGAAAAAGCTGAAACATCCCACTCCCTACAAGGTGTCGTGGCTGCAGAAAGGACATCAACTGTTAGTTGATGAACAGTGCGAGGTGGAGTTGCAGATTGGCAGGTATAAAGACAAGATTGTCTGTGATGTTATGCCAATGGATGTCTGTCATATCTTGCTAGGGAGGCCCTGGCAGTTTGACAGAAAGGTAGTTCATGACGGGAAAACAAACTGTTATAAGTTTGTTAAAGATGGGATCAAGCATACACTTGTACCCATTAAAGAGGAAGGTACAGCAGAAGCCAGTGGGGTAAAAGCACTGCTGATGGGAGGAAAAGAATTCTTAAAACAGATTGAAAACAGTGATGTGAATTTTGCTGTTGTGAGGAGACCAAGAACAATGGTACTGCACACTAAGATTTCAGATTTACCGGAGGAGATACAAGAGATGTTACAGGAATTTGGAGATATTGTAGTGGATGATCTTCCAGACGAATTACCTCCCAAGAGAGGCATCAGCCACTGTATTGATTTTATACCTGGGGCTAGTTTACCAAATAAGGCAGCTTATCGTATGAGCCCGAAAGATCATGAGGAAATCCGGAAACAGGTGCAGGAATTGCTTGATAAAGGGCTGATCAGAGAGAGCATGAGTCCTTGTGCAATTCCGACAGTGTTAGCCCCTAAGAAAGGTGGTGAATGGCGGATGTGTACAGATTCGAGAGCCATCAACAAGATTACGATTAGGTACAGGTTTCCACTACCGAGGATGGATGACATGATGGACTGTTTGAGTGGGGCAGCATATTTCTCGAAGATTGACTTGAAGAGTGGCTATCACCAGATTCGAATCCGAGAGGGGGATGAGTGGAAGACAGCTTTCAAGACAAATGAAGGGCTGTATGAGTGGCTGGTGATGCCATTCGGGTTAAGCAACGCTCCCAGTACGTTCATGCGCCTGATGAATGAAGTACTGAAGGAGTTTATAGGGAAATTTGTGATTGTCTATTTAGACGACATACTAATTTTTAGCAGAACGAAGGAGGAACATTTCCGGCATGTTCGGAGTGTCTTAAGAAGTTTACAGCAGAACAAGCTGCTGATTAATCTGAAAAAGTGTACCTTCTTTCAGAAAGAATTAGTTTATTTGGGTTTTGTGATTGCAGAAAATGAGTTGAAGATGGATCCGGAAAAGATTGCAGCAATCGTAAGCTGGCCATCTCCGAAGAACTTGTTCGAAGTTCGAAGTTTTCATGGTTTAGCAAGCTTTTACAGGAAGTTTATCAGGAATTTTAGCGGAATCTGTGCACCCATGTTGGATACAATCAAGAAGGCAAATCAGCCTTTTTGCTGGACTGAAGCAGCAGAAAAGAGTTTTCAGACTTTGAAGAGAAAGATCACTGAGAGGCCGATCTTGAGATTGCCGGATTTCAACAAACTTTTTCAAGTTCGTTGTGATGCCAGCGGTACAGCCATTGGGGCAGTACTTAGTCAGGAGGACAGACCGGTAGCTTATTTCAGTGAGAAATTGAATGACAGCAGGTAGAAGTATTCGTCTTACGACAAGGAATTTTATGCGGTTGTTCAAGCCTTGAATCACTGGAGGCACTATTTGTTAGGTAATGAATTTGTATTGTTTTCTGACAATTCTGCTTTGCAGTATGTTATGCAGCAGGACAAGTTGAACCACAAACATGCAGAGTGGGTGGAATATATGCAGAGTTTCACCTTTGTATTGAAACATATCAGCAGACAGTCCAATAAGGTGGCAGATGCATTAAGCAGAAGAGTTTTTCTATTGCAGGAGAGTACGGTGTAGGTGCTGGGTTTTGAGCACTTGAAGGATCTGTATCAGACAGATGCAGAGTTTAAGGAGGCCTATGAGGCCTGCCAAAATCCCCTGTTGAGAAATAGTAGTCCGTGGTTGGATTACAATCTACAGGAGGGATTACTGTTTAAGGGAGGACAGTTGTGTATTCCCGATTGTTCAATGCGGGAAAACATTATTAGGGAGAAGCATAGTGGGGGTCTAGCCGGACATTTCGGTATAGACAAAACAATTTCACAGGTTGAGCATTTTTATTTTTGGCCGAAGTTGCGACGAGACGTACAGAGGTACGTGAGCAGGTGCAAAACGTGTCAATTGGCGAAGGGCCACAGCCAGAATGCAGGTCTTTATATGCCACTGCCCATTCCAAGCAGACCATGGGATTCAGTCAGCTTGGACTTTGTCTTGGGTTTGCCAAAAACCCAGTGAGGTTTTGATTCAGTAATGGTGGTGGTGGATCGGTTTTCGAAAATGGCACATTTTATACCTTGCAGGAAAACCAGTGACGCTACTCACGTAGCACACTTGTTTTTCACAGAGATTGTTAGATTGCATGGTCTACCGAGGTCCATTGTTTCCGACAGGGATGTAAAGTTCACCGGACAGTTTTGGCGAACCCTGTGGAAGAAGTTGGAAAGGCAGTTGCAGTTCAGCTCCGCTTACCACCCACAGACTGATGGACAAACTGAAGTGGTGAACAGGAGCTTGGGAAACCTGCTGAGGAGCTTAATAGGCGAAAATTCACGGATGTGGGACCGCGTACTTGCTCAGGCGGAGTTCGCATACAACGATTCTCCGAATCGCAGCACGGGTTACAGTCCCTTCCAGATTTTGTATGGCATGCATCCTTGCGGAGTGCATGAGTTACGGGACTTGGGAAAACTCGAGAAACGTAGTGCTGACGGGGAAGACTTTGCCCAAGCAATGAGCGACTTACATGAGCAGGTAAAGCTGAAGCTACAGGACAGCAGTCAGAAATACAAGCAGCGAGCTGATTTGAGAAGACGGGAAGTTCAATTTAATGTTGGGGACGAAGTCCTCGCACATTTGCGCAAGGAACGTTTCCCAAAACGGGAATATAATAAGCTGAAATACAAGAAGATTGGACCCTGCAGAATCATTCGCAAGTTTTCTGCAAATGCATATGAACTGCAGTTGCCACCAGGCATAGGTATCTCGCCTATCTTTAACGTGGCGGATCTATTTCCTTATGTGGCTGATCCTGAAGATGACGCAACAACGAAACCAGCACGAGACACAGAATTCGATGGAAGTTCTTGGATGAGACAGATGCCTACGGCACAGCCCCTTGAGATCGAGAGTATTCTCGACACACAGGTAGCCAGACGCACACGTAGGAAGGAATATCTGCGATATTTGGTCAAGTGGAAGAACCGTCCAATTGAGGACAGTTCGTGGCTTGACGCGACACAGATTCAGAAAACAGGTTTTTCAGTCGAGGATCTCATGGAGCAGAGCCATGACTTTTTGCCACCCCGGGAGCCTGATGCAGGAGCATCCAGCTCAGAGGAGGCAGAGAATGGTTAACTGTCTGGGTGACTAACACGTGGTTATGAACAGGTGGTGAAACCTGTGTTTTTGCTTTTAAATTATTTTTATTTACTGTTAAGTTACACAAGGACAATCAGATTAGGAAAATAAACTTTTCTGTAGTTAATTAGTTAGCTAGCTGTCTACTTTTTGTTTACAAAAAAAAGGAACTAGCAAAATAAGTTAGGTGTATTCGGTTGACAGTTTCAACTGAATCTTGGAACTGAATTTCATTTGTAATATTTAAACAACAGTACAAACATGAGAGGGGTTCGATTCTTCCCTCACGAAAGCAGCGAATGAAGACAAACTGAAGAAAAAGAATTGCAACCAGTAACTATTTGTCTGCCAGGACCGATAGACTAATTTACTTTTTTTGGGTACTGAGAAATTATTGTGTGAACTTCCAGTTCAAATGATATGTAACAGCTATGTGTGAATGTGATAATAAAAATGATACATATGAGATTTGAAACCTATCGAATGTATGATAGCCTGTAAGAAGAAACATAGACTTTCTTTTGCCTTGTATTATGTATTAACAAGAACAGAAAAAAAAACGGAGCCGAGGCTTACAGCCGAACAACATACGAAGTTATTTGCCACTCAACACAACAAGAAAAACCAGAAGATCCATTCTATTAATACCAGGTGAGTCCACGTCACATTGAAGCATTTATAAAATTTCTTTCACAGTTCTAAGAAAAAGCATTCTTGTATAATATATAAAGGGACAAAGTTCATCTAGAGTAAATAGTCCAGGAAGGACGAGCATAGCGTATAACCCGAGCTAGGGTTTGAAAACTGAAAAACAACACAGTTGCGAAACATAAAAAGAACCTACGACCACCTAAGCTACAGTGACATTACACTCCTGTAGAAGACTTGCCGCCGTCAGGGCTTGGCAACGAAACAACATAATCAATAGACAAGAACTCTGAGAACAAGACCAGTTACAGGACTGAAAGGGAGGCGACCCTACCGGAGGGTTCGGTCTTCAGCAAGAACGAGCCAGGGTTTCGACAGACAGAGGAAACCTGCACAGAGAGAAGCAACAAGAGTTAGAATAAATTAACAAGAGTTGATTTGAAAAAGGAAGAACAAATAACTGTGAAATTATTAGAGTGGAAAATCGAAGAGGAGCTCACCGAGAAGCTGGGTAAGACGAGGAGAGCCCAGGGTTTCATTAAATCATGATTCCTGCTCACAAAGGGGCAGCGAAGGTTAGGACGGAGGAGAAAAGCGACGTAGTTTGAAACTAGACGAGGAAAAATACCTGTTTGTTTCCGTTGTTCGCAGAGCCGAGTAGAAAATCTTGGATTGGATGTGCCTGTAAGTGAAATCGACAGACATTCGATGTTAGCCAGAGAAACCCAAAGAAGGAACCGTAGCGCACCGCTAAAGTGCTTAGAAACTGAAGAGTTGTCATAGGGAGAAAAACCCACACAGAAATCGTGAATGTGAAACACCGACAGAGGAAAATGAAACAAGAATGAAGCCAACGACTGAAACAAAAACCCATTGCTAAATGCGCAGGAGAAAGCTTACCTTGTCGGAAGAAACGCATAAATTTGCACAGACATTTTTGCAAAACTCAGAAAACCAGTGACAGGTCCAGAAACCCTCCCTCCGCATTGTCGGTCGACAGAGCAAAAAAAAAACGCCGGAGCATAAGTTTACAAACAGGAAAGGGAGCACACAAACCTGAGCGCAATGAATACACCAGGCATCGAACGGAGGAGCGATTAATGTGAGACAGTTGCCGCGGAAACCAAAGGTCGGATGTACATCCACCTCATTAAAAGCTGTTGACGTGTAACAAAACCACGAGTTAAAGCACAGTTGGAACCCACACATCCGAGTTGGCAACCTCACGTGGACACACTTTTTAACATATGGTTGTTTAACATTCGAATTGTATTGCATTGTGTTATAGTTACCCGAAGGTTCTGTTTCAGGCCTTCGTCATAAATTGTGAAAGTAAGTTGATTTATCATCCTTCTCTGAAAAATTAGCACCATCTAGAGTCATTGTTAGAGCTTGAATGTAACCGTTATAAAATTTATATGTAAATGAAAGTAAAATGACATCAAATGTAAATTAAATGCTATAAAATGTTAAACTAATCCTTTCGGATTTTGTACTTTACTAGGATTAGTTAGTTTTTTCAATTTTTCCTGTATGGAGAAATTATTCAGACATAAATGTCTCCATTTTTTTTCATTTATATAAACTTTATGTGTTTGATCAATAAGAAAAATCATTCATCTTTGTGGAGTTTATTTTGGGCCCATCTGACAGTGGTATTAGAGTGTTGGTGAGTTACAAACTCCATGTTTGGATATGTTCGAGTTTGATACAAGACGAATGTTGGTGTTGATGTTGTACCTGCATGTGCGTCTATGATTTCGAGTGTGGAGCATGAAGAATTTGCATAAGGTCGCGGAGTCTGCGTTTTTACTGATAAACGAAAATCAGTTGCAGATAAAAGAGATTACATTGCTGAAGGAGCATCCAATCGATTGGAAAGGACAACAAAATTGCTGCAATAATCTTAATCTAACAGTCAAAAATAGCTTTGATGAAGTCTAGATTTTCTTTACTGTTTGACCAACAATAAAGCGCCTCATAGTTTGGACCTTCTACATCTTCTGCAGCGTATAAAGTAAATAAAAGAGATTGCTTTACCGTGAAGACAGTTTGAGTTTGCATAACTGCTTTCCATGTTGAATAGCATATGTTGCTTCTTGAAGGTATGGGGCCACTACAAATTATTTAAAGGAAATTTTAGAATCCATTCTAGAATATTAACCAGAGACTATGAACTGAGTATTTGACATTTGGTTAGTCGAATTCTCTCATTGAATCTTTATTTATTTATTAATTAATTATTCAGAGGCCACATTACTGGGATTGTTATTATTGTATAGTCAATGGTGCATATGGTGCATGTTAGATTCGATTCAGTTCTGGGATTTCAAAATTTTTAGGCTATGGTATTATTTTTGAGATTGGAGTTAAGTTAATATGAGTTTTGGGTTTTAGCATAAGTTCTTCATTGATTGGCATTTTATCAATTTAACTAAATTGAATTCTTCATATAAACAACATTTTTACTTCTTCTTCTTCCCTTTTTTTTTTCTTTTTTTGTCAAATATGAATTCACTGGTTTCTCTAATTGGTGTTATCCTTTCTGGAAAGGAAAATTATTATGAGCGGTATAAGAAAGTAAAAAACACACTTGTTTTTAATGATATGTGGGAAGGAATTTATGAAATAAAAGAAGGTAATGCACCAGAGAATTCATAAGAGGTAAAACAACTAGCGATTTGGAAGAGTAAGGACAAAAAGGCCTATGCGTTGATTTCTTATTTGGTGACAGAAGAGGTAAGAAGATATATTATTCAATGCAAATAAACATATGAAGCATTAGAAAAATTAAAAGAAATTTATGATTCACATTCAGAATTGGACATCATTCAATTAATATTGAAGTTTTTAAATCTAGAGATGAAAGATAATGATCCTCTGAAACTGGCTTATGAAATTAAAGCTATTAATCATGAAATTGAATATACTAGTGTTAAGGTTGATTTACAACTTACTGCCTTTATAAAATCTCTTTACCTTGGTTATTCACACTATTTGGAATCTCTCCAAGCTAGTGGACAATTAAAAGAGTTAGACTTTGACAAATTAGTAGGAAAAATTGTAGAAAGAGAGAATGATTTTGGAAAGAGAGAATCCCTAACCAATTCTAATGTTGAAAATTTATGTCTTGCTTAAAAAGATAAAAAAATCTCAAGAAGAATAAACTAGAAATAATAAGGGTGACAAAGGTCGGGGTAGAATAAATTATAGAAGCGGGGGGAGGGCGGAGGGGGGGCGGGGGGGAATAATCTGGGAGACAGGCAAAAAAATGATAGACAACTAAGGAATTTTAGTGATAAACGAGCTATCAAATGTTTTAGAAGTGCAAAAATTGGTCATACTGCTGCTAATTGTAGAATTCCTTGGGAGAAAGTTAGTGAGAGGAGAGAGAAAATGAATGAAAATAAAGACAAACCACCTCCAGATTAAGGAAAATCATTTGAGAATGCACTTTATGTTGTTACACATTGTAATTTCAATATTGCTGATGTCTTTAGTACATTTTATTCATGACATGACAATTGGATCTTAAACATAGGTGCCACTTGTCATATGACCTTTAGGAGAGACTTGTTTGAAGAATTTAGTGATAAAATTGATGGAGTAGTCTATTTTGTTGATAATTCTCAAATTAAACCATCAAGGATCAGATCTATTCGATTATAGATTCCAAGACTTGCAGATTATTTTCTAAATGGTGTTCTTTACATTCCACAATTTCAAAGGAATTTATAGTCTCTTATACATATTAGACAACAAGGACATTCAATACACATATTTGATGGAAAAGTGGAGATTCGAAGAGCATCTGATAATGAGACTGTTATGATTGGTGTGGAAGAAGACAAACTCTTAAATTAAAAGGTATGCCATCCATTGCATTGAATCCTATTCATCCAATCCAACAAAATGATACTTTGTCTTCAAGTTTATTATGACATGCTCGTTTTGGTCATATAAATTATGAAAATATAAGAATTATGAGACAATAGGGAATTAAGGGGCTTCCAACAATTCCAAAAAAATTTACTCCATGTAATGCTTGTATTTTGGGGAAGCACGGTAAACATTATTTTCAAAGTTATACTTCTAGAGCTTCAAGAAAATTACGTCTCATAAATTCAGATTTATGTGGACCTATGCCTATTGTGACTGCTAATGGTAATAAATATATGCCAACATTTGTTTATGATTATTCAAGGATGTGTTGGGTCTATCTTCTGAAAGAAAATTCATAAGTTTTTGATGTGTTTAAATTTTTTTATCTCTTGATTATAAATGAAACTCAATGTTGGACATGGGATCCCATCGAAGAAAGTAGTAGATCAAGAAGCGGAGCGCGAAACGAGAAGTCCATTTTGAGTCTGAGGGGCTTTGGGGTGGGTCAAAGCCCCTTATGATGTAATCTAATGGGAAAATTTTGTGAACGTTGAAATCCGCCCATGGTTTTGGACCATGGTATTGTAAATACAAAATATATATAAGGAGTCTAGATAGAAGTCAGAGACAAGAGGCTTTGGAATGATAGATCTAATGAAATGAATTTAGATGTAAGACTGTTTTGAGTCAGAGTTTGTTTTTTTGGTTAGAGGAAAGGCTCCTGCAACTGAGTGCACAAATACCTTAGGAAGTTTGCAGCTGTGTGCACAGACCCCTGCAACTGAGTGCGCAGGGTGAAAGTGAATGTATGAGAATGATCTAAATATGAACGAAAGACCTTTGAAGATAGATCTGAGTTTCTGTTGACATGTTTTAATTTATTTTTGTTTATGCTTATTTGTGCTAAGTAAGGGTTTTTTTCTGCAATTGCATAGTGAACTTTGGTTTATGATTATTTATGTTATTTTATGTATGATTAAGAAAGATCGCGTAGTCTAATAGTAAGTTCAACAAATGTGTTGAAAAACATTTGTATAATTAGTATATTTGAATTGCGAAGCTCTGTCAAGGAAGAAAATCCCTAAAGCCACATTCCGCTGTCCCCTTAGATGCAAAAACCTGGTTCTAGTATCCCCCTATATTGCCTCAGGTTAGACTTCGGTTTGCGCAAGCAGATCCTTGTCGAAAGGGTCGATAATAATGGGTTTTTTTGGTTCGTGCAACCACATTTGAACTTAGGTCTAGGCCCCATCAAGCCAACAAATGGTTCTGTTGCCAGGATTTGGATCTGACTGAGGGATAGTTCGATGTGGAATCTGTCTAAGAAAGAGATTGAAGATTGGGTAGATCTAAAAGAAAGTGAGTTTGTTGTGCAAGAAAACAGAAGCCCGTGCATCTCTACTGAACATTGGTTACAGAAGTATATCCATACATATCAGCACGAGAAAATTTTCACATCATTTGCTAGCGAGATGTATGAGTCGATATCAAGAAAGCTGAACAAACGAGTTATTTCAATAATAAGGCAACTGCGTGGACCCCATATTTGATTAAGAAGTTGAAAAAGATTGATAACAAGATCACGAGGGCTGTTGATTATTGGATCGATAGTATCCCTAGAGGGTTTATTATTGAGTTCATGATCGAGACTTCTATGTCTTATAGCGAAGCAGAGTGCAAGTTCTTCAAAGGCCCTAGAGGTAAGTACTTGAATTCACTGAAGTTATGGATTAAAATTCTATTGTGTGAAAAGGGTATATTACAGATGTGCTCAAATTGATGGTTGAAGAGAAAGAACCTGGTGCTACGCAGAGAGGTAAAATATTCAGAAAAAATTGGGGTACTTACGTTGAAACTGAATATCGTCTGCTGTTTGAGTCTAAAGAAGGAGAAAGCAACACCGCTACCTCAAGAATTATGTCACTAAGATCTGAAATTCAGCAAAGCACTACAAATATTCCTGAACCTTCCACCCCCATCATCACCCCATCCCATTTTTTTCCACCACATCCACCTCCCCCATTCACCATGGCCCAACCCCCAAATATGCATGTGTTCAAAAGATCAGATGCTCCTAAACATTTTTGGTTTGTTGCAGAAGTAGTATGGAGTTTAGAGAATATTACAGATGAAAACATGAAGAAAGTGCAATTGGTTACAATGTTGCAAGATAGAGCATTGTCCTGGTACATGAAATATGTTACGATGAATGAAAATTCTACATTGGTTGAGACGAAGACCGCGTTGAACGCTGAATTCAAGAAACCAAAGTCGCAATCCCAGTGTATCACATAAATCAAAGAGATTAAGCAGCTGGCTACTGAGACTATGTGGCAGGTAGATAAGATATTTAAGACTCTATTGAGTGAAATTAGATTCAAGATCGTGGATGAACATCATAGAGAATGGTTCATTGTTGTGTTGTTGCCTCATCTCATATTGCTATTGTCACAACAAAAGATTGCAACTAAGGCTGAAGCACTAGAGATCACGATGAATTTTGAAGCTTTTCCAGTAGCTGATACAAGCATAGGAGTGCAATAGATTCAGAATCAGTTGGCGAGCTTGCACATGGAGCTCCAGGATCTAAATAAAGGAAAGCAGGTTATATCTAATATAAGGTCGGAAGTCTGGTGTATCAAGTGCAAAGGAGAGGGTCACTATAAAGAGGAGTGCCATATTTATAGAGACTATTTGGGTGCTGGGATGTCGAGTCCATTGAATCCTGGATCGAGTTCTTGGCCAGGGGTAGGGCCCCATGTATGGTGTAGCATATGTGAAGTTGTAGGCCAACATTCCATAGACTATTATCACCTGCTGCAAAAGTTTTTTAGATCGCCGAAGCAATTGTTCTGCAATTTCCGCAGTTCAGTGGGACACGATGAAAAATATTGTAAGAGATATGATCTAATGATGCAGAATAGTCTTGTTGCGTATAGAATGCAATTAGAAGGTCACGAAGTTTCGGGTTTACCGACTGCATGAGGAAGTTTCCAAGGACGAGGAGGAGGCTATGGTTGTGGATGAGGGAAAATCATATGTTACAACTGCGGATAGCGAGGACATTTTGCTAGGGATTGTCAGAATCCTACTGCAACTTCCTATAAGTATTGTCAAGAATTTGGTCATGAAATCGAACATTGTCCCATTTTGTTAGCTAAAATGCAGGAGAAGCGCAACCAACAGTCGACTCAGAATATACAAATGATGAGGGTTGAATTGTGCCAGGAAGATCCAAGCATTGACATAGTAACATGCAGTGGTGTGAATAACGGAGGAAATAATGTGAAAGAAAAGAGGGTTGTGACAGAGACATAGGTAAGGAAAGCTGAAGATAAGAATGTTGGGTTTAATGTGCAGGGCGAGAAAGAGACACTCATGGAAGCAAAGAAGAGATTTATGACTCCTAAAGCTTCGACATCAACCGCATGGAGACAACTATTTCTATTGAAGAATGAGTGTGAGGAGGATAGTGAAGTAAAGGGAGTTGATCAATCTATCTTGGCATCCTTCTTGCAGACGTGTATGAAATTACTAATGGACCAAAAGGTTGTAGAAGGGTTACAGGAGCTAATAGATAACTGTGCTAGCAAGGAAAAGCTACAACTGGAACACCACACATTAAATAAAGTGTACAAGAACACGAAAAGAACCAGACAGAAGATGCGGTTGAATGGGCAGATCAAAGACTATGATATGGATCAATTCATTCTAGATCTAGGATCAGATGCCAACGTTTTTCCAAAATGGACATGAGAATGAATGTGAATGCCTAAGCTGCAATGGTGACCAATTCAGCTAAGGATGGAAAATCAATAGAAGATCATTCCCATGGGGCGATTGCAGGAATCCACATAAATATTTATGGTACAAGAGTATTGGTCAAATTTTAAGTCACCAAGATCGTTGATGATAGTAATCCTTATCTTGCGCTATTGGGATTTGACTGGGCTTACGACATGGATGTTATAATCAACTTGAAGAATAGGAAGATGGTGTTTGAAAAGGATGGCACTCAATTTTTTGTGCCATTAGATCCTTCTGAAGGTGCACGATATACAGAGCTTGTCCATCATGAGTATGGGGATGCTGAGATTGACCATATCTATAAGCTTACTGAGCAGGATGAAGATTGGATTAATCCCACCGTGGATGGAAGAATATGTTGGGAGCGTGATATTTCATGCATTTCAGATTCTGATGAAGGGTTGGAGAATTGGCAGAATTTCTTGCATGAAGTAACTCCTAAGCAATGTAACAGGATTACCAAATATCTATGTTGTGTCTAATCGAAAGTGCGCGACTTTCCTTTTTATGATGGAATGAGGAATGCTATCTTTTTTGTGGAAGAATTTGAGCAAAAGGTACCTGAGGAATAAAGATACAAAGCTTTGGACTTTTCATTGAGGTCTACTCCAACCCGATGGTGGGGCGTGCACAGAGAAATTTTAGGAGGATGGAAGGAGTTCTGCAAATTGATAAGGCTGATTTTTGGTCATGTCGATACAAAGATCACAAAGAAGTATGATGGTAAGAAATATCCTTGCGAACATTACCTAAACTAGAGTGGGTGCACATGTTCTTTCATTCCTTGGATACGATACCTGAGCAGTGGTATCTTGAAACAGAACTGCGCCATGGCACTACAGATTAGGACGAGATGATGGAAGGATTCTTGTTAACTTATAGCTTCGCTGATGGTTGAGAGTGTATTAATGAGACCTTTTAAGAAGTTAAGGCAAGAGTATTTTGAATTACCAAGGAGCCAAGGATGTTGGTACAACTTGATTGGGATGACGGTTGAAACATGCCCGTGAGTGTTACAATTTGACCGCAGACTAAGGTGAGGAGGATCCACGTGTTGTTAGCATTCCTGAATCAGAAGGAAAACACGTGGTTGTAGGGCCTGCGGTAACAATGTTGAATGTAGCACAACCTGTCAAGACTCAACAAGTCAACATAGGCTTAGAGGCGTAGCCCAAATTTGTGAAGATAGGGGACTATTGGGATGATGAAATAGTAAGCAAGGTCATTGAATTACTGCATGAATACTAGGACCCGTTCCCTACAAAATTCTTGGAATTGAAAGGCATTGTGGGTGATATAGGAGTGATGCACATCATTTTAAAGCCTGATGCGAAGCCAGTCCAACAGCGCCCCTATTGACTGAACCCAAGGTACAAGGATAAAGTGAGGGAATAACTTGACAAAATTCTTAGTGCTGGCATCATTGAACCAGTCGAGGAATCTGAGTGGGTTAGCCCCATGGTGGTCCAAGAAAATAAGACTAAGGGCAAGATAAGAATCTGTGTTGATCTTCGCAAAATGAATGATGCTTGTGTCCATGATCCATTTTCGACGTTGTTCACATATGAAGTATTGGAGAATGTTGGCAGACAAGAAGCCTACTCGTTTACTGATGGATTCTCAGGGTATCATCAGATCAGGATTGCGCTAGAAGACAAGAGAAAAACCACCTTTGCTACTGAGTGGGGTTCATTTCAGTACAATTTCATGCCATTTGGATTAAAGAACGCTCTTGCTATATTTTCCAGAGTCGTTGTTGCAACTTTCAAAGAGCACATCCACACGTTTCTGGAGGTGTAATTTGAGGATTGGACCATGTATGGCATTCTAAAGAAGCATGTCTCTAGTCTGCACCTAATGTTGGATACCTTCAGGAAGTATCAGATCTCCTTAAATTAAAAAAAATGCATCTTCTACGTACCATATGGAATTTTGTTGGGGAACATCGTGTGTAAACAAGGATTGATGGTAGACCCTATGAATATTTCTGTGATTATAAACTTAGAACCCCCAACAAGTGTAAAGAAGCTACGCGCAACACTTGGACATACAGGCTATTACATAAATTTTATTAAGGCGTATGTGCAGATCACTGCGCCAATGGAAAAATTATTAAAGAAAGATGTCAAGTTCTGCTGGGATGACAATTGTTAGAAGAGCCTCGATGTACTAAAAGAAAAGATGGTGACTGCTCCCATTCTCGTCTTCCTATATTGGAAAAATGAATTTCATATACATGTCGATGCATCCTTCTTAGCTTTGGGAGTTGTGTTAGCACAGCCTGGGGAAGGGGATATTGATCATCCTGTAGCGTTTGCAAGTAGGAAGTTGTTTAAGGTAGAGAAAAACTACTCCACCATAGAGCGCGAAGGGTTGGCAATGTTATATGCACTGCAAAAATACAGACATTATCTATTTGGGGCACACTTCAAAATGTTCACGAATCATTTTTCTTTGAAGTACCTAGTAAAAAATATTGTGTTGGGGGCGAAGATTTGCTGATGGTTATTACTGTTCCAAGAGTATGATTTTGAAGTAATTTTCAATCCGGGTTGTTTGAATGCCAGACCAGATCATTTGTCTCAGATCAAGACAAGTGAGGAACCGAAAAATATTGAACAAGGTGTTGAGATTCAACAAGATGATGAGCTTAGTGAAAAGAGTCGCCTTCACTAAGTGGGCCCGCAGGCTATTTTTGGCGCAACTATATTTTTAGACTATGTCTATTTTTAGACATGATGATCATATTTCAGAAGTTGCATGATGCTATTTGTGGATGGTTGATCAAGTTGGAAAAATAGATGAAATTCTATTTTTATAATATTGGGCAAAGTCTATTTATAGATCGTCAATCTAAAAATAGATGCATGTCGATTATTATTAGCTCTTAATAATAATCAGACTCTAAACAACAACTTATTCTCTTGGAGCACTTCATTTCAGTGCACAAATGTGGAACAATAGCTGACAGAAGGAATTACGCTATTCCTAAAGGTTTACTGGAGCTATTGCATGAAGGACTCAGTTATAACTCAAGTGGCAGAGTTATGACACAATTGGAAGTAGTTATGGGGTTGTATTCAGTTTAACTCAGTTAGACTCAGTTGAGCTAGTTGTATCTAGTATAATTGATTGATACACTAGTGA
Source organism: Pinus albicaulis (assembly GCA_034641835.2). Lineage (NCBI taxonomy): Eukaryota > Viridiplantae > Streptophyta > Pinopsida > Pinales > Pinaceae > Pinus > Pinus albicaulis. The sequence continues at coordinate 740,914,353 of CM076576.1, forward strand.
GAGTGGAGTGAATTAATTATTTAATTAATTCAAAAATAATAACTCATTAATCAACTGAACAATACAACAGTTAACTACAGTGCATGGTAGTTTCAGTGGAGACAAATGGAGAGATAGGTGAAAGGGCAAGATAGAATATATGTTGTGACTATTAGTGATGCATTGATTGCATCAAACACACAGTGGAGATGCCAATGAGGATTGCGCAGTCAATCCAAGAGTGATTCAAATTCATTCAAAGCTATTCTTCAGCAGAGATTGCGTAGTGGAGGCAGGCTAGCAGGTGGCATAGATCGGTGCATGGATTTGCAAGATTAGGCCTTATGAGTGTATGAAGATTGTACTGTACTGAGAGCTTGTGATAAGCTTTGTATGCTTGTATGAGATTTTCATATGATCTCCATGTTACATAATATAAAGTTGGGGTTTTCATCTTCAGGCTTTCCCGATTAAAAACTGTGTTATGTGCGATTGATAATTTTGGTTTATGCTTCACATGTGTGTGCAATTAATTTTTCCGCAAAAGATTAACAAGTGGAATAGATTCAGTATCTTGCATAAATTTAAATAGTGTGAGATCAAGTGAATCTTGGACATATGCATGCTTAGTGCATATAATTTCTACATGTTATCAGAGCATTGCTGATTGAAGATTGCAATTGTGAATTGAGTTTGTGCTGGTGGACAATTCGAATTTGCTACAGAAGATTCTTGGTGCAGAAATCGAGTATACATTGAAATGTCTTTCAACGGGTTGAGATTGGAGTATGCCCTTGATGGGATCTTGAATTACATAGCCTGGAAGGATAGGATGGAGGCAGTGCTGGAGGATAATGGGCTGAAGGAGTTCATCGATAGCGATGTTCCTAAGTCGGGATCTAGCGATGCTGCATGGAAAAAGAAGACTGCAAATACGAGGAGGATTCTGTTGGAAGGTGTGAAGGACCATATTGTGTCCAGCCTTCACAGGAAAGCCACTCCATTCTTAATGTGGAAGGCTTTGAGAAACTTGTTCCAAAGCAGAAGTGACCAGAGGAAGTTGGCGCTTAAAGACAAGTTCAAAAAAATAAAAATGGAGAAAGGCGACAGTATTCCAAAATACCTCACAAAGTTTGTCCACTGCAAGGATGAACTAGGAAGTGTGGGGGTCACTGTTGATGAAGAAGACTTGGTGAGCTTGGCTCTCCTTAGGCTTCCGAAGATTTGGCATAGCTACGAAGACTCTGTCAATGGACGGGAGAAACTACCACAATGGAAGCGACTTTGGTCGGATCTTGTGTAGGAGGAGATAAGGCAGGGTACCAGGGATGGATCTTCATCGAAGAATGAAGATGAAGAGAATTGTGCTTTGGATGCTAAAGCAAGGAAAGGGAAGGGGAAGAAAAATCCTTCAAAATATGGTGTTAAAGGCAAGAAGCAAGACTTGTCCAAAGTGAAGTGTTTTCACTATCACGAACACATAAATTTTGCCACTAACTGTCCATAGAAGAAGAATAATAAGCAGGTTACTGGATCTGTAGCTAGAGAGGCCTTAGCCTCACAATTTGAGCTGGATTTTTCCTTGATCGCATGCTTGGTTTCAAGTTGCATGGGATCGGTGTGGTATCTTGACAGTGGTGCGTCTTTCCATATGACAAGAGACAAGGAGTTGTTTAATGACTTGGAGGAGAAGGACCTCCAGATGCATATAGAGATGGGCGATGATGGTCGGTACAGTGCGAAAGGCATTGGGACCATTAACTTTGAGAGGGATTCTGGTAATCCATTCTTGTTGAAGAATGTCATGCATGTTCCAGGTCTGAAGAAGAACTTGGTCTCAGTCGCAATGCTGGAAGATAGGGGTTATGATGTTGTTTTCAGTGAGGGAAAAACCTTCCTTCGACATAAAACAATGGGTCAAACCAAGAAGATAGGGGTTTGAATTAAGAATCTCTACAAGCTGGAGGTACATGGCTGCGCTGCAATGGTGGGCAAAGCAGTAGAAGTGGTGAGCCACGATGAGGGAAAATTATGGCACAAGAGATTGGGCCATCTTCACCATGGTGCTTTGAAGATTTTGCAGCAAATTTCTACTGGACTTCCCAAGGGTACTCTTGCGCAGTCAGATCAGTGCAAAGGATGTACAATGGGTAATTTTGTGAAGACCACCTTTCATGAGAAGGAGAACCGTGCTTCGGTGATCTTGGAGAGAATTCACATAGATGTGTGTGAACCATTCTCTGTTGCTTCAACAGAAAAACATAGGTATTATGTGATATTTGTTGATGAATTTTCTCGTAGATGCTGGATCTTCTTCATGCAGAAGAAGAGTGAAACGTTCTTAAAGTTATGTGAGTTCAAGGCATTGGTGGAGAAGGAGTTGGGGAAGCAGGTGAAAGCTCTACAGAGCGATAATGGTGGTGAATACATCTCGGGAAAATTCAAAGACTTATGTAGCAAAGAAGGAATTCGAAGATAAATCATAGTGCCTCATAACCCACAACAGAATGGGGTTGCGAAGAGAAAGAACAGAACGATCGTGGGTGTTGCACAAGCGATGCTGCATGACCAGGGCTTACCGATGCACTTGTGGGCATAATCATGCAACACTGCGATTTATGTGAAAAACCATTGTCCTCATAGAGTACTTGGCATGAGTACACCCGAGGAAGATTTCACTGGTAAGAAGCCTGATATTTATCATTTGAAGATTTTTGGCTCACCCATTTACATTCATGTGACAAAGGACACCAGGAAGAAGCTGGAGCCGACTGCAGAAGTTGGGATATTTTTGGGGTACACAGAAACACCCCATAACTATCGCGTGTATTTTCCAAACAGTCGGATGACTGTTATGCGATGGGATATAAAATTCAATGAGGTGAAAGCCATGAAGTTGTCGCTTGAGAGGGAGCTGTACTTGCATGCGGAAGAGGAACTTCTTGTTCCCAAAGATGAGCCTCTGGATGTGGATTAGCCACAGGAGGAGATTCATGGAGTGGAGGAGTCCACTCATACAGAACCAAACATCAGAAAAGGTAGAAATCTTACCACAGAAGTTGAGAGACTGAAGCTTGATGCGGCACAGAATGTAGGAGTTCCTACATCACAGCGCAGAAAAAGACAGTCACCTGACCGATATACTGGATACATGGCTCTTATGAGCAAGTGTATTGTGACAGAGCCATCTTATTTTTAAGAAGCAGCACATGAGCCCACATGGGTAGATGCCATGGTGGAGGAGTATGACTCCATTGTCAGAAAAAATGCTTGGGAGATTGTTCCAAGGCTGGTGGGAAAATTAGTTTAGGATCAAGATGGATCTACAAGGTAAAGAAAGCTGCTGATGGGAGTGTCGAGAAGTATAAGGAAAGATTTGTTGCCCTAGGCTTCTCATAGATTGAGGGGATTGACTATGAAGAAACCTTTGCACCTGTCGCACGGTATTCTTCCATACATACCATCCTTGCTCTCTCAGTGCAGATGGGTTGGCACATTCATCAGATGGATGTGAAGACTGCGTTCCTTAATGGGATCATTGAGGAAGATGTGTACATTGAGAAGCCTGAAGGATTTGAGATCTTCAGCAGCGATTCGCATGTGTGCAAGCTCAAAAGAGCGCTGTATGGGTTGAAACAAGCACCCCGTGCTTGGTACACTCAGATCGACAACTATTTCATTGAACTTGGCTTCACCAAGAGTGAGGTGGATGAAAACCAGTACCAGATTGTGGTTGAGGGTAAGATTTTGATCATTGTACTTTATGTTGATGATTTGATACTAATAGGTGATGAGTAGTTGATACACTCATGCAAGGCTAATCTTGCAAAGGAGTTTGAGATGAAGGATTTGGGCCTCCTTCATTATTTCCTTGGATTGGAAATATGGCAGCGGGAAGGTGAACTGTTTGTGTCTCAAGGCAAGTATGCCTGGGAGATACTGGAGAAGTTTCACATGCAAGGCTGCAAGCCTATTGACACTCTTCTTCCAGGAAATTTGAAGAAAGAGGATGCTACATCGGCAGAGGTAGTGGATGCCACTGTTTATCGACATTTGCTGGGTTTGCTCATGTATTTAGTCAATACAAGACCAGACATATGCTATGCGGTGAACCAGCTTTTACAAGCGATGGTTAAGCCTACCAAGATCTTTTGGAAGGCGGGCAAGCATGTCCTGAGATATCTTAGGGGCACATCTGAGTATGGTTTATGGTACATACAGACGGATGAGGTGAAGTTGCATGGCTTCACGGATGCAGATTGGGCAGGAAGCCCAACAGACAGAAAGAGCACATCAGGAGGGATTTTCAGTATCGGATCTATGATAGTTTCTTGGTACAGCAGGAAACAAATATCTGTGGCACTCAGTTCAGCGGAAGCAGAATACATGTCAGCAAGTTTAGCTTCATGTGAGGCTATCTGGATGAGGAAGATTCTGGTTGGTTTGTTCGGTTCACATTTAGATCACATGGTGATTCATTGTGATAATCAGAGTTAAATTAAACTCTTGGTTAATCCTGTGTTTCATGATAGATCTAAACACATTGGTATCAGGTATCATCATATCAGAGATTGTGTGCAGCGAAAGATCATGTTGCTTCAGTACATTCCTACGGAGGATCAAGATGCAGATATTCTGACGAAGGCGCTCACTAGGAGAAAATTCGAATACCATAGAGGTAGGATCGGGGTGAAAGATAATCCCTATCTTGTTGAGAGGGAGTGTTGAGATTCAACAAGATGATGAGGCTAGTGAAAAGAATCGCCTTCACTAAGTGGGCCCGCAAGCTATTTTTGGTGCAAGTCTATTTTTAGACATGATGATCATATTTCAGAAGTTGTAGGATGTTATTTGTGGATGGTTGATCAAGTTGGAAAAATAGATGAAATTCTATTTTTAGAATATTGGGCGAAGTCTATTTATAGATCGTCAATCTAAAAATAGATGCATGTCAATTATTATTAGCTCTTAATAATAATCAGACTCTAAATAACAACTTATTCTCTTGGAGCACTTCAGTTCAGTGCACAGATGTGGCACAGAAGCTGATAGAAGGAATTACGCTATTCCTAAGGGTTTACTGGAGCTATTGCATGAAGGACTCAGTTAGAACTCAAGTGGCAGAGTTATGACATAGTTGGAAGAAGTAGTTATGGAGTTGTATTCAGTTTAACTCAGTTGGACTCAGTTGAGCTAGTTGTATCTAGTCTAACTGATTGATACACTAGTGAGAGTGGAGTGAATTAATTAGTTAATTAATTCACAAATAATAACTCATTAATCAACTAAACAATACAACAGTTAACTATAGTGCATGGCAGTTTCAGTGGAGACCAGTGGAGAGATAGGTGAAAGGGAAAGATAGACTATCTGTTGTGACTATTAGTGATGCATTGATTGCATCAAACACACAGTGGAGATGCCAATGACGATTGTGGAATCAATCCAAGAGTAATTTGAATTGATTCAGAGCTATTCTTCAACAGAGATTGCGTAGTGGAGGCAGGCTAGCAGGTGGCATAGATCGGTGCATGAATTTGCAAGATTAGGCCTGATTAGTGTATGACGATTGTACTGTACTAAGAGCTTGTGATAAGATTTGTATGCTTGTATGAGATTGTCATATGATCTCCATGTTACATAATATATAGTTGGGGTTTTCAGCTTCAGGCTTTCCTAGTTAAAAACTGTGCTATTTGCGATTGATAATTTTGGTTTATGCTTCACATGTGTGTGCAATTAATTTTTCTGCAAAATATTAACAAGTGGAATAGATTCAATATCTTGCATAAAGTTAAATAGTGTGAGATCAAGTGGATCTTGGACATATGCATGCTTAGTGCATATAATTTCTACAGAAGGATTACCTGATTCTTAGTTGTTCACCATAAAGGTTGCAGATGATCATTTCCGTGATATCATTCAATTTCTCTCTACGGGACTCGCTCCTATGAAGTACATTATGCAATATAAGAAAGAGTTGGTAGTGAGGGTGACCAATTTTACTCTGATTTCAGGACGTCTATATAAAATGGGTTTTGATGAGATCCTGCGAAGATATGTTCCTCAGCATGAACAACACATCATACTGGTTAAGCACACGATGGAGTGGCTAGAGGTCACTATGCAGGAAAAGCCATTGCACAGAAGATCCTGGGAGCTGGATTATGGTGGCCTATGGTACATAACGAATCAAAGGAATATTGTAGCACATGTGATGTTTGTCAGCGGACTGGAAGACCGTTGCGAAGAGATGAAATGGAATTGCACCCCCAAGTTATGTTGCAAGCTTTCGATAAATGGGCGATTGAATAAGTGGGATTGATCGATCCACCTAGGAAGAAAATGGGTGTGCGATACATTATTACTGCGACCGATTACCTCACTCGAATGGTTGAGGTGCAACCACTAAAGAATTTTACTGCAGATATGACTACAAATTTAATTTTTGAGCATATTGTGTCACGGTTTGGTTGTCCGAAAATTTTGACGAGCGATTAGGGTACGCATTTCTTGAATAGCACTATTGAAGCCTTGACTAAATAATTCCAAGTGGGTCACCAAAAGAGTACGCCATATCACCCCCAGGCAAATGGCACGGTCGAATATTTCAACAAAATACTGGAGCATGCACTGAGAAAGGTGTGTAACGTTTACAAAAATGATTGGGATCTGTGCATCCTTGTATTTTTGTGGGCCTACAAAACTACTTGTAAGAAGCTAACAGGTCAGACCCCATTCCTATTAGTGTATGGCCAGGAAGCAGTGATGCCAATGCAGTATATTTTACCTAGTATTCAAATCGTGACAGTAACGATTTGAAGACTAGGAGAAAATATTAGTTGAACTGCTTGAGTTGGAAGAGGATAGGTTCATTGTTGGGTTACATAATCACGTTCAAAAGGAGAGGGAGAAAGCTTGGCATGATCAACATATTAAGAAAAATACGTTCAAATATAGCGACCTAGTTCTTTTGTATGACAACAAGTTTGCGAAGTTCCCGGGAAAACTGCAAATGGATTGGTTGGGTCCACATATTGTTAAGGATGTGGTAGAAGGAGGCACAGTTCAGCTCATGAAGTTGAATCGAGAATTTTTACCTAGTCATATTAATGGTAGTAGGTTCAAGTTGTACAAAGACGACTCCGTCTTGAGAAGTTCTCAATGACTATATGGTCGGCAAAGAGCCTTAATGCTCTGTGTAGTTGAAAGGGAGTATGATACTATCCATGCGCTACAGATTTAGGAAAGCGTGGCTCAAGCGAGCGAGGTTAAAGATTTTGAAAAGAAGTGCGCCTAAGCGGCTCCACCTTTGAAGGATTCCTTGACAGAAATTAAAGCGAAGATCGATGGCACACCACCTTTGTGACTTGGGACAAGTCATTTTTTTGTGTTGGGGGCCTGTTGGACATGGGATCCCCTTTAAGAAAGCAATAGAGAAATACTCTGTAGATTGAGGAGCGGAGCACGCAACATGAATTCCATTTTGAATATTAGGGGATTTAGGGTGGGTCAAAGCCCCTTATTATGTAATTTAATGGTAATATTTTGTGAACGTTGAACTCCGCCCATGGTTTTGGACCATGGTATTGTAAATGCAAAATCTATATAAGGAGTCTAGATAGAAGTCATAGAGAAGAGCTTTTGGAATAAAAGATCTAATGAAATTCATTTTGATGTAAGATTGTTTTGAGTCAGAGTCTCTATTTTGGGTTAGAGGAAAGCCTCCTATAACTGAGTGCGCGAAGACCTTAGGAATTCTCCTGTTGTGTGTGTAGACCCCTGTAGCTAAGTGTGCAGGGTGAAAGTGAATGTATGAGAAATATTTGAATATGAATGAAAGACCTTTGAAGATAGATCTGAGTTTCTGTTGATATGTTTTAATATATTTTTGTTTATGCTTATCTATGCTAAGTAATGGTTTTAATCTGCGATTTCATAGCAAATTATGTTTTATGAATATTTATGTTATTTTATGTATGATTAAGCAAGCTCGCGTAGTCTGGTAGTAATTTCAACAGATGCGTTGAAAAGTGCTTGTACAATTAGTATATTTGACCTACGGAGCTCTGTCAACGAAGAAAATCCTTTTCCCTCTGGATGCATAAACCTGGTTCTAGCATCCCCCTGTATTGCCTCGGGTGAGACTTCGGTCTGTGCAAGCAAATATTTGCCGAAAGAGCCGGTAATAGTAGGTTTTTTTGGTTTACACACCCACATTTGAACCTGGGTCTAGGCCCCATCAAGCCAAAACTCAACTTAATATATTCACTCTAAGAACTAATAGTGGTGGCGAGTATACTTCACATGATTTTGAAAATTCTTTGCAAGAAAATGGCATCAAAAATCAAACAACAATCCCTTATAAACCACACCAAAATGGTGTTGTTGAACGAATTAACATAACCTTGCTGAATATGGTTAGGTCAATGATGTTCTTTAAGAATGTAAAGTTGATGTTTTGGGGAGAAGAAGTGCTTTGTGATTCTTATATTAGAAATCATTTTCCTTGTTCTTTCATCAACAATAAAACTCCATATGAGATGTGGTATAATCGTCTTCCTGTTGTTCAACATTTCAATTTTTTTGGTTCTCAATGTTATGCTTTGATTCCTAAACAAACAAAGAAACAAGTTGAGTGAAAGAAGCATAAAATGCATATTTTTGGGATATTAAAATACTTCTAAGATACAAGCTATATGATGAAGAATATAAGAATTTTATATTATCAAGAGATGTAGTTTTTCTTGAATCAGATAAATATACATCCACTGTTGATGGCCATCTCAATCATTTAGAAAAAGTTATGTCCAAGAAGTTTTATTATGGATCTAATAATAATATTCCACATCCTGAAGGGGGGATTCCAATAGGGTGTGAAGTATGGTCCTACTTCTAGATGTTCCACTCAAAGACTATTCAAGCCATTTTATTTCTTGTCGTTCATTCCATTTCCCTTGGCTGTTGCGCCATTCACACCTTAAAATTCTTGCTAACACATGATTTTCACAGTATAATCCAAATCTTGCGCTCACATTCTTGTGTATGGTTTTGTTGGATGTTTCTGTTGGTCTGATGGTGTGAAGTAGGGATATGAAGCAGCACAAAGCCAAGGCGGTGTCGCTCATACTTCCCAGTGATGAGATGCAGAACATGACATGCCAAACAAAGGAACCATTGGAAATTTCTATCGATCGTGATTCAGGTTTCAATCATGGTGTGATGGATGGTCAAGAGGACGTAGGTTCTTGAAGTCCATTTATTATTTGTAGCCAAAATTTTCTCATAGTGCTTAAGAAGTCGAGAAGAATAGAGCGTAACCATTGCATAGTTCCATGGAGGCATGCGCAGGGCCCACTCTATATTTAATTTTGAGTCCTCCATGGGTTTGTACTGGATGTTGCATGATGAGGCTATGATACATCCTATTGAAGGGAGTAGGGTGCGTTTGTGGTTGAAACAGTTTGGATTTTTTGAAACAAGTTATCTATGGATGGGGATAGTCAACGCATTTAGCTCCCTTACATGTTCAGATCTTTGCAAGAGGATTGTGACGGGGGAGCTACAGTATAGAATATATAGAACCCATAATTTTTAATTTTGGTTACAGGCCAAATTTTGCCAACAAATCGCACCAATTGTTTATGTTAATGTCATTTTATTTTTAGTATCATGTTTTTTTTTTTTTTTTTAACTCACCAAGAACCTATGTGGAGAAAAAATGAAATATGGGATAAATAATATATGTGGTATTCATTAAGACCCCACAGGTGCTATCAGTTGGTCTTGAACAAACCAACTGGAACATTGTATTTTTTTTTGTTCCAAAAGAGCAGAAAGTGCAGAAAGGGAGACAAAATTCGATAGCCAAAGACTCAAATCCAGCAAAAATAGAGGAATCCAAATACACCAGCAAATGATAGAGGATAAAGCATTCGAGCAGATGCGGTAGACATGGAAAATGGAAGAAGGGAGAGAAGGAAAGAGATGAATACAAGTTGTAGCAGTTATTTGTGGGGTCTTGCGAGCAGGAGGCTGGGGCACACATAGAAAGAGGAGGAAGTGTGGAAAGAGGAAGCACAAAGTAGAGTAGAGTAGAGGAGCAACCTGCAATTCAACATTCAAAGGACGATTGGGATCGCGTAATAGCAGCACAAGCGAGCATGAATGTCCAACTTCAGTTGGCTCAAGACGAGCCAGGATTTGTGCCAATGGTTTGTTGGAGCTTAAATGTAACCATTAGAAAATTTAAAAGTAAATGAAAGTGAAATTACGTCAAATGTAAATTAAATGTTGTAAAATGTGCATTTCTGGTGGAGGGAAAGATAGATAGAGATATTTTTAGTAAAATAATAAGATATTCCCCTCCTGCTCATGATGATAGGGTTAGGGATTATGTAGGGGCGTTTTTTGGGTGTTGAGTCATTTTGTTGGTCTTTTGAGTGCCGCGGAGGGTTCTTGGAGTGTGTAGGGACTTGGGAGGCAATACAACCTCCCTAATGTCATGGCAGGGAGGCTTGCATATTTTGTAAAATATTGTTTGTGTTTATTAAGAAGGAATCCAGATCCCTGTTCCAGTGTTTGCAATGTTATGTGTTCATTTTCAGAAATTGTGTTTTATGTACAACAATGTGTGTTATGTAATGTGATGTGAAGTAGTTTACTAGTTTTGATTGTTGTGCATGTAGTGTGTTTGTTGCAACTGGTTGATTTTTTATTTTTGAAATTAGTTCTCTCTCTCTCTCTGTTGTTTTTGGTGGCCCTCCTAGAAATAAGGTCGCTAATAGTCATTAATTGGTGATTCGTAAAGATGCAAACATTTTCTCTCGTTAGTTACCTTTGGCTCTTAGGTTGTTAACCTATTTTCTTTTGTCAAAAGAAAATGATCTCTTACCAAGTAGACATAATTTTAGATCATATTTCAAGACTTAAATGTCATGTTCTATTATGAACTAGTTGAATAGAATTTATAAAATTTATGTATTTGATATTGTATTGATTATATTGATGAAAATATAATGGTTATATCCCTTATGTCGTTGACAAAACTGGCATATAATAATAATGGAAAAAAATATGGGTGAGATGTCAATGTTAGTGGAGAATTAGATCAATAAGATGACAAATTTAAATTAAATTAAAATAAAAAGTAATATTCAAACATAATGTTGTCTCAATTAGAAAATTAATAAAAAATAAGAAATAAGAAATAAAAATAAAAATTCTGTGAAGTTAAATTAAAGTTGTGATATTGCAATCCTCTTTTTATTATTAAAATTATACATAATTAAATTTTTTATATGTATATTACATTGAAAGAGATTTAAATAATGATGATGCATATTCATAAGCATGATATTTCAAAATTCATGTGTAAATTTAGTTAATAACCATATAATTCTTACAATAATATTTCTAATTTACATATAATAATTTATGTGATTCACAGACCCCAAAGGTCAGTGACAACTACATCCACATAATATTTGTACCAAGTAGATTAACCTAGAGGGATCACTTAATGTTGGTTTAACCATAGACCTTGACCTTGAGAGTGTCGAGAGAATTGAATCCGTGACTTCTCAATAGAAAAGATGCTTTAATGTCGAGGAATCAACCAATTGAGCTAACCCTTGGGGCGACATAATAATCTATGCTTGCATATCATATTAAAAATTTAAATTAAAAAATTATGAAACATGTCACAAAAAATGTATCATGAGGATTTTAATAAAACTAAAAATAAGAATTCCCACAGGGCATAGAATAGATATTGTTAAGTCACTCCATTATGTGAAGGTCACTAGTTCGAAACTATGTGGGCAAAAATATAGTCATGTTAAGGGTTGGTGTGGCCCAGGACGAGTGCATTCCCAGGGTGATTTTGATGGTTTAGATGACCCTGGGTCACGATTTCTCAAGCCAAATGTTAAACCTGTAGTCATCTCTAGAAAACACACACAACTTGACAAAAAATTCCTAAAAATAAGAATTATATATATATGGAATACATAATTGGAATTGGAATATATATTCTAAGTATGTATTCCAAATATTTATATATATATATATATATGATAAATTTTAATTATGTATTAAATTAAATTAAATATATATATATATATATATATATATATATATATATATATATATATATATATATATATATATATATATATATAAAGCCTCGAGGGTTAGCTCAATTGGTTGAGTTCTCGTTGCTAAAGCACCTCGTTAATAGGAAATTATGGGTCAATTCTCTTCGAGACCCTCAGAGTTAGGCTTTGCTAATAAGCTAGCTGGATGTGATCTCTTCAGGTGGATCTGCCAAAATATTTCCTTAGGAAAAAAGTCAACTTAATATCAATATTTTATAAATTAAAGAACCCACTTCACCATTAAATGGAAAAGATCTAACATTGCTTTTTGTTCATTCAAATTCAGAGGATTAGCCAAAGTTCACAATATGAAAAAGAAAAGGGAAAAACACATATACAAAATGTAATTGTAATTTTCTTCTTTTTGTTAAATAAAATTATGGGTGTCTCTTTTATCTCTTATATATATATATATAACTTTATTCTTAATATAAAAAACTAATATTAAAATATTAAAAAAAATATATTTAAATTTCATCTTACTTTTAATTATTTAATTAATTACTTAATATATAAAAATAAAAATACAATATACCTCTTAATTTGATTCAACGAAGAATATAAACTTTTAATTAAAAATAGAACTTTATAACTACACAACATTTTTAAAATAAAATTATTTTATCATTAAATAAAATTATTCATATAAGTATTTATTTATTTAAAAATATAATTTAATATACCATTTTTTAAATAGTGAGAGGTTTTCGCAGTACATTATATTAGATATCATTTATTGGGATTCAAATACGATAAGTAAGTATTCATCTATAGACTATGACCATTTACATGAGAGGTAGTCGTAACTGACTAATTTTTCACGATTTTTTAATAGTCCACTTAACACTTATTACATTATTAGATATCATTTATTGGGATTCAACTGCGTTAAGTAAGTCATTCATCTATGACCATTTCCATGAGAGGTAGTCGTAACTGACTAATTTCTCATGATTTTTGAATAGTCCACTTAGAACTCATTGCATCGGGTGATGCTCATAGGGGTGAAGAAGTGGGATTGAAACTAGTGAAATGAATCACATAGCATCAATCATCACTTCCGGGGCTTTCACTGGTAACCAAGACTTCTCGGGAGGTCACCCATCCTAGATCGCCTCTGGCTCAAGCGTACTTAACTGTGGAGTTTTCCCCACAATCAAGCCCACTTAGATTGCTACCCCATTTGCAAAACCTTAGAAAGTATTGTGCGCCATGAACCAATCAATTAGAGCTCCCTTCACTCTTTGTATTTAAGTATTGAGGGGTTTTCTCGGTGCATTATAATAGATATCATTATTGGGATTCAACTGCGTTAATTAAGTCATTAATCTATGACCATTTCCATGAGAGTTAGTTGTAACTGACTAATTTCTCATGATTTTTGAATAGTCCAATTAGCACTCATTGCATCGAGTTATGCTCACAGGGGTGAAGTGTGATTGAAACTAGTGAAATGAATCACAAAGCATCAATCTTCCCTTACGGGGCTTGAACTCGGTAACCAGGAATTCCTGGGAGGTTACCCATCCTAGATTGCCTCTAGCTCAAGCACGCTTAACTGTGGAGTTTTCCCCACAATTAAGTCCAGTTAGCTTGCTACTCCATATTTAAGCGCGCTTGAGCCAAAGGCGATTTTGGATGGGTGACCTCCCGGGAAGTCTTGGTTACTAGGTGAAAGCCCAGAAGTGATGAATGATACTATGTGATTCATTTCACTAGTTTCAATCCCACTTCTTCACCCTTGTGAGCACCATTCAATGTAATGATTGCTAAGTGGACTATTCAAAAATCATGAGAAATTAGTCAGTTACAACTACCTCTCATAGAAATGGTCATAGATGAATGACCTAACATAGTTGAATCCCAATAAATGATATCTAATATAATGCACTGTGAAAATCCCTCAATACTTAAATACAAAGAGTGAAGGGAGATCTACTAGAATGGTTCATGAGGCACGGTTTTACAAATGGGGTAGAAAGCTAAGTGAGTTTGACTGTGGGGACAACTCCACATTTAAGCATGCTTGAGCCAGAGGCGATCTGGGATGGGTGACCTCCTGGGAAATCCTAGTTATCGGGTGCAAGCCCCGGAAGTGATGATTGATGCTATGTGATTCAATTCAATAGTTTCAATCCCACTTCTTCACCCCCGTGAGCATCACCCAATGCAATGAGTGCTAAGTGGACTATTCAAAAATCATGAGAAATTAGCCAGTTACGATTACCTCTCATGGAAATGGTCATACATGAATGACTTACTTAACGTAGTTGAATCCCAAAAATGATATATAATATAATGCACTATGAAAATCCCTTAATAATTAAATACAAAGAGTGAAGGGTGCTCTACTTGAATGGTTAATGAGGCACAATACTTGTTAAGGTTTTGCAAGTGGGGTAGAAAGCTAAGTGGGCTTGATTGTGGGGAAAAATCCACAGTTAAGCGCGCTTTAGTCAAAGGCGATCTAGGATGGGTGATCTCTCGGGAAGTCTTGGTTACCTGGTGCAAGCCTCGAAATTGATGATTGACGCTATGTGATTCATTTCATTAATTTCAATCCCACTTCTTCACCCCTATGAGCATCACCCGATGCAATGAGTGCTAAGTGGACTATTCAAAAATCATGAGAAATAAGTTAGTTACAACTACCTCTCATGGAAATGGTCATATCATAAATGACTTACTTAATGGAGTTGAATCCCAAAAAATGATATCGAATATAATGCATTGCAAAAATGCATCAATACTTAAATACTTACTTAACAGAGTTGAATCGCAAAAAATGACATGTAATATAATGCATTGCGAAAACCCCTCAATACTTAAAATCAAAGAGTGAAGGGAGCTCTACTTGAATGGTTCATGAGGCACAATAATTGCCAAGGTTTTGCAAATGGGGTAGCAAGCTATGTGGTCTTTATTGTGGGGAAAAATTCACATAAGCATGCTTGAGCCAGAGGTGATTTGGGATGGGTGACCTCCCGGGAAGTCCTGATTATCGGGTGCAAACCCCAAAAGTGATGATTGACACTATGTGATTCATTTCACTAGTTTCAATCTCACTTCTTCACCTTTGTGAGCATCACCCGATGCAATGAATGCTAAGTGGACTGTTAAAAAATCATGAGAAATTAGTCAGTTACGAGTTCCTCTAATGGAAATGGTCATAGATGAATGACTTACTTAATGCAGTTGAATCTCAAAAAATGATATCTAATACCACTTTTTATAAATTTATCAATTAATGAATTAATTATATGACACATATAAAAATTGGAGTATATATCTTAATCTAGATCTAACAAAGTATGTAAAATAAGTAAATTTTTATTTTTAAATACGTCTTTGTGACTTCATAAGTTTTCAACTTGATTTTAACAATATTGAAAGAATTTTTATTAGGTAAGCTCTTTTTTTTTATAATTTCAGGTAGCTCAAGCTGAGAGTGTATATTATGTAAGTTCTTCTTGTCAAATAGCTCAAGTTAAGGTTTTTTACAGTGCTATGTTGAAATCCGAATCTATTCTTTCAATAGTTCAAGAAGCGCCTGCCTTTGATATTCCCTTGGGGGAAGAACCCTTTAGTAGTGAATTATATTAGTGTTATTACTATTTTCATAACAATGTTTGTTATTTTGAGATTTGATGCTTCTGCGATTGTTAAATTATTTGAGTTGGTTTTCCGGATCCATCGCATTAGTGTTGATTTGAATCGATGTTTCGAACCTTCAATTGAGGTTCATCATTAGAATAAAGAATATATAAGAAAAATTGAAATTACCAAGGTAATAAATAGGTAAAATTTTAAGAGTTTTTGGAAATGATCCACAATGAAATTTTAAGCTATTTTAAATTTTATTAATATAAACATTTTATTTAAGAAATAAATTATGTTTTATAGGATAATCTAATGGATTATTTTAAATACCTTTTATCCTGTATTATTTTAACTATTTACAAGTAAATAATTAATTTTTAATTTGGTTATAATTATACTATAATATTTTTTTAAAATTAACTAATTAATAAGTTTTGTTTTTTATTAGGAATGATTATAATGTAGTAAACTTTGTTATATGTATTTATTTTTAGAATTACAAAATAATAATTAATTACTAATAATTATGTTATAATTATAATATATTCATATTTTCAATATATTAATTCATTAATAAATAGTTAGAAGTTGTAATGCAATAATATATTTATTTAGTGTTTTTTTAAGAAAATGATAATTATATAAAGATTAATTAAGTTTATATTTTTTTGGAAATATTAAAGGGGAAGAGTAAATACAAGATAATTTAATAAATACAAGATAAAAATTGTTTAAAATTATCTATTAGATTACTTTATAAAACATAATTTATTTCTTAAATAAAATGTTTATATTAATAAAACTCAAAATAGCTTAAAATTTTATTGTCGGATATTTCCAAAAACCCTAAAACTTTTATCTATTTATTACCATGGTAATTTCAGTTTTCCTCATATATTCTTTATCTTGATGTTGAACCTCAGTTGAACGTTCCACGTCGATTAAAATCAATGCTAATGCGATGGATCTAGAAAACGAACTCAAACAATGTTTGTTATGTATATTTAATGAGTTTTGGCCACGACTGACTGATCTTCATAAGTGGATCTCTAACTCATGGTAATATCTATTGTGTGGTCATCTGAATATTTATCCTCTAGCTCTGGGTTTCTTTGTTGTTGTCTTTGCCAACCTCGAGGATAAAACAATTATTTGGGATTTTGGGCCCTAGTTTTGGGGAAGTGCTTGTCTCTTCATGCAACCCTTGTCTCCTACTTTGGATTAGGTTACAACGACAATCTCCTTGATCCAATTTGGGTAAGGTTCTCAAACCTACCCCTACATATTTGGAATCCCCCTTTGTTAACTTCTATTGGAAATGAAATAGGGTAATTTTAATGATGTAGTTCATAAACTAAGCATTTCCTCAAGACCTGTGCTCGGATATGCGCGGAGATGGATTTTAATTAAGGTTTTCCTGCTGAGATAAATCTCACGTCTCCATATTATGTATGGGTTCAGAAGTTTGACTATGAAAATGTTTCATTCTGATGTTGATTGTGTTATGAAACATGACATGTAATCAATAATTGTCTAATCAAATATAGAATGACAGAGTCCGAAAAAATAGTCATAGGCCTAAATGGCAAGAAGGTGCCCAGGAAAAACATTAAATTGTATACAAGTAAGAAGAAACCCAAGACAAGGAGTAAGAAAAATAAAGTCAAGAAGAAGTGCATGCCAAAGAGGATATACCAAAGGAAGAAAAAACAACCAGGAAGAATTGCATGTCAAAGAGGACTCATCAAATTAAAAAACAGAGGACCAAGCCCAACAAACTCTTGCAAATTTTGGATCCCACATTGAACACTTAGGAAAAAAGAATGGAAATGCAATTTTTTGGGTTGATGAGGCATATGGAAAAAATAATAAAGACAACAAAGACCACTCTCAGAAGAGAAACTCCAAGAATCCACAAGAAAGCACAGGTTGGATTCAAGCTGGGAAAAAGGCAAAAACATCTCGCGAAGGAAAATGAGAAGCCAATTAAAGTCAAAACAATAAGAAGTAAGAAATGGAATGCAAATGTATTTGGATCATGGGGGTATTTTGGAAAATCTTTAGTTGCAAGGGGAATAATTTTTTTTTATCATGGATTTCTCACTTGAGAGTTTAGATTGAGTCCTTGTGCAAAATCTCAAACTAACAAGGGATATTGACTACTGTGAATAAATGTAATGGTTTTGGGCTGGATCCTAGCTTTATTTTTTAATAAAACTTGCATGCTTCTTTAAAAAATAAAAATATTGTTATTTATATTTTTATAAATAAAATTATTTACATAACTATTCTTTTTTTCTTGTAGTTCATGGACCAGGAGATCGATGACCACCATGTCCACGAAATATTGGCACTAGAACAATCCACCTGAGGGGATCACTTTCTGAAGGTTCAACCATGAAGCTTGACCCTGAGGGCGTTGAGAGAATTGAACCCATAAACTCTCAATAACAATGACAAATTAAACTAACCTTGAAAACTATTTAGATAACTATTACATAAATACTATGTATTTTGATAATATTATTATTTATATTTTTTTTTAGTTAATTAATTAAGTAATTATAACAATTTTCAAACAATCATTATAATAATGTTGTCATTTATACTTTATCATTAAAATTATTTATATAATTAATTATTTTAAAATGCATTTTAATAATTTTATTATTTAAAAAATAGGTAATTTATTAAATAATGAATTAATTATTTAATATAATAGGAAAATTTAGTCCATGACGTGTAAAATTATTATTGGTAATTTTTTTTTTTGGGTAGAGTCTTGAGGTTGTGGTCCAATTGCTATGTCTAGAAGTTTGGTCTTCACAATTTTCATGATCCAATTTCGAACAAGATTATGTGCACTTGAGAGTTGCTTCAAGTGTGATTTCTTTAATTGAAGAAAAAAAACAATTTTTTTTTAATTTTTTTTTTAAAGTTGTCTTTTCAAAATCTTATAATCTAACTCAAAAAAAGATTAATTAATAAATTTCAAACATGATTTTAACCATAATCCCATTTGTACTTTTATAAATAAAAATTATTTATATAAATGTGGTTGTATAATTATTTATTTGATACATTAATAATATGTTGTAATAAAAAGTTTGAGGAAAAAAGAATTAGCATAAATTCTTTTTTATTATATATTTATCAAGTTTAGAGAGAGATCAAATTTGAAAAAATATTTGTAATTTAAAATATTGAAAGTATATATATATATAATGTGAAGCTGGGTTACACTTTTTTCCCTTTTTTGAGAATTTTTTTTCATTTTTTTCGGTTCTTCAACTTTCTGCAAACTATAACAATTTTTCTGTGTAGAATCTCATTTTGCGATAAAAATAAAAGTTGTGAGAATTTTTTTTAGCTTTCTATTACTTATTTTTTGAAATTTTTTTATGCATATTTGATATGTCAACTTATCGTTTCTTTGAGTGTGTGTTTCTTAACAATCAAAGGATTCATAAGAAGTCATGTTATGACGCAATGTTGTATTCATTGAAAATTTGTGTTTTTGAAAAAACAAAATGTGTTAAAAAAATATAGACAGAGCCTACTTTGTTTTCGTCATATTTACAAAGCCAATGGATGCATATCATAATTACTAGAATTTTTTGAACTGGTCCAATACGAAAAACTGCGTATTTTGGATATGTTTCGCGTCGCACGAAATTTCTTAACATATAAGTTATAAACTAAAAATCTAAAAGCTACCCATTAGAGACGACGGACCAATGTAATGCCCCATAATTTTTAAAATTTTTTTTACAATGTATTTTGGGAGATACAAAATTTTGATTTCACTGAATCACAATGACCCTCATAAATTTTTTGCACCCATTTTATTAGAAAAATAATTAAAATTAATAAACGTTTATGAAATTCCATAAAAGTTATATTTCTTGAAAGTAGATTCAATTCTGAAAATGCTTGTCTCGGTTCCGACAGTTAATTAACAACTTTTCATGGAGTTTAATCAGTGCAAAGTTGCAGAACCGTATTCAGAACCTGGTTTTTGCGTAATTGGTGACGCGTTAGTTCGACCGAACTTTTAATCCAAGTTCGGCCGAACTATGTTTTCCGCTGTAGGCTCGTTAAATCTAACGTCTTAAAAGTTCAGTATTGTATAACTTTCCGTCGGCTGAAAAGTTTTGCGGAGCCCCTATTAAAACACATTTCGCAGCAATATAAATTGCCGCGAAATGATTCACAATTTTCGCACATTTCATTACATACATACATACATACATACATACATACATACATACATACATATATATATATATATATATATATATATATATATATACACACACACACACACACACACACACATATATATATATATATATTCTGGTGTATTAGTTCAATTGGTAGAGTCCTCTTCATTAAATCACATTTGCTATTGAGAGGTGACATGTTCAACTCTCTTGACACCCTCGAGGTCAGACTCTGTGGTTGAGTTGATAAGAAGTGATCCCTTTTGGTGCATCTGTTTGGCATAAATATTTTGTGAATGTAGTGATTACCGATATCCGGGGTCCTTGAACCACATAGAAAAAAATCCTCGAGGGTTAGCTCAGTTGGTCAAGTCTGCATCGTTAGAGCACCTTTGCTATTGAGAGGTCACGGGTTCAATTCTCTCAACACCCTCGAAGTCAGGCTCCGTGGTTGAGCCGAGAGGAAGTTATCCCTTCAGATGGATTTCCTTGGTGCAAATATTTCATGGTTGTAGGGGTTACCAATCTTCAAAGTCCATAACACACACACACACACACACACACACACACACACACACACACAGTTTGAAAATCTTTTAAACAAGTTATTCCATGTCATTTAAATAAAAATTTCACTTATGGACTCACTATTATTTTTTTTTATTGCAAATATTGAGTTTTTAGATTGCTATTAATTAAATTTAAATATGGAATTCTAAAATATTATAGGTGCAAATATTGTCCTTATTTAAGATTTTTTTTAATATGATATGCATATTATAAACTTTTTATAAAAAATATTTGTTATTTTTATTAATAAAAAAAAATTGCAATATAAGAAATAAGAAATTGAATTAAGTGAACTTATTTTTTAATTGACAAGTTATTACGTTTTTTCACTTTCATTTTTTGATCTAATATTTCATTGATTTAATGCTACACTACCACATCTTCCCCATACCAAAGTATTATATATATATATATATCCTCAAAATATCAAAATATCAATACAACTACTAGATAATCATGATTTAACTGAGCTAGTTGTATGCGATTTCAATCTGCCACATGGGAGACTATATATATTGACCCCTTATTAGCGATAAAATATGATAAAAATATATCGACTCTTGTAAATGAACAATGCTATCTAATACTAATATGAAAAAACTACTATAAGAATACATATTAGAAAATATATGCAAATATAATTAATACATATTACATATGATGTCATTGAGGCATGATCTTTGGCACTGGAACCTGGAGGAGTTGGATGTTTCTCGTCACACTGAAGGTGGATCTCCAAGTGAGGTATAATGACATCCAAATGCTCCAAGCAAAAGAATTGATACATCATAGCTCACTTGATATCATTCAGAGCATCAAAGATGTTATACCGCTCCTGTTTTTATTTTAGGGCTCTACCCAAAAGGGTTTTCAACCGCCAATGAAAAATTATAGAATTGAGGTATTGCTTATGTCTTCCCCTGGCGTGACCAATTTCTAGAACCCATTGGGAAACCTTTTCAATGATATCAAAATATGAAAATTTATAAGGGGGGAGCCAAGTTGTATATGGTCACAACCTCCTCTGCCTCGACCTAGGCACAATATTTTCCATGTGGGCCACAACCACCTGTTGGTGGTTGTGCATGCACTGCTGAGGCATATTATTGAGAGAGTATAGAGGAAAATAACAACGTCTAAAAACCACTTGTCAAAGAGGGAGGAACCAAGATAAGACATACCAATAAGAAACTACTCCAAGGATAAGAGTGAGGCCAAACATAGTTACCTAGTAAAGAACAAAAAATCCGAGAGAGAGTGAAGCAAAAGGAGGCCCACGAACAAAATCAGGTTTTGGGTCTGACTCCCTAGGTCATATATTTAGACACCAAAGAGAGCTACTAACTGACAGGAACCAAAGAGAATAAAATTTATACCAAAAAGGATTGATTGAAAAGCAGAGTCATAGAATTTACCACAAAGGACGTATCGCATGCTGGCAATCATTGCGAATGTTTCCAACATGTAGACAAAGAGGCTTCCATTTAAAATTTGAAAACCAGGTCCAGAGGGCGACACAATATCGACTGAATTACACTATCAGAATAATTCCTCGACTCTACTAAGTAGCTTATCTACCCTGCCTTTAATTTCCCCAACACCTAGACACCATGCACCAAAGAAACACCTGTGTGAATCCAAAATTCCTCAATTCCATGAGAAGGATCAAATAGGTGCCATGTTGCAAAATTCAGAAGGAAAGTCCCCAGGAATATAGCACTATTTCTTTGTTCATACTACCCATTGCAATAAGGGGAAAAAAATCCCACCTACGATGGGGATAAGCATGATAACACCATAAACTCCATAACATAACAGAATTTGGAACATAGATGAAGCTAGGATAAGAGCTCACCATATTCATAAATTATTTATAATACATCACAAGCTTCTGCATGTGGGGGGTTGGCGACACCAATATACCCTTCTTAAATGTTTTTTGAGGTGGTAGGGTAGCAGGCTCGCCCCTAAAAGACTTATGCTTTGTCATTTCCCACCTCGTTCAATGGAATAGCTCAACTAAAAAATGAAGAAGGAATAATAAAGAATAATAAAAATAAAAAATTGATAAATAATAAAGTTATAATGTAATTTTGTGTTCTTTGAAATATACAATTTATATATAATATGAATAGTATTATAAAGGCCCGGATTCGGGTGACTGTCAGGTTTGATGGGATGTCGATCCCTGCGCGCCTCCCGAAGAAGCTCGCGTGGGGTGGCATTTATGTGTTCATTAAACAGCCAGCTCGCGGCGTCATTAATCTAGTGCAGACATTCCTTCACACCGCCATGGGAATTCAATTGGTTGTGGCGTTCTTTCCAGATGGTTCGGCTCGTAGTGAAAGCAGCATTGCTCCTCGACTTCCTTTAAATAGCGCATGCCCTCAAGGCTATGCAGAACCCTGCACCCGCACTCCTACAGGTCGTCGTTTCACTTTGCTAGCTTGTTTTGAACTGCTTCCTGGGGTGCATTTTTCGCAGAGCCCCTTCTATCGATTCAATCCTCCCTAGACTCGAACTGTGGTCTTCAGTGGCGACATTCCCCCACTTGGAGCTCAGACGACTGCTCTTTCTCACGGGATTTTCTCTCACGGTGTTTCTGGGCCTCCTGCCTACCCCTTTCATCATTCTTGTTCTCGACCCACCTCTGCAACCATGCCACGCATTCGTCACAGAATACGAAGTAGACGCAGCTCCAACCGAGGTCGGGCCTCGCATCATCGACCCCACTCCAGCTTCGTGTCTGGGTCTTCTTCTGCGGAAGAGACTCAAGCTCGGCCTCAGGGGATAAGTCATGATAGAGGCTGTAGGTGTCACTGTGCTTCGGTTCCTTTGGCTCAGCCAATTCCTCCCCCTTCAGCTGACCGTCACATCGCTGCTTTTTCCTCCGCTTCCCATAGTTCTGACTGCCCTCCCACTCGCCTTACTTCTCAGCGTGCTGAACTCCGATTCGAGTGTTCTCATGATCACCCTGTTGTCACTGCCTATATCACTATTACACTTAAAGAAGAGGCTCCTTTGCCCTTACCTTCCCCTGAAGCCTCCCCTCTGTCCCCTCCTGCCTCAAGCCCACCCAAATGCTCGGCTCTGTCAGCAGGCACAGCCCACCATGCAGAAGGCGCATCGCGGGGGATGGATGAAGACACCAACCTGGGCGGCGCTCTCCAAGGCGACCTAAATGACTGGGCAGATGAATTTGCTTGCAGAGTGGTGGAAGAACCTCAATCTCCAATGCATGATCAGTAACAATCTCAGCACACAACTCCTTTTGATTTTTTTGCTCAACTACTGCAAGATTTTCTTGTCTCTTTGTCTCAATGCGCAACTGGACAAGCTGATTGCTAATCTTAGTTTATTTCTCTCTGTTAAGTACTCATGTTTAAACTGTAGGCCGGTTTCCCTTCCAAGGGCGGCCAAACTGATCTTTACAGGACTGGTTTCCCATCTTGGGCAGTCCAGACTCTTTCTGTTCAACATGTTTATCAAGCCCAGTGCTTAGGCTCACACAGATAACACTGTGGCAGTTTTGTAACAATATCTCTTATACACAATAGAATTAGTCTTATTTAAAAAAAAAAAAAATAGTATTATAAAGAACATACTCATCTTACCCCTAAATTTACCAAGAGAAATCAAATGTATTTAGGTGTAAATCTTTCCTCAAATCTTACACTTAAAAACAAATTTACATCTTACAAGATTTAATCCCTCTTAATGTTTAATAAATCCAAAAATAATATAATTTTTTATATAGTATATTTTTATTATATATATATATAGATATATTTTTTTAATAAATAATTTTATTTAACATATAAATTAAAATTATTATAATGCCCTTTTTCACTCAAAACATAATCTATATGTCTTTATTTATTTAATTATAAAAAATTAAATTAAATTAGATATTAAGATAATAAGCACCCTTGAATAAGGTAATTTACGTAGGTAACAATGTGGAGGAGGTCATAAGGCACGTGGTAAAGGATTTGGATGGTGAGAAAATGGAGGTAGCAAATTGGCTTTGATTGTTCCCATCGTGAGAAGATAGTGGACGGATGGGAACATGATCACCTTGCCTTTTAGCTTAATTGATATGTTAGAGTGTAGTAATCCCTGGAGCATGTGGAGCAAGTCGCAAAATAGGGAAAGAAGTTGGTGGCCAAAGGATGGTACAAACTATAGTACATGTTCCCCTAATTTGAGTAATGTGTAGAGAAGGCAAGACCATGTTTATCTAAGGGTAATGTGTAGAGAAGGCAACACAATGTTCGTCTAAGTCAAATGATGATAGCAAAGTGGAGGACCTTGATGATGATGGGTGAAGTTGTTAATTTAAGGTTGGGATTCCATAGATTATCAATCATTCAATCCGTGGAGGTCAATTGGTTTTTGGCATTTGTTACTTGTGTTGTTTATGTGTGGCTAAGGGATGCCTACAACAATAGAACTTGCATGATAGGTTTATACATTAAAGAGATAGTTAGAGTCAACATGGATCTCTGTATAATCAGCTTTTCAAATGGCTCCCCATCATCATGATAGAAGTGGAAAAAGAGAGCATGTCAATTAGTTGCAACCTGAGCTCGTTAAGATGTAAGCTTTAATGCCTTGAAGAATTACTTGTGTATAATAGGACATGCTTTGGGCTAAGAAGAAGCGCCTCCATGGTTGTTTCACTGGAGGAAAAATGGAAATGGAAAACTTAACACAACGATGCATCTAGAAATAATGGAGACAATGGCTAATGAGGTGGTGGCCTAGGTAGAGGGCCCAATCAAGGACTTAGGGAATTTGAGCACCCACAAAACAAAATTCTTCCAGCTTGCTGAGATGTAATAGATGTTGAAGACCTTAGTGGTGCAAGCCATTTCCATGGAATATCAAGAAATTGAGGACCTAAAGCATCAGTTGGGGATATTCGAGGGGAAATTTGAGGTGTTTGTGAAGGATGTTTTTGACATTGGCATCATCATGAAGAAGGTGGAATAGGGCCTTGGTAGGGAATATGAGGTAGATGATTCCTATGATTCGGGAGGCACTCATGAATATCCCATTATTATTCTTGAAGACCCATATATGCAGAAACCTCATCCTTATGTCTAGTTTTGTCAAAATTCAATTGATTGAAATCATGAGGAGGTAACCTTGAAGATCACCTTAGAGGGAACTCATCCTTTTGGTATATGGTTACGTGTTTTTCAGGTTGCTTGTTGGCCCAACCCAACTCTTGTAAGTTAATTTTTTCATGTTATATATATATATATATATATTTATTTATTTATGCATTTTCAAGACTTTATTCCTAGTAGAACTATAGGTTCTCGTAGTAGCAGAAGACTTGATTTCCCATGTGACTGGTCTCCTTTGTAACTCTATACCATTTTAGTACATTTTGTGCATGTAATGAATTATAAGATAATTTTGTTTTTTCACTTAAAGAAAAAGGAAGATAATAAAAACAAGATTTAAATTATATAATATAGCGTTTTTCTAAAACTCAACAAAATCTACATTTTACTATTTATTTGAATAATAAAATATTAAAAATGAAGTCAATTAAAAATATATATGGAAATAAGCTTTTAGGGGTGCAGTTTAATTGACAATTGTTATGATATGAAAATGTTATGAAAATTTAAGATTCCAGGTTCAAATCCTCTAATTTACCAAGTGGATCATGTATGAGGTGCGTATAGATTCACCTAAAAATTATGATGGTAATAGTCGAAATCAATCCCATATCGCTCGAATATAAATCCTGCTTAGTTAACATTTTTTCTAAACATAAATTTTTTTACTCTGTATCACATGAGTCTCTTGCCCAATTAACACTTCCTCTAAACACTAAAAATAAATAAATATTGAAATAGTCTCAAATCTATTCTAATTAAAATGTATCTAATTAATCAAACCTAAAAATAAATCAAATTGGAATGGATGTTTTTGTATTACCATATGAATTTTTAATTAAATTGCAATGTTAGATTATCAAATTAAAATAAATGCGGGAGTAAATATCATATAAATCTTTAATTAATATGGCTATAAAAAACCAAATTGGGTTGGATATTGAAGTATTAGTGTATACAATTTTTAATTAAATTAAATGTTAGATTATCAAATTAAAAGGAATACGAAGTAATATTGTATGAATCTTTATTTAAATGGGATCTTCGAAAATCAAATTGAAATAATATTATATAATTTTTAATTAAAATGGTTTTTTTGTTTTTTTAAAGTGAAATAGATGTTGAAATGATAATATAATGTTTTTTAATGAAAATAAATGTTAACCCATTGTATTTAAATAATATTGATGAATTTTTAATTAAAATGGAGGTTAGAATATTAAATTGAATATGTTTTTAAGAATGGGATTGATGGTAATGACCAGAATTTTAGTTATTTTGGAGTTAAGAGAGGGATTGATAGAAGAATTAGAATTAAAAAAGCTTTTGTTAGCATGTCTTAGATTATGAAGGTTCTTATTCAGGTGTCACAAATGCCATCATTATGGTCATTTGATAGAGGATTTCCAATTGAATTTCAAAACAAGGTTTTGGGATAAGAGAAAGGAGGATTATGGTTGTAATATTAGGCTAAGGAGTGATGTATACATGGTTTGAAAAGGGATAATTCAAAGGGTGCAGAGTTATCTAGGTAGGATGGAACACAAGATCCAAAATGAGGTTATTGGGAGTAGAGTAGTTCTAATGTCATATATTCCTTCAAGAAGTTTTCAAAGAGTCAAGCCTCAGTGAGCAAGGTTTCTAGTGGTGATGAGCAATGAGAAAGTGGGTTAGGTGAAAATACCCTTCTTGTTGTGCAAGTTTGCAACCAATCAACAACTCCCTTTGAGGTTTCTAAGGAAGGCACATTTTTGGGTAAGTTTTCAAATAAGAATTCCTCAATAAAATTATTTGTCTTTACACAGTTGTTAGGAAATTCTTGCAAATATATGGTATCAGATATGGGTCCTCTTAGTGTTGAGGGGTTAGATGGGGGTTTGTATGATGGGAACTGGGTAATCCAATGCTCCCTGTGTGTTTTGTGACATGTGCTTAACCGCCTCTCGAGGATCCGTTAACTCTGGAGATTTGTTTGTTTTCTAATACCTATGGGTTTTGGTGTAATGTAAATCGTGATTCCAACAAGTGGTATTAGAGCCAAAGCTATCGAGTTTGAAACACCCCTGGCTTGCGTTGTGGGGAGATTGTTGGTCATTGGATAATCCAACGCTCCTCGTGTGTTTCACGACATGTTCTTAACCACCTCTCAAGGGTCCATTAACTTTGGTGATGCACCTATTTACTAACACCTGTAGATTTTTGTGTAATGGAAATTGTGATTTCAACATTGTCGTGATTTGGAAAAAAAATCTTTTACGAGTGAAGGTAATATTGATGGGTTTGGTCCTTCAACACTGGTACATCCTTAAAATTTGAAGAGAACAAGTTACCATATAATATTTTCACATGGTTGAAATCTTAGGGGTATTATGATGGATTGGGGTTATGAGTTACATATGGGTCCAGGTATTAAGGAAGAGAAAGGAAATATTATATTAAAAAAGAACAAGTTAAAACTACTTCATATGTTTCGACTAGAAAATTGATAACAATTGATGAGGTTCTTATATTGATGAAAATCCCGATTGGGGTGCCCAAATGATCTTCCTTTTCTTTTAATTGCACGGGGTTGGTAAAATCATTTAAAAAACTGACTCTAAGGAGGGTTGTGGAGAAGAGAAAACTAGATGTATTGTTCCCATAGGAAACTTTAGGGGAAGGGATAGTTACATAGAGGGTGTTAGAAGATATGTTTGGAGGTTTGGAGATAAGGGGGTCTTGTGAAAAGGTGGAATTGTAGAACTATGATGCATGATAATAGTTGGTTTTTTTACTTAGGAATAGGGGTGACACTCTTTTCCTAAGATATTGGAAAATATATCTTGTTCATGAACATCTACGTGGCTTACACAAATAGAGTGGAATTCTTGTATAAACTTTTCAGTGAATATTTTATGGTTTTTAAGGCTCTTATATTGGGAGGATATTTGAATTTATCCTTATGCAATTCATAGGCATGGGGTCCTAGAGATTACCTAGATAGTCTGGTAGAATATTTCATTCAAGAATTAGATGAAGGTGGGTTGACTGATATAGAGTCAGTTAAGTTGAGATTGGTATGGAGAAATTTTGGCAAGGATATAGTGGAAAAATACTTGCATTGGTTATTAATATATGAGGAGAAGCTGGAACACTCTCTAAGGTTTCAACAATGCGTTAGTTATGGAGGTGAATTAGATAATTTTCTAGGAGACAGGTCAAGTAGCTGAAGGAGGAATTTATCAATTTTGTTACATGAATTTAGAGGCCATATGATGAGATGAAGATGGAATTAATTTCTTTATAGTTTGAAGGAAATTTGAAAAGAATTAAGAAAAGAGTCATTATTTGGGCTTATGCAAAAGAAAGAGAGATGAGCATAATTTAGTAGAGGTGGAGGAAACTCTAGATAGAAGATATGAATTAGATGGAGTGGGATTCTTATCTAAAGAAACTAAAATAGGAATTCCTTATTTGGAAAAAACGAGGATTAAGTTATTGGAAGAAAGGGTTTTTTATTTTAGGTAAAAAATTATGGTGGATTAGATAGAAAATTGGGATGAGAACTCTACGTTTTTTCTTCAGTTTTCAAAGGGGAGGATAAATACTAATACTGATTAGAATATTTTGAAGCTATATGAAGGGGATTTGAGAGAATTTGAAGACTTAGTAGTTGTAGTGGTGGAATATTTTCACAATATTCTTAGGGCTAAGGAGAGGTTTTCAATGTTGGAAATATTTTTTTCATTTATGTTAGATACACGGGGAGGCTACAAATGTCGAAGAAAAATACTGCAAGATGAATACTATTGGAAACATTGGTTTTGAACTTTTGATGCCTACTTTGGATACCCTATATTTGAAGGAATTTTTACTCTAAATGCCTAGCTCAAATGGGTGCATAAGAAATATGCTTAAAACTTTACTTTGAAAACTTTCCAACAATATATGGAACTCCCTCTAATTCCATAATAATGAGGAGATATGAAAGATTATGATAGGTTAGACTAGCCAAAAAGTACAAGTCGGCTTAATTAGTTTTCACAAGTCATCCCCCTAAGTGAACATAAAAAAACTATAAATAAAAGATATATAAGATCATTTGAAGTGTATCCAAGCAATAAGATCAAGTGCACATGTGAATAAGGGATCTAAGGTGCATAACATGAGCTGACGAGTATTCATGAGGTTTAAAAGTGTGCAAGAAGAGTCTAAGGAGATTTTTCTTGGCGTGATAAGGGTGTGCTATGAATAATCCAAGGTTTACAATGAATGAAATGAAAATGCATGAAATAAAATGGAACACAGAGAGATAAATATAATAGATATTACAAGAATGTGATGTAATCCCAACTTTTATTAATAAATGAAATAACAAAATATTGTAGGATGTAAACTAGCTAGAAAGGTGGTAGTTATCTTTGAACAAAGAAAGATGGAAGTTACACACATTCACAAAATCTATTAAAAGTGGTCGATAAAATTTACTTTTAGCATAAATAAAGAACCATAAAGGTCCATAACCCAACTCTCGAATATGAAACACCAAAATGTTTGCAAGCCTAAATGGGGTTAGTTAGTATGTCAACTTCCCAAGGTTGTAACCTTTGCATACGATCTATGTTTGGTGCTCTTAGTAGCTTGTTAGAAAGGTTTAATGATAATTACACATTTCCACTAGGGCCTAGGAAAGAGATTATGGATATCACTTGAGCCCCCACCACGTAAAAAAGACATCGTTTAGGGCCTCAAAATGACCATGGAAGTTTAGGACACAAAAATTGTAGAAAAAATTCCAAGATGAATAACTATGCTCTGAGCCAATGGAATAGGTAGATGGCCACCAATATCCACTTGGATCAGTACTCCCCCCTTAGGAAGCAATGGTCTCCATTGCGTTGAGTTCCCCCATCATATGGGGAAATTTCTGCTAAATTTTGATTCTAGTGAGCCACTTTCCTTGGGGAAGAAGTTTCCTTGCTTTCACAACTCGATAGAGTTGTATGTGTTGTTGGAGAGTATCCTTTATATTAGTGTCCATGATCTAATCCATTGTATCCATTTAAATGAATTCATGATTGAGTTATGTGGGGGATAATTACTCGAATACCTTCGAGGTGTCTAACAAAAGTGGAAAATATGGTTGAAGTAGTTGCACATTAAACACTTGGTGCAACCCATGGAAAGGGGGAATGCTCAATTTAAAAGAATTTTCACCCAAAAACTTTGTGATTGTATAAGGCCCATATTGTAGTGTTGTGAGCTTCCTATTGGACCCATGATGTGCTATTTTTGTAAATTTAACCACACCTTATCACCCCCTTGAAACTTATGTGGAACCCTATGCTGGTCATATCACTTCTTGTACTTGTCATTGGATTTTTATAGGATATCATGTTGGAAATATTGTCATTTATGGCAATGAAGGCAGCGCTGAAGCAAAAACAGGCAAAGAAGGCAACGCTGAAGCAGAGGAAAGCAATAGAGGCAGCAAGAAGAAAGTCAAAATGTAACAGTCATAGAAGCACATTGAAGAACTGTTATCGGAAGGTAGAGATAGAGGCAGAGCGACAGAAGCAACAGAGGCAGAGGCAGAGGCTAAGAGACAGAGGCAGAGAGCCGTTATAAAATTCCGGGAATCGCACACTCCAACCGGCGTTATACATATAATACATAATCCTTATTCCGGGAATCGCTTAACCCCAAGCGGCAAGGCACATAAATTCTGGGAATTTCCTACCCCGATGGAGGATACATATAAATGCCGCGCATTACGTATGTTGCAAAGGTCCAAAGCATGTACGTTAATCTATAAGGAGCGCTTTATTATAAGTTTCATATTATTAATCCCGAAAACAAAAGAACCAGAGGTCCAAGGCATATATATTATGTTATATAAGCGGAGTGCATAAAACAAAGGTTTTATAAGGTGGGACCCCTCCCCAATCGCAATTGGAGATCGCAAGGGCAGCGGAACATGTAACCAACAGAAAGTTGCGATTGCGATGTGAGGCCGGACCCGATCGAGTTATATGCCATAGTTTATTGCTAATCGCATCTGAGTTCCCAATCGCAATCGGTAGATCTTAAGTGTTGGGCCCGATTGCATCTTGAAATTGGCGGACTCGATGGCGTTATACGATGGAGTTAATAGGTTCAATCGCGTCCGGGAGCTTAATCGCAATCGGAACTTTCCGATTGATCGAACGTCTTTTGTAATATGCTGTGATTGAAGTGGCGGACCCGACCCTGTTATATGCGGGAGTTAATAGGTGCAAATCGCATCCGTGTTCAGATCGCATTGGAACAACCCAATCGCATCGGAGAAAATCTGGCAGCGGATCACTTGCAACTAAAAGTTGCGATTGCGATTGAAGCCCGGACCCGATGAGCTTATTAACTATGATTAACAAGTGTTTGAGTTCCAGTTCTAATCGCAATCGGAAATTTGTGGAGCATATCAATCACATCGAAGCAAGGCAGCTTGCGATTGCGATTGGCAAAGCCAGACGCGATAGTCATATAAAATCCGCCATATAAAACATGATCGGGTCCGCATATCAATCGCAATCGGAAATTTGTGAAGGCGCTGTTATATATACATATATATATAAATTTGTTGCGATTGTATTGAAAAGTGCCGCGTGGTCTGTGGACCCATGGGCCTTGGGTTAAGGTGGAGGGCGATTGGTAATATAAAACGAATGTTGCGATTGTATTGAAAAGTGTCGTGTGGTCTGTAGACCCATGGGCCTCAGCTTAACGGGAGGGCGATTATTAATGTAATACAATTGTGATATATGTATGTTCCAGCCTGCGGAACTCACCACATCAACAAGACACGCGTGGCATGAAAAGGGTTGGAATTGCCCTGATTTAAAAGTCAGCAATTGCATTTTATTTATTTAAAAGGCACAGTTACACGTATGCAGCAGTTACACCCCCACAGAGGACAGAAAAGAAAACAGAGCCGAAAGGAGATAAAACACAGTCACAGAAAAGACAAAGACAGCCAAAGATAAGACAAATGCGTAGCGATTCAAAAGACTAAATGAGTTGAGCTGGAGTTCACATTGTAATTCTAATGTAAATGTTTTAATTGTTTTTATTGTTTGTGATGCATTGGCAAGTCTCTGAGAGAGAACAAATTCCCACTGTAATGTTAAATTGATACCTACAGTTATATTTTCTGAATAAGCAGATAAAAGGAGTGAGAAGGCAGAAGGCAAAGAGACATGACTGTCCATTTCGAATTCCAAGTAGAATACAAACAATCATGTGAGGAAATCTATAAATAATATCATCTTGATATGCAAAAAGTGAGAGAGTGAGAGAGAGAGCAATTATAGAGAATGTAGAATATAGAAGAATAAAGCAGAGAAGATTAAGAGAAGAAGAGCAGATACAGAACAGAGCTGATATCTGGAGTAAATAAGCAAACATTCAGTTTGATAAATTGAGGAAGTTGAAGCTTCCCTATCGAGTTGTAGCTTGATAGCTGTCAGTTGTAGCTGACTGAGGTTGAAGCCTCCTGTAGGTTGATGCCTGCAGAAAATTGAAGGGAGTTGGTGCTTCCTTGCAAGTTGCAGCTTGTAGAATTGAGGTTGGAGCCTCCTGTAGGTTGGTGCCTACAGAAAAATAGTGGTGAGAGGGAGTTGGAGCTTGCCTTTGCATCACAACAATAATAAGATGTGGTTTTCTCCCTTTATGGGTTTCCACTTACACCTGCTGTCTCTATGTGTGATTCTTATGTGTTGATGTGATTATTTCAATCTGCTTAATTGCTTGCTGCTTTCAACATAAGTATGGTGTCACAATAAGTTAATATTGGCTGCAAATAAGACTGTTCACATATTAAACTGTAAATAATTTTGGTGAAATTAAGAAAAGGCTTATGTATGTATTAAACTGATTCACCCCCCCCCCCTCTCAGTTTAATTAAGAATCAACAATTGGTATCAGAACGGGTTCCTTTGTACAAGTCTAACAACTAAAAGGGGATCCTAGGTTCCCAAGATGGCTAGTAAAGAAGGATGCTCAACCAATAAATCCCCTTTCTTCACTGGTGAAAATTATGCTTTCTGGAAAATCAGAATGAGGACATACATAATGTCTCTAGGAATAGAAGTCTGGGCTGTTGTGGAATTAGGATATGCCCCGAAGGCAACTGACACAGAAAAAGACTCAAAACAAGATTTTGTGGCTAATGCAAAAGCCATGAATGCCATCCTGAATGGATTATGTGAAGTAGATTTTATTAAAGTAATGCACAAAGACACTGCCAAAAAAATATGGGATACTCTTGAGAACATACATGAGGGAGACCAGAAAGTAAAAACTGCCAAACTTCAAGTATATAGAGCCCAGTTTGAAAATTTAAAAATGAATGATGATGAAGATGTTGGTAGCTTCTTCCTAAAATTTGCAGAAATTGTTAACAGTATGAAAGCTCTTGGAGAAACAATACCAGAAGGTATAATTGTACAAAATATTCTAAGATCTCTTCCATCCAGATTCAATCCCAAGGTGTCTGCAATAGAAGAAACAGCTGATTGGGAGACCTTGACCATGAACCAGCTACTAGGAAATCTTACATCATATGAGATGAGGCTCCCACAGAAGAAGCCAAGTACAAGGGAGGCAGCATTCAAAACAGAAAAGAAGAAAGAAGAAAAGGAAGACATATGCTCCTGCTCTGATGAAGAAGAGGCTAAATTTGTCAAGAAATTGGATAGAGGCTCAGGTAGATACAAATGTAAACTTCCTTTCAAATGCTTTAACTGTGGAAGAGTTGGACATTATGCTGCCAGATGTCCTCACAAGAAATTAAGAAATCAAGCTCCAGAATCAGAGAAAGACACATCAAAGAACTGGCAGAAAGGAAAGAAATTCAACAGAAAATCCTTCTATGCTTAGCAAGACAGCAGTGCATCTGAAGACTCAGATGAATCCTCAGAAGAGGGAACCTCTGAATTTTTACTAATGGCCATAGAAGATCTTGAAGGAATCTTGCTAGAAGAAGAAGAAGAAGGGGAAGTCGACCTTGAGGGGGAGCTAAGAAGTGCTCTGGAGGAGATTGACAGACTCAAACTAAAATGCAGAAAACAAAAAGAGATTCTCCTACAAAGTGTGAAAGAAGAACAGAATTCAGAAGTCCTCATGCAGCTGAAGGTAAGGCTTGAAGAAGCCAAGAAGATAGAAGATATGTTACTTCAGCAAATCAAAGATAAAGATCGAGAACAAGAGAAGCTGGAAGAAGAAATTCTGTGTCTGAGAAAGAAATTAGAAAGTGCTCAACAGAAAGTTTCTATATACCCTTCTCAAATGACAAGTTCTAGTAAGTTGAATGAAATTTTGGTTGCTCAAAGATCCCCTATGATAAAGACTGGAATAGGCTATGAAGGAGAATCAAGTAAAGGAAAAGAAAAAGTTGACAGAGAGATTATTTTTGTAAAAGCAAAGAAGATTGATGAAGCAACTCAAAAAATTCCTACAAAAGAAGAAACCTGTAATAAGGAAGAAAGAGATCAGAAGAAACCACTAGTAGCAAAGAATGCAATAAATACTCAGACCCCTGAACATGTAAAATTTGGAAACCATCAAAGGAGATTCTTCCCTCCAATGAAGAATTCCACTTGTTATGTCTGCCACAAGCTGGGACACATTGCTGCTTATTGTCATGCAAGGAGGAGTAATTCAAACCAGCAAAAGATGCAAACATTGAAGAGATTGCCTCAAGCAAACAAATGGAATAGACAACCTTACATCAGGTATGCAAATAGCTTCTATGGTTACAACTTTTATTGTAAGGAATTTGGTCATAAAATCATTGAGTGTAGAAAGTATGAACAAAGGTTAATGTTTAACACCTCAAGGAGGTTTATGAATCAAAGAAATTATGTTCATACTCACAATTCTACAAAAACTATAATCAAATGTTGTATATGCAATCAAGTTGGACATATGCCTTCCAAATGTCCTCTCAGAAGATGTAGTTCATCACCTCACAAAAGATATCACACAAAAGGGTGCCTCCAGTGGATAAAGAAGATGAATAAATGTGACTTGGCTTTAACTGCTCAAGATTTCAAGAGTCAATGGTATTTGGATAGTGGCTGCTCTAAACACATGACAGGAGACAAAAGCAAGTTTATAACTCTTGATGATAAGAAATCCGGCAATGTCACTTTTGGAAATGACAAATCAGGAAAGATCAAGGGAAAAGGCTCAGTCAGCATAGACAATGGCAGAGGAAAAGCCCAAGAGGTACTGTTTGTGGATGGACTGAAAGCAAATTTACTGAGTGTCAGTTAGATGTGTGACAAAGGCTGTGAAGTTCTATTTAGAGCGCAAGATTGTGTAGTCAGGTCAAGCACATCAGGAAAGACTCTGCTCAAAAGTGTTCGAATAGAGAGTAATGTGTACATAGTGAAAGAGGAAGATGAAGCCTGCCATCTTAGCAAACTTGATGAGTCATGGTTATGGCATAGGAGATTGGGACATCTCAGTTTCGACGATATCATCAGACTGAGCAAGAAGAAAGCTGTCAGAGATATGCCAGAAATAAAAAGACCTTCAAATACCATATGAAAATCTTGTCAATTGGGGAAACAGACTCACACATCCTTTAAATCTAAAGATGAGCTATCAACAAGAAGAACACTCCAGCTTGTGCACATGGATCTGTGTGGACCTGCTAGAACTAAGACACCAAGTGGAGAATCCTACTTCATGCTGATAATAGATGATTTCTCCAGAATGACATGGGTTGCTTTTCTCAAAAACAAATCAGAGGCACTGGAAAAGTTTAAGATATTCAAAGCATTAGCAGAAAATCAAACTGGATGCAAGCTCAAATGTATCAGATCGGACAGAGGAGGTGAATTCACAGATTATGACTTTGCAGATCTATGTAATGAATATGGCATAAAACAACAATTTACTATTGCAGGAACACCTCAGCAGAATGGACTTGCAGAAAGACAAAACAGATCTGTTCAACAAAATGCCAGAGCCATGATGCAAGAGAATAATATTGCTCAAACCTTCTGGGAAGAAGCAGTGCACACAGCAGTACATATCCTTAACAAAGCTCACTTAAGGTCAAGCAGTGACAAGACACCCTACAAACTGTGGCATGGAAAACCAGCTTCAATCAAACATTTCAGGATCTTTGGTAGCAAGTGTTACATAAAGAATAATGATGAAAATATTGGAAAATTTGATGCAAGAGCTGATGAAGGGATATTTCTAGGATATGCATCCAAAAGTAAAGGGTACAGGTGCTACAACAAGACTCTTCGGAAAATAGTTGAATGTATTGATGTGAGATTTGATGAAGAACTTCCAAAAAATACAAGAAATACAGACTGCTGCAGTCCATCAGACAACCATGAAGAGGAAGACCAGAATGATGATGAAACAAGCAAGACAACAGAATATGCAGAGCTGAGCTCGAAAACCCCCTCAAGATACACTCAGAAAAATCATCGTGAAGATCAGATCATAGGAGACAAGAAAGTAGGGGTCCAGACAAGAAGGCAGCTAACAAAACAAACAGAAGAGGTATACATAGCCATGTTGTCACAAATAGAGCCAAAGAAATTTGAAGAAGCCAGCAAGGACAAGTCTTGGGTGAATGCTATGAATGAAGAATTGGAACAAATTGAGAAAAACAATACCTGGGAATTAGTGCCTAGACCCACTGAGAAAAATGTCATAGGCTCAAAATGGGTATTCAAAAATAAAATGAATGAGGAAGGATAGGTAATAAGGAATAAAGCCAGACTTGTCTGCAAAGGATACTCACAAATTGAAGGACTTGATTACGATGAAACGTTTGCCCTTGTAGCCAGAATGGAAGCTATCAGAATGTTCCTGGCATTTGCATGCTATCAGAATTTCAAAGTATATCAAATGGATGTAAAATCTGCATTTCTGAATGGAGACTTAGAAGAAGAAGTCTACATGGAACAACCAGAAGACTTCTCATTTCCAGACAAATAAGACTATGTGTGCAGACTGAAGAAGGCCCTATATGGACTAAAACAGGCTCCTCGTGCTTGGTACTCAAGGCTGGATAAATATTTGCAAAAACAAGGTTTTAAGAGAGGTGGAGTAGACAACAATCTATACATAAAAGCCCATGAAGATGAACTCTTGATTGTTGTAGTATATGTTGATGACATTATGTTTGGAAGCAACAGAGATGAACTAGCAAAAGGGTTTGCTGATGAGATGAAAACAGAGTTTGAAATGTCTATGATTGGAGAGCTCAGTTTCTACTTGGGACTGCAAATTCAACAAAAGAACACAGGCACATTCATCTCTCAAGAAAATTATTTAAAAGAAATGCTGAAAAGATTCAAAATGGAGGAATGCAAACCTGTGACTACCCCAATGATCACGGGATGCAAGCTGTGTGCTGATGATGGGTCTATAGATGTAGATAAAAAATTCTACAGATCCATGATAGGAAGTCTATTGTATCTGACAACATCAAGACCAGACATCATGCTAGTAGTAGGAATAGTGGCTAGATATCAAGAAACACCTAAAAAAAACCATCTTCTGGCAGTAAAAAGAATATTCAGATATCTGCAAGGGACAACAAAGTATGGGCTTTGGTATCCTAAAGGAAAAAGCTTCACTTTAATAGCATACACAGATGCAGATTGGGCCAGTTGTGTAGATGACAGGAAAAGC
Source organism: Pinus albicaulis (assembly GCA_034641835.2). Lineage (NCBI taxonomy): Eukaryota > Viridiplantae > Streptophyta > Pinopsida > Pinales > Pinaceae > Pinus > Pinus albicaulis. The sequence continues at coordinate 740,952,702 of CM076576.1, forward strand.
ACAAGTGGAGGTGCTTTCTATCTAGGAGAAAGACTGGTAGCATGGTTAAGCAAGAAACAAACATCCATCTCTCTGTCTACAGCTGAAGCAGAATATATAGCAGCAGCAGCATGTTGTACACAAGTCATGTGGATGAAGCAGACTCTTCAAGACATGAAGGTAAGCATTAATGAACCTATCTCAATAAAATGTGATAATACAAGTGCTATAAGTATATCTAAAAATCCTGTGCTTCATTCAAAAACTAAACATATACCAATCAAGTATCATTTTCTCTGAGATCAAGTGGCTCACAAGATAGTTAAACTGGACTATGTACCAACAAAAGAACAGATAGCAGATATATTTACTAAACCACTTGCCAGAGAACCCTTCGAATACTTGAGAGACAGACTAGGGGTAGTATATGTAGATACTACTCTCTAATATGAAGAGAAAGCACGGCCTCAGGGGGAGAACAAAAATGAACATATCATTCCTAAAGAAAATCAGCAAGCAAGGGAAGCATAAAACAGGTCCACAGGATCAGCATTATCAATATTATCAGCACTCAGCATGAAAAAGGCCATTTTTTCTTAATATCAGTTACAAAACTGTGCGAAGGCTGCTTGCTGAGTTTTCAATCAAACATCACGAATATGCTTTTGTGGAAATTCGCTCTGATAGAACAGTCAAAATATCTGAAGAATAAAGGAATAACTGCGTTTACCATCTATACAAAACTGCACGGGTGACAAGTAAAACTGACCAAAACATTGAAATATTTGTTTTGAAAACACATTATACAAAAAGGAAAGTCAGTTGGCTTCTAATATTGAAAGATACTGCCCATTCTTACAATGAGCTATAAGCTCTGGTTTGATTCATTTTTTACAACAGCAACAAGGACTTTTCAGTCGTTAAGTGCATCATCCTTGTCTACAATCTAGCACAGATTACAAACAACGGGCACTACAGATGAAACACGGCTATAAGAGACAAAACGTATATTCAAGTTTGATAATCCTCAAAGTGTTCTCTCAACAAGTTTTATCCATTTCAGAGAAAGGAAATGCAAAAAGCAACCCTTTGCCCTTGATGTCAAAGGGGGAGGAAGAACAAACAACAGGAGGAAGAGCAAGAGAAGGCAAACAGAGAAAAGTGGATTGCCATCAATGCCAAAGGGGGAGACTGTTGGAAATATTGTCATTGATGGCAATGAAGGTAGCGCTGAAGCAGAAACAGGCAAAGAAGGCAGTGCTAAAGCAGAGGAAAGCAATAGAGGCAGCAAGAAGAAAGTCAAAATGTAACAGTCATAGAAGCACAGTGAAGAACCGTTATCGGAAGGTAGAGACAGAGGCAAAGCGACAGAAGCAGCAGAGGTAGAGGCAGAGGCTAAGAGACAGAGGCAGAGAGTCGTTATAAAATTCCAGGAATCACACACTCCAACCGTCGTTATACATATAATACATAATCCTTATTCCGGGAATCGCTTAACCCCAAGCGGCAAGGCACATAAATTCTGGGAATTGCCTACCCCAATGGAGGATACATATAAATGCCGCGCATTACGTATGTTGCAAAGGTCCAAAGCATGTACATTAATCTATAAGGAGCACTTTATTATAAGTTTCATATTATTAATCCCGAAAACAAAAGAACTAGAGGTCCAAGGCATATATATTATGTTATATAAGCGGAGTGCATAAAACAAAGGTTTTATAAGGTGGGACCCCTCCCCAATCACAATCGGAGATCGCAAGGGCAGCGGAACATGTAACCAACAGAAAGTTGCGATTGCGATGTGAGGCTGGACCCGATCGAGTTATATGCCACAGTTTATTGCTAATCGCATCCGAGTTCCCAATTGCAATCGGTAGATCTTAAGTGTTGGGCCCGATTGCATCTTGAAATTGGCGGACCCGATGGCGTTATACGATGGAGTTAATAGGTTCAATCGCGTCTGGGAGCTTAATCGCAATCGGAACTTTCCGATTGATCGCACGTCTTTTGTAATATGCTGCGATTGAAGTGGCGGACCCGACCCTGTTATATGCGGGAGTTAATAGGTGCAAATCACATCCGTGTTCAGATCACATCGAAACAACCCAATCACATCGGAGAAAATCTGGCAGCGGATCACTTGAAACTAAAAGTTGCGATTGCGATTGAAGCCCGGACCCAATGGGCTTATTAACTATGATTAACAAGTGTTTGAGTTCCAGTTCTAATCACAATCGGAAATTTGTGGAGCATATCAATCGCATCGAAGCAAGGCAGCTTGCGATTGCGATTGGCAAAGCCGGACGCGATAGTCATATAAACTCCGCCATATAAAACATGATCGGGTCCGCATATCAATCGCAATCAGAAATTTGTGAAGGCGCTGTTATATATACATATATATATATAAAGTTGTTGCAATTGTATTGAAAAGTGCCGCGTGGTCTGTGGACCCATGGGCCTCGGGTTAAGGTGGAGGGCGATTGGTAATATAAAACGAATGTTGTGATTGTATTGAAAAGTGCCGTGTGGTCTGTAGACCCATGGGCCTCAACTTAATGGGAGGGTGATTATTAATGTAATACAATTGTGATATATGTATGTTCCGACCTGCGGAACTCGCCACATCAACAAGACACTCGTGGCATGAAAATGGTTGGAATTGCCCTGATTTAAAAGTTAGTAATTGCATTTTATTTATTTAAAAGGCACAGTTACACGTATGCAGCAGTTACACCCCCACAGAGGACAGAAAAGCCAACAGAGCGCTAAAGGAGATAAAACACAGTCACAGAAAAGAAAAAGACAGCCAAAGATAAGACAAATGCGTAGCGATTCAAAAGACTAAATGAGTTGAGCTGGAGTTCACATTGTAATTCGAATGTAAATGTTTTAATTGTTTTTATTGTTTGTGATGCATTGGCAAGTCTTCGAGAGAGAACAAATTCCCACTGTAATGTTAAATTGATACCTACAGTTATATTTTCCTAATAAGCAGATAAAAGGAGTGAGAAGGCAGAAGGCAAAGAGACATGACTGTCCATTTCGAATTCCAAGTAGAATACAAACAGTCATGTGAGGAAATATATAAATAATATCATCTTGATATGCAAAAGGAGAGAGAGTGAGAGAGAGAGAAAATATAGAGAATGCAGAATATAGAAGAATAAAGAAGAGAAGATTAAGAGAATAAGAGCAGATACAGAACAGAGCTGATATCTGGAGTAAATCAGCAAACATTCAGTTTGATAAATTGAGGAAGTTGAAGCTTCCCTATCGAGTTGTAGCTTGATAGTTGTTAGTTGTAGCTGACTGAGGTTGATGCCTGCAGAAAATTGAAGGGAGTTGGAGCTTCCTTGCAAGTTGCAGCTTGCAGAATTGAGGTTGGAGCCTCCTGTAGGTTGGTGCCTGTAGAAAAATAGTGGTGAGAGGGAGTTGGAGCTTTCCTTTGCATCACAACAATAATAAGATGTGGTTTTCTCCCTTTATGGGTTTCCCTTGTCACAGTCTCTATGTGTGCTTCTTATGTGTTGATGTGATTATTTCAATGCAGCAATTTCTTCTTCCTTTCAACATAAGTATGGTGTCACAATAAATTAATATTGGCTGCAAATAAGACTGTTCACATATTAAACTGTAAATAATTTTGGTGAAATTATGAAAAGGCTTATGTATGTATTAAACTGATTCACCCCCCCCCCCTCGCAGTTTAATTAAGAATCAACTATCATGGACCTGTCATTGGATTTGTTGGATCTTCTCAAAAAAATTGGTTTGCCTATCTGCTTCAACCTAAGCATGGGAGGAATTTGTAGTTGAATTTGCAAAATGGGAATAACTACATCAATTGGGTCCAACGGTTGCCAACAACAAGCACACTTGAAAAGGACTATGGCCAATATAGTTGTGGAGGGCTCTGTTATAACTATGTCGAACATATGGAAGTTTTTCGTCTCATGTATGGGGATTCTTGAAATTGTGCATGTGAAATACCTAAATAATTCTCTTGTTGAACACTTAAGTTTGTCCATACGATTGGGGATGAAAGAAAATCAGTTCGATCAACTTGGTATTGATGAGATAATATAGGCTAGACTGAAAGTTGCTAAGGAGCATACTGTCCCTATTTTAAATAATGGTCTGAGGTAACCCAAAATAAATCCAAACATGCTCAAAGAATATTTTAGTAGTGACTTTACTTGTGACACTCTTTTTTCATGGCGCCAAAATGGTTATCTTGGAGAACTAACCAAAAACCACAAACACACAATCATTACCATGCTTGGTGGATGTAAAACCTAACATGTAACCCATGGATACTAAATTCCATGGCTATAAGAGTGTATATCCCTTGCTTCTTGATCGACGTTTTAGAAATGACATAAGTAATGCATGATCTAATATACCATTGGATGTCCTGTCGAGGCTGTGTTTATTATAAATTCCTTTGAATTACTACTATTGTATTCTACAAAACAAAGTGCCTTGCCACCCAACTATAATGTGCCTCCCAAATCAACTTGGAATACTCCCTTGAAGGAACACAAAGGTTTCCTAGGGAACCAAAGAGCACATCTTGGAGGTGTAATTAAAGAATTTTCTTGCCTTCCATCAACATCTAGTATGTGGTAGTGAAGTTAGAGTCATTATTGTATAAATTTGGCCACCTAGAAGTATCTTTCCCAAAATATTTTAGAACTGAGGTTAGTGCCACAATTGGGGGCCGATTGAGGTAGTCCATGACACGATTAGTGCTACCCTTCTTGTATTTCATTTTCAAATGGAATTTTTGAAAGTATGTGGACCATTTTTTATGGAGGTCATTAGATAAATTTCCTATGTTTTCATAAATTTTATAGGCTTATGATCTATGTGGATTATCGTCTCCTTACCCTAAATATAATGCTTCTTTGTTGGAAGACTTGCACAATGGAGTGCATCTCCTTATCATAGGTTGGGTAGCTATAAATAATCATAGAGTGTTTCATTGTGATAGACTATTATATGTCCTTGATGAGTGATGATTGCATCAATAATAGAGTTAAAGGCATTTGTCTCAATCTCAAATGGCCATTGCAGGTTTGGTAGGGAGAGGATTGGTGCAAAGAAAAGGAAGTGTTTCAGATCCTCAAATTCTTTCTTCTGTGACTCAAACTAGAAAAAAATTTCTTTTTTCTACTCCTTTGGTCACTTCAATTAATGGCCAAGTGATATAAGAGAACCCTAACATGAATATTCAATAGAAGTTAGCAAGGTCCAAGAAGCTACAAAGCTTTGTTAGATTCATCGAGGCTATCCAATCCCAAATGAATTAGATCTTGGAAGGGTCCATATGCACCCCATGTTCATCCAAAATGTATCCCAAGTATTTTTCTTTGCATGAAAAATGATAATTTCTCCAAATTAGAATACAAGTCATGTTGCTGCAAGGTGCTCAAGACATGCTAATTGTGCTGCAAATCCTCTACCTAGATTCTACTAAAGATCAGGATTTCATCCAAATATACAACCATAAAAGAGTTTGTGAATGGCTATAGATATCATCCATCATCCTCATGAACATTGTTGGAGAATTAGTCAATCCAAAGGGCATGAAAAACCAATTGAAAATGCCTTATTTATATTTGAATGTTGTATTCCATACATCAATTTATTCAAGTAGAACCTGATGGTAGCATAACTTCAAATCAATCTTACTAAAGAACTTGGCACCCTTAAGTTGTCAAAGAATATCGTCAATCCTAGAGACCTGTTATCTATTCTTGAAAATTATTTTGATTAGGGATTGATAATCAATGTAGAGTGTACATTTCCCATCCTTCTTATGCACCAATACAATTAGACTCCATCAAGGTGAAGAGCTTGGTCAAATGGTGCCCTTTTGGATGAGCTCATGAATCTGAAATTTTATTTTCTCACTCTCTAAGAGATACTATCTATATATTTGGCCATTAGGTAAAGGAGCATCATAATCAATTCAACTAAGTTTTTGAATTGGTAGTATTGGGGAACCCCCATAGTTGGAGAAAATATATCTCTGCATGCATATATAATCTTGTCCACTTTCTTATGTTGTGTAGATAGGAATTTTTAGAGGTTTCAGTGGTTGCAGTGACCTTCCTTTCACATTTTTACCAAAACATGAAGAAAACCAACTTTAAAGTTTGAGAGATTACCTTTTGGAACTATTTCACTGAGATCAATGAAAATATAATAATTGGAGCTACCTCTAGTATCTTGTAGAGTTGAACTTTGAGAATTACAATGAGAATATGAGGACAAGAGTCATAAACAACATGGAGTTTCCACATATAAGGTTGTCCTAAAATAAAATCACAAACTTCAAGTGGGGAAATATCACAAAATACATCATATTTGAAGGATTTTATGGTGTAGGATAGAAAAAACTACTGACTAAAATGAATGTCTCGTCCATGGCTTAACCAACCAATGGTGTATGGTTGGGGGTGTGGCACTATTACAAGCTTCAATATCTTGATGAAATCAGTTGATATCAGGTCCTTTTGGCTCTCGATATCAATGATGAAATGGAGTGGGGTCCCCTTCACCCACATCTATGAGTGGACGAGGCATCCCCCCTCTTCAATATCCTCTGTCTCTTCTAGTTGAATATTTTTGGTCGTGATGGTAACACTGGATTTTTCATCGATTATCCTCTTTCCTTTATCATGTTCTAAACTAGAATAAGAGCTAGATTCAATTTCCTTTTCTTTTGGCTTCGCCAATAAAGATTGTTTTGAGTGACACTCATCAGTGTTGTACTAGGGGATTTTGTGGAACTCACACCACTTTCAAGTGTCCTTTTTTGAATTCCCATTACCCTTCTTCACCTATGACTTGGGATAGTTGTATTAAGGTTGGTTGTCCTTGATTTGACCCTTTTTCTGTGATTTAGGGTTTCCTTTTCTAGGTTTATGTTGCAAAATATTTGTAGACTCGAACTCCCACTTATTTTACCGCTTCAATTTCTACTCAATTTTGACAACATATCGATAAGTGACTCCTAATGAGGAGATGTGTAGGAAATACATCTTCATTTGGGTGTACCTATGTAGGCCACTATGATGCTTCAAAGACTAATTTCCACTCAGATTCTCTGATACCCAAATTTGAGTGCAAGGTATGGAAATTATTGGTGTTCTTTGGCACCATTTGGTATCTCTCCTGTCGCAAAGTTGTCCATCTCATATATTGGCCATCATAGTTCCTTATAGAGAAGAATTTACCCTTAAGGGAATTCGCAAAAGTGGGCCAAATTGGCCCTATATTGAAGATCTCAATCTCATTTTTGTTGTTCCTTTCTCAGTAACCTTTCCATCAATGTTTGGCATGGGGAGAAACTCTTAGTAGCATGCAAGTGATATTCTCATTGTGAGCATCTTTTTGGAAAGAATAATAGTCCTCTATCATATTTAACCATTTCTCCAAAGCATCTGCATCTATTTTTCCTTAAAATAAGGGGATATCAAAGTTAAGTTGTACCTTGAAGGGCATCTCGTCTTTGCAAATTGCCACCTGTTGATGGTGTGTCGATTGTTGTTGGCAGTCATTAAAGGATTGAAATGGAATGAAATAACCAGTTGAGGAGTTTTTTAACTTGATGTTTCAGACTACTGAAGTGAGTCCATATTTAGAGGAGCACCAACTTTCTTGAGAAGGTTGAAGAGATTTAAAGAGCCAAGATCATATTATAAATATATGATAAAGAGAAAATAATAAAATAATATATGATAAAGAGGAAATAATAAAAGAATTAGATTGGCTGCTGTTGCTGCTGCTGCTGCTGCTACTGCTACTGCTACTACTACTACTCCTCATGGATAAATTAATAAATTATTAATCTAAAAGTTATTTGATTTAATTATGCAAAATAAATTAGTAAATATCCTAATTTATTAATTATTTCAAATGTAGTTAATATTGTTAAAAGTTTAAAGTTAACATCATAAATTAATTTTTAATTTAATTTAATACTTAAATATTAAATTAGATTGGTTAGAATTATAAAACATCTAATTTTGTGAAATTCTTTGATAAACAACGTGTTTAGTTATTTAAATTTAATTTTTAATTTATCGAAAAAACGTAAAATTTTAAAAGTAATCCATTAATATTTTGTTTTGTTTTTTTTTTTAAATTCAATGATCTTGAAATAAGTTAATAATTTATATAATTATTAAATTAATTATAATCTTGCTTTAGAAAAATTATATAATGAGTTTAAGGTTATGCATTTAATTATTACTAGTTTAATAATTGAGTAATAAATAATTGTGTTTTTTGAATTTTGAATTTAATATATTTAATAAATTAATAAATTAATAAATGAAAAATGCTTTTATTTTAGAAAATGAAAGGTATAATTTTAAATTATATACTGAGCTTGTCTTTTAAAATTTTATTTTACAATTTCATTAGATTATGTTTGCAAATTTTTTTGACTTGATAATTAAAAGTTATAATTAATAGATTTAAAAAACTAAATACTAAATTAATTAATTGAAACCACAAAATTATTTTAATGATGAGATTTTAATTAAAGGTTTCTAGGTGTTACTTAGTTTTAGCTCATCATCCTGGTTCAGGTTATTTTTCTTTTTTTTCGATTTCAATTGCTTTTTTAATTTTTCTTTTTAAATAGTGGTTTTCTCTTTTGATAAGCTTAGCTTCTTCCATGTAAATGTAGTGAGGGGGTGAGTAGGCATGCTCAGCTAGGCTATATTTAGCAGCTCGGTTTCTTGAGATGTCACTAGTGTTCTCTTTTAATCTTATGTTGAGGGATCTACTAGTTTCTTGGTCAGCTATTTCTCCGCTTTAATGTGGGTAATAACATCTAGGGTCTGCCATAAATCAAAGCGTAGATGAGCAGCCAGGTACAGGTAAAGTTTGAGAAGATTTTTCGAAGTTTTTATAATTCCAAGTCTAGTGGATTTGATCTCATTTCTTAATAGGGTTTCACTTAGTTTTTTGAAAATAGGTAGGTTTTTTCCATGGAGGAGGGGATGATTACATAAGGTGAATTTAGGTGCAAGCTTGTTTTCTCTACAATTTTTAAGGAAAATAAGATTTGATACAAATATTGCTCTTGATAGTCCCAGTTTCTAATTTTTTTTTAGCTTTGTCCACCATGTCCCTTCCATGGCAGAACTTGATGATATTTAATAGAGAGTCCATACAATATTTAGGCAAAATTTTCCATCATCTCATTCCTTTTTCGCACGAGTGCTTCCTTGAGAAACAACTTGATAGCATCTCTTGATCCATCATCTCTCTTTTCTTCTGCCATGGGAAAATGCTTAGCCTTGCAAGAGAAATTTTCCCAAGTGAAACTAGCTTGAGACCCTAATCTATGTACCCCGACCTTGTTGGGGACATGCACTGAGAAAGAATAAGGAGTAGATTGCTCTGATACCATTGGTATGGAGTGTACAAGGAATGAAATGAAAATGTAAGAAATAAAATGGAACACACATAGAGAAATATAAGAGAGATCACACAAATGTGGTGGAAACCCAACTTTTATTAATAAATTAAATAATAGAATAATGTAGAACACAAACTTCCTAGAATGGTGGTAGTTATCTTTGAACAAAGTGAGATAACTGTGTCACCCCTTTCATTACCCCAAATTTTGTAATGTAATTAAGAACATATAATGTTGGGGAACCAACATTGATGTTATGATATCAAACTCTATTATATGATGTAATGTTTATTTTTATTAACAAAAATTCTAAAGCTAAAGAAAGGGGGAAACCAACATATTATGATGCCTTGGGGAGGGGGAAAATTTGACTTAAGAGGAAAAATATAACTTGGATGAATATTACCCTTCAATGTGGTGGTTAGTCTTCCAAAGAAGTTGAAAAGTTGGGAAGATGAAGGGTTAACATGTGATTATAAATATAAGAGGGAGGAGAAATCAACGATTCTAGCTAGTGTGTACCTTTTCTAGCTTTAACTATCCATCTTCCAAAACTGGCCATATGAAATAGTAACTAAGCTATATATATTTAGTCTTAGAATGAAATGTTGAGTTCTTGCAAGATGAATGGAACTCTCGCTATCAGTATATAATCTTCCAATCTCCAACATCCTTCCCAATTCATCCATAAAAATTTGTAAAAATTTGTAACCAAATCATTTATTTACTAGCCTATGTAGCAACAACATACTTTGCTTCCATTTTTGAAAGTGCAACAATAATTTTCATTTTAGAAAACCAACAAACTTCTCTTCCACCTGCAATAAACACAGACTCTGTGGTTCTCAACCTATTATCTCTATCACTTGTCATATCTGAATAAACATATCCATGTAGAACAATGTTTTAACCTCCAAAACATATTGTTTTATTAGTGGTACCTATCAAATAACTGAGAATCCACTTTACGTTAGAAATGTTGTCATTGATGGCAAAGGAATTGGCAAAGGAGGAGCATCTGAAATAGTAACTAGGAAAAGAGAAAAGCAAAGTAGCAGAGTCCAGAGACAGAGTAGGAGAAAAAGGCCATTGAATAGAATAAGTGAATGTTCTTGTAAATGTTTACATTTGTATATAATGATGAGGGATTACTTCTAAATTCTCTGTGAATTATATGTATATTCTTTATTGAATTAAGTAGGAAGGATATTTGAGTCTCTGTGGACAATTATGCCAGTGTAGACTGCTTGAATTTATTGTGGAAGCGTGAATTTGTTAATCCTGGTTTGTAAACATCATAAGCTCTGTGGAAGGGGTAGATTCGTGAATCTGTATAAGATATCGGGTTGCCACGATACAGTAAGCAATGGGGAATGTATAACCTGATGAAGCAGCGCGTTATAGTATGCGAAGGAGTAGTGTTGAAACATTAATGAACCAAAGGGTTAGAATATAAATTGACGGAACCTTGAGCCGAGTCATATGGTGGTAGCCCAGAAGAATCGAAGCAATCGCTGTGTATGGACAGAAGCGAGTTTCATTGAAGGCGAAGAGTGGAATTCATATATATAAGCGAGATGGAACCCTGAGCCAAAACGGAGCGGAACCCTGTACTAAGCGGAACTCGGAAGACAGAACCCGGTAGCGGAACGCAGAGTTAGGCAGAACCCCGAGCCAAAAGAGCGGAACCATGACCAGAGGAACAGTGACGGCGGTTTATGGTTTTCATCGCACCACCTTTACACGGTGGGCGATATTTTAGGAGTTGGGAGTGATTCCACAAGACGGACGACGCGTGTCCCAGAGCAAGTTGGCAAAACCACTCTCACTGCGCGCCATCACGCATTAACTCTCGACTGAGGACCCCGTGCGATATCGATACAAGCTGTCGATCTGGAGGGAAGCCATCAGAAGGTGATCATATTGGGAAGGTGCGCGAAGGTTAACTTAAGGTTCGGGCGTGTGTATTTGATTGATTCCGTCGACTGTATGGTGGGGCCGAGGCCTATAGTAATTTATTAAAAACGTCGGTTATTAATATAAGGGCGGCAACCTTATTATAAGACGACGACTAAACATATTTAAGGGTTTCCATAGTCATAATATGGAAGAGGATAAATTATAAAATGCATACGTATGACTGTGGATGTGAGCGTTATCAAGTGATATATTTAAGTGGGGAATGTAATACAACATGATATAAAGGTTATAAACCCGTACATTGCTATGCGGCTAAACAAAAGCCACAATTTCGTTTATTAATAGTTTTTTTAATGTTTGACTTGGAGATGAGCATACGTTAAGTAAATACATGGGTCTTATAATCGTGAGTATAAGAAGCCTCCACAGTTGACTAAAGTGCCAGCCCAAGGGATTAGAACCTTGAGAGTTTTCCCAGATTTAAAATCAGCTGTTATATTAAAAAGCAGTTATATATGCAGCAGGTGCAAAAAAGTACAGTGAACAGGTGAATAAACACAGGGATGAAAATGTGGGCCTAACAGAGATAAAAAAAGAACGTAGGAACTGAAAAAGTCACAGGGAATTTTGCAGGCATGATGAACAAAAATATACAGAACAGTCACTCAACATCAGCAGAAGAGACAAATCCAGTAAAGCCGAAGAAAGTCCAGAAAAGGAACTGAGTGGTATTGAAGTGTGCAACTGAAAATGTAAATGTAAATATTGTAATTATTTTTTATTGTTTGTGATGCATTGGCAAGTATCCAGTACGAAAACAAAACTCCCACTGTAATATTGAAATTTGTACAGATTGTTATAATTTTAAATGAGTTGGACAAAGGAATGAGAAGACAGAAGTCAAAGAGTCATGGTTGTTCACTCCAAATCCCTTGTGGAATACAAACAGTCGTGTGAGGAACTCTATATATATAATTTGATATGCATAATTGAAAGTATGAGAGAGAAAAGGATAGAGAAGAAAAAGCGTAGAATATTGAGGCAGAGGAGATAAGGAAGAGAGGAGCAGAAAGAGATGCTACTGAACAGAGCTAATATCTGAGGTAAATTAGCAAACATTTATTGTGATAAGTTGAGGAAGTTGGAGCTTCCTTATCCAGTTGAAGCTTGATAGCTGTCAGTTGTAGCTGACTGAGGTTGGAGCCTGCAGAAAATTGAAGGGAGTTGGAGCTTCCTTGCAAGTTGTAGCTTGCAGAATTGAGGTTGGAGCCTCCTGTAGGTTGGTGCTTGCAGAAAAACAGTGGTGAGATGGAGTTGGAGCTTGCCTTTGCATCACAACAATAATAAGATGTGGTTTTTTCCCTTTATGGGTTTCCACTTATATTTGTTGTCTCTATCTGTGTTGCCTATGTGCTGAGATGATTTACCAAATCTGCTTAATGTTTACTGCCCTCATAATAAGTTTAATGTCACATTAATTTAATACTTGCTGCAACATATTAAGACTGTTCATATACTAAGGTTGAATACAAGAGTAAGCTGTAAATAAGTTGATGAAAATTTAAAAAGCTAATGTATGTGTTGAACTGATTCACCCCCCCCTCTCAGTTCAACTAAGAATTCAACAATTGGTATCAGAGTAGGTTCCTTTGTACCAGTTTAACAACTGAAAGAAGATTCTAGGTTCTCAGAATGGCTAGTAAAGAAGGATGCTCAACCAATAAAGCCCATTTTTTTACAGGTGTAAATTATGCCTTCTGGAAAATCAGGATGAGGACATACATAATGTCTCTAGGAATAGAAGTTTGGGGTGATGTGGAATTAGGATATGCCCCAAAGTCAACTGACTCAGAGAAAGAATCCAAACAAGATTTTGTAGCTAACGCAAAAGCCATGAATGCTATCTTGAATGGATTGTGTGAAGCAGAGTTTATCAAAGTAATGCACAAAGACACTGCCAAAGAGATGTGGGATACTCTGGAGAACATCCATGAAGGAGACGAGAAAGTAAAAACTGCCAAACTTAAGGTCTATAGAGGTCATTTTGAGAAATTAATAATGAATGATGATGAAGACATTGACAGTTTCTTCCTAAAAGTTGCAGAAATTGTTAACAATATGAAATTTCTTGGAGAAACCATGCCAAAAAGTATAATTGTGGAAAAGATTCTAAGATCTATTCCATCTAGGTTTAATCCCAAGGTGTCTACAATAGAAGAAACAACTAATTGGGAGACCTTGACCATGAACCAACTACTTGGAAATTTGACAACATACGAGATGAGGCTCCCACAGAAGAAGCCAAGTACGAGAGAGGCAGCCTTTAAAAACGAAAAGAAGAAAGAAGAAGAGGAAGATATATGCTCTTGCTCGGATGAAGAAGAGGCAAATTTTGTCAAGAAATTGGATAGAGGCTCAGGTAAATACAAAGGTAAAATTCCTTTCAAATGCTTTAACTGTGGAAGAGTGGGACACTATGCTGCTAAGTGTCCTCACAAGAAAGTAAGGAATCAGGCTCAAGAAACAGAGAAAAATACATCAAAAAATTGGCTGAAAGGAAAGAAGTTCAGCAGAAAATCCTTTTATGCTCAACAAGACAGCAGTGCATCTGAAGACTCAGATGAACCTTCAAGTGAAGAAGGAACCTCTGAATTCTTATTGATGGCCATATAAGAACTTGAAGGTCTCCTGCTAGAAGATGAAGAAGAAGAAGGTGAAGTCGACCTTGAGGGGGACCTAAGAAGTGCTCTGGAAGAGATTGATAGACACAAGCTGAAATGCAGAAAACAAAAGGACATTCTCCTCAAGTTTTTAAGAGAAGAACATAATTTATAATTCCTGATGCAACTACAGATAGAGCTTGAAGAAGCCAAGAAGATGGAGGACATGTTACTTAAGAAAATCAAGGAAAAAACTCAAGAACAATAAAAGTTGGAAGAAGAAGTAGTATGTCTCTGGAGGAAATTAGAAAATGCTTAAAGGAAATTGGTTATAAAATCTTCTCAAACAAAAATCTCTAGTAAATTGAATGAAATTCTGGTTGCTCAAAGATCGCATATGATAAAAACTAGAATAGGCTATGAAGGAGATTCAAGTAAAGGCAAAGAAAAGGTTGACAGAGAGATTATTTTTGTAAAAGAAAAAAAGAATGATGAAGCAGCTAGACATTCTACAACTTTGTAATAAGGAAGACATAGATCGAAGAAACCGGTAGTAGCAAAGAATGTAATAAATACTAAGACCCCAGTATGTCAAATTTGGAAGCCATCAAAGGAGATTCTTCCCTCCTATGAAAAATGCTACCTGTTATGTCTGCCACAAGATGGGACACATTGCTGCATACTGTCATACAAGGAGGAGTAATTCAAACCAACAAAAGATACAAACAATGAAGAGACTGCCTAAATAAAACAAATGGAGAAGACAACCTCACATCAGGTATGCAGATTGTTTCTATGGTTACTGTTTTTATTGTAAATAATTTGGCCATAAAATCATTGAATGCAGAAAATATGGACAAAGACTGATGCTCAACACCTCAAGGAGGTTTATGAATCAAGGAAATTTTACTCATACTCACAATTCTGCAAAAATCATAATCAAATGTTGTGTATGTAATAAAATTGGACATATGCCTTCCAAATGTCCTCTCAGAAGATGTAGTTCATCATCTCACAAAAGACACCAAACAAAAGGATGCTTCCAGTGGATAAGGAGTGGGCCAGTATGACTTGGCTCCTAAGCACTCAAGACTGAAAACGGTGGTATTTGGATAATGGCTGCTCTAAACACACTTGGTAAGACAGAAGTAAATTTATAACCTTTGATGAAAGGAAAACTGGTAATGTTACTTTTGGCAATGGTAAAACAAGAAAAATCAAGGGAAAAGGCTCAGTCAGCCTAGATAATGGCAGAGGTAAGGCCCAAGATGTACTATTTGTAGATGGGCTGAAGGAAAATTTGTTGAGTGTCAGTCAAATGTGTGATAAATGCTGTGAAGTTCTTTTCAGAGCACAAGACTGTGAAGTCAGATCAAGCACCACAGGTAAGACTCTGCTCAAAGGTGTTCGAACAGAGAGCAATGTTTACATCGTGAAAGAGGAAGATGAAGCATGCCATCTTAGCAAACTTGAGGAGTCATGGTTATGGCATAGGAGATTGGGACATCTTAGCTTCGATCATATCATCAGACTGAGCAAAAAGAAAGCGGTCAGAGACATGCCAGAAATAAAAAGACCTTCTAATACCATATGCAAATCTTGTCAATTGGGTAAACAGACCTGTACATCATTTAAGGCCAAAGATGAATTATCAACAAGTAGACCACTCCAGCTTGTGCACATGGATCTGTGTGGACCTGCAAGAACTAAAACACCAAGTGGAGAATCCTACTTCATGCTAATAATCAATGATTTCTCCAGAATGACATGGGTTGCTTTTCTCAAGAATAAATCGGAAGCTCTGGACAAATTCAAAATATTCAAAGCATTATCAAAAAATCAGACAGGATGCAAGCTAAAATTCATCAAATCGGATAGAGGAGGTGAATTCACAGATTATGACTTTGCAGATCTATGCAATGAATATGGCATAAAACAACAATTTACTATTGCAGGGACACCTCAGCAAAATGGAGTAGAAGAGAGACAAAACAGATCTGTTCAAAAAATTGCCAGAGCCATGATGCATGAGAATAATATTCCTCAAACCTTCTGGGCAGAAGCAGTACACACAGCGGTGCATATCCTTAATAAAGCTCACTTAAGGCCAAGCAGTGACAAGACTCCCTATGAGCTTTGGCATGGGAAGCCAGCTTCAATCAAACATTTTAGAATCTTTGGAAGCAAGTGTTACATAAAGAATAATGATGAAAATCTTGGAAAATTTGATGCAAGAGCAGATGAAGGGATATTTCTAGGATATGCATCCAAAAGTAAAGGGTACAGGTGCTACAACAAGACTCTTCGAAAAATATTAGAAAGAATTGATGTGAGATTTGATGAAGAACTTCCAAACAATACAAGAGATATAGACTGTTGCAATCCTTCAGACAACCATGAAGAATAAAACCAAGATGATGAGGAAACAAGCAAGACAACAGAAGATACAGAGCTGAGTTCTAAAGCTCCCTCAAGATATACTCATAAGAACCATCCTGAAGATCAGATCATAGGAGACAAGAGAGTAGGGGTCCAAACAAGAAGGCAGCTAATAGAACAAACTAAAGAGGTATACATAGCCATGTTGTCACAAATAGAGCCAAAGAAATTTGAAGAAGCCAGCAAGGACAAGTCTTGGGTAAATGCTATGAATGAAGAATTGGACCAAATTGAGAAAAACAATACATTGGAATTAGTTCCTAGACCCACTGAGAAAAATGTCATAGGCTCAAAATAAGTTTTCAAAAATAAAATGAATGAGCAAGGACAAGTAATCAAGAATAAAGCCAGATTGGTCTACAAAAGATATTCACAAATCGAAGGACTTGATTACGATGAAATATTTTCCCTTGTAGCCAGAATGGAAGCCATCAGAATGTTTCTGGCCTTTGCTTGCTATGAAAACTTCAAAGTATATCAAATGGATGTGAAATTTGCATTTCTGAATGGAGATCTAGAAGAAGAAGTCTACATGGAACAACCAGAAGGTTTCTCTTTAACAGACAAAGAAGACTATGTGTGCCGACTGAAGAAGGCTCTATATGGACTAAAACAGGCTCCCCGTGCTTGGTACTCAAGACTGGATAAATATTTGCAAAGACAAGGCTTTAAGAGAGGTGGAGTAGACAGCAATCTATACATAAAAGCCCATGAAAATGAACTCCTGATTGTTGTAGTATATGTTGATGACATTATTTTTGGAAGCAATGGAGAAGAACTAGCAAAAGGATTTGCCGATGAGATGAAAACAGAGTTTGAGATGTCTATGATTGGAGAGATCAGTTTCTACTTAGGACTTCAAATTCAGCAAAAGAACACAGGTACATTCATCTCACAGGAAAAATACTTAAAAGAAATGTTGAAAAAGTTCAAAATGGAGGAATGCAAACCTGTGTCAACTCCCATGATCACGGGATGTAAGTTGTGTGCTGATGATGGATCTGTTGATATAGATCAAAAACTCTACAGATCCATGATAGGAAGTTTGTTTTATCTGACGGCATCAAGACCAAACATCATGCTAGCGGTAGGACTAGTGGCTAGATATCAAGCAGCACCTAAACAAAATCACCTTCTTGCAGTAAAAAGAATATTCAGATATCTACAAGGAACAGCACTATATGGGCTTTGGTATCCTGAAGGCAAAAACTTCACTTTGACAGCATACACAGATGCAGATTGGGCCAGTTGTGTGGATGATAGGAAAAGTACAAGTGGAGGTGCATTCTATCTAGGAGAAAGTCTGGTGGCATGGTTAAGCAAGAAACAAACATCTGTCTCTCTATCTACAGCAGAAGCAAAATATATAGCAGCAGCAGCATGTTGTACACAAGTCATGTGGATGAAGCAAACCCTCCAAGACATGAAGGTAAGCAAAGATGAACCTATCTCAATCAAATGTGATAATACAAGTGCTATAAGTATATCTAAAAATATTGTGCTTCACTCAAAAACTAAGCATATCCCAATCAAGTATCATTTTCTTCGAGAACAAGTGGCTCAGAAGATAGTAAAGCTGGAGTATGTGCCAAAAAAAGAACAAACAGTAGATATATTTACCAAACATCTTGCTAGAGAACCATTTGAATATTTGAGAGATAGACTAGGGGTAGTATCTGTAGATGCTACTCTCGGATATAAAGAGAAAGCACAGTTTCAGGGGGAGAACATAAACGAAAATATCATTCTAGGGGGAGATTAGCCAGCAAGGAAAGCATGAAACAGGTCCTCAGGTTCAAAGGATTATGAAAAGAATACACCCAGCATAAAAGTGTTAAAGAAAAGGCTACAGGGTCAGAATTTTAGATTTAATCCAAAGTTTGGAGCAGCAGGGTACAAAGTCAGAAGATCTCAGAAAGAGGAAATGCAGAAAGAAAACTAGGAAATGGGAAACCCTTTGCCATTGATGTCAAAGGGGGAGGAAAAGAAAAAAGGGGCTTCTATAAGGCAAACAGAGGAAGAGTATTTCCATCAATGCCAAAGGGGGAGACTGTTGGAAATGTTGTCATTGATGGCAAAGGAATTGGCAAAGGAGGAGAATCTGAAACAGTAACTAGGAAAAGAAAAAAACAAGGTAGCAAAGTCCAGAGACAGAGTAGGAGAAAAAGGCTATCGAATAGAATAAGTGAATTTTCTTGTAAATGGACAATTATGCTTGTGTAGACTGCTTGGATTTATTGTGAAAACGTGAATTTGTTACTCATGGTTTGTAAACATCGTAAGCTCTGTGGAAGGGGTAGATTCGTGAATCTGTATAAGATATCTGGTTGCCACGAGACAGTAAGCAATGGGGAATGTATAACCTGATGAAGCTGCACGTTATGGCATGCGAAGGAGTCGTGTTGAAACATTGATGAACCAAAGGGTTAGAATATAAATTGACGGAACCTTGAGCCGAGTCATATGGTGGTAGCCCAGAAGAATCGAGGCAATTGTTGTGTATGGACAGAAGTGAGTTTCATTGAAGGCGAAGAGCGGAATTCATATATATAAGTGAGATGGAACCCTGAGTCAAAAGGGAGCGGAACATTGTACTAAGTGGAACTCGGAAGACGGAACCCGGTAGCGGAACGCGAAGTTAGGCGGAACCTCGAGCCAAAAGGGCGGAACCTTGACCAGATGAACAGTGACGGTGGTTTACGGTTTTCATCGCACCACCTTTACACGGTGGGTGGTATTTGAGGAGTTGGGAGCGATTCCACAGGACGGACAACGTGTGTCCCAGAGCAAGTTGGCAAAACCACTCTCACTGCGCGCCATCACGCA